>CM060957.1:77191095-77708910 GCA_030765055.1 Mantis religiosa
TTCAGACAACTAAAGAAAAATGGAACATCGGACTAAGCCATCTACCAGGTAATCGGCAGTCAAAGAAATTGTAATGTAATGTCTTTGACACAAAATTAGGCTTTCATGAAGAATAATGTAGTTTTGTTTCGCAAATTTTAATGATAATCTTCTGCTTGACTTGCATTATTGACTCTGTTAGAGCTAATTCTACTCTTTGCAGAGATTATTCATGACTAACAATAAAACAGCTACTTTTCAGTAAGAAAAGTATCGCGTAATGATGTGTTTTTCGTTATGGTATCGGATAATAACTATTGATCTTCATTGTTATATGCAGACGATACGGAATATTTGAGGTGTCACTCAGACTAATGCAAATAGCGGAACAAAAATAACACAGAAGTTGCCATATTTAATAGTAGTACCACATGGTACAGTTTACTCTATTTAAGGGAGTACGTACGAGAAAATGTTCAAAAATCTAATTTTTTTATTGTTTTATAAAATATTATATAGTGTTAGCTATAAAACACCAAAATATTATGACTGTACGTGGTCTCTATGTACCTTTAAAAAATTAAATGCCCTAGTGTTGCGTAGTAGCATAGTAGCAACACGTAGTGTTCCATCAGCTGTCTTGGAATCTATGAAGCCCACCTAACAATTATTAGCACACCCAGACTTGCTAAAAACGTATCTCTATGGAGAGACACAAAACCCAAATGAAAGCCTCAACAGTCTGATATAGAAAAGGTGTCCCAAAGCATCATTTGTGTCTTCCATAGTGGTGAAAATTGCTACATTTGATGCTGCAATAGTGTTTAATGATGGGGATGTTGGCAAAAAGAAAGTTATGCACCAGTTAGGGTATCAACCTGGTGTGTTTATGGAAACAATTTTGCAGAGTATCGACAACATTCGCATCGCTGGTGCAGAAAGAGCTATGAAATGAATGCAGAAAGAAGCAAGATAGAAGAAGAATTTAAAAAGAAAGGCTGAAGAAGACAGAATGAGGATACAGGCTATGGATATGGGAAATTCTGACTTAAAATTAAAAGGCAAACTGAATAATACTTATTGTAGTTTTAATTTCCTTTCCCCGTAACCTGCATTTTCTACAACTTCAACCCATTTTCTCTCAAACTACTTCATCTACAGTGATGCAATTTAGCACACAGATTTATTATGCCACAATGAACATTTTTCTGGTTCTAGAATTTAAGATTAAACTCTACATGGAATGTGATGATACAAAATATATGAAATTATTTTAATTTTTAAAGAATGCATATGATTAACATTTTTTAAAAATTCTATACAGCTTCAATAAGAAATCTAAATCCAACAAATTCATTTCTGGTGTGTTTTAAAATAACATACCAAATTTAAGAAAGATAGCATATGTGAATTTTGAAACAAATTGGCTTAACTTTGTAAATATCTCTGCATATAGAAAAATATGTAGCATTAGTTATAAACAATGAAAAATTAAAAAAAATGTGCATATTAACTGTATTATTTTAAATGAGTATACTAAGTTTCACTTCTCTAACTTGAAAGCATTGGATGTTATGGATATTTATGTAAGACCCTGAATGTTTGCATACGTGCCCCCTTAAAAGTGTGTGGAAACTATGGCTGTTTTGTGATGTGCTACAGCATTTATAGAACAAAACGGGTGGTATCCATCTTAAAAACATATTTAAATACATATTTAGATATAAATACTCGGTTTACAACGATAAATCATGTATAGACAGTAAGAAATAAGAAGGATCTTTTGACATTTGTCTCCATTCCACCTCCCCTTAGGTTTAAATCAGTATTGCAGGTGTGTATTCTGCTAATAGCTAAATAAAATTACTCCAGTTTGTGTGTGTGTCATAAGTAGCGTCACTTTTAAGAAAAAAGATTATTTGAAATATGTTCTGACAAACAATTATCTACCATCATATTCTATGGTCTTGAGCCATTGTTCACCGAGGTTTATTTTCCCAAGATAGCACTGTCTCTGGTTTTTAATGGGAAGAATTCGATGACGTCTACTTGCACTGGTTCAATGTCAAAATTTCTTCCACGTAGAAATTGGGCCATGGATCGAAAAATATAATAACCTGATGGTGCGAGATCAGGGCTGTATACTGGGTGTGGTAGCAGTTCGATTCCTCCCAAATCCTGAATTATTTCCATGGTTGTTCGTGCAGTATGGGGTCTTGCATTGTCCTGTTGCAATAGAATTCCATTTAGGTTAACTAATGCTGGGTATTTTCGTCTCAAATTTCAAGAACTCGTTACATTTGTTGAAAATAGAGATCCGCTTCAATCACTCGCCCCTTTGGAACAAACTCCCGGTGAATCACACGTTCAAAATATCACCAGACACACAACATTTCTTTGGAACCGAACTGACTTCTTTTAACGATGACTTTGGCAGTCTGGAGAGGATCAAGCCATTGTTTCTAAGCATCAGGGTTTCGATAATATACCAATTTTCAATCACAAGTGACAATTCTCCTGAGAAATCTATCATCCATGGGATTACGGATAAGCTGACGACAGATATCCATCCTACGTTCAGCCAGTTGAGGTGTCAGTTCATGAAGTACAGATCTACAGCTTCTGTATGATTTTCCAAGTGTCTTAATGTGACGATGTATGGTATCTTTTGAGGCCCCAAGTTCTTCTGAAAGCCTCGGGTACTTTTTTGCAGATTTCCTCGCAAAACTTGGTGTGTATCCTTGATATTCCATACTTTAGATCTTACAGAACGTTGTAAATCTTTAGTGTTTTCGTCTCCATTATTGAAACGTTGGAAGCATCGTTGTGCCACGTGCTCACTAACGACAACTTTTCCTTCCACTTCATATAGTCCTCGAGCTACGACAGCGGCTTTATAATCTTGTTTCCAATAGTGTTTTAGAAGGATTTAGTTCAAAGTTTGTTATCTCCATTTTGTGATTGTTTATTAACAATCGAAGACTGATGCATCTCGTAATTTACGCAACACTAGCCATGGCAACCAAACCAAAGGAAGCCAATATTTTTTCCAAAACACCAACCTAAGGGCACTGGGATGTTACTTTTACCCAGACAAGGCTAATTTTTACCAATATTAAAATTTGAATACATAGAAAACTAAACATTATCAGAAATTTAAATTCGGTATGATTACTGTATAAGGATATATGCATTTAACTGCTGTATAATATTTAAATTACGTTCACATAGGTCCATGCAAAAGGGGCATAAATCACACCGTGTGTCCTGAAAAAAATATTGCAACCTATACTTCAGGTGTACTTTACTTGTAGGAATTTAAAGATAAATGCACCAAGTTTTATCCTAAATAACCTAAGATACAGTTTTATAATATCGACTAAATGAAAATCAGATATAGTTTATAATATGCACATGAAAACTTAATTAGTTTTGAGGGAAAAAAGATAATATTTTCAAGGACTAAATATTTGTTTTCATCCATTTTATAACTGGCATGAATGTAAATGTTAGCCGAATGCGTTCAAGGAACATTGACAAATAACATCTACAAATTTTGTGTCAATATCTTTTATAGCTTTTGAGAAAAATGCACCTAAAGTATCACAAATCAAGGTTTTGGGAAATCATGATCAAAGATTAAGCACCATTCTCAGGAAGTGGGCGTACCATTACGGCGCCATGTTTAAATTGACGAATTAAAGGACTTTAATGCCAGCTGACAAACTATGTTATATATATAATTTTAAAGCTGAAGAATTATATAATTTGTTAACATTGAAAACAAAAAATGGATTTTTTGAAACCTATCCAGCTCCCAGTGCCCTTAAAAAACCGATATTACTTATGAGACTACCTAATATATGACCTTTCCACTTCAAAAAGTTTAGCCATTCACTGCCATGAAATGACAGGTTCATTAACTTTCTACCAGATTTTTAGACTGAAAATACTGAATAAGTAAACAAAATGCACTAAAAAGAATGAAGTTAACATTTTAACTTCTAATATTGACAGCGGCTGTATATATGTAAATGTTGCACTGCAGATATTAATCTAGTAGTGGAGGATTATAAACGTGGCCATAAAAATGAAATTTCTGCAAGACAAATAGTTTGCCGTTATTTTGAAATTAAAATAGAAGAAAAATATACAACCACAAGAAAAAATACATTATGTCGTTATATATTTTGGTAGACATTAAGGTTATTAATAATTTTCAACCGCTCTAATACTTGAAAATGTATGTCAAGATAAGTAAAATATAGACCAACTTTTCTTTTCTGTAGTACCTAAGATGAAACTTTGAACTATTTAATACTTGAATGTACAGCCTATTTCGTCATTGCATTTGTACGTAGAGCCAAAGATCCATAACTCCAGTTCCACAATTATAATGACTTTTTCAAATCTGATTGAACCACAAAAATAAAGACAAATACAACGGGGAAATAGAACAAGAAATAGAAAGTAAATTGATGCTGCATAATTCCCATATGAAACTAAACTACATAGTATTAACAAATGTTTAATCCATGTTTAATACAAGAAAAGGAGAGATGAGGATAGCAGAACAAAATCTTGAATCAAATATTATTTATTTATACCGAAGTTCAGTAGGATTTCTTCTTGAAGTGTATTATAATTCAAGTTATAGCTCAAAGTGTACATATTTTCAAAAAGATTAAACAACCTTAGGATAACAGTACCTGTTTTTGGATTCGAGGTCAAATATTAAACAGAACTTTGATAACATTTAGGTTACAGTTCCAGGAAAAAGATACATCAGATCTTAACTTTAAGCTCCATAATTCGATTCCAAAAATGATAAATTAGAAAATTATTTTGGGAAAGCTACGAGCTGAAAACCACATTGGTTTGAATAAATTAAGGAGTCCTTGATTTGGAAGGGGTACTTATCATTAAGTACAAAATGTAAGGAAGGAATGAACAAAGGAAGACTTGCATGTTAAAAATTGAGATAGTTGGACCTAATAGGGGTTCTGTGAAATTGTGAAATGAAATTTTCGAGAAAAACGAAAGGGTGTGCAAAAGAAGGCAGATTTAGAAGTGAAAAAAATAAGAAAAGAATTAGAAGTTGTTAGTTAAGAATGGTAGATACAGAAGATAGAGAAGAATGGAGGATGCAGAAAGCCCAAAAACAGTCTTTCAACGTGTCCCAAAAGAAAAAAGAGTAGATGGAAGGTGACCTTAAATATGGAAAAGGCATGAAGTGGAGAAGAAGAACAACGAGGAGAAGAAGGAGGAAGAGGTCTCCTAAAATTAAGATTTGTACTGATTTCAGTTACAAAATCCTGTATACAAAATTAACTCCGCGAATATAACAATTCAATGATTTAATAATACGGACTAATGTGCTAGCAAAGAGAGGTTAACATGCACCCTGTGTAAGTCATAACACAAATTACTTAATCGCACTAAACATAAATTAATTAATATAGCAGAAATTAAACCAGATGTGGTGTTCTGCGCATTTGCATTATTACGTCTAATTTACGTTTCTAAAACCGCGAAAACCTAAAGGAGAGTCACGAAGGAGAACAGGGGATGAATTTCAACTTTGCGAGACAATCGTGGTTACTTTGAAACCAGATATCACAAGGATAGTGAGGTAGAAAAAGATAAAAAGGACTGTGGGAATGCCCCGGACAACACCGACGTACGGAAAGTAGAAGTTGAAGACAGGTCTTGCTTGCAATCTTATCTCTAACCTTTGCTTCTTTAATCAAAGCGGATAAACGGATACACAATTACTTCTTTGTGAAAATTTCTCTCTTACTGTCACGATCTAGTGGGCGTCATGGACGATAAGACCTAAGATATTCACAGATCCTTCTTTAGTTAGTTTTTTTTGTGTGCTGGCTATTAGACTGCATAATACAGGCCTTGCAACGCTTCGAAAGAGATAGTATTTATCTACTAAGGAAGATTCTATTTCAGGGGTCTCCAAAGTATACGCGTCAAACAGTTACGGAACACTTGTCACAAAATGAATTACAGATATGGAAAATAGACCTCTGGGTGCAGATTAACGCACCAGAAGTATACAAAAGTTGAAATAAACTAAGTCTTTGATAAAGGTGTCATAACTAGGAAGAAAAAAAATATAAAAGCTTTAATATATAAGCTTTAATATATATAAGCTTTAATGTTACAGTTTTTCCTGAAAAAGATTAAATACGGAATCGAAGGCATATGTTATATGTAAGGTCATACTGTGAAAACTATAAATGATAAAATATGAAATTGTCTAATTACAAATAAACTATATTAATCAGACTGAAGTACCTCTGGAATACAGGAGGAAAACGTAATCGTGCGGACAAAATGCAGAAAATCCATAACATATCACAATCATTCGATACAAGAAACATTCATTAGAATGGATCATCGGTTTTAATTACCAAATTGGATCCTATCGTGAAGCGGAGAAGTATGATACACATATAAAGCATGATGTTCAACCTTCATTAATACTGCAGTTTATTCTGAACAAATTAAAACCTTTTGATACATTTTTTGTTAAATTACGTAAAAGTAAGGTATCAATTTAGTAATTATAATATCAAACCGCTCACATAAAAGTTTTAATGCCTGAGATGTAAATTACTTTGCTACTGAATAAAAGTCCACACTGTGCTTTAAAAAGCTGAAGGTGAAATATCAGCTCATGCCAATTAAAAGAAACAAAAGTTGTTCCTAATGATTAGAAAAACTGATTGAGCTTAATATTAACTCTGATATGCCTTTAATATGCAGCGTAACCCAACTTAATACTTTTTTTGGATGAAATGACTTAATTTTAATTTTTATTTAACGAACTTTAATCTCCATTTATTTTTTCTATTTTTGAAAGCATCATTGTATCTTTTCAGGGAAGAAAACGTAAATAAACTTTAACTGAAGCTGTAACAATAAATATACAAAATTTAAATGTGAAAAATATGTTCAATGTCATGTCATCAACTGTAAAATTACTTCATACAAAATGTAAAATGGAAGAATATGAAATGTAAATTATGATGTCACATTTACATTACTTTCTTTACTTGTTAACCAGAAAACTGATCTTAAAATGTCTCATTCTTCTATCTAATTCACGTTAATACTCGTAGAAATCATCTTTAACAACATAATATATCTTAATCGAGGTAAGTGAAATTCTTTATTACATATTTCTTTACAAATACAATGGGAATAGATTAAAACAGTATGTTTAAGATGATGTCAGATGCTTTAAGAGCTGTTCCATAAGTAATCGATTTGAAATTCCCTTTTGATGGCTAGCTGAATAAATGAATAAGGAACCCTCTTGAAAAAGTTACAGGTACTTTAACAACTGAAAGTAATAGAAAGTATATCAAAAATGGTTTAGGTCCACAGGCTAACTTTGACAAAAAGCGCGTGGTTTTGTGATATATTATGTTTCGTGTAGATACACGAAGAGATACAAAACTAAAGTTCTATAAGACAATGGCTGTACCAGTGCAAAAGTATGAGAGTGAATCTGTATATTAAGACAGTACGATTAAAGGAAGGTACAAGCTGCTGAAATGCGATTATTAAGGGAGGTGAAAGGTTGTACAATGAGGGATAAAATAGCAAATGACAGTATATGGAAAGAACTAAAGACATTTGAGTTAAATGAAAAGATAATCGATAATAAACAGAACTGGAAAGAGTATATCTATAGCTTGGTCAGATTACCACGGATCGAAAGATGTGCATTGGACCCCGTAGGAAGAATTGGAACTAATTTCATGAGGTCGGAACGCTATTATTATTGGAAGAAGAAGAAATTGTTCACAGACACAGAATATTTTTAAAAACGACTGGATGTAGGGACCTCAAAAATATATTTTCGAGCTCTTTGTAATGTGAAAACTTTGTAATATTTCAATATCAAATACGAAACATCGAAATACTAGTTGTACTCATGGAAAACTAAAATAAAATACGAAACCTCCTCACTAATAATTAATGGCAGGAGCAAATAATAGTATCGTCTATGCAAATACCTGGAATAGATTATGTATTAAAATAAACACAGCCTGACCGAAAGAGTTAGCGCAGCGGTAACATGTGGAACACGCATTCGGGAAGTTGCAGTTTAGAAAAAGCGTCGACTAAACCATTCTAATTCCTGTGTTTCTATGGTTTGTGTTTGTCACTAGACGCATGCCGAGATGAATGCTCTAATCCAAAGTTCCCTTCTTTTCAATTTCCCTTCCTTATCATCTTCCATGTTTGGTTTTTAACACGGTAGTTCCAGTGGATGCGGACAGATGCTGCAGATGCGTGTGCTATTAAACCTTCCCTGGCCCCGTTGAAGTTATTGCCCAGACCGTAAGGGTCGCTTCGCATTTCCTTTGGGTGGTGATTATTTATTATTATTATTATTATTATTATTATTATTATTATTATTATTATTATTATTATTATTATTATTATTATTATTATTATTATTATTATTATTATTATTATTATTATTATTATTATTATTATTATTATTATTATTATTATTATTATTATTATTATTATTATTATTGTTTTGTAATTTACGTCCTCCAACGTTAAGTCATATCGGACGATGAATAGAATGGGGGAAATGATGCTCAAAGGTACCCGGGGTCCATAGAGCTTAGAGTTATCCGACATTCGTCTTGAACGATAAGGGAAAACCCCGGAAGAAACCTTATCCAGGTAACTCACCCTGACCGAGATTTGAACTCGGGACCTCTTGAACGTGAGGCAGATATACTACCACCACGCTACCGAGGTGGGCTTTGGGTGGTGATGAGAAGCTCGGCAGTAGGGATTTCATTGTAAATCTGTGGTCCCACTCTCTCAATTTGTGGTCTTGCATTGCCTCATTCAGTCCCTTGGAAGGGAAGTGGTAATCCCCAAGAAATTTCTGTCGTGTCGCAGCGGGTCGAGATATCCTCCCCCCGTTCCTTCAGTCACAAGTATCACAAATTTCGAAATAATGTTTCTATAATAACCTTTCAATCCAGTATCGGCACTCTTTAAGGCTAAAAAGATAACCACATGATAGGCTAAATGACCTACAGTATGTTGTTTTGTTTGTTATGCCCTAGATAGGAAATACTAACAACTGGACTTCATAACCCAAGGATTTAATGCTTGCTTATTTATAGGGCTTTTTAAGAAACTTAGGTACAAGGGACACTTAATCGTTGCGTTTTCTTAATGAAAGCATCTTCTGAAAAGCATTTGTAGTATTCAAATTCCTTTCTAAAACTGTTCTTACAAAATGTTGTTCCAATGTTCCACGTTTTATTCCACAATTTTCCGACACTTTCTGGAAAAATGTGGAATAAATTCCTGCTTCACTTAATTTGGTATTTACCGATTATTGTCTAATTCATTCTTTCCATACAGTTTAACTGCATGTTTCTCAGCTACTAATATACTTTTATACACCATTTTTAGTACCTATAAACTCACTCTGTAAATATTCCTTCAAATTCTTAAGTTTAGTAATATACGAGGGCTGTTCAATAAAAAATTATCACAATTTTTTTGACAACGTACCTTTATTCATCCTCATAATTTTGATGGTCTTTCTCAAAACGACATGCTGGAAACAATTGTTTGAGAGATCCTTTAAAATAACCTCCGCAGCCTTCACCACTGCTTCTGATGATGGATAATGCCTCCCACGAAGCCGTTTCTTCAAGTTAGGGAATAGAAAAAAGTCACATGAGACTAAATCCGGACTATAGGGAGGGAGAGGGATGCACTATACGTTGATTTTTGCAAGATATTCAGCAACAACATTGGCAATATGCGGCCGTGCATTATCACGGTGCAGCATCCAGCCTGCTTCACGGAAATGTGGCCTTTTGCGTCTGATATGGACTTGCAATGTTTTCAGGACATCCCTGTAGTATTGTCCAGTTACTGATGTGTGTGCAGGTACAACATGCTGATAAACCGTTCCATGAATATCAAAGAATGAGATGACCATAACTTTCCCTGCAGAAGCAACCACTTTTGCTTTTTGGGGGGTTGGTGATGAGGGAGATTTTCACACTGAGCTTTGCCGTTTGTTCTCAGGATCAAAATGATGTAGCCAAGTTTCATTAACAGTGATTACGTTTGAAAGAAGCTCCGGATCTTCCTCTAACATCTACTTTCACTGCATGTTACCTCCATTGAAGCGGTGGGCGATTCTGAACATGTCTGAACTTGCCTGGTTCCCACAGGCGGGAAGCAGGTGTACCAACAATGAAAGTACTACGACGTGTTCTTTTCAGATTAGGTTAACAGAATATAATAAGATTGAATTTTAGTTCGAAAAATTATGACCGTAAAAATATTATGATCATTCTTTATTGTACAGCCCTCGTAAATTCGGAAGTATGTGACTTCTTATTTAGAAAAAAAAAATAAAGATACAAAACTTTTGCATACATATTTCTGTAATTATCAAAACTAACTTTAATTTGCTTACGAAAGTTTCAGTACACCTACGGTATAATTAATAAAATATTTTAATATGTAAATGTTGGCTACCTTTATTTCAACTCTGAACTTGTCAGACAATTAATTTGTCTTTATGAAATATTGCACCAAAATTATAGTTGATACGGCATGTGCATTTTATTCGTATTTTAATAACCAATTTCAAAGATCACAAAAACGCATATCTCTTAATTTACATTCAACACACAATTAACGTTTAGACTGTTAAGTTATGGTTAGGCCGAGTTAATGATTGCTTCAAGGTATGACGTAGAGATAGGTAACGCCCAGTAAGCCTTTTAATAATGTTGGTCCGCCCATGCCCTCAAGATGTCTCCCGGCTCTCAAAACGAGATGATTTGATTACTTTTTTCTGATACTTTAGCCGTTAGATTGTAGCGGCCTTCACTTCATATTTTTGTTTACCCCTTTGCTACTTTCGGGACATCAGAGGTAACATATTAAACTAAAGCGATTCGTAATAGAAAATTGAACAAAATTCAGTTTTAAGTTTTCTTAAATACCTCTCTCTGGTTCCTAAGAGTTTATTTTTTAAAAAATTAATTCATTTTTTCTATTCGAGCAATTTAGCAAACGTTAATTATTATAGAGGTCTGAAATATATTGGACTAAAACACAGTTTTGGAACGCACTTTATAAAATTTTGTATAAAGTACATCGCAAAGTTAGGTATTGAATGCTGAATTTTTGTCATTTATCAGGCTTGGATTACTGTCTTTTGATAATATAGAATAAAACAGCAGATTCTAATTGTATCCTGTATTACTAACCAGATCGTTTCTTTCTTCAAGTTATGCAGGCAGACTAATTTGAAGTTATGATCAAAATAGATACGAGCACAGCCTTTTCAGTAATTCACCTCTTCACTATATTTTTCAGAATAAACAAGGCCATAAATAAACTTAAATATTAGATACTAGTTAAAATATGTGCACCTTTATTCTTTGCAGATTTTTTAGGTCGTGGATTAGAAGCTTCGCTTTATGAAGGAAATATGCTAATGCAGGAGTATTATTGGTGGAAAAAAAATTGTTCATGAAGAAAAATAGCTGATGAGATACGCAAAGTGTTAATTTTATATTAAAAATTCAAAACTCGAAGGATCTTATGCGAATTTACAATAGTGCGAATTTCAACATTAAAAGACAGTGCCTTATTTCTGACTCCTGGCCGACTGCTTAGCGGCCCGCTGCTGCCGCAAGAGCTCACTCCGTTGCCTGTCAAATATTCAACTCCGCTGACAGTGGCGGGCCGCAAAACAGTCAGAAATTGGGCACTATGGATCAAAATACAAATTAATCTAAATCGGTCAGCAGGAGTTAGCCAAGGGTTTGTTTTATCGCCCTATCACCCATGATACATCTGATGTATGCATTGTCCGGAAGTACTCGATGTCCTCTTTCCCGTACTTGCGGAGATATGACAATGATAGGTACAAGACTTCCAGAACAGCGCTAATGGGTCGGAAGAATATTATAAACAATGGTGAATGGCGGAAAACTTAATAACATTAAAGCAATGTCTCTCAAATATAGACATATGAATAGCAGATCACGTAGGGGAGGGGATCCGTCCCCTTCAGCTGGTCTGGTGCGAGCGCTGCGGTCCCTTAGCACTCATGTTACCGCTGACGTTACTAGAGGAACCTCGGGCCGAACTGCCGAGCCCCTCCTGTCGGGGGTTTGTATAGTGTAGTGTTTAACGCTCGCTTTTACTACATATGGCACCGCAGGCGGTGACACTGATAATACATGAGATGAAGATGGAGCACCGGTGGAATGAGATGACGGGGGAAACTGGAGGTCCCGGAGAAAACCCACCCCAGCACCGTGTTGTCCACCACAAATCTCACTTTGCGGTCGCCTGGGATCGAACCCGGGCCGCCTTGGTGAGAGCCAAGCGGTCTAACTACTGAGCCACGGCGCGGCCGCTCCTGTCGGGGAGTTCGGATTGGGTTGGACTCGAGGAGGCAGTATGTTCCCGACACTCGCAGGAAATCGGGTACTTCCGGCCAGGCCTCATAAGTCCCAGGTACTAGCCTACAGAGCTAGTAGGTGTGCTAGATCACCAGGCGACCCCACCGAGGTTTTCGGTAGACGGTTGACGCGCGTAAGTGGCGTATCCACTTCCATACCGTCTTGACGTTGTAGTCGATGGCGCGGGTGGGGGGCTTTTTAGAAAACCAGGTATTGCCCTATGGAAAGAGCCCCTGAGTTTTCCATCACTCCCAGGTAGAATGGAGGCCAGGGTCTCCGGACTTTTGGGTAGATCCTCTGCGCTTAAATATGAACAGCAGGATGGAAAATTGTGTTACTAGGGGCAACATAGGTATACGAAATGTTACAAAGTTACGGTAACTGGAATAACACGATAGGAGTCAGGGAGTACTTGCACAGAGAACTGCCCGCTGTGACATCATCGAACAACCAGCTTCACGTGCTTTCCACTATTGAACAATAGAAATGTGAATATTAGTTCCTTCTTATTATAATAGAACTTAGTGAGTTTAACATTATTGTTATCATTATAAAAGCTCATTCTTTCAGTTAACTGGAACACCCATCAAGAATGCCCTGATACGCAATCGCTGGTTGCAGCTACCATTACAGAAACGGTAAGGTGTCTTCTTTAATAGATTTCCAAGAAGCTACAGAAACTACATGAGATCTGATCCCTTGTGCATTAAAATTGCACTTGTTTGCTCGGTGTATTTTGATAAAACAGATACGAACATTATATAAAGGCTTGAAAACTAACACCACAAATAAGTTAAAAGTTTTTCTGTGTCAGATTTTAATATACTATTAAGCAAGACTATTTCCTCAAGTTCAGTAGGTAGAGAAAATAAAATGGAGATACCCGTACTAAAGGAACTATGTGAGTCCCTTTTTTTACACACTTGTCTTGAAGCTGAATCTGCCTCTAAGAACCAGTTTCTGAAGCAGCAGCTACTTCTGAACAGGAACAATAGCTAATTGCGAGAAACAAATACACAGTTCACTAAAGCAAAGAAACTGAAGTGGAAATGGGGAGGTTACGTCCCGAGTTTGAAGGACAACAGATGGTCTTACAAGATCACGGTTTGGGATCCGCGCACAGGAAAACACCAAAGAGGAAGATCGAGTCTACTTATGCACTACACTGGCAGGACAGCAATAGTCTACAACAGCTCGAGAAAGAAGGAAGTGGAGATCAATGGGCAACAAAATGCAAGTGCAGGAGTGCAAGTGAATAAATGCGAACAGGAACAAGAAAAAATGGTAAAAACCGACACAAACCGACACGGAATATCTCACTGTGTTGGAGTCAACACAGCTATACTGTATACGACGCGTTTGCTCTTCATGGGGCATAATAGGCTCTCTCTAATCTCTAATACAACTGAATAAGTGCGAAAGGAACAACAGAAAATTGCAAAAACCAACACGGAATGTCTCACTGTGTTGGAATCAACACAGCTGCCCTAAGTATAGGGGGGTTTTGCCATTCATAAGACATAAAGGGTATTTATAATCTCTAATACACTGAATAAGTGTGAAAGGAACAACAGAAATTGCAGAAACCAACACGGAATGTCTCACTGTGTTGGAATCAACACAGCTGCCCTAAGTATAGGGGGGAGGGGGGCTTTGCCATTCATAAGACATAAAGGGTATCTCTAATCTCTAATACACTGAATAAGTGTGAAAGGAACAACAGAAAATTGCAAAAACCAACACGGAATGTCTCACTGTGTGGGAATCAACACAGCTGCCCTAAGTATAGGGGGGGGGGGACTTTGCCATTCATAAGACATAAAGGGTGTCTCTAATCTCTAATACACTGAATAAGTGTGAAAGGAACAACAGAAATTGCAAAAACCAACACGGAATGTCTCACTGTGTTGGAATCAACACAGCTGCCCTAAGTATAAGGGGGGGGGGGGCTTTGCCATTCATAGGACATAAAGGGTGTCTCTAATCTCTAATACACTGAATAAGTGTGAAAGGAACAACAGAAATTGCAAAAACCAACACGGAATGTCTCACTGTGTTGGAATCAACACAGCTGCCCTAAGTATAAGGGGGGGGGGGGCTTTCCCATTCATAGGACATAAAGGGTATCTCTAATCTCTAATACAACTTAATAAGTGTGAAAGGAACAACAGAAAATTGCAAAAACCAACACGGAATGTCTCACTGTGTTGGAATCAACACAGCTGTCCTAAGTATAGGGGGTCTTTGCCATTCAAAAGACATAAAGGTATTTCTAATCTCTAATGCACTGAATAAGTGCGAAAGTAACAGGAGAAAATTTAAAAAATCGACCCAAACCAACACGGAATAATTAGAGTCAACTGAAAAATTCAATACCACGCCCAGGATTTGAACCACGGATCTCTTGGTTTCCTTCCAGCTCTAGCCCCTTGAGCTACCATGACCAACGTGCCATCCTGACATTAAATTCTCCAATTGACTCATTATATTTTCCCGGTAGACCACTTAGAGTTCTCATATACCAGATAAACGTTTGTGGCGACTTACTATTGTAGGGACTTAAATACCAGGATTTTTATCGCTGAATATTTTTTAAATGTATATTTATATAAATTTACATATATATATATATACATGTGTATATTCGAACCACCCAGTACCTCGCGATTAGTATTTAGTGAAAAAAGGACCAAAGCTCCTTACAAATCATTTGATACGCAGAGCATGTCATTCAGTTATTTATTAAATCCGATGTTTTGTTTATGCTGAATCAGGCACTACGGATCGCCAATAAAAATCGAATACCGTAGAACATTTGTATAAACGTCTTAAATTGTAAAAATACCTATAATATTATAGAATATGAAGGAAAATGTACGAATTTTAGATATACGATTACTTTTTATAGACTTAAGTGAAGCTTACATCATAATTCTTCACCAAAGTTCCTATATTGCAAAACTTAGTCTCCCATTCGCTTTTGAAACGCTACTCTTATTATGTGACTTACTAAATGCAAAGGATTCTATCTTCTTTCTTATCTGAAGAATTTTGTCTGGACGAGTTTGTATAAAGTCTGTCTAGTTAACACGAGTGCAGTTTGTCCCTCAAAGGAAACGCACCCTACTGCCCACTAATGACCGTCATAAATCTATCTCCACACTTCAGAAATGGAATACTGTCGTTGAGGAACAATAGCAACCCTGATTTTCTTGAAATGACAGTCGCATGTCTACTCCACGTGGAGTCTCAGTTGCCAAAGTTCCAACTTCCAGTTGATCTGTTTCATTACGTGCAGAAATTCGTTGTGTGTCACGATGTGGGGACCGTGGGAGGGAAATGCAGTGGTAAATGTAAATAAAGTAGTAGATAACTTTCAGTAAAGTGAAAATAATCAAAGTGATGACAATAGTGTGAATAAATTGGAAAGTGTTGCTGGGCCGAGTTATGTTACCGGAAAAGCCTAAAATATAAAGTTATAACGGGAACTGTTTCTAAGCAAATTCAAGCGCTTGTTTTGAACACATATAAATATGTGCTGAAAAATAATCTTGGTAAGGGGTCATGCAATGAACCTGATAAATTCTGGGTATTCACAGAAATACAGTAAGAAATATTGTGACGAAAGGAATACCGATAAAGTGTGAAAACAAAATTAAACGTTTCTCTAAAGTAGACAATTTCACATGTAGTTTAATTCGCCGAGAAATTTATAGATGATATGCAAAAAGGGAGAGCGCCCACCTTAGACGAATTTGTTGCACATTTGCAAGAAATTTGTGATTTCCCTTGTGGGCACTGCACTTTGCGCAGCCTCCTAAAGGAGCTGGGTTTCAAATACCGCACTTTGAATAACATAAGGGTTATTATAGAATTCAGTAGAATTGTAGCTTGACTATATATATATTCAAAACTAAGTACGTTTTGCAGGAATGGACACAAGATAATTTATTTAGATGAAACCTCGTACAATACCCATGACGTATCCAGAAAGGTGGCAACCTTGTAGAACGGATTGGAAGAAGAAGGGTCGGGAGTGTAAAACGATTATAAAGGTTGTCAAAGGAGGCAGCCGACGTACGCACGGGTTAACTAAACAAACTCTACGCGAATCCCACTTCTGAATTACCCAAGCCTTGACTGAGGGATTTCTTGCTGAAGGAGTTTAATGTGGCCCCAATTGCTCTAGCTACGTTGACTTAAGTGCAGTTACAATTTCCTCAACTCTTAATCCTCTACGATGTATTGATGACCTCAGCTAACAAAGATATTAGTAATAGTTTTAGAATATTTAAGAAATATATTTTTCTTATTTTATTACTCTACTAGTTTCCAACAGCAAACAAGTATTTTTGGTATATTGTGTGATATATACATTAAATTATTTTAGTATAGTGCTGCTTTTGGTACAAAACGTAAACTGCAGTGTAATATAACACTGATTATTTTACTCGTTAACATGTTTACCTTTTAGTTTCGTTGCACGACAACCATATCTTTAAATTCCTAATGCATCTTAAATGCAATTTGTATAGCTACGTCCCCTCATGTCCAAATGAACATCACAAGAGGAAGAGTATAATACGCAGAAGAAATCCATTTTCTTCACCAGTTTCATTTAGATTTGATTAATCAAAAAACGTTAAGGTAATCACTGTACAATTAAATGCTAGTCACAGTCTAGAATAAAGAGCGTTTAAACCATATTTTCTCTACCCTTGCACCCAGAACACACAGAAAAACTGTGCCTGTTATACTGATATGGGCGTGCTAAAGCTTACAGCCTAATATAATGTTAAGAAATATGACAGTCTTCTCAAATAGAATGGCTCCTTAAAAGATAATACAAACCTTTCGAATCACCCTGTAACATTTCATATGCACTTTTATGTTTTACACATTCTTATTTCTTTTCTTCAATACCTTGTCCAATGCATGAATAAAGAATTGTGTTTTGCTTCATTCGAAGCCCTTTCTCATGGTCAAGAGATTGACTGTGTCTTCCTGAAAATCACTCTTAATGGTGATGCTGCCTTATATGGTATCCCAATCTATTCTAAAGCTAAGAGACTCACGGATAAAGAAATTAATGACGCTTCATTCACAAGTCCCCATTACAGTCAAGAACTCCTTAGATTGTGCTGCAGCGTACAATGGTCTGTCTTGCAACACACACTTGCTGTACAATTATTTTGGAGATATAAATAAAACTACAAGAGTTAAACTTATGCCTATTTGCGAGAAGGAAAAACAGTGCCCAGTTCTTAAGATACCCAAGAAACCACTGTGTCCAATTTGGTTTCCAAGGTAAAATAATACATCATCATATTGCGGCATCAGATATGAAATAAAATAAAAATGTATGAGAATGAGAGAATAGTGAAATTATAAAATAAGAAGCGCGTAGAAAACTATTATACTCAAAAGTTCAATTTCCTGTTACAATGCACAATACGTGAAAAATTCCTGAGTCATCTCCATATAGCACGGTAGAGAAATAACGTTCCAGTATTTAAATGCGTGTCTTAAAGGGCAATAATTCATCATGACGCCAATGAAAACCAACAGATGTATAGAAAAGCATATCCCGGCTGATATCACAGAGCTCTTCCGACATATCCTGACGTCCACTTTATTCTTGTTTGGCGGTACCTTTTATGAGCAAGTAGACGGAGTAGTAATGGGCTCCCCTTTGTCACCTGCGATAGCTAATTTCTATATGGAAAACCTAGATCATGAAATATTTGCCACAGTTCCACTTAAACCATCTCATTTCTATAGATACCTGGACGACACTTTCGTAATCTGGCCACATGGACCAGACACTTTGCCTAGCTTTCTTGCGCATCTTAACAGCCTTCGATATCAAATACAGTTTACCATGGAAATGGAGAAGGATGGAACTCTTCCATTCCTGGCCATTCTTGTTTCAAAAAACAGCAACGACACACTGGGGCATATTGTATACCGCAAGCCAACACACACCGATCCATATCTGAATGCTGATAATTTTGATCATAAGTCTAAACGACTGGGAGTTCTCAATAGTCTGACACACAAAGCTTTCTCTCTGATCCCAGCCACTTAAAACAGTAATTACAGCACCTGAGACTCACTTTCCGTCAAAACGTTTACTCCGAATATAAAGTTGAAGCATCGATCACGAGAGCTGAGAGAGGGAAACCTCTAATACAGCATCAGATAGGTCTACCGAAACAGCCTGTATCCTGTTTACCGGCAAACCCATGCGGCAGAATCAGCAGAATTGTCGCCAAATACATCAGGACAATCCACAAGCCACCTCCGAAGATTAAAAGTCTGTTGAGACCGGTGAATGATAAACTGGACACCGGGAGTGTCCCGTTTTCCCTGTGAATAGTGCACACCGTATAGGTATAGGACAAACCGGAAGGACAATCGCTACCAGAATAAACGAATATGAACGGACCATTTGTTTAATGCAGCCTGAGACCTCTGGACTGCCAGAGCATTGTTTTGATAACGACGATAAAGCCAACTTTCGGGAGACGACCGTCTTGGAAAAATGTAGCAGTTACTGGAAGCGGAGAGTTAAGGAGGCGTTGGCCATTTCCTCCAAGAAAAGCACGCTTAACCGTGATGCTGGGTTTCAGTTCAGCTCCTTATGAAAACCGGCCTTAAAATGGAAATCAGTCGGTTTAAGGAGCACATATCTATACAGATTGATCAAGTTAAGTAGTTACGTTTCTTTGACCTAATTAATTTTCTACACTCATGCTATTAGTTAATTTACGCAGTTAATTTATTGTAAACAGTATTTTGTTCAGTGATGCAAGTATTGGTAGAGTTTTGTCTTTGTTGATATTTGTGTTACATCTATTTTGTGGATATAACATTTCTGAAAGGTATCCTGATGATGGGAGCGATGTATGCTCCTGAAACGTCGATTTATAATCGTCTTTTCACCTGGCTTGTTCCCTGAGAAGATATTGAACATTTGTTGGTTACGTTATAAACACAAAGAGATAATTTATTAGAAGAAAAAGTCTACGTAGAAATGGGCATCCTTTTTTTTTCTTTAAGGTTGGAGAATATCTTTTTTCATATTTTTCTATGAGAGTAAGTGAGTACTCAAATTTACTAGTCATTATTTCCTGAAATTAACCCTAATTAAGTCTCTGATCAAAATCATGGCTCTTATGTGCTCTCCAATAATCTTGGGTATTTATGTTTATAGAAAAGAAATTTTCCTCTAGTAAACTTTTCTATACCTCACATTGCTTATCTATTGTTTCTTCTGCTGAAGAAATGCATCTCACTCATGTAAATAATTGTTGTCTTTGTTAGACTTTCTGTGGGCCTTCTTCATATTTATACACATACATATAGCAGAACGAAGTGCTAGATAAAATAGATTTTATCACAGTCATATGGAGGATTTCAGTTAGTCACTTGTACTTATAGTCCTGCACCGTGGCGTAACGGGCTGAGGCGGCATGCCTAGGTCCATAGCTCGGAAAGCGGCCCGGGTTTGATCCCACCCATGTGGTGGAGATTTTAAGTCCCGGGTATAAGACCGGTGCCCACTCAGCATCGTGAGGAAAGTGAGGAGCTTACGATAGGCAAGTGGCCCTGGTCACGAAAATCAACATTCCGGCTGGGGATGCCGAGATGCTGACCACATCTCCTCCCCGTAACGGTTGAATGCTCGCCCACCACTGCCGTGCGTAAGTTGGGCATGAGGCCGTGGTTGGTAGGCTCAGGCCCACTCGGGACTGTTACGCCATGGGTTATTTTACGTTTTTACTTGTATTTACAAAGTCAGCGTGTGATATGACTAGCAAGGACGAAATATTTAACTGTCGTTCTTTTACTTATTTACAAAGAGCCAATCTTTCTTTTATTTATTTGGGTGAGTGAAGCAGATTCGATGCCTATCATAGGCATAAAAGCAGCATACATGCTGTACTTTTTACAATAACAATGAAAAAAATGACGGGCGATGTCTATTTCTACTGTACATTGCAGAACGGTAATGATAATAAAGATAGTAATATGGACGAATCTGCCATTTATTTTGCACTGGCTTTTCACTTAAAGCATGTGCATCTACTTTATTCTTACTAATTAAACAGAACGTGTTGTGGTAAGGAATCGATAGATAGGAACTTTTCTTATGGACGAATACACAGAAAGAGTAACACTATTACATGGAAGACAAAAGAGCAGGTATGCTTAATAAAGGGGTGAACTTCGTGCGGGTAAGAATATGGCTGCTTTGCTACAATTCAGGAAGAGAGATTGGCAATGATTTGATGTTAACCATATCGCGCGTCGACATCATTAGAACGTGGCTTGATCGTGGTTGTTACCCGCATCACATTCATCCGATTATAGAATCTGATCCGATAATCCTTCAGTATACGCTGACTTTAAACGGTTACATTATACCGTTCAACTTAACACACTATGCACTTAAACGTTATAGTTTTTTCAATGTCCTTCAATTTTTGTTGGCTCAAACAACAGTATATTATACTTTAATCCAATTCTTCCATACTTGAAGTTATAAAGCTTCCTACTTTGGTTGCTCTCTTCCTCTGTAACTTCTTATATCATCGCTGTTATGCTTAATGGGAAACAGGACCTTCCAGAAAAGAAAATGACTGTTGAGTAAGGCGGATGGTCAAGCAATTCAAACCGTAATTCGTGGATTTATGCCATTGCAAACGCTGAGATGTGAGGCGGTGCGTTGTCTTGTTGAAACAGGATTTTCTTTTTCTGCAAATGTGGCCGTTTCTCCGCAACTTCTGCATACAACTTGTCTAGTAATTGTGCGTAGTATGCTCATGTAATGGTTTTTCCCTTTTTGAAGATAATCTATTAAAGTAACTCCATGACTATCCCCCCTCAAAAAATATCAGTTTCCCAGCCCCCCCCCCAATAAAACAAAATAAAATCTTTTGCTTTTCCTGGAGCCGGTTCCCCCTTTGCAGTCCACCGTTTGGACTGTATTTTTGTTTAGGGCGTATAATGGCGTATCCAATTTTCAACTACAGTAAATTAATTGGCGCCAAAACTCGGATTTATTGCGCCTAAATTGCGCCAACAGAGCGTTGGAAATATTCATACGAACACGTTTTTGGTCTAACGTGAAAAAACGCGGCACCTAACGCACGGATAGCTTTCTCATGTCTAAATATTAAATTAATATATGAAAAACACGTTCTTTTGACATGTTCATAGCCTCTAATATCTCTCACTTTAATTCGGCGGTCGTCTAGCACCATTTAGTAAACTTTGGTGATGTTTTCGTCGGTGGTCGCAGTATTTGGACGTCCCAACGTTCATCGTCTCTCAAGATTTTACGGCCACGTTTAAATTCAGCTGGCTAAAATTTCACTAGGTAAATGATGGTGCACAGTACCCATACACAGAATCCAACTCAACTTTGATTTGCGTAAGCGTATTGCCTTTCAAAAATAAATATTTAATGACAACTCTATACTCGATTTTGTCCATTTTCATAAAAACACTCACGTCAACTCCCTCAAGCAACTGTTACATAACAACTGAGCGTCCAAAATGGCTGAAACTTTGGTGAGTAACTGTCAACAGATGAACAACGAAATTTACTAGCTTTTATTTACGAGTTCTGCCATCTTCATGTTGAGGTCGGAAACTTTTCAGACCACCCTGGTATACCTTGAAGAGATTGACGGTCATCTTTCAATATTTTGTTCAATATGGGTATCATAAAGCATTATTTTCTCCCGCATAAGTAAGGAATAAACTTCTCCCTGTGGTGTGGGCATTGTAATAAATAAATTACAGTAAAACTGCAGCCGTTTATGACCACTCACTCAGAGAATTAGAAGCCACCAACCTGAACACTGTATAGGAGGTAAGTGTAGCATGAAATACTTTAATTAGGTCAGCGTTACACATGCGTAAGCCGTCTATGTTGTTTGAATTAACTTCAGTTACTTCTTCTGTACAAACCGCGTTTGAGATCTTTGTACACTACATTTTGGGGAATTAAGGGAAGAAAAGTGTAGCTAGAAAATGAGCTGAAACATCACATTCAGAATCTAAGCATCAACCCCAAAATAAAACAAATAAAATTGTTTGCAGTATTTTGAACAGAACAAACCATGCTCTTTATCTCGGTCAGGTATCCTGAAACACAATTTGTTTTAAACAAGAAGAGATTTTACAGTTTCTATAACCAACGAGATCCAGCCATTTGCTTTTCCCTTCGCCTACAAGCTTAACTTTGAGGGGCAGATGTGTTATAGTACATCGGCGTGCTGAAACACGTGTGGCAAACTGCTTACTATAAGTAATAGAATCCAACAACAACATCGCTGCTATTTGTGTAGTGTCAAAGGTTATTTCTGATTTAAATGCTACACTTAATTTACCTACAATTCATCATGCCGCACTTTTACTGTCTTATACAGAGCTAGGAAGTTCGTACCGATTTCCTTGAGCAGTGTAAGAGCGGCCAGGCATGGCTATACAACGCAGCGGTACTAGCAAGGACAAGGTTCATCTTAGAATGCAACTCATTACTGCAAAACAGGTGTAACTGCATGACACAGAGCACGTTGGTAGGAAGGAAGGCATTCCAATAACATCTTTGTGTGCTTTAAAGATGAGCAACTGAATTTGCTGTACAACCATTGTATGCTTTCAAGAAGTGTACTTATTCATGTCCTTATTTACTTCATTATTTACATTTACATTTCAGTGGGATACTTCACCAGACATGAACAAAAGAGGCCGCGCCGTGGCTCAGTGGTTAGACCGCTTGGCTCTCACCAAGGCGGCCTGGGTTCGATCCCAGGCGACCGCAAAGTGAGATTTGTGCTGGACAACACGGCGCTGGGGCGGGTTTTCTCCGGTTTCCCCCGCCATCTCATTCCACCAGTACTCCATCTTCATCTCATGTATCATCAGTGTCATCGCCTGCGGTGCCGTATGTAGTAAAAGCGGGCGTTAAACACTACACATTATTTTTTAGACATGGAAAAAAGAGAAGCCAGATCGAGAAACTAAATTATCCGAAAGCATTAACGAATTTGCAACATATTATCTATCAACTAACGGATACACAATCACTGTCATGCATGTCATGTAGAAATCAAACCTGCTAGACGATCGCTAGTTAATCTTCACTGTGCCACGCAAAAACACCGTACACATCTCCCATTGTTGCAAAATATGGACTCGGATGACAAAGAGGCACCAGAGAATGCACTGTTAACAAGCAGACAGTCTGCATTCTTTTACCAGTTATGCTTAATGTTGATGTGCTACAATATTCCGTGTCATAAGGTGGAAAATATGTAGTAAAATGCATGCTTAGGTATTTTCACTAGTAAGAATCTTCACATATTTAAGGAATTAATTTTATTATTTGAATATTATTTTACATTCGATCAGAAAATATTGCAATGTGCGTTATAATTGCTTGGGTGTTGCCACAATGTGCATATTTAAATACTGAAATCAGCCAGAGACAAGCCCTGTGTACTATATAATAATTTGTATGTAGCACATAATGATATAAATAGGTATGCATTTAAGAACGTCTCATAAGTAATTTTTGTTCTCTGGACAACCGGTTTCAATGCCCCTCCGCCGTGCGTTCTTATCTGTAACTTGTTTGGATGCCGGGGGAAGGTCGGTCGCAACCTGCATAAGGAACGGCGAGCGGTACGAACCTCCTAGCTGTGTAAGACATACTCTGGTGTGTGTGTGGGGGGGGGCGCTTTGCACCCCAACCTTCAATAGATCTCTTGAGTGTGCCCCCACAATCGGGAAGGGTAAATTGAGAGGGTTGAGGCGTGACAGAACAGAAGGCAGGGTTCCCACAAACTTCCCTTGGCAGCTACTATAACTACAGTACGCGCAAGATAAGAAGAGCGCTGGATTTACGGGGTGGGTGGTGCGGGCAATGGGGAAGATGGGAGAGCAGTGTGGTCAACCCTGAAAAACACAGTTCAGCAAAATAGCGAGTAAGATAAGCGAAGATATGCGCCGCAAGAGTGAGATCTATGGGCAAACATTAAATTGAACTCGATCCGATAAGCTATACGTTTATATATGTACTATTTATGAAACACACAAAATAGTAACCAAATATTATGACAGCTATACATACTCACTCGTTTGCCTTGTAATTCTTCGATTTCTAAGTCTACTGCATCAGTTCCATTGCTAGTATTCTCTCATGTGTTGATGATAATTTCATCAATCGCATTTCCTATTACACCATCATTTCTCCAATATTTCATTTCCAGCTCTTGGACCTTCTTGCAGTATCCTTTCCAATCCGTCGCAGTTACAGAAGAGAATGCTTCTATAGCAAATTTCTTCAGATTTGTGGCTGACATATCACCAGTAACGTTGTGTCCTCTGAAAACGTTCTTTATTTTCGCCCACGCCAGTTCAATTGCATTCTGATCACAGTTATACCAGTGTAGCTTTGGTAATGGAGAGAAATAGAAAGCTATGTAGAAATACACAAAGGGCTCAGAGAAAAATAAAAATAAAAGAGCAAGATATAAGGAAAAGGAGGAAGCCAAAAAGGAAAGTATTGTCACCCTGGCGGTAGAATCGCGAAGCCGATGAAAAATGATGGCCGGTGGAGATTCGGAAAACTTCGGGACCGATCGTTACCGGAAGCGAGACAGTTGAGTGTAGAGTTGGAAAAAATTGAACAGTTTTTGAGGTTGCTAGCAAATTGTAATGGTAAACGGTGTATTGCGAGGAAAATAAAGTGTAGTTTTTGTGTTTTCTAACCTCGTCTTGTTATTTCACGAACCCACAAAGTCACAACTGGTGTCAGAAGTGGAACATACGACAATGGAAGCTGCATTGGCAAAGATTTTAGAGAAAATGGAGGAAATGAAGACGGCCAACGACAACATCGCCGAAAAGATGCAAGAACTGAAGGCCGAAATAACAGCGAAGACGGAAGCGGCAAATAACAACCTGGCCGCGGAAATAACAGCGAAGGCGGAAGCGGCAAATATCAACTTGGCCACGACAATGACCGCAAAGATGGCCGAACTGACCACAGAAATGAGGGCAGCGAACGACAGCCTGGCCACGAGATGAAAGCGGCAAACGAGGCCCTTGCCGTGAAGTTTGAAGAACAGTTGGCTGGCGTGAGGGATAACGTGACGGAGCTGGGCAAGCGGATGGGCCAAGTGGACGAGCGCGTCGAGGACCTGGCGAGCCGCGTTGACGACCTGGAGGGAAAGACCGACACCAGCGTCAAGTCCCTGAACGCCATAGTAGAGGACGTCGTCGGCAGGAAACTGAAGGATTTGAAGGCCGACGCGCCGGGACGCGACACAACATCTGCGCGCGTCAAACCGCCGAAATATGACGGTGCGTCAACATTTGAGGTCTTCCGCCAGTTCGACACAGTGGCCAAGCACAACAGCTGGTCACCGGAGGAGGAGGCCACACAGCTAATAGCCAGCCTCCAGGGACGGGCCGCGGAAGTCCTAAACGCGGCGCAGACAACGGCGGCGCCCAAGGACATCTGGGAGGCACTAGAGAGACTTGGGGTTAACAAGACCCACACAACACCATACATCCCCAGTCGGATGGCATGGTCGACAGGTACATCAAGACCTTACAGGAACACTTGAGGAAGGTCGTGGCCAGCCATCAGCGAGACTGGGACGTTAAGGTGCCACTGTTCTTGCTGGCCTACCGCTCATCAGCACACGACACCACGGGAATCACGCCAGCCAGCTTAATGTTCGGCCGAGAGTTACGCCTCCCCTATGACCTGGCTTCTGGTAGCCCTCCGGGGGTGAAACAGCCAGCGACCGAGTATGTGGAGAACTTGGTGGACCACCTCCACGACATGCACGAGATGGCTCGCCAGAACATCCAGAAGGCGAGCGACCGCATGAAAACCCGATATGACAGGCAAGCCAACAGCCAAGGTTTCCAGCAAGGTGACCTGGTCTGGTTGTACCACCCGACCCGGACCAAGGGACGCTGCCCGAAGCTTCAGCAGTCATGGCAAGGACCGTACCGTGTGGTGAAGAGCATTAACGACGTGGCCTAACGCATCCAGAAGGTACCCCGACGAAAGATGTTGGTGGTACACCTGGATCGCCTGGCCCGCTACGAAGGCGCTGTTCAGGACGACCAGCCTTGAGGAGGGAGCAGTGTCACCCTGGCGGTAGACTCGCGAAGCCGATGAAAAATGATGGTCGGTGGAGATTCGGAAAACTTCGGGACCGATCGTTACCGGAAGCGAGAGACAGTTAAGTGTAGAGTTGGAAAAAAGAAACAGTTTTTGAGGTGCTAGCAAATTGTAATGGTGAACGGTGTATTGCGAGGAAAATAAAGTGTAGTTTTTGTGTTTTCTAACCTCGTCTTGTTATTTCACGAACCCACAAAGTCACAGTATTGAAGGGAAAAGAAGAAAGAAAGAAAATATCACTATTAGTTATTACCATACACAGATCAGAGCCTTACCTTCTTTTTCCTGGTGTTTTTGGAGATTCATTAGGATGAGATGCACAAAACGATTTCATAAGCCTGACAGTGCTGATGCTCCTTCCTATGTAAGCAGGAGTTCGTCTATTGATTTGCTGAGTGGGAATATTAGCTGGTTGTTATCATTTTCTATATCGCAACTTTCTTCAAATTTCACTATTATTTTGTGGCCATCATTATGCACAACAGTACGTGCATGTTTCCGAGTTGGAGTTCGTTGCTCGGAAGCTACATATGATGATGAGTTTGGTGTGCCCTCAGCCTTAATTAGAAACTGGTTAAACTATAGTAATTAACCTCAAACTTGCACAAAACGAATGCACACAGAAGACAAAGAGCGTGCGTAAAAGCTTAGCATATTAGTCACTAGATGTCAGAGTGTGCTAGTTTAGTGTACCAGCATAGCGCATTTCATGTTTCTAAGTTGTCATCTGTGTTTACGGAGTTAGCCGAAATCTACCGAGTGAGGACTTGGGACACGAACGCTCAAGATATCTTGCGCATACTGTAGATACCCTACTCTATTGGGGTCTCGAGAATCTGGGAATGGAGTTTACAGCGCGTATAATAATTTTTCCCTGCCATGCAACGTCGTGACTCTCTCTGACACTTGCAATCGTGAAACAACCAAGCACAAGAAAGGTAAAGTGAAATATTAGTGAGGTTAGTGGAGGGATAGGAAATTCTGGGAATGTGATTAACCTTCCCAGCTTTTGCCTATCGACCTTGGAAAACCATCGGAAGAAAACCCATTCGTCAGGAACATCGGCCACGGTAATCAAACCTATGTCCTTCCGAATGGGAGCTAACCTGTGGCAACTTACTCGGTTTCTCAGTTTAGTTTAAGCATACAAAATGTTATGCCAAAAATAAGTCCAAATGTTTATATTTCTTACTTCATATCAGTTTCCAAACATAATTTGTTAAACTTCAATTAATTACTAAAATTTCCATAAGTTTGATTTGCAAAAAGTTAATACTGCCAGATAAACTCAAAGTTAAATAAGTTTATTTTAGTCTCCATTGCTTTAAAACACTATTTTAAATGAAGATGAGATCACCATTGCTGGTAAAGTACAACATTACAAAAATAGTGTAAACCACAGTAGCCGATAATTAATCTTAAGCACTGCAGGAAACTTCGTTCTTTTTTATAAGAAAATGTTTTATAAATACAACCGAAGATCAGAACTTTGAAATTTGTCATATAATAAATAATGTCAGTTTTCTTCACTACTATGTATCACAGCTGCTACATTTTATAAAGACAATGACAGTTCACATACAATACACAAACATTAATGATTATTTTAAGTTATGCACGTTAATAATTACTTAATTAAATACATATTGGACACATGTTTACAAACTATGTGTTAGATTTATGTGCAGCTTGTAGTGTATTCTGTTCACAACTACACAAGTTCAATCGTTAATTGTATACTTTCTAGTTTCGAGATAGCACTGTCATTTTTAGGCCGTAGTAAATGTTAGAAGCAGACCCAATGTTCACTGACGCCACATAGTTTGTTAATGCACAGCTTATGACGAAGTATTGTTGATAGTTTCTTATACTCCTCGTTTGTTAGTGGTAACTTTTAAACAAAACAGTGACACCCAAGCGTTAACTCGAGCTTTAAAAAGCAAAATGAGTACATACTGTTCTTGCCAGCATTAGCTATAAGTTGCCAAAGGGCAGGATACATATTAACACAAAGACTGCCATGAAAGGCCTTCTACGTATTTTTAAGCGAAAAGGTGATTATTTGATTAATAGAATTGACATGAAAAATTCAATGCCACGGCCGGAATTTTAACAACGGATCTACTGGTTTCCGTACAATCGCTCTAATCCATTGAGCTACCATGGCCTACTTGCCGTCATGATATTAAATTGTCCATTTGACTCGTATGTTTCCCCGGTAAACCACTAGGAGCTCTCACATTCGAGATACACCGTTTGTGGCGACTTACTATCGTAAGTACTTGAGTCCCAGGCTCCATCATTTAACTCTTATTATTTTAGTTAATTGATGGAATTAACCATCATTAACTAAATTAACTACCCAATTAACTAAAATAATAAGACTTAAGTGATGAAGCCTGGGACTCAAGTAAAGTCTGTAAGTCGGTATCGTACGAGGTTTCATCTAAATAATCTTATGTCCATTACTGCAAAACTTCCTTAGTTTTGACTATATTTATCGCCAAGCTACAATTCTAGTGGATTCCATAATAACCCTTAAGTTATTCAATGTGTGGTATTTGAAACCCAGCTCCTTTAGGAGAACGCGCAAAGTGCAGTGGCCATAAGGAAAATCACACATTTCTTGCAAATGTGCAACCAATTCGTCTAAGGTGGGCGCTCTCCCTTTTGCATAGAATCTATAAATTTCTCGACGAATTAAATCACATGTAAAATTATCTACTTTAGAGAAACGTTTGCTTTTGTTTTCGCATTAATCGGCGTCTTTGGTATTTCTTTCGTCACAATATTTCTTACTGTATTTCTGAGAATACCCAGCATTCATTGCACGACCCCTTACCAAGACTATTTGTCAGCACATATTTATGTGTTCAAAACAAGCGCTTGGATTTGCTTAGAAAAAGTTCCCGTTATAGCTGTGTTTTTTTAGGCTTTTCTAGTAATTAACTCGGCCCAGTTATTCACACTATTATCATCACTTTGATTATTTTCACTTGAGTGAAAGTTATCTACTACTTCATTTGCATTTATCACTGCAGTTCCCTCCCACGGTCTCCACATCGTGACACACAACGAATTTCTGCATGTAATGAAACAGATTAACTGGAAGTTGGAACTTTGGCAACTGAGACTCCACGTGGAGTAGACATGCGACTGTCACTTCGAGAAAATCAGGGTTGCTATTGGTCCTTAACGACAGTGTTCTATTTCTGAAGTGTGGAGATAGATTTATGACGGTCATTAGTGGGCGAGAGGGTGAGTTCCCTTTGAGGGCCAAACTGCACACGCGTTCACTAAACAGACTCTACTTACGATAGTAAGTCGCCACAAACGGTGTATCTCGAAATAGAAAGCCCCTAGTGGTTTACCGAGGAAATATACGAGTCAAATGGAGAATTTAATGTCATGACCGCAAGTTGGCCATGGTAGCTCAATGGGTTAGAGCGACTGTATGGAAACCAGTAGATCCGTGGTTCAAATCCCGGCCATGGCATTGAATTTTTCATGTCGACTCTATCAATCCAATACATTAGCCTGTATACGGCTAGTGTGATTATTTGTTCATTTTCGGGCAAGAGTCATTCGCTACAAAGAGAAAATTTTATCTTTATCATTTAAGCTTTCAAAACTATCGAATGACCGTAAAGTAATATTGAATTGCAACTAACAATGTGACCACTCTCGTAAGGCAGTAGCAACGCGTCTACCTTTAGGGACCCGGGTTCTACCCTGCTACTGGTGTGGGTTTGCTCCCGCTGGGAAGTCTGGTCCGGGATGCATTCAGCTTCCTGATGCTAAGTAACTATGCTTATAGAAAGGTGGCATCCCTAAAAATGGCGAAGTTGTCACCTTGACGGCGGGAGAGGAGTCGGTGTGCTGGCCTTTGCCACCCCTATCCTATAGGCCTCTGTGGCCTTGCGTGCTACTGGGGGATGCAGCTCTGAATAGGGGAGACACTCTAGAGTGTGTGGTCTTTAGCGCCCGCTTTTACTACATACGGCACTGCAGGCGGTGACACTGATGATGCATGAGATGAAGATGGAGAACCGGTGGAATGAGATGGCGGGGGAAACCGGAGGTCCCGGAGAAAATCCGCCCCAACGCCGTGTTGTCCACCACTAATCTCACTTTGTGGTCGCCTGGGATCGAACCCGGGTCGCCTTGGTGAGAGCCAAGTGGTCTAACCACTGAGCCACGGCGTGGCCAGACCCCTAGAGATTATATATGCGAAGTTCCTGAAAAACATCTTGCAACTTTTCTTCTTCCTACCTCTCCTCTAATCCGTGCTCGATTGCAGTAACTTAATGACGCTTAAGTTCAAAGTATTATTTTTTATTTAAAATATAAATTAATACATATGTTGTATATTGCAATTATTATTGTATGATAATATGGCGATTTAACAAAATTAATTTTATTTATTTAATTCTAAAAATAAATCGAACATAGTTTATTAATATTTACAATTTAGCTTAGTGGAGTATTTAATCAAAAGTTACAAAAGTCCTTGTATTTAAACTCCTTCATCAATGGCAAAATACTTTTTACGAGGTGTTGGGAATATATTTAGTGTTTCAGAAGTCATACGTTAATACAGTTGATATATTCAATTCTGCAAATTGGTCTATTAAATGGCCATAAAACAGAATTATCCATTCAGTGATAGTAAAAATTTAAAATATTTTATACCCTAAAGCTCTAAGTCAATATTTGAGACGAACTAGTTATGTTTAATTTATAATATAAACTTAAAACAGTTGAAGAAATTAGTATGGAAGCTTATTATGTATGACCTTTCAAAATTAATTGCAAAACAGCGGGTCATAGAAACCTCGGGTATACAAGAAGAATATATCAGTTCCTTTGAAATTCTTGGAGCCAAAACAGTCATCATCTAGTTACCGTGAAATCGACAATCACCATATTTTTCAATATTTGTCTATCAGACCCGCAAGGAAAGCCTTTACAAGAAATAGGATTTTTGTTTTATAATGGGAAAAAATTAAAAGAAACTTAATTAAAATTAAGAATCTCAATTGAAAGAATCTTCTATAGATATTGTACAGCAAGAGTTAACACTTTTCTTATATAGGTTGAGGTAAGGAAGTAATTAAATTTAAAATGAATGTCAAATAAATTCAGTATATGAAGCAGATATAAGTTGTTAATAAATTTTTGTTTGAATATATTAAAAAAAGCGATGAATGCCAAAATGACTTATGGGAATTGAAATTCAATGTTATAAAGCTCACTGATAGTGAACGAGGGCTTTGAACACTACATAAGCATATGAACTGCTTGAAGGAGTTTGTATTAGTTTCCTACAGAGCGACTCAGGTCATTTAGGCGCAACACGCATTCGAACTTCTCTTGCCTCTGTATATCTCTTATTGACGAGATGACTTCAGTGAAACATTGGGTCTTCCTGTACAATAATTAGTTAATTTGCATTGCTTCACATTCGCATACATCTTCATGGCTTAAAGTTTTTAGTCGACTGCCAAGGTTTTCATGTTCTTCTGATTCACAACACATTACACGCATTATTTGCAAGTGTATTCTTCTGTCCTTTCACTGCAAATGTCGCAATTTACGTAACAACACCAATGGAACTTGCAGTGACACTGCCACGTCCGGGTGAACTGGTGGGTATTGTATCCTCTACCACAGCACATGAGGTCACAGCCATCTGTCCCTGCAACATTACAAAACATTCACGCATCATTAACGTTGATTATCAGCATGAATATTACTACTGAATCAGAAAAAATGTCATCAACAATGATAGGGTAATATGCAAAGGTACTTTTATCTGGTTTATTTAACTTGAACATTAAATATTAACTCCAGCTCATTTCTATCATATACCTATCAGTTTATATAGAGGAGACCAAATGTCTAGATACTTTAATATAAGTGATGTATGCTGTTTCTGAATTACAGCATACTATCTAGTATTATGTTGTCCCTTTCACAGTTGCTGCAGCAATAATATATCGATAATAAAAATCAACTTAGGTTATGAACTGACGTAAGACACGATTTATTTCGGAGCATCTTCGATCTACGATTCTTCGCATGTTCTGTTAATTTAACACCCCAGGCGTTTTTAAGAACTCTAAAATATTTTAGTAATCACAAAAAAACAAGCTGCATTAACTGAGTTACAGGAAGACCAAAATGCTATGAAGATCAAATTATATGAGAAGCACATGATGATCAGTGGTTTTCGTGCATTAGTTTGTCAAACTGGGTGCTAAGTTGAGTGTGTTGGACATATCTGCAACTATAGAAATTTAAAAAAGGGACAAGAGAGGAAGTAACCTGACATTTAAAGTGTTCATAAACAAGCAATAACCATTTTATTTAATATTTGTATTATGAATCTTATTTATGGATCCGTCAGAAAATGAGTGGTCGTTAATTACTGTAGAGCTCGCGAAATGTTATTAATATTATTTATAAGACAGAATATAACGTCCATACTGCATAACAATATTCTGTATATGGGTGGCTTCTTATTAACTGGGATTAGTATAGAAATATTTTAATAATTAACATTTAAACACTGAGAATATCTATGGAGCTTTTTTTTTTTTTTTTTTTTTTTTTGTAATTTTACGTCCTCCAACGTTAAGTCATACCGGACGAGGAATGGAATGGGTGAAATTATGCCCAGATGAAGCCAGGGTCCATAGAGCCTGGAGTTACCCGACATTCGCCTTTCTGGATAAGGAAAACCCTTGGAAAAACCTTATTCAGGTAAGTCACCCTGACCGAGATTCGAACACGGGACCTCTTGAACGTGAGGCAGACACTCTACCACCACGCTACCGAGATGGGCACCAGTATCTATGGTGGTAAAATGTATTTACGGTCATAAGAGAGTTGGTTACTGATGTAACCTACTCAAAGAATTGCAATGTTTCTACACATTTCAATTAGTATGGAATCTTGCACTTTACTAGAAACATTTAAATCTAATATTTATAACTGTCTGAAAGTACAAGTTAATGCAGTACATGATAATGTCACCTACGTTAGAATTTACGGAAGAAATAAATTCTGAATTCTGAGGCGCTAAGAGAACTTAGTAAAACGTTAATTCCTGATCTTCATTTTCTGTATGAAATCATAACTCGCTTTCAGTGAAATTTAAAATATTATGTGAAAATGTTCTCTGCTAAGTATTTATAGAAAAATTTAAATACACCACATACGATAACGTTGAAAAATTTTTGAAATCTAAAAAAATTATATATTTGTTAAGATGAAAACTGGAAAAATTCCGGAACATATAAATTGAAACATGTTTTTTTTGTCTACATATTAAAGGTTTGGCTATCTCTCCATATGGCCAGCATTTATTTTACTCCTAATAATTTCTGAAGTAATTGCATTTCCTGATGCAACAACAATTCTCTATGAGTATCCTTAGCTTCTAAGGAAACAAATAAGGAAGAAAAAATCAACAGAACTCACAGCCAGGAAACTGATACCGGTATCGACTCCGATGGATGGACGGGCATACAACCAAAAGCAAAGTGGGAAGCCACAGGAGAACCGCGGAGTTATAAGCCAGAATAACAACGCAAACATCAGACAAGAGCACAGAAGAATTTCAGGATATTATGGGCGAAAGGTCGGCAAGTATGACCAAGATGACGGAAGCTAAGGATACTAATTACGAGACAAGTCGTGGAAGCCTACGCAACCAACAATTCTCCATGCTGTACTGCTTATGTAATTTATAGATCCGATAATGTTGGTAGTTCCAGTGATTTGTATCCTTTTGTTTCTTACAGTAAGTACCAAAAGTGACTGAAGTGTAAGATGGAGAAAATTGAGGCTCGTAGCGTGACCAAGTTTCAGGATTTGAAGGGCAAAACTGTTCGGGAATCCATGATGAGATGACGGCTGTTTATGGAAATGATTGCAGATCGTATGCCACTATTGTGAGGTGGAAAAGGAATTTTCAAACAGGTCACATGTCCCAGGCAGATGAGCCGAGAGCTGGTAGACCGTCAATGACAGACGATGCTGTCACAGTGAAGAAAGTCCGTTTTATACTAGAAGACAGACGAGCCGAGAGCTGGTAGACCGTCAATGACAGACGATGCTGTCACTGTGAAGAAAGTCCGTTTTATACTAGAAGACAGACGAGCCGAGAGCTGGTAGACCGTCAATGACAGACGATGCTGTCACAGTGAAGAAAGTCCGTTTTATACTAGAAGACAGACGAGCCGAGAGCTGGTAGACCGTCAATGACAGACGATGCTGTCACTGTGAAGAAAGTCCGTTTTATACTAGAAGACAGACGAGCCGAGAGCTGGTAGACCGTCAATGACAGACGATGCTGTCACAGTGAAGAAAGTCCGTTTTATACTAGAAGACAGACGAGCCGAGAGCTGGTAGACCGTCAATGACAGACGATGCTGTCACTGTGAAGAAAGTCCGTTTTATACTAGAAGACAGACGAGCCGAGAGCTGGTAGACCGTCAATGACAGACGATGCTGTCACAGTGAAGAAAGTCCGTTTTATACTAGAAGACAGACGAGCCGAGAGCTGGTAGACCGTCAATGACAGACGATGCTGTCACTGTGAAGAAAGTCCGTTTTATACTAGAAGACAGACGAGCCGAGAGCTGGTAGACCGCCAATGACAGACGATGCTGTCACTGTGAAGAAAGTCCGTTTTATACTAGAAGACAGACGAGCCGAGAGCTGGTAGACCGTCAATGACAGACGATGCTGTCACAGTGAAGAAAGTCCGTTTTATACTAGAAGACAGACGAGCCGAGAGCTGGTAGACCGTCAATGACAGACGATGCTGTCACAGTGAAGAAAGTCCGTTTTATACTAGAAGACAGACGAGCCGAGAGCTGGTAGACCGTCAATGACAGACGATGCTGTCACTGTGAAGAAAGTCCGTTTTATACTAGAAGACAGACGAGCCGAGAGCTGGTAGACCGTCAATGACAGACGATGCTGTCACAGTGAAGAAAGTCCGTTTTATACTAGAAGACAGATGAGCCGAGAGCTGGTAGACCGTCAATGACAGACGATGCTGTCACTGTGAAGAAAGTCCGTTTTATACTAGAAGACAGACGAGCAACAATCCAAATGATCATTCATGAACGAGACACATCTTAGCTATGGTACTGTGAGGAAAATTATTTATGATGAACTGCACATGTCTAAGGTGTCTACACGTTTGCTAACCCCTTTCCAAAAGCAAACACGGCGTGTCCTTTCAAGACAGATGTTGGTGCTGTTGGAATGGATGAAGATGATTTTTTGATCGTCTGGTAACCATGGATGAATCCTGGATGCATCAGTATGATCCAGAGACAAAGACTATGAGCATGGAATGGAAAAATGCTGATTTCTCCCCCAGAAAGGGGCAAAGGTGCAAAAGTCAGCTGGGAATGTTAAGTTTTCAATATTCTGGGACTGTCGTGGAGTCATCCTTACAGATTATCTTACCAAGGGTCAAACCATCACTGGCAGATGCTACTGCAATCTTCTGGACAAGCTACGAGCAGCTCTGATTAAGAAACGACGCGGTATGCTCTCCAAAGTTGTTCGTCTTCTGGCTGACAATGCACCAGCTCATTCATCTCAAGTTGCAGTTGACCAAACAAGGGAACGTGGCCATGAGACCTTATAGCATCCACCTTATTCGCCCGATATAGCACAAAGTGACTTTCTTGTTCCCGGAAATGAAGAATCCGTTACCTGATCGCGGATTTGACAACACAAATGAGTCATTAATGAATTGGAAGAATGGTTTAAAGCGAATTCTGCAGACTTCTACAATTAAGTTATTCGGAAGGCCAAGAAGCACTGGGGAAAATGTGTAAATTTGGATAGTGACTACGTACAGAACAACTAGAAAGCACATATCAACACAAACCCTCCATCACATTTTATAAAGTGTGATCATTAAAACTTTACGACACCCCCTGTTATAGTTAGGCTGGTTTATGATATTTTACATGAATGTACCGTTTTTGGTATCCATGTGTTAGCTTTCAGCAATGTGATTATGAAGGTACAAAGTCTCTACTGTAAAATATGCCGTTAGTTGCAGTTTTTGTTCTCTTGACTGGAAAAGCTACAATTAGGACTATGAACTTTTTGTCATATTGGAGACTATGAGACTAAACAGAATGGCCTACTGGTAACGTCTATGGCTCGAATTTTGGAGATCTTGAGTGTGGCTTGGCTAATCCTGTGGCTTGACTAATCTGCATTTGGTTTTTCCGCGGTTTCGTTCAGTTAATTAAGCTTAAATAATTTGAAGATGCTAAACTCTTCTTAAAAATACAATAAAATGAAACTGTGACCCACACAACATCGATGGTGCATTAAAATTAAAGTAGGTTTACTACTAATGAGAGAATCCGAAATAATTTAACAACTTCTGTGTCAAAATCAAAGTCAGCTTTTCGAGCTCTTTTTGTTAGTTTTGTTGCATGAAGATACGAAAGCAGCAGTAAGTATGCAGTTAGACTGTCCATTTATTAAAATAAATGATGGTTAATTCATTGATTGAACACAAACATACATACGTAATTTAATAAACAATCTTTAGGGCTATTCCTGCGAATATCAAATCTAAACATGTTTCATGTACTGGATAGTGTGGGGATGACGGAGTTTTCTTTAAATCTTCGTGTGGTATTATTATAGTTAAATACTAAGTTTCACATTTCATTGACTTTCCGTTTTTGAATTATGCTGTTCACAGAAAAAGAGACGCAGACAAAGCGTCACGCACACAGACGTTTTTCTATAAATGTGCAGATTATATGTAGTCTCACGGGTTAAAGGTTTAAAGTCTATTTCAGAAACACTTACCTCTGGAGGTTCGGTTACAACGTCTGCCAACGGTGCCCATAGAGCCTATTGCAGGATCTCGTTCGCAGTAGTTGGGCGATTCCTGAAGAAACACCAGTTCGGAACGTTTGGGTGCCCTCAGGATCGGGGTTGGTTGTGGTTGTGAAGTGTGTAGACTGCCACTACCACGAGGTGGCGGCCTCCTCAACACCAGCTGTAGATTCTTACTGCGTCGTCCTATGCCGCTCGCTCTACCGGCTTGTACAGCCATCACAGCCCTAGCTCTAGAGTACTTCTTCATCAGACTGTCCCCGATTTGCCGAAACGCTGGTAGGATTTTCCAGCATGTCTTCATTGTACAGCTGCCGGATACCCCATGGCACTTACACTCAGTGTTCAGGTTCACCTTAACCGCCTGCAATTACAACAATAAAAATGGTTTATTACATTGAAGAAAGCGCAGATAAAATTTAAAAAATAAGATAACACAAATTTGCGGGCAACCATTCTTGAATTAGTGAATGACCTATTGGTTAAATGCACATCACAATGCAAGGTTAGCTAGACTGTACAGGTTTATAAGTTGGTCTTCAATTCAGGAATAACTTTGCCAACGAGAACATTAGAGCAAAGAAGTACAGCATTACATAAAGTATACAATGTTATATTAATATTCTGCAACAGTTGTTTTAATTTGGCCCCGAAAATATCAATATTATTTACTTAATAATGCTATTTAGAGTCTAAAACATTTAAAGAATGTTTAAAATGTTATTATATTTATATTAAGTGTGTCGAAATGAAATTGTAAAAAATGGACAATATGGGAGGTTATAAAAGTTTAATGCATATGTGGAAACGTAAGGACAGAGAAAAATGAATAATCTTTCTGGACAGACGCTATCAGAAGAAGCTTGATCATGAGATGAGGTGTGTAAAGACGAGAGTAAATTCAGAAAGTGAATGTATTAGGAGGCTTATAATATAAATCATGTTGTTTCAGGGGGTTCGGAATGACCAAAAATCATAAAATTGTAATATTTTATATTTTTGTCTCATATTAATCTGAATTTTTCTACGATTAAAATGGTATATAATACATATAATATAATGATTTAGAAACCACTTTAATTACGCTTGCTCTATTGTGTTTCTTCTGTCAAAAGTATATAAAAATGTGTAACTTAGACTGACGTAACACTTTTTCTGTAAGAGCTATCGAAATGGGATTTTTTGTGATGAGTGGGACACCTTTTAATGTCTAAAACTGTAATTATAAACAATACATGCCAACCATCAAGAGGTACTAACCTAAAACATTATGTTCCAATTAGTTCTTCGAAAAAGAAATTACAGTCATGCTTTGAACTTTACAAAGAAAGGCATGATTTTCTAAACATAATATTGAATGTTTCTATGTTCGAAAGATTTATCAGTGAATCTGTTACCTGTATAAAATGCTATGACCATGTTTTAATAGGAGGATGACCCAGATAATCCATCATATGGTCCATATGCACTAAGGCATGATAAAATCTACTACCAACTTTAAACGCATTTTCTAGAAAACCACACTTCTTCAAATATTTGACCCATTTTCTCAGTTTCTGTAGCAGATACCTAGCTACAATTTTACCACTTTTTCTGTATATATACACAACTTTAGACAGAGTAAAATTTATTTGCAATAATTATTGTATGGGAAAAATAAAACAAACTAAATTCTATTAATTTCAATACTTTAGTCACATTAAAATTATAGCATATAAATTTTTCACGATAGTCCAAATTCATCCGGTCTAAACTACAAGGAAACAATACATAATTTGTGGTAAAAGTTTTATCCCTCTAGGTTGATTGATTAATGAGATTACCGGTCTTAAATATAACAGAAATTAACATTGTAGTGATAGGAGATTCCAAGCCCCCTTCATTTTGTGTTTAATGATCGAAAATTAAAGTTATTATAGAGGAAAAGGAGATATGTAATTTTTATTTTGGAAAATCAACATAGAGAAAAGTATCAATCTGAGATGAAAAACTGGGGTGGAATTTTCATGTGCTGGTCGGAACATCGAAGTCCAGTTTAATATAAATTCATCATAATTCTTTAAATTGTCACATAAAATAAACAGGCATCATCTTTAAATTAATATTTTTCCAACACAGAATATAACATAGCAAAAATGATCCTTCAAATGGCATCACAACGTGACTCAGAACATAAAACTTCTTCCAGTTCTGTCGTTGAAGCTCAAAACCCCTAATTGGGCTTTCCCATGGTTTGGTATGATAGTATATCCAAGATAAAGTCCAATTAATAGTCCATGATAATGCTAAATAGATCCCGAAGATAGATGAAATGGTGATTACTGCATGTCACATTTGCAGTTCCAAAACTTCTACGATGTGAAATTCTAAAATTTATTAAGGCAGAAAAGGCTATCCTACAATTTTACTAAGAGATTCTAGTCTCATTATAGGTTTCAATTTGTAATTATATAAAACCCCACTGGAAATGACACATTTACAAGAGGATAGTATGTTGCATGTCATTCATAGAAAGAAAACATCACTGGAGCCCGGATTTGAAGCACAATAAAATGGTGAAATAAGCAAGCAAATAAGCACGAAAAATGAAGCAAATAAACACAAAAACAAGCAAATAAAAATAAAAATTTCATCATAAACGTATTGTTTGGTAGAACTTTTACCTTACTCAAGCTTTTTTGCAGTACACGAGAGAGTTTTCTCGTGATTTTCTTGAGGGATGTTACTGCGTTTTTAATGAAGCATTTTTATACTGTGGAAAGGGTCTCTCAACGTCACATGACGTTACTGGAACATGTGAAAAGCACCACAGTTCTTTATGAATGATTTTATCTTCGATACACGTTCCTGTACCAGAAAATTTTGTAGAAATTTTACAGTGTCTCGTAACCAGGATTTTTCATTAATACCTTACTGAGTTTCTCAAAGGCACTTTTAGCAATACTGTGAATCTCTGAAGACAACGTTACTGAAATTTCATATATCAAAGAAAGTGAATGTTCCAAGGTATTATTTCGAGTTTCCAACTGTGTTATAATAGCAGGTATTTTGTAGAAACGGTTAAGGATGTACTCTGTCTTATCTTGAATGCCAATATTAGCAGAACATTCTTGTGCGGTGGCAATGTTGTTTGCATCTTCTGCATCTTAAGGAGCAACAGTACTGTTTTATTTCATAGAAATGTTCTGTGTAGTTACGACATGCCTTTAACCAAGAGCCTGATCGAGTTAAAACTGGCTGAGGTGGTAAAGACAGATTTGGAAGGACTTCATGAAAATTTTGAACACTATCGGCTACAGTACAAACACTTTCTTTACCTGTAGAGAAGAAGACCCACGTTTTTATATCGGCTTCTGACACTTTCAGCGAGACGATGTAAATTGTCTAAAGAAAAAATGATGCTAGGAGTGAAATTTACTTTTAAATTAATATGATTTGGATAAAATAATCTATTTTAATTAAAAGCATAAAATAAGCAAACAAAGACTGTATATCAGCAAAAAGGCATTTATGAGCATTTTGCTTAGAAATCCGGGTCTAGACTTATTACTTTCTTCTACTCCCTTTTTATGATAACCACTCTCCTTCAATTTCAATAACGTTAATAATTATGATGATAATAATACCTAAGATTTGATACTTGGGTAGCTTTAATACCATGCTAGGCACTAGGGAAAAAAGAAAGGGAAGAATGCCTTCGTAGAGAGGGTGGGGGTTCGAGCAGAATTTATAGAAAAACAAGGATATCGAATCCTAGGTACGTTACAGTACAATCTGGAAGAACGTCAAACATATTTAGCAGTTGTGAATAATTTGGAAAAAACTGATAGTATGAGAAGATACTTTAATACAAAATGTTTAAAGGAATATGTAGTTTTAGCACCTAGCAGGCTTTTGAGAGCTGCAGTATGGTTTATCAATTCAGAACGCAAAATCTGCTGCCGAAGGAAAAGAAAATACATATCTCTCAATTCAATTGCCCGCCTCGGTAGCGTAGATGGTATCATATCTTCCTCACGTTCCAGAGGTCCCGAGTTCGAATCTCGGTCAGTTTGAGTCACCTTAATAAGGTTTTTCAGGGGTTTTCCCTTATCCTTATAAAGACAAATGTCAGGTAACTCTAAGCTCTCTGGACCCCGGGTTCATTTGATCATCATTTAACCCATTTCATTCATCGTCCGATTTGACTTGACGTTGGAGAACGTAAATCACACAAAAAAAAAACCCTTCAATTCAATGTACTATGTTATACCAGATGCAATAAATAAAATCAAAATACAATTTTAATGTTTATAAATATATTCACAGATCAAAAGTATCTCAATTGCAGCTTCAATATTTTACTCTGCTCTCTCGATCTAACACGTTTAATAAACTTTAAGTTGGAAATTAACTTGCCTTACACCGTTTTAATGTAAGATATAAGACTTTAAGACAGGGAAAATTTGCAATAAAATTCTCCTCGTTGTTTAGAGGAAGCAGAATTTTGTTAAAAATGTTTGGCTTAAACGTTGTCTGACCAAATTACCTTGGATTTATTAAATATGATAATGCTCAAAAACAAGAAGCATTTACGCATAAACACACACAAACAGACAAACGCACACACGCAGGGAGAAGTTTTTCTAAAGTTACCTTTTATATTTAGACCTAAAACCTGTATTTTGGCAGACTTAATTTGAAGTTTTGGGCATTATATTAATAGCTCTAAATAGCCTAAAAATGGGTAGAGAAAGTAAAGCTGATCAAAACAATAAAAAAAGCATGTTAAGTAATAAAATTGAGTTTGAAAAATGAGGCTGCTTTTTTTTATTCACCGGTAAATACTTCAGCAGTAACTTTCAAATGAAGATTTACGTCGGTACTGAAGCCGGGTGCACCGACTTGCCAGCAACATTTTAGCATCGCTAAATCGGGGCATAAAAGCTTTAAAACACGAGTCTTTAAAGGTCAGAGGTCATCCCCGTGTCTTGACATTAACAGCCTACCCTTCCTTGTGTTGTAATGAGGCCAATTATTGGACTCTTACCAAAGGCGAATTCTTTATGTGATTTATTCTGTGAAAGGTACAGCACTTTTCAATTTGCTTTACGCACATGCATGAAATTCCCCTTCAATAAAAAATAACAATAGCCAGAGGAATTACCTCATATAGTCGCAGCCAAATATGGAAAGTGAAAACACTTCCACAGCACATTGCAATAATGTCAAGGTATATTATGTTCTACGTGGGAAGGAATATATTCAGAACTTTAGCGCTATAGCAGCTACAGAGCAACATTTTTGTCATTCATTTTGTTGTTATTGTTGCAAATAAATATATGCTTAAGTTTCGTTAACCCCAAAGTTACGCAAAGAAAATTGGTTGAAGCAAAAGTGAAAGGGAATTTAATTTTACTCCATTCCTAGTTGCACAGAGGAATGGTGCATTCAACTTTTACTACTAGAAACAGATGCCTTCAGGTCAAAGAATGAAAATATGCCATACGAATGATAATTTTAAATTTGCATTAATAAGAATAAACCCCTTCCTAGGAATAACTATGTTTCGATAACATACCTTTATTTCACAAAAGATGCATCCAATTCCACCAATCAAGTAAGAGAATTCTTGATTCTGAGGATCTATGTGACCAGATCTCTTAATATTTGGTTCATAAAATGAATGTTATTGGAAACGATGATGATGATGATGATGATGATGATGATGATGATGATGCGTATGAGGGCACTCAACTGCAGAGGTTATCAGCGCCCTTTTTTAAAACTAACTGGTCATGGCAAAAGCCAGATATAAATTTCTTTAAATGTATATGTAAATATACCTACAAAATAATACATACACGTAAAAAAGAAACTATAAAAATGAAAGAACTATAAATCTAAAAAGTCATAAATTCTATTCGTCATATCCTAAACTCTAAACTAGAAAAGAATCTAAAAACCTTCTCCACTACTGCGTTATCGTCCGCGAGCATTTCTGCAAAGCTGGCCGGCAGCTGCAGAGACGTCCTAAGGTCTGCTAGGTGAAAACACTTTAGCTGCACGTGTCGTACAGATAACGGTTCATTGCAAAACGGACACAGTGGAGAAGGCTCCTTTTTAAAAACAAAACTATGAGTAAAAAAGCAGTGCCCAATATGCAACCGAGCCAAACTCACCTCCTCGCGACGAGATGACCGACAGGAGGTAACCCAGGGAATCGGAAGTTCTTTCACAGATCTAAGTTTATTATTACGGAGAGTGGACCACTCTTCCTGCCAGCAGGTTTGCACAGCTCTCCGCAATACGGCTCTAAAATCTTCCGATGTCACAGATGGTACTCGAACCCTGGGCTTCATGGTAGCCGTCTTGGCTGCCGAATCCGCCATTTCATTCCCCCGCAAGCCTACGTGACCAGGGATCCATGCACACACCACGCTAACGCCACTAGCGTGTGAAACGTGGAGGGCATTCTGTATACGCTGCGCAATAGGGTGGTAGTTGTACAGCTACCGTAGGCTTTGAGTGCACTGAGGGAATCACTAAGGATTAAGCAGTCCCCCAACTTTCGTCGACGTACGTGTAAAATGGCCCGGTATATTGCATAAAGCTCTGCAGTAAAAATGGAAGTGCTAGTGTGGAATCCGAATGTATATGGTTCGGTTCCACACACGTAAGCACAACCAACACCATTTGAGCTCTTGGAGCCATCAGTATAAATTAAAACATGGTCCTGATATCGCGATAAAGATTCTAAAAAACATTTGCGGATACTAGACATAGACATGGTAGATTTATCATAGTTGGTCATGCCCAGATCTACGTGGGACGCTCTGCACAACCAAGGAGGGTATGTCCTATCCCCCCTAGGATACATCTTGGGCATTTCAGTATCAAGATGTCTAAGGAGCTCCCGGAAACGAAAACCAGGTGGCATAAGTTAAGTAATGTCTGACTGAAATACAAGATTTAGTATTCTTATGTTTTTTTCTTCTGCTTTCTCTACCACGTACCTAATACGTGTATAAGTAATTGTATTTCACACAAAAATTTGAGTTTGATATTTGAGCGGAAATATAATTTGAGTTCCGTTTAATAAAAAGTAGGCATATTTAGAAAACTTTATATGTGTGCGTTTCTAAAAGCGAAAAACAAATGAAAATTCAGATAAACAGTAAAACTGGTGTTTGAATTCACGATATTCCTAAGTCACGAGAGGAAAATTTTAAGAAAAATTTCTCGATTCTAAATTAAGTGTGCATGGAAAAGATTTCGATACATTTTGATTTTCTCAAAACCAACTCAAAAGAGTTTAATAAAAACTAGATTAGATTAGATTGATTTGCGTTAAAGTTTAATAGCATATATATGTACAAAAGTTAACATAAGACACATATTATAGTATACAGGAAATATGAAAACAAACACTTTTTAATTCAGCTTTCACTTGGCTTATGCCAGTACGTCTCAACCTTTTTGCAATGGATACCATTCTTGTTATTTCTTAAATACATATGCATCAAAAATAAACTTCCAACTTGCATCAAAGATTTATTGGTAATGATTTGTCATTGAAACAGATACTACTTACAGAGCTACAGAAGCATTATCAGGATAATTTGTCATTCAGATAATCTTGTACAGAATAAAAAGATTTTGAGCAAAGGTACTCTCTAACAGCATTTTTAAAAACACCGAAATGATCAGTTTTTTCTTTAAGAACATTAGGAAGTGTGCCAAATATGTTGATAGTTTCATAATGCACACCTTTCTGGAAGCAAGAAAGTTTAGCACAGGAATAATGGATATTATACTTTTGTCTAGTACTATATATTTACTGCACTTACATAAGAGATAAAGTGTTTATTTTAAATAATCTCTGAAGCTGTGTTCACTCAAAAAAATGTGTAATAATGTAAAACTGGTAAACAGAACTTCAGTTATCTTTTAACCAGAGAATTTATTTCAAATAACGTTTATGTGGTATTAAACGTTTTCGAGACATCCATTGATACTATTTTGATTTTTTTTTATTATTTATCACATTTGTGTTCGGTTGCTTTGTGATGCAATGGATAGGATATAGAATTAAGTTGCAGCTTACTTTGTCTGGATTTTTAAACACTGGACTATGATTTCTTCCACTTCCTCTTTCTTTCAAAGGAATAAGTAATGCAATTATTTCTGTAAAAGTTTGTTTCAATTAATATGAGATAGACAAATACGATTTCCGAAGTATATATGAAGTTTGAGGTAGAGAAATGTAGTACTTTAGATTTTTGTTTTGTTTTTTGCTTATGGTATTCACACAGAGATACCTGCATATTTCTAAAACGCCTTTTTGTGTTCAATGGATACCATAATGTGTATTTTCAATATAAATCAATGTGGACTGGATTACGCTATGCTACGAGGTCCAAATCTGGTCTATTGTATTTAAGCCCCCAAGTGGGGCACCCTCGAGAGCAAGGATGAGGTGAGAGAGACAGAGGGCGGCAGTCCAAAGGAGACAGTGAAGAGGGCACGGTTCCTGCGATTCACCGGGTGGAAACTCCCCGACAGGCCAGTACAACCAGCATGCCACCCTACCCCCGTAGGGGGGGATCCGTCCCCTTCAGTTGCTGTGTTGCGAGCGCTGCGGACCCTTAGCACTCGTGGTACCTCTCACGTTACTAGAAGAACCTCGGGCTGAACTGCCGAGCGCCTCCCGTAGGGGAGTTGTTCGGATTGGGTTGGACTCGGGGGCAGTGGTTCCGGATACCCATGGGAGATCGGGTAGGTCTTCGGACGGGGTTGAGGGAAGCCATATATTCCCCACGTAGTAGCCTGCATAGCTAGTAGAAGGTGGCCCTACCGTGGTTGTTCGGTAGCCTTCCCCTTAGGGTTGGCGCGCGTAAGTGGCGCATCTACTTCCACCCGTCTTGTGTTTTCGGACCAGATGGGGGGGGGGGCTTGTTAGTTTCTGGGTCTTGACCAATGGAAAGAGCCTTGGAGGCGCCGGGCGCCCTTCGGGGACATCTCCGTAACTCCCTGGTCTAAAAGGGAGGTCAGTGACAGCTGCCCTACGTGGATCCCTAGTATTAATCCCACCCTACCGTGGTCGGAATCGTTAAAGTTCCGCGAATTCAAACATATAAAAATAGCAATAAATTAACTTTAATAAAAAATAGTTCCACCATCCCCGTTTCGGAGACCGGAGACCGTCCTAACAGGGGAGGAAGTTTTACAAAGAACATATCATCCTGCCATGCAGCCCCGGGACACCCGCCGACGACACTACTACCCTGGAAGGGACACCGATGAGAGATGGTGTGAAATAATAATGGAAATGAAATGGTGGGATGGGAAATACATGGGATGTAATCAAGCATTTTCCTGGTGACCCGGAAACCACCACGGAAATTGAACCCGGATCTCCGAAATGCGGGCCACAAACGAAAGCGTCTGAGCTAACCCGTTTGCTAAATCAATGTGGAATTATTAGACGGGTTTCAATACTTCTCCTACCTGTTACGCAGGGACAGTATGGAAAATAAATATTACGAAAATACGCATCTTTATATAAATTTTATAAGTGAATAGTGTGTGATCTCAATTAGCAAAGCCATCGGTAAAATACCAAGTAGCCACGCCACTGAGCGGGCTCTAATGGCTTCCTGATGCACTTATAAGTAGTTGTTACGGAATCTCCACGTCTCTATTTTACGCTTGATGTGCTGGATGAAGGACAAAACTAGAAGCTTTAATGGCACGGAGTACATTATTACAGTGATTGCGAACATTATAAGCTAAACTTTTTTGTTGGTGGTAATCAAGGGCATTCTCCTCGCTCCGTACAAAGCAATCGAGATATGGCCAGAGTTTTACATGTGCTCTTTGGTTTGTGTGTTTCTTGTGACAGGCAGCCTCAGGCACCTTCCAATAAATCCTTTTTAATTGAGACAGAGGCACTCTATATACGCAAGCAAAACATAAAACCGCAATTAAGCATCCGGATGGACGACTGAAAAGAAAACAAAAAACTAAACAAAGGAAGAAGCTAAAAACAAAGAAAACATATTTAGTAGGATGAGAGTTTCTTTGGAACGTTCATAAAAAACTGGTAATAATTGTTTCAGTGCAGGAACAAACCAATAAGAGATAATTATATATACATACATACCTACACAGTCATACAGAGAACATACATAAAGGAAAGGTTAAAGTTCCTAGGGTAACCACCAGGTGGCAGCTTCGAATTACAGGTTACTACAAATGATTTCCTCGATTTCGTTGTAATATTATAAGCAAACTAGTTGGCATTTCAGTTAAGTCAAATCAAAGTTTGCCTGCAGTTTTTAACCTTCTGGTTAAATTAAACTGCAATGCAATTATCTTAGTAAACCTAAATGAAGAAGAGGAAGAAGAAAGCAATTAATCATTAGCTTTTACTCGTTACACCGCAACTAAATACTTTGGTAGACCTCCCACAACATTTAGGTACATTAACCAATTTGTTTGACATTTTTGTACTAAAATAGAAGAAAGAAAAATAAAAACAACTTGACCTTCTGACTTCACACTACTTATTATGACTTATTTTTTATTATATTTCACAAATTGTTCGTCAAAACTCGTTTTATATCTAGTTCAAGTTAATCATGGCCGAAATATAACATATTCTGGTAAGTATATAAATGGCTTGGTGACAGAAAAATAAGAACTGTACCCTGTGTTTAATGCACTGTAAGTTTACGCAATGCTTGTCCAATTTTACCATATGTCCCCTTGCTTTTATGTTTACGTTTTATTTTCAAACATATGTTATTATTATTTTAATATAAAACCACTAGTGAAATATGAATTTTTACGAGTTATAAATACATACTTATTGCATTCTATCTTTTTTGAGGCTAGCCTTAATAAAGTTAGGAACAATCTGTTTCGTGAGTCTATTTAAATCTTCGGGATCATTGCAAATAAGTAGCTATCAGATCTTCAGATTTTGAATAACTTCATCACTCAACAATTCCTAAAATACTTCCCCTATATTTCAGCTAGAATAGCTATATTACAACACCGTATTAAATTGTAGCTAAGAGGAAGACCAGTTCCAGTTAAACTAGTATATACAGTGAGTAAAAAAATGTTGGGACAGCTTGAACTTCTAAGTTTTTTTTCTCAATAACATAATGTATAATGAGAAACGATACAAAATATTAATAACACCTCAAAAGCTATTTACAAACAATAATATTGGGACACCTGAAGAAAAATAGTGTACCTATCTTGTGCACCAAAACAGGAGTTTTAATATCTTGTTGGATGTCTTTTGCCTTTTAATACCTGTCTCAGACGATTGGGCATGCTCCTGACAAGGTTAGCAGTATATGCAGCTAAAATTTTGGTCCTCTCTTCACGGGGGGACTTAGTGTTCAATGCATCCCGTAAATTCTCAATTGGATTTAAGTCCGATGATAGGGGAGATGGATGAAGGATATGTGGGCAGTTGTAGAGTAATCATTCCTGCACAGCCCTGGAATTGTTTGAGATCATTATCTTCATAGAACTTAAAACTAGCGCTGATCCCAGTTTTCTTTGCACTTCGGCGTAGATTCTCCTTCAGAAGGTTCAAGAAATTTGTTTTAACCATTTTCCCTTGATGAAAACCAATTCTCCCACTCTAGATACCGCCATGCAGCCCCAGACTATCATACTCCCACCAACATGCTTTACAGTAGTTTGACGTGTATTTTTTTCAGTTTCGTATTAGTTTTCTTCTAGACAAATGTTATTCCATCTGATCCGAAAGCATTAAATTTGGTTTGATCTGAAAAAAAAGTCCTGGCAAAAGCTTTCTTCTTTATTAATGAACTCCTTTGCAAATATCAGCCTAGTCCTTTTGTTTCTTTCATTTACATACGGCTTTATCCTGGACATACGACCATGGAATCCCTGCCTTTTCAGTACTTTCCTTATCGTTCAGGGACTTACTTTCTTGCCAGTAGTACAGACTACCTCGGCACACATTCAATTTAGGACTTCTCTTGACACTCCTAACAACGTTTCCTCTCAGTCAGTAAATGCTTTTGGATGACAGTCTGAGGTAAAAAGTCTTCTGTCCTCGTTTACAGGCCGCGCCGTGGCTCAGTGGTTAAACCACTTGGCTCTCACCAAGGCGACCCAGGCGACCGCAAAGTGGACAACACGGCGCTGGGGTGGGTTTTTCTCCGGGATCTACGGTTTCCACCGCCATCTCATTCCATCGGTGCTCCATCATCATCTCATATATCATCAGTGTCACCGCCTGCGGTGCAGTATGTAGTAAAAGTGGGCGTTAAACACTACACAAAACCATCCAGGACATATTTGTATGGGATGGGTTAAAGGACACAGTGGAATTTTAGGTAACGAGAGAGCTGATTGCTTGGCTAAGAAGGCTGAAGAATCCAATCTTCCTGTCCTATTTACTCTTTATGTCCTATTTCTACTGTAAGGAGAATAATACATCAACATATTCTTGAAGGATGGAACCAACAATGGCTAACAACTCCAAATGGAAGTTTAACAAAAACATTATTTTTCCCTAGTGTATATGACAGAGGAAAATGTGAAACTCTTGTACCAAATTTTGTTTTGACACAATTTTTAAGTGGACATGGTAAATTTAGTGAATACTTATCACGTTTTCACTTAACATCTAACCCCAAGTGCATGTGTGGTGAAGAATTTTAAACTGTGGTTCATCTCCTTTTCTGTTGTCCCATTTTCTGGAGAGAAAGACAAGAATTAATATTCAAGCTAGACTCTCTAGGAACTGAATTTTCTGCTCCGCTCACATCTTTGCTAATGAAGCCACAACAGTATAAGTACTACATGATGTTTATAAACTCAGTGTTTAAACGTCTGAAATAGTTTAAATTAATATGCATCAGATTATAACATATTTTCTTCCTTCTAGTATTTAAAATATTTTTGTTAAAATTGTGTATTTTTATGTACAAACTCTAGCCCTAATATACCACTTTCATGATGTTTATAAACTCAGTGTTTAAAGGTCTGAAATAGTTTAAATTAATATGCATCAGATTATAACATATTTTCTTCCTTCTAGTATTTAAAATATCTTTGTTAAAGGAAATTAATTATTCTTTTCACACTGGCCGTGTGTAGGCTAAATTGTGGAAACGTTGAGTCAGACTGAAAAATTCAATGCCATAGCCGGGATTTGAACCACGGATCCGTGGTTCAAATCCCGGCTATGGCATTGAATTTTTCAGTCTGACTCAACGTTTCCACATATCTTTGTTAAAATTGTGTATTTTTTTGTATCAACTCTAACCCTAATATACCACTGTGTAAAATAGGGCTCATAAACCTGGATAAAAAAAAAACACTACACATTTCATTTATTTCTCTCTGGGCACACGACCATGGAATCCCTGCCTTTTCAGTACATTCCTTATCATTCAGGGGCTTCCTTTCTTGGCGGTAGTACAGATTACCTCGGCACACAGTTTAGGGGAATTCAATTTAGGATTTCTCTTGACATCCCTAACAATATTTGTATCCTCTCGGTCCGTAAATGCTTTTGGACGACCAGTCTGAGGTAACAAGTCTTCTGTCCTCATTTACCTACCTGCTTATTATATTTCAGACTGTACTTTTCTTCATTTGTGATATAATGGCAGTCAACTCTTTCTTTTTTCATAATGGAAGATAACAATTTGCATTCGCTCAAATATCGTATTCTTACTTCTATGCCACAGTTCGTGTGACTGAACTGTTGTTTTGATTATATAGGGCTATTTAAAGAGTTTACTACCCATAGCAACACTTGTTGTGCTTCCTCCCAGTGAGTATATGAAACATTTAATGGGACGTGCAATAAGTGGTATCCCAATCTTTATTTTGCACAGAAATATGTAATTTTTATATTTTATATTTTTATCCCTAAGGATATAAGAGAATAAATTTTATTTTGCATTTTTATTGTTTGTAAATAGTTTGGGGCGTTATGAATAATTAGTATCGTTTTGGCTCACTGTATTTACTTTCGGTTGACACAGTAGTGTATCTGAGCGGGGACTTCGTAACTTCTAGAGCCTCTTGGAGGTTCACCTGCTGAGTTTGTCCTTTCAGGAGAAAATATTTCGAAGGGCTTCATTTACTTGAAATTTGTAGTTCCCACCATAATCGACATCATACATGCTCTGTATTTCTCACTATTAGTTTGTTCGTTTTATAATTGAGTGTTTCTTTGTTTGCTGCTAGCTATCTCATATTTCTTATAGGGTAAAAGTTTGGGCTCTTTGTCTCATTCTTAATATTCTTTCTCTCACGGCACGTTAGAAATGAGTTTGACCTATGCTATGTCAAGTAAAGATTTTAGTTTTTTCCCCTTGTATTCAACCTAAAAATTTCAAATTGGGACGTTACAAGAAATTCTTTTGGGACTCTCTGAATCACAAAAAGGACATTTTGAATGCCAGAATGTATGTGCGAATGTCATTAATTATCACGTATATATGAAAAGTAGCCTTTATTCTGAAGTACACTTTCATAAGTAGTAAACCGACAGGGACAGACAAAATCTTACCTACTGTAAAAACGTCATTAACCATTTTCGAAATATTTCTTGCTACTGAGTTTAATTTTCCTACACTTATACATTTATTACATCTGAAGAAGTTACTAATGTTTTCCTTCCTGATCATAAAAATAGAACCAAATTTCAAAACCCTCCCAGTTCTTAAAATACCTACCTTCTAAATTCACATAGTCCTAATGTAATCACAAAAATTATGTAATACAAAATTCTGTACTATAGTCTATTTTAATGATCATTGCAGTAATTATAAAAAGGATTTATAAGAATGGAGAGCATCATGTAAGCGCAACGATCCTTATACGTTGAAAATAATTGTCTTAGTTGGGCTGGCGCCAAAGATGGTGCGTTGTCCTTTCATCTGTGATACTTCTATCGTTATTACATTTAAGTGTAAACTAACCGAGGGTAGGAGTCCTTTCCATAGAAGGTTGCTTCTTCTATGCCCTAAATCTAATATCTGAATCAATGCTATTGCATGGTTATAATCACATATTTGCTCTTCCTAAATTCATTATATTCCGTATACTGTTATGGTACTACATCGTTTAGTATTATCGGGCTATTTTATCAAAATAAATGAAGCATCGAGTTGCACAATTGTTGTGACTGAATACCGAGACTGACGTCCGGGTAGTGGGTTTCTGTTTGCGCATTTTGCCTCCTCAGTCTTATTAATCACCACATCATGCTCTACGATAGTCAATTTAATGTACACGAATACATTGCCTTTACTTCGAGAAGGCGTGTTCACTGTTACATAAGATTTTGAATGTGGAAAACTTTCCATTAGGTGGTCACCAATGGACCAAAAACGTATTCAAGTGGATTTTTTTCAAGAGTATTTATGAAACAGAATTATAACTTTACACCACAGAGAAGAAGCAGTGGGTGTCAACAGGTGAAAGTGCTCAAAGAAAATAAAAACGGTCCCATTTGCGTGAAAATTCATGGCTATGGTTTTCTTGAGCTCTTTATTGTTGGACCGCTTACTTTCTGAAATAACGCTAAACAAATTCATTGTATGAAGTCGAGAATAAGAAAAACAAACCAAATGTTAATAAATAATGTGAGTGAAGCTAATTCAGGTTAAATTTCACCGTCTATATTCCAATCTTACGCAATCACAAAACTGTAACATCGCCTGAGATGAAACGCTTCCGCGTTGAAATATTCCTCTTTTACATTGTTCCTTTTAATCTCTGTTCTAAAACAACGTTCTTTTCCTGGATAAAAGATATGCAGATGAAATGCAAATTAGCCCATTTAGAAACGGGAGCAACTGGGCGGAAAAGGTAAACACAAACCCCCCCTTTGTAACTAATTGAGGTTCCCAGAATCTCTAAAAGCAAGCTTTCATGTAAGTCAGATGGAATCAGAAGAACGGCACGTGTGTGTGGTATTTCCCAAGAGCTGCAAACGGGTGCCCTTATTGCGTGGCTGAATTGAAACATCTGTACGTAGTATATTAATCTCTTGATGGAATAAATATTACTAAATTTCATTTCCTGTTATAATGAAACATCTTCTTAAAATCATTTCTCAATCCTGCTTCCTAATACCTACAAAGTAGTTTACTTTTCTTATTTGGAGAAGTGAGATGAAATCTTGTCATTTTCCTTCCTTATGTCATAACATCATGTCCATCTTGGGATGGACCGACTGCTTAATCTTTACAGGGCAGTCTATTCTAATATGGAAATGAGGATAGCAGAGCTTTCGGTGAATGTTTTTACTATACATACTGTCTATAGATACTGAAAAAATGTATCGCAATATAAATACTTGTATAATAGTATCATCTTAAAAAGGATCTGTGATGTTAACAGCTAAACATCTAAAAAAAATCTATAACTTCTATCATATTATTGATTTTGATTGTACCTTTCCTGTTTCGGATTTTTCTTCTCAGGCTCGTTTTATTCTTTTCCTTAAAAATATGAGCATATTAATACTATTTAGTCACTTAACTAACTAAAATGCTCTTCGTTAGAATTGCAGCCTCTCTAGACACACTGGCACGCATCAAGAGGCACACTCCAATCAGCTTTACTGATACTAAACATGCACTAATTATTTTGAAATCCTTTACCACATTTGGTGGCTTATGAAATAGCAGGTGAATTGTGAAGCCAACCAGTGATGCATCAAATGGTGACAAATTGTAACGATGTCAACCACCCTTCATTTCACTCTCTGGTACCGCTTTATCACCTACATTGCATTTATTCTGTCATGTTTTGAGTCCAAAATCCAAAGTAAAGTTAACACATTTTTGTTGATTTCACTTCATAGTGACAACAAAACTTATTTTCCAGGCTTTACAATAATCGCTGACTCCTTGACTAAAACTTTACGAATATTATTTTTCGATTGTATTCAGTATTTATTTTCCTATTTTCCCTAATTCATTGTTAGTCATTATCATACTTTATTCACCATTCAAATCTTTTTTCGTCAACTTACAGTTTAGCTAACTAAACCCATTGCAGCTCGCCTCGGTAGCATAGATGGTAGCGTGTCTATCTCACGTTCAAGAGGTCCCGAGTTCGAATCTCGATCAGGGTGAGTTCCCTGGATAAGCTTTTTCCGGGGTTTTCCATTATCCTTAAAGACGAATGTCGGGTAGCTCTAAGCTCCATGGAACCTGGACACATTTGAGCTTCATTTCACCCATTTCATTCATCGTCCGATATGACTTAACGTTCGAGGATGTAAAATTACCAAAAAGTAAATAAATGAATGAATAAATAAATAAATGAATGAAACATAAACCGAGTGCATAAAAATAACTTATTATGTAGAAATTATAAACGTATTTACAAAGCTAAGGTAAATTGAAATATATAAAGGGTGTTTGTTATAATGGTATTTACAAACGTCATCAGTTGCGGAGTAAACTATTTTTTAAATTTTTCAAATATTATTCTACGGAATAATAGCGGCATTATATTTGAAATGTTTTTAGAACCAGTTTGTATCTTTTTCTCGATGATATACTTTCAATGCTTTCTGGCAATATTTATTATTATTATTATTATTATTATTATTATTATTATTATTATTATTATTATTATTATTATTATTATTATTATTATTATTATTATTATTATTATTATTATTATTATTATTATTATTATTATTATTATTATTATTATTATTATTATTATTATTATTATTATTATTATTATTATTATTATTATTATTATTATTATTATTATTATTATTATTATTATTATTATTATTATTATTATTATTATTATTATTATTATTATTATTATTATTATTATTATTATTATTATTATTATTATTATTATTATTATTATTATTATTATTATTATTATTATTATTATTATTATTATTATTATTATTGTTTTTATTGTTATTATTATTGTTATTATTATTGTTATTATTATTATTATTATTATTATTATTATTATTATTATTATTATTATTATTATTATTTATTATTATTATTTATTATTATTATTATTATTATTATTATTATTATTATTATTATTATTATTATTATTATTATTATTATTATTATTATTATTATTATTATTATTGTTGTTGTTGTTGTTACATATAATATTCAAATATTTGTGAAAATTGTAATGAACTCCTAAACTGGTTGAAAAGTGTAATGTATATTTTCTATATTGAAAATACTTAGATGTAAACCAATGTGGGAGGCGAATGTGCATTTTTATAGCTTCGCATGGTTTTTGAAACACGCTCACCACATTTAAAAATGTATTTTAAAGGAAAAAAACATATATATACGCATCATATATTTGATTATACTTATTTAAATAATTCCAGAGCGGAAGAACACTACTCGTATGGGAAAATCCTCTTTGGTGAAATATATAATTGGACTTTACTTAAACGCAAGAACTCGAGCAACGTTAAGGGAATGGATAATTGGTTTCGAAGGCCACGTTAAGGGAGCTATAATTCATAATAAACTAATATGAAAAATAAATGAATTGAATTTTCCGGAGTATTTAATTTCCAAGATGGCAAATATTTACAGCTATACTGAGTGATTTAATGCATGTGTAGCATAATAAATAACAACTTGACAGGTGAGCTTCTGACATTGGTTTTTGGTAAATGAAATAAATTAAAGATGATGCAAATTAGTCTGGACTACTTTTTGCCATAAAGGGTTCTTTCCATTACATTACAGGTCCCAAACCTGAGTCCACTAGTTGATAAGTGGACGCGCTCTGAATTGCCACTGTGGGCGTGTACATATGTGGACACGGGGCTTTTTACTGTGCTAAAATACGATGCATGTATGAAATGCTAAAGCCTTACATATGTCGTTCATATACTTGAAACTCTTGCCAGGAAGAGGAATAATATAAACATATTAATCAGAAATTCAATTAGCTGAAAATATACTTGTTAATTTTCCATGGCCAAGTGGAGTAGGACAGAGTATGGCAGCTCTAGCCTCGACGGCCACGCCGTGGCTCAGTGGTTAGAGCGCTTGGCTCTCACCAAGGCGGCCCGGGTTCGATCCCAGGCGACCGCAAAGTGAGGTTTGTGGTGGATAATACGGCGCTGGGGCGGGTTTTCTCCGGGATCTCCGGTTTCCCCCGCCATCTCATTCCACCGGTGCTCCATCTTCATCTCATGTATGATCAGTGTCATCGCCTGCGGTGCCGTATGTAGTAAAAGCGGGCGTTAAACACTACACATTTTATTTCTAGCCTCGACCAGTAATTTTCGGGTTTGGGTTCGAACCCACTTTGAAGTAGGGCTTTTCAATCTATTATTCTATACCCTAAATTGAAGAATGCTCAGTATTAGTTCACTGGACTCCTAGTAGGAGTGCCAGCACAAATTATCTTTAGGTCTGTGTGCGAGGGCCACTGAGCACTCTGAAATTCCCACCTATGCTACTGCTGCTACTTTTGTTGCAGTCTAGCACCTTTAGACCCTTATTTACCCATATTACTTTTCCATTTACATTTTTTGTACCAACCGGTTATATGAAAGCCACGTCTTCAAAGTTGGATTTTTCAATGTTTCTAGCGTGCGTCCAATTATATTATTTTAAAATAACGTTTAAAATATATTTGTTTTCACATAAAATCTCGTAGAAACAAAGGTTATAAGAAAATGTTTACGCTTATATAATACAGCACTTAAGGTCATTGAAAAGTATAGATACACTAGAAATTAATTGTTCTTTCACACAAACGGGTGTAGCCTAAATTATGGAAATGATTCAGTCTCACTCTATCTTTCCATACTTTAGTCTACACACGGCCAGTGTGAAAGAACAATTAATTTCCATTAATTGACCTAACAGAGGTTAACTATAAAGCCCGGGCCTTAAAGTACTTACATGTTGTGTCATATGTTTATGAGGACTCCTATGTGGTTTACCGGGAAAAACACGAGTTAGTTGGAGAATTTAATCTCAAGTCGGCACGTTGGCCATAGTAACTCAATGGTTAGAGCGGCTGGACGGAGACCAGCTATGGTGGTTCAAATCCCGGCTATGGCATTGAATTTTTCAGTCTGGCTCTAACTTTCCATACTTTAGCCTACACACGGCCAGTGTGAAAGAACAATTAATTTCCATTAATTGATCTAATAGTGGTTAACTATAAAGCCAAGACTTAAAGTACTTATACGTTGTAAGTCGCCATTAAGGTAGTTGTCTCATATGTTTATGAGAACTCCTAAGTGGTTTACCGGGAGAAACACGAGTCAGTTGGAGAATTTAATGACATATGGGCACGTTGGCCATAGTAGCTCAATGGTTAGAGCGACTGGACGGAGACCAGAAGATCCGTGGTTCAAATCCCGGCTATGGCATTGAATTTTTCAGTCTGGCTCTATCTTTCCATATAGATACACTGTTAAAATGGAGGGCACGATGTCAGCCATGTTATCATCGTCGTCATCATCATCATCATCGTCATCATCATCATCGTCGTCGTCATCGTCGTCGACATCGTCGTTGTCATCGTCATCGTCATCGTCATCTCACCTTTCACTGGCCGCGCCGTGGCTCAGTGGTTAGACCGCTTGTCTCTCACAAAGGCCGCCCGGGTTCGATCCCAGGTGACCGCAAAGTGAGATTTTTGGTGGACAACATGGCGCTGGGGTGGGTTTTCTCCGGGACCTCCGGTTTCCCCCGCCATCTCATTCCACCGATGCTCCATCTTCATCTCATGTATCATCAGTGTCATCGCCTGCGGTGCCGTATGCAGTAAAACCGGGCGTTAAACACTACACATTTCATTTCACCTTTCACTGGTGGTTACGTTCAGGAAGGACTTGAAAGAATAAATTGCTTTTACATATAAACTACTCCAAAAAGACATATTTACTGCGCATAACGAATTACGATTTTAAATATGGATTACAAATATTTGGTTTTCTGTTTTCTCTCACTCCCTTCTCCCTTTGTCTCTCTTTGAATTATGTTTCTTTTTTCCACTTATTAGAAAAAGCCTTTAAGTATTTACTTCAAGTTTTTGGTTTAGAAATTAAGTCACATTTCCCGTATTTAATGAATAACTTTGGCAGGGAAATATGACCAGAATTTATTTTTAAATAGACGGGTTAGTTCACAGGCTGTTACAGGCATTTCAGTGTCCGCTATAACTTACTCTGTTTGCTTTATATGCCCATTGTTCAGTGTGGGATCCAGTGGAATCACAGCACTAGCGAAGCATCAATCTCTGTCTGGAGAAAGTTGCGCGCGCACGTTCTCCTCACTGCCAATTAGTGGTGGTATTCTTGACTGATGATTTACCAAAATAGCGGCGGATTGGCTAAACATATTTTTGTGCCGAACGTTTTAATCACATGAAGTTGAGGCAACATATATCTGTAAAATATGTTCAAAGTCACCGAAAGTCCCTTTCTTCCAATATATTTTTTGTTGAGCAATACTTGCAATTTTGTACATGTAGGTAGACCTAGTTTACCCAGAATTATAATTCCATAATTATGGACCCATAACCCCTTAACCGAAGTTAATAGGAACAAATTTCGCAGGATTATCGACATAATTTATGTGCCTTAAATATAGAAATTTTGATAGGGTAAAGTGAGGTATTTTCGTGACATAGGCAATTTCGTGATACCTTTTCGAAGGGATGTCACAGGAAACAGTTGGTTTTAACTCGTCTTTCACTGTTGGTAGTTGACATATTTGTTCCTAGAGCTCAGGAGCTATCGGCAGGCGCGAAATTGCCTATGTCATGAAAATACCTTCTTTTAACATACACAAAGTGAATGATCCCTGCAATAAAAAAGACTAAAAATTATATATATTATGGAACACATTTTTTTCCAGAAGTTTTCTTCCCATATCACTCATTAACTTTTATAATTATATTCCATTTATGCAATTTTAACTTATTATTAGTTTCCTTTAGGATAATATGCGCTTACGGAATAATATAAATTTGCTATCAAAATAATGGAGTATCTAACACCAATGCTTCACATCTTTTATGTTCTTGCTTCAGCAGTTTTTCTTCCTAGAAGTGTAACATTTTTACTGACTATAAGGTTAAAAACATTGTAAATATGATCCGCGCTCCCGTATTTCTAAGCTGGCGCAAAAAAAAAAAAAAAAAAGTGTTATAGAGTTAATCAAATATGTTGATGAAATTTTACTTCATAAATTACTGCCTTTTAATGACAGTTCCAGCTATTGAACTAGAGCAATAGTTTGATGATAATACACCACCAAACAACATGTTTATATATCATAATGATGAGGTTAAGTGGTTAGAGATGAACCACAGAGCAATAGGGCTGTAGGAAGGTGTACTAGTGAATTAAGGCAAAACAATGGAGCAAACTCTAACCTCAAATATTTGGGATGTGCATTAAGTGAAGCCTGAGGAATGACAAATAAGGCTTTTAACAAAAAATCAAACGCCTTCTGAGGACTTTTGAAGAGAGCTAAAGAAGAGGTGCAAGACAATTTTAACACTTTATTTGAATTGTGGCTCTGTAAAGGGTGGACATGTACAACAAAGCGATTGGAATCATTTGAAATATGAATATGAAGAAGATTGTAAATATGTAAAGTGATCAGTCGCAGTGACTAATAATGCTATAAGTAACAAGGCTCAAAATTCTCACTAAGGAGAAGAAATTGGAAGATGTGTTGGGGAGGATCTCCTTGCTCAGAAATATAGGGTGTCTCTAAAGTCACTATCCATTTCAATGAAAACGCAATATTTTGTTTCTTTTCTTTTCAGGTACTAGTATCTTAGTGAAAGATGTTTAGCACAGAACAACGGGTTGCCATTGTTTGTGCACGGGTACGCGGATTGTCAAGACGCCAGAGTGGAATTTACCCGTAAATTCCACAAACCATCCGCTGGTGAACAAATTTAAGCGTACCGGCAGTACGTGATGAGACACGTCTGGACGGCCACACGTCTTGGCAGAAACAGTGCAGCAGGTTCAAATTACCAGTGATAAGATTCCGAAGGCACCAATTCGATGCCTCAGTAGGGAATTGAGCGTCCCTCGCAACACAGCGTAGAAAATTCTACGTTTCACTCAACGAAAACGTCCGTATCACATTCAAGTTCTGCACCATCTTGAGGAAGAGGATTTCGCCTGTCGTCGGCCAATGTGTTATGACCTCCTGGAATGTGTAGAGAATGAGAATTTAATGGACAACATTTTATTTTCCGATGAAGCCACTTTCCATGTTTGTGGAAAAGTGCAGAGACACAACAGCCGAATATGGGTATATGAAGAACCACATGAGGTATCGGAGTGGGAACGTGATACACCGAAAGTCAATGTTTGGTTGGGTATGACAAACGCAAAACTGTATGGCCCATTTTTCTTTGCCGAAAGGTCAACAACAGGTAACATCTACCTCAACATGTTAGAACTGTTCATTGAACCGCAGCTTCAAGAGGATGGCATACTGGATACAGTTGTATTTCAGCAAGATAGTGTGGTTCCACATTTTGCAAACATCGTCCGTGATTACCTGAACAGAACCTTTCCAGGGGGATGGACAGGTAGAGGTTCACCTCGGCTGTGAGCTTCCCGTTCACCGGACCTTACTTCTTTAGACTTTTTTGTATGGGGGTACATCAAATCTAAAGTGTTCACTAGCAAAGTGAATAGTCTGCCTGAGTTACGGAATCGTAGCAGGGAAGCAGCAGGTCGAATTATGGCTGACATGTTACAGTCTACATTTCGTTCCATCTACTGAAAGATGGCGTATGTGTTTTGAGCTAGATGGAGGTCATGTAGAAGGGCACGTCGGAACTCCCTATAGAACCGGCCGGCGGCAGCAGGAGACGGTAGGCGTTCGCCACGTCCCCTCATTTGTCTTATAGCGGTAACGAGGGTTGGCTGGAAAAAACATCACTGTGCCGTCTCTTTCCGTTCCACCTGAGTTCTTGAACTTACGGGATATTTCATCTAATCCAGAACCTTCTAGATTGGCCAGCTGACCCTATATAAGCAACACGTTGGGCTGGAGGAAAGTCAGTTCTTGGCGAGCAGCGAAGCAGCGTCGTGCTAGTGTACGGAAGAGAAGACTGTGTACGTGCGTCGGAGGAGTTTACGTGATTACGTGTGCAAGTGGAACTGTAACGGACGAACTGTTGAATCCTAATTGTGTGCATTACGTAATTCTGTGTGATTGGCAAGTGTTCAACTGTAAGTCGGTGGAAATAAAGAACATTTTTGAGTGGTGCAATTGGACTCTTCATTTCACGAACCCACTAAGTCATAATATGTATAACACTTCAAAATAACATTGATTTTTCAATCACTGTCTTCCTTCATTAAATTGGATAGTTACTTCAGGGACCCTGTAAACTGGAAGCATTGCTAAAATAATTTTGGGACAGATGATTCCAACTTTTAGTCTATATTAGGTGTAGGTTATTTAACTGAGTAGAGAAGTCGCATTGGCATCTTCATAGATGCATTATATAACCTTAAACTACCAGCCCCCAGAGGAAGGGATAAAGTAAAGGAATCATATAGTCGCGCGTGATATTTCTGTGATTCAACCCATAACAGGACAAACAGTTCCAAGAATAAAGAGAATCCCAGAGCTGGAACTACCTAGAGTTGGCAATGAACGACTAAACAGCTTTTTAGTGTTCCGCGGAATACTCTTACCTTTGAACAAACATCCGCTCCAATCTGACCAGCTATATCATGTACATGAAACCTATAAGCACATATTAAATAAAAAACGAATGGGAAATGACATAAAGAAAATATAGGCAGATGTGCAACCACCTTAGTGTTCAGGCAGCTATCAGGGAGAACCACAAATATATCCCAAGGTGGGTCGAAGGAATCCAATCTGGAACTTCCCAAATGTTGGACTCACATGTTACTGTAGAGACAACTGCCTCGGTTACGCAAATCATATGTGAAAAATGGCAGCTGTGGAATATATTGGGCAGAGCCTTCAAATATTTAATTCAAGATGTGGTTGAATTAACATTAACATATGGGGCGGAGGGTACACAGTTATTTTATGTGAAAAATAATAGGATTCAGGCGGTGGAAATAGATGGGATAAAAAGAACAGTTAGAGTGTCTAAATTATAAATAAAAATAAACGAAGTGCTAAGAAAATTGATAGGAAGAGTGGGTGCTTGAAGAAATTGAACTCAGAACAAGGAAAATATAAAAGCTTCTGTAAATCAGATGATGAAGTATCGATGTATGCAGGTGGATGATTGGAGAGATGGGGAAATATGGCAGGAGGGAATAAAGGGCAACCGTTGAAAAGAGGAGAAGCCTCCAAAGGTACAACCGAAATTCAAATTATGTTAAATATAGCATTAATAAGCTGATGATTTATTACACTCCAATTATTGCTCCTATACAAAATGAAATATAGCTGATGTATAAATGAATGATACTTACATATAAATACGTTATAAGTAAAATACGATGTTCACATGAAAGCAGTGTGTACTTAAATACCACCCAGTCCGACACTGTACTTCTTCACAGCACATAATATATTTTGTCAACGGAAGCACAAAGTCCGGTTAGAGTAAGTGGAAGATAAATTCAGTTCTTCCCAAATAAATCTATCAAGTGTGACAGGAACGGCCTATGCATGCGACACTTCTGCTAAACGTATATTACGTCAACTTTGGTAGCCTGTTCACATAAAGAAGCAGAAAAAACCGTAAACTTTTGGTAAACATTTACCTTCGTACATTCCTTGACTTGAGAACATGATCGTCGATATATCGTTCATATATTGCTAAAATTCCACTCAGCTCCAAGAAATGAGATCAATGAATATTTTAGTTTGCGAAGGAAAACTTCAGAGTAAAATATTATAAAACTCAAAATAGATTTGTCACCTTGTCATGAGACCAAAATTCTATTTTATACTATGTTTAATATTTGCTTTCAATAGTTATGTCCGTAACTTGCAAAATATATTCTAATGTATGCTTTAGAACCTTGAGTGTTTCATCGAAAATCTCAGCTTCTTTTCAAATCATTCAAAGTAGGGGTTAAATATTCTATTCCAGAAGTTCTTCTTAATGAAGAGTCTGGGTGAGATATTGATAATAATTTATATAAAATACCTTATTTCATTATATAAAGCTCTGAAAATCTTAAATTTATTTGTGTGCTACCACAGTCAAGCTTCCTTTAATTACGTTGCAATTATTTGTCAGTACGTATCAATTTTCTGCACCTTAATTTTTACTACGTTACATCATATAGAAATATTACAAGATGGAACAATGTTTAGGAAATGAATCTAAAAGTTCTGCCATATGTACATTTCCTGAATAAAAAATGCTATTTTACATACATATGATAGTTCAGAAAATTAAAAAAGCTTAAAATTAAAAGGTGTAAATGAACATATATGTATTTTCAAATCCACCTAATTAATGTTTTTAAGATATTCAACACATTTAGCATAAAACATTATGACGTTATATTTACTTTACTTACTATGTCGACGGGCCCTTAAACTTTACACACTCACTCACTTTACTTTACTTTGTCCACTCTCTCTCCAGAACAGTAATAATGATTTTCCTGTATATAGGCAACTTCGCAAAGAAAAACTCATATTGCATTAATATTGGTATACTTTAACGAGATATATCAGTTTTTGCGTTCCAGGTTTGCGAAAGTTTTTCAAAATAAAGAGGACATTAAAGACTATTCCTATAGCGTTTACGTTACACAGTTTGTCATGAAAATACCTTGACCACAATTACGGTAATTTTAATCAAAATTAGCACAACCATTTTGAAAAAGAAAGATATTCGAAAACTTTTCCATATAAAGATTAGTTTGAAGAGGGTAGATTTTCATGAAGGTATTTGCGTTGCATCCTGAAAGACGCTGAACCTAAGTGCCAAATTTAGTGACAAAACAAATATTTTTTAAAGTTATACCATTCACACACATACATACACAGGTGTGTTTTAAAAAGATTTATATGTCGTTTTAGTAAAATTTTATGCCTTATGGGTTAGTAAAGACACTCAATTAAGAGCACTCATGGGCTAATTCCAGATAATTCTAAATTTAATTTAATTTGTATTTAAAACATCTTAATCATATTGTATTTTAGTTAGAATCGTTAAGGCCAGTTTAAAGCAGATGAAATTTTGCTAAATATTACAATAAAGAATGTTTTGATGGGGACAGGATTTCTTGAAAATTGTCCTATCGCTTACTCGGGAGATTCAACACCATTTTTAGTGTTCAACGAACGTTTCATTGGTTCACAGATGAAGACACATTGACCTTATTCTTAAAGTTTTTGTTTTGTTTTCAGGGAGCCTCGAAATCTCGACTTCGAATCTTCTATTTCTATGTGTACTAGAGAAACGAACATGATATATCATGTGGATACTAGCAATCATTCATTTTCAAATAACCAGAATCATTAATTTATTTCAAATATTGTTCATTAAGAATCTGCAAACTTTTGATATAAATTTATAGCACACAACCTCTCGTTAAGCTTTTAACTGAATTTATTCCGCACTTTTCTTTCGTTTAGACTTCTCAGCATACTTTTACACCCATATTGCATTGTTGAAATTACCATCACTTTCTTAAAGTTTTGGTAATGCTGCTTTGTCAGTATCTGGAGTTTGTTTCTCTTGAAAATGTGTGAAACGTTGTAAACTTAAAGCAATGTGAACCGTGTGTGAGCAAAGTTTGGTATCAATTGTTTTTTTCGTCTTCGAGTTGAGTTACTATCTCTATTTTCTCTTATATTTCTGTCTCTTTTCTCTTTCCATTTCGCATATCAAAGCTTTCTCGAATTCAGTGCACCTCTAGAAAGTATTTATACTATAGAAAACAAATTTCTTCCATGATCTGCAATATTATGCCTTAACCTGCTATAAGTAAGAGGTACAGAAAGAAATACATCCGAAGCTTATTAAAACTTCTTTTAAACACTATTTCAAACTTCATTCAACTTGCCATAATACAAAAAATGCTATATGTATTTCTCAATAATGAGAAAGTTTCCTGGTTAAATTGTACTGATCCGAAGTTTGTTACCCAAATTTCTTTAAAGATATACCCCCGAAATGTTTAAGTAATAATCCGGAAACACTGTGAAAATTAAGAATAATAAATCACTTTATATTCAGTAGATAGCTGTAAGGAATCGCCTCTGAAGTAAAAGTTTGGATATTTCATTTATACTGAAAATTATAGCCTATGCAAGTATGTAATTCATTCTGCTTTTGTTTTTGTTCATGTTATGCCAACACGTGTCGTTTTACTCTTATATTGACAGCCATTTGTTTTTTATGGACACAACTACGTGTCCACCTTTCCAATAAGTTCGACTAAGCCTTCAGTATTAGTTGGTTTCTCCTTTACACCAATCGGTGTGACAACATACGGAAGCAGAAGGCATTACACAACCTGACTGTTAGTGCTTCGTATGTGTCATTGTATTTATTCCAGAGGGGCACAAGGGAACATGGAGTTTGGCAACTTTTTGCTTATGCAAGTCACGTTGAACCAATACTGAACAGAATGCTTCTAAAACCTCGCATTCAAATAACATTGCTAGCCCTCGTAATGGATGTATGGAAAGCAAGGCAAGTATAGGTATATATTAAATCACGTGCTGTAGTTCGTGGTTATTATATGGGCGTTTTAGTCTAGGTGTCTTAAGTCCAACTTCCCCAGGCAGTAGGATTGGTAAGTGGCTGATCTGTGTATTTTAAAGCCGTAAGTTTTGCTCCTTTTTGATCATTCTAGCCCTTTTTTCTTTCTTCCCAACAGATAAACGTTACTATTAATATCTCAACTTGGTAATAGAAAAGGTGACCCATACCTCTAGATTGCAATCTTGTTTTCTGCTTCCACTAGACGCTACTCACCCCATTTCAAGTCTATGTATTACTTTAAAAAAGCCCAACATGAACTAAGGCGAAGCAATGAGTGATTTTATTCTTGGTGTGAAAAAGAAGGGTCTAAAATAACCCCTTAATTAATCCCCTGTGAATCAGTAAACGTGTAAAATTAACTAGCCTAACGTAACTTGAATAGTGACTGGACCTTGTAGAGGGAATGCGCGTAAGAAATGTGTTAGCTGTTGCACTGGCATGCAATAATATTTACTTCAAGCGTTCCTTTTGAAGGAAGTATCTCACCAAAGAATTATTTTCATCAAGAGGATTTAATTGCAGTACAATCTTAAAGTTTAATGACTACTTTTGTCCACAAACATTTAAAATAATAATGTGACAATAAGAATCTGTACATAATTTATTACGTATTTATAAAAGATTATTTGCTTTTGTTGTGACGCTAATGAACTGCCATCTACAACCTTGTTGAAGTTTTATTATTATTATTATTATTATTATTATTATTATTATTATTATTATTATTATTATTATTATTATTATTATTATTATTATTATTATTATTATTATTATTATTATTATTATTATTATTATTATTATTATTATTATTATTATTATTATTATTATTATTATTATTATTATTATTATTATTATTATTATTATTATTATTATTATTATTATTATTATTATTATTATTATTATTATTATTATTATTATTATTATTATTATTATTATTATTATTATTATTATTATTATTATTATTATTATTATTATTATTATTATTATTATTATTATTATTATTATTATTATTATTATTATTATTATTATTATTATTATTATTATTATTATTATTATTATTATTATTATTATTATTATTATTATTATTATTATTATTATTATTATTATTATTATTATTATTATTATTATTATTATTATTATTATTATTATTATTATTATTATTATTATTATTATTATTATTATTATTATTATTATTATTATTATTATTATTATTATTATTATTATTATTATTATTATTATTATTATTATTATTATTATTATTATTATTATTATTATTATTATTATTATTATTATTATTATTATTATTATTATTATTATTATTATTATTATTATTATTATTATTATTATTATTATTATTATTATTATTATTATTATTATTATTATTATTATTATTATTATTATTATTATTATTATTATTATTATTATTATTATTATTATTATTATTATTATTATTATTATTATTATTATTATTATTATTATTATTATTATTATTATTATTATTATTATTATTATTATTATTATTATTATTATTATTATTATTATTATTATTATTATTATTATTATTATTATTATTATTATTATTATTATTATTATTATTATTATTATTATTATTATTATTATTATTATTATTATTATTATTATTATTATTAAGAATAGGTTACTCAGCTTGCATAGGTAAATGCAATGTTACGTTGCGACCGTCATTTGGAATGACGTAATTATTGACGGAAATTTTCCAGGATAGGCAGAAACGTGATGCTGGGAGAGAGCCGAATCACACATCATTATCTTTCCTACATTCAAAATATGATTTTTAAATCTGTGTTACGATAATACAATTTATATTATACTTTGAAATGTGAACATGATGAATGTGATGTTAAATCATCAATGCAGTTTAACGTTTAGCCTTAAGTTAAAAAAAAAAAAATCTTCACTGGATTATTAATCTTGTAGAAAGGCTATCACAAATTTCCCTTATAAGGAATATTCTTGGGAATTTATTTAATTGCTTCTTCTTTTAGTCTTATATTGACTAGGAAGTTTATATTCGAAGTGTAAAAGATTGGGTATATTTGCGTACTTACTAATAAGAATGAGGTGCAATATATTTCAGTGTTCGATCTTTCTTGGTGAGGTTCAGATTCCATTGACATACTGAGTTATGGTCGCACCATATCCTTAATGAAAAATGGGAGGGCACATCTCAAAGAATATATGGGTTTCACAAAAGCTTATAAAGAATGAGAATTTAAATAGTATCGGAGCTAAAAACACAACTGTACTAATTGCTAGTGAGAAAATATCAGCAATGAGCAGAAGACGAAACACTCACCTTTCTTCCCGCTTTGTTGTTGTGGAGGTTCATGAGGCTTCTTGCATCTCCCTCGATCTCTCGCGCGTCAAGGAAGCGCCTCGCGAACCTCATGCCATACCCCACGTCAGCAGAACAGCCACCCCATTTCCAGCCGGATGGAGAGAGCTCCTTGCGAGCTAGTTTGTGTCCGGGGTCACAGCCACACGCCGAGATGTTCCCTCTGCTACAGGCCGCCGTCACAGAATACGCCACCCCCGCACTGGATACGGCATATGTGAACGCTGCCTCCCGACTACCTGCACAAGCATGTTCAACATTACTATCAAATATTTAGCAGTTACTAAAATAGGATGAATCTGGAAAGTGTACATTAAAGATTTAGTTATTTTCAAGGATTCAAAATAATTTAGGTATTTGTCCAAAATATTACACTTTTAAATATCATTTCTGCTTGAAACTCGTATTTGTTAAATATTTTAAACAAATTTGCACCTTAGTTCCTTTAAAACCGAGTAATATGAAGCTAACATAACCTTAAAAGATTCTCATTAATATTCATAATTTAAAACACGAATTGCATAATTATGTCATGCTAAACAAAATCATTGAGAAATAAACAATATTTCTTAAATTATTTAAGCTCTATGCTAGATACGAAGTTCATCTCGTACCAATCGTATTAACTTATGTTTCCAAAATGTTCTTCAACTATGGCCTTCGTCTAGAAAATAAATTATGTACCATATTTGTAATTTCTTGAATGTACATTCTTGGAGGATTTGAGGATAATATGATTAGATTACTTCAAGTTTAAGTGCATGTACCTTCATTCAAAACAAAGGAAACAGTACGGAATCAAAACTGTATCTGCTAGGTATTAGATAAGTTGCACTGTTAGCTTTAATTTAAGTTTCTTAGTTAACCATGCCCCTTTAGTATTTTATTCCCTTTGAAGCAGACAAGTAATGAATGCAATGATTATCAATGAGCTTAAAATTATCTAACATTCATTTTTTTCAGGATTCGGAAAACCACAATGAATGCCTTCATAAATAAAAGAAGTTTGAAGGATGAGTTTTAGTAAATTAGTCTTTTGATTCATATCATTAGCTTCCGGAAAGGTTATCATCTTGTTTAAACCTGCTGACTTTTACTCTTCCTATCATGCTTTTGGCCTTTTCCATATGTGATAGATATATATCAAGAAGGCTGTGGAAGTCTATGCATCTATTTGATATTTGATTAATGAATTTATTTTTAGCAGATGGAAATAACTTGTATAAGACGGCGTAAAGCTATTTTTGGAGCGTAAAGGAAATAAGGAAAATAAAGTAAAGGAGAAAGTTGTAAAGGCCTCCATAATCAACCTTAATGGTAAATAACCCTTAACACACACCTGTTTCGCCCGCCTCGGTAACGTAGATGGTAGCATATCTGCCTCACGTTCAAGAGGTCCCGAGTTCGAATCTCGGTCAGGGTGAGGTACCTGGATAAGGCTTTTTCAGGGGTTTTCCCTTATCCTGGAAGATGAATGTCGGGTAACTCTAAGCTCCACAGATCCCGGGCTCATATGAGCTTCGTTTAACCCATTCCATTCATCGTCCGATATGATTTGGAGGACGTAAATTACAAAAAAAAAAAAAAAAAAAAAAAAACTGTTTCCTGTGTACTTAATAGCTTTTTAAAAATAATTGTCCATAAAACTTAATCAAAATGTTGTTCCCTAAAAAAAAACGTAATGCTCTTGTATGCTAATAGGATAGTGAACACAGAAGGTGTGCATGTGTATCCTATTAAATTTAACTAACTATATAGAATAGTAGTATTTTAGAATGGGTCATACATTTAGCAGCTTTTAACGTTAATGTTATAGGATTTCAGTCGTCTCTTAATCGAACTTGACTAGTTATTGAAAAACAGCTGATGAACGATTAATGGTAGCTTTGTGTTGGTTTTTGATATACTGTATACACTAAAACGACCAACATGGGTATGGGTGCGCCCATTCTGTTGTTAGTGCATGGACCGATACTATCAGTTCGTGAACCCAAATCATTATTGTCCACTCCTCCAAAGCTGGAAAATCCGTAGTTAAATTCTTGAATCTGCATGGTTACGGACAAGTTCAATTTGAACCCAGCATCCTGTTTCTGACGATACCATCAACACTGTGTGTCCGTGCGGAAGAATGACAATCACAGGTCCTGACGTACGGCTTGTCACCATGACGGCTGACATGCGTGGACCTTGTCTTTTATGGTTGCTCATATTGTTCAAGGAAATTGTGCACCAAACTACTGAAATGAGAGGTGCAGTATCATGTCTCATATCGCAAACAAACCTAGCTCATTTGAATATAAAAATCATCGTCCACACGGTTACGTGATCTGCATCATTTGCTGCCCGGTTACACCAATCTGGACTCATCCGGGTTCTTGATATTCAGGAGAGCATGTGGCACAATGCGCACTAGAAATGACCTGCCCCCTCACAATTATATGGGATTCTGCATAAATATTTCAAGATTGTAATCGCCAAGTTCCACGTCACCATGTTTGCCGTAGAGATTATTAAAACATTCAGCACTACCGTACCTCATGCAGACCCAGAAATACGATCTCCTTTGTTGGTAACGTGACTACTCGTAGGTTGCAGCTGGTACACTCGCTACCAAAACGTAGTGTGTAAAGTTGTTATAGTGCATTTTGTGGTTGTAAAGAAAAGTTTCCAATGAATATTACGTTGACCGAACCCAGGGAGATAGTTCCTGGTTTCGATTCCCATTGTCCATATGGAACAATCTAATTCTTTTGAGGTTTCCCTGGCTGGCAGGTAAATGCCAGGGAAGTTTCTTAAACACCATAATTTCTCTTCCCTCGAACTTCAGGCGTGCTTTTTTTCGTGGTGTGTGTTTGTAATTCCCGTTAACATAGGGTGGTGCCTGATTGAACGGGTCATCCATCGCACGTTTTGAGCAGCTTCAGTAGTGAGACAGAAAGTCTCGGGAACCTCTGTGACCTGGCTGCCTCTGCACCTACAGCCTCCTGTACTTGCGTTACCTTATTCGTTGCTCCTAAGGATGGTAGCCAAAATAGATCATAGTGGGTTAGGTGTCATCCTTCGTTGTATACCCCACAACTTAGAACTGTCATCGGGAGTTTAATATCTTAGCTTAAAAATGTTTCTTATAATGCTAAAGTTTGTATTGGAGGACTTTAACTCAGAAAAATTATTTTGCTTTGTAAACTTTAGAAAGCAAAATAAGACCTGAAGCTTTCCTGGCGACCAATATGCTCGAGACATTCTCGGGAAACAAGCCAGGCGAAAAGAAGATTAGAAATCGATGTGTCGGGAGCGTAGATCTCTTCCATCATCAGGATATTTTAATAAATGTTATAACCACAAATGTATCACTGGATATAACACAAACATAAACAAAGACAAAACACTGCCAATATTCACATCACTGAACAAAAGACTGTTTTCAGTAAATTAAATGCCAGTTCAGGAGATTGCGTGAATATAGAAAATTAATTGGGTCAAAGAAACGTAACTACTTAACTTGATGACGAGCTGTATACATCTGTGCTTCTTAAGCCGACGGATTTCCATTTTAAGGGCAGTTTAGAAGAGGAGCTGAACTGAAATCCAGCATCACGATTAAGCGTACTCCTCTTGCAAGAGATGGCCAGAGCCTCAACTATCCGCAGTTAAGCAGTTTCTTTGGTTCTAATCTATTTTTTTCTTGTTAATTAATTGAGTATTTTCAGATATCAATGTATCTTACACTTCCTGGGCATAAACATATGGGTATCATAGATCCTAAAACAATATGGAAAGAAAATGTGACCTTAAACGTTCTGAATTATTCCTGTACTTCACCAGTTGATAAATGAGTAATTTAGTCTTTGTTCTGGACACAGTCATACAGCCATTTTCTAGCTTGTGGTCATGGCAATTCGTGGAGAATTTGCATTAGGAAGAAGTATGACTAAATTTATACTGGGAATATAACTAAATGAAGAGAGTATGTCATTGCTATTATATTTTAGTAACAGGAAATGCAGGTCATTTATCACAGAAGAATGTTACATAATGAACATTGAAGTCATAGGTAAAGGCCGGACAAAATATGCGAGCTCGCAGGCTATACAAGTTAGCTGGATACAGAGTATCCAGCACGGCCATCAAGTGTGCGAAGGTCGAAAACAACATAACGTAGTACTACGAACTAGTACTGCGAACTAGTGAAGCATTGCCTTGCAAAGGTATGCAGACGCAAGGTCAAGGTGTAGTATAACGCCTCTGTTTTCTTTCCTGTCGCAGTGAGGCAGTTGTTATGGTCAGGCGTGTATATATAGCCTTTGGCCTGCCTCAGTAGCGTAGATGGTAGCGTGTGTACCTCATGTTCAAGAGATCCTGAGTTCGAATCTCGGTCAGGGTGATTTACCTGGATAAGGGGTTTTCCGGAATTTTCCTTATCCTGAAAGGCGAATATCGGGTAACTCTAAGCTCTATGAGCCCCGAGCTCATATGAGCATCATTTCACCCATTCCATTCATCGTCCGATATGACTTAACGTTGGAGGACGTATCTTTTAGCCATAATCCTTTACCATGAGGCTGAAGTAGTACAGGCTACACTCTTTATACTTCCATGATTTGCAACTAAAGGAACCAATCATCATTGATGTAACAGTTGGGGTATAGCTAGCCGCAAGCTGGAAAAACGAAGATGGTGAATCTTTCGACAAACACGCCTTCTGAAATCACCAGATTCCTGAAGTTTGCTTCTTATGGTGAAAGCACCAATTTCAGTTATTTATGCATATGCAATTAAATCTGGCATTTGTGCATAAAATATAGTAAAGCAAAAATAACAGAGAAATATAAAAGAAAATAACAAAGAACAATAAAAAACAAATATAACTGTTATGTGCACTATTAATAATGCAGACACTTGCTAAAGCACTTTCTTGTATGAATCAGAATTAGTACTGGTTCTGAGTATTTTTTTTAATTTACGTCCGCCCCAACGTTAAGTTATATCGGACGGTGAATGAAATGGGTGAAGTGATGCTCAAATGAGTCCAGGGTCAATGGAGCTTAGAGTTACCCGACATTCGTCTTGAAGGATAAGGAAAATACCCGGAAAATACCTTATCTAGGTAACTCACCCTGACCGAGATTCGAACTCGGGACCATAAAATATTTAAATGTTAAAACTGTGACACTAAAGACCTTGCAGAGCTTGATCCACCAGCCGAGCTACCCATCTCTCGTTTATATCCATAAGACAGGTTAAAGTTATACCTGTTATAATATGAGGCGCCACTGGTGGTAGTCAATGAATACATATGAAATGATTATTGGGAAATAAGCTGAGGGTCCTTCCCCGATGTGGTCAGCACCTCCTTCTCCCAGTCGAATCTTGGGTTTCGAGATTATTGTAGCTCCTCAAACCCATTAAGATGCTGAATATGTGTCATTCCTATACATGGACCAACAAATCCGTAACACTTATACTACGCATAGGACTCCATATGGTCTATGACCTTCAGGGCTTACTTCATTTCACCAAGGGATTACTGGACTCATTTTTAAGGTGCAGAAATTACTTCAAATAGTAAGATGACAATGAGAATGGCGATGAAAAGAAATTTACCAGGGACTCCAAACCACTTTGGTCTATACGGTACTTCACAAGAGCTAATAGAACCGAAAGAATGGTCTTAAAATCGTAACTCCAAAGTCAGCAGTCGAACTAAGGTTCCTCAGCACGAGACCTGCAAATGAAATCATTGAGCTTAGAAAGTGTTCATTGAATTTTGACTTTACTAAACGTACATTATATTGGTTAAATTGTAAGCAAATTGATCAATTACAAACAAATGGCGAGACATTGCATAAGATGGCCTTTCCTCTATCGTCTATTGATACTTATAGTTATCGATATACATTTTCGATGTATTCTGCACCAAAAGATTGCACGCTGGTTTATTTTCTGTTCTCGTTTCAGTTCTAGTTTCCGTTCCCGGTTTATTGTGTGCTAGCCTTTTTGTATTCTCACTGTTACAAAAACACATGCATAGCTCACGCACTTGAGGCTTTCCCGGCTTCTTCTAGCAACATCTGGACATCGTGTACAAACCAAAACATCAAACTGAGCGGCATACACTGACTGCAAAACAAGTGGTCCATTGCCGTAAGTAGCAATAGGCTTTCACCTTTGAGTACTGAACAGTTGAATCCACTCACTCGGTATCTGTTCTCTGCCTAGAAAATCAATTCAAGAACATAAAAGCGAACGGAATAATGATGTTATAATGGATGTGAAATGAAAGGGTGGTTGCGATACCGCCTTTATGAAAGACTTTCTTTGTAACAAAAATAAATAGTACATGTCGTGAAGGCTTAAGAGTGTATAAAAGACAAAGATTAAAATTGCTGTTGCTATAGAAAGACAGTAAGAAAACGAGCAATAAGAAAACTGCATCTAAATGAAAATACAATAATTTATTAAAATAACAAAAAGAACATGTCCTTAACTTTCGTCCTTATTTATATATTTTATGCATTATAACTTATTTTTGTGTTAGATGTTAATGGAACATTGCAATAAATCTATAGAAATAATCACATAATACAGCTTTCTTTGTCATTCTTGTCGTATACTCAGAAAATAGAAATGATAGTGATACAATATTTTAAAGAAATGTTTAGAATATCAATTTTTATATTGATAAATCACTCATGTTTTCATACAATAATATGAAATGGTCATTACATCCTATAGTTTACCATTTCTTAAAAACAATTTAATCTGAGCTTATTAAACACCATAATGAAACTGTCGTGTAGGCATTTTAGTTAAAGAGTAATATTTTTGTTATAAATGTTATTTAAATATATTTTCTGTTCAAAGCCTTTTCAACACTAAAGTTATAATGCTACTATTAATATCATAGTGAACAATTCATATAATCTTTATTTAAAATATTGAGAAACATAGTTCACAAGAAATAAAAATGAATAAACTAAAATATAAATTTGAAATGAAGTCAACCTTATATCGAGATTTAACTGTATTGGAACACCACAGTGAAGCGAAAAATTATTAAATTTTAGATGAGTCGTAATTTTTACACATCTGCTTTTTACACATGAGCTTTTTCGAAACACATATAACACACATATAACTAAAGCCTTCCCTCATATGTTTAAAACATGGTACAGATACGTAGACGACATCTTTGCAATAGTGCCCTACAAACAAATAGATGATGCTTTGAAACTACTCAACCTGCAAGAACCCAGCATACAATTCACAGTGGAAACTGAAGAGGACTGTACTCTACCTTTTTTAGACCTTAAAATAAAAAAAGCAATGAAAAACTAGAATTTGGCATTCATAGAAAAGCAACACACACAGATAATTACATCAAAGCATAGTTTCAACCCAATTCCACACAAACATGCAACCATCAACAGTCTCACACACAGATTAGTAAATCTACCTCTCAGCCAGCAAGAATATCAAAACGAATACCATCAAATCTTAAAAACTGCATTTAAAAATGGATATGGAAAAAACCATGTAGATAAAAAACTAAAATTATTCAAACTTCAAAAGAGATTAAAACAGATCACAGCTCTCACACCAATAAAACAAGAAATTAGATTTGCTAAATTTACTTACCACCCCTGGACCACAAAAAAGTTCCAAAAAATATTCAAGAAATACAATATAACATTGGCACCAAAAAACAATTACAACATTAAAAACCTACTTCACAGTAATAATACCAGAGGAAAAGTCAGGCATTTACAAGATTAAGTGTAAAGACTGTGAAAAAATTTACATAGGGAGGACAAAAAGAAACATAGGCACTAGAAAGAAAGAACACTTCAGGCACATAAGATACAAAAATATTGATAAGTCCGCAATAGCAGCTCATTTCTGGTCTGAAAATCATGAAATTGAAGATAGCACAGAATTACTAAAATACGTACAAAAACATAGTGAACTCGTCATATGGGAGAGGATATACATAGAAAAACATAAAAACCAACTAATGAACTTTGAAATCCCGCTAGAAGAGAATCCCACATTTAAGTTCATCACTAAATCAACAGATGGCAGCAACAACCCCAGAATTACCCACACCGCTGGATCTAGCTTCAGTCGCATAAGAGCCGTAGAACTCAAAATAGGTACGAAAGTGAAGCAGATGTGTAAAAAATACGACTCATCTAAAATTTAATGAAGTCAACCTTGATTGCTTCAGCAAAATCCGCGGGGTTAAGTAGTAGATGTGCTTCTTCCTTTGAAGATAAGCAGTCGTTAAGGCTGTGTTTGATTGTAAGACTATTGGAATAAGAGGACATAGATGGGCCATTGTTAAGTAGAAGATACACGGATGTCGGTGACATATGACAAATTCGTAATCTTAAAGCACCTTGTTGCTTTCATGCGACGAACGTAAGAAGCTGTGATTTTTTATATGTAAGTTAAAGAACACAGTTTTATCTCAACCAGTTAATATTAAGTTACACAAGTTTTAAATCCTCAATTGCTGAACATGACTTGATGTTTTCAAGCCATAAACTGTGGTTGAAGGACGATTTTGAATAGGAAAAAAACTTATTAAAAGAATAAATTCCTCAAAACCAATCTTTTCTTAATTTACGTCCTCCAACGTTAAGTCATATCGGACGATGAACGAAATGGGTGAAATAATGTTCATATGAGCTTATAGTTACCATAAATTCATCTTTCAAGATAAGGAAAACCCCGAAGTAAAACCTTATCCAGATAACTCACTCTGACCGAGTGTCGAACTTGGGACTACTTAAACGTGAGGCAGATACTCTACCACCTACGCTACAGAGGCGGGCATCATCAAGTTTAAAGTTGAATAAGGTGCTTTACGTAAGTAGTATTGAACCAATTGATAGCTATATATTGCTTTAAAATTCTGGATATTTTAAAATACCGAATATAAGATACGTGATAGCACAAGTTGCAAGTGTAAAAGAAATCTGATTCGTTACATTCACATGATTTTCGTTACCCATTCTTTAACAAACTATTATTTTATGTCTACGAAATATTAATCGAGATAAACAAGGTACAAAGGGAATAGAGGAATGTATTAAGCTTAAGGGATAGTCCAATCATTTTAAGCTTGTTCCCTATATGATATTAAAATTATATTCTCTTTATGTGATTGGAGAGAGAGGGATAAAAGCATAAAAGACAGAGAAATAACGACTCCGAACTTGACAAAATTATAATATTGCAGAATTCAAACCAGAAACAGGGAATATATCGGTTAGTTTCCTTTGAAAAGCAATTTATCGGCATAGACTGTGCTTTAATGGGAGCTGAAATTCTTGTTTAGTAAGATTTTGTGGGTGATACCGCTTACCAGCTATGGAAATGTAATTCTAATGAAGAACACTTCATCAGTTATTTATAATAAATTCAGGATATAAACGTAATTTGTTAGAAAAATGTCTTAGGATATGGTACTCTAATTCAAATTATTAAAAGAATTCTATGAAAATGAAAAATAAAAAAAAATGTTTTAGTGCAGAATAGCTTTTATTTGAAGAACTTCTTGAACATTTCGTGTCGGTTGTGCTATTCAGATATTTGGACAAACGGATAAACTGACAAGTATACATAATGAACATTTTGGTAAAATATTTTAGTTAGAAGAGACTGACATCGATACCAACTAGATCGATTGATATTGATATTGAATTTCTAAACGAAACCTATGCTCATGGAAGAGAATTTAAAAGTGTAGAAAGCAAAAATTCACGTTTTTAGATAATCCCATGATACTCCACTAGTTAGAAAATGGACAACCAGATTATAATGTTCGCCCATGTTCTGGGAAAGGTAAAGCAGCATATTAATCCAGTGGTTAGATTTATGGTTGAGGAACATGGGAGGTCACGCTGGCACAGTGTTCCTTATGGACCATTTTTTATCCATGTCAGTATACATTTCACCGAGAATAACGAACAGCAATTAAAGTTTGAGTGACTATTCATATAACAAAATGCTATGGAGCACTGTAGCGTTTAACAATGGCTCCTTTAACAATAATTGAATGCGTGCGGATGTGGGCAGACGGTCCAGATTCGCCTACTATGTATGAATAAAAATAACACATTTTGTCTTAGCGACAATATGTATGCATATGAAGGAGAAAGCAGGAAATGGGAACCAGGTGTTGGTAGTTAAATATCATAGCCATGAACTCCAGGGTGGTCTTATTGTAACACTTTCCTTATAGGAGAAAGAGTGACCCGGCTGGAAATGTTTGCACTGGCAGTCGATATAAATCTTGTGTGTGGCCAGCTCGCCTGTAATATATATGTTGCGAAACAATTTATACACGTCAAATAGCTAGCTCCCGAAACGCCAACCCACGCTTGACACTGTCCGAAACTTTCCCTCCAGCTCAAGTTGACAACACATTACACTTGTAGATTACTTTGAGGAGAGAAAATTAATATGAAAATTAATATAAATGATGCCGTTGTAAATTGGCCGTAAGTTGCCTGAGGAAACATTTTCAATACAAGTGTTGTTTCTAGTGGTCATTTTATGTTACAGCTGTAAGAAGAAATTGAGGCATTTATAATATCAGTCAAACACTATTGGTCTTATTTATGGTATTAGATTCCTCAGTCATTGGATGTTTACAAAGATTGGAATACACAACATTATTTATTAACATCCATCAAGATATAATCTTATATTTTTTAACCATTCCAGCTCGAAAAAATACACTACTGTTTTATCAGATTATTATATGAAATATGTTCGTCATAAGTCACAAAATAAAAATAATTAACCGGACTTTAATATTACTGGGTGGAACCGGGAATTGAATAAAGTGTTTCCGGTCGTTTTATATCTTTCACGTGGCCTATCACTCTTTTTCTATTCTGCTAGCTTTCTGTATTATTTATTAGTATTTCATATTCTTTAAGTATGATCCTATGCTACTTATTTCATTCTTTTTGGTAATACATCCTTTTAACATTTTAAAATCATATCGGAAGATGAACGGAATGAGTGAAATGATTCTCAAATGGGCCTAGGGTCCATGCAACTTAGAGCTACCGGACATTCGTCTTTTTTAGGATAAGGGAAAACTCCGGAAAAAAACTTAATCCAGGTAACTCACTCCGAACTCGGGACCTCTTGAACGTGAGGCAGACATGCTACCATCTAAATATTTCACTCTTGTAATATTACTTATAACGTTTCATTGTCACACTGACATTACTGATTGAGTTAACATTTTTTCAGACAAAATAAACCAAAAACAGGAATACCCACATAACGAACTTTTTTATCGTAAACTCAAGTTTTACACGAAAAATTACGAATGATTTACAAATAAGATTAACTTCTTACATTTATTGCTGAATAAAATACGAGGGCTGTTCAATAAAGAATGATCATAATTTTTTTACGGTCATAATTTTTCGCACTAAAATTCAATATTATTATATTCTGTTAGCTTAATGTGAAACAAACAGCCGTAGTAGTTTCATTGTTGGTACTCCTGGTTCACGCCTGTGAGAACCAGGCAATTTCAGACATGTTCAGTATCGCCTACCGCTGCAATGAAGGTAACATGCAGTTAAAGTTAATGTTAAAAGAAGATCCGGAATTTCCTTCAAACGTAATCACTGCTGATGAAACTTGGCTACATCATTTTGATCCTGAGAGCAAACAGCAAAGCTCAGTGTGAAAACACATCAGTAACTAGACAATACTACAGGGATGTACTGAAAAAATTACAAGTCCATATCAGGTGCAAAAGACCACATTTCCATGAAGCAGGCTCCATGCTGCACCACGATAATGCGCGACTGCATATTGCCAATGTTGCTGCTGAGCATGTTGCAAAAATCAACGTGAAGTGCATCTCTCACCCTCCCTATAGTCAGGATTCAGCCGCATGTGACTTTTTTCTATTCCCTAACTTGAAGAAACGCCTTCCTGGGAGGCATTATCCATCATCAGATGCAGTGGTGAAGGCTGCGGAGGCGATTTTGAATGAGCTGTCAACAAATGGTTTCCAACATGTCTTTGAAGACTGGCAGAAACGCTGGGACAAGTGCGTCGCATTCAGGGGAGACTATTTTTGGAAGGACCATCAAAATTATTAGGATGAGTAAAGGAACGTTGTCAAAAAAATGTGATCATTCTTTATTGAACAGCCCTCGTATTAAATAAATGAACTTAAAAAATGTTCAGTTTTTATCTTTTCATTTTTTGCCTTGTATGCACCTACTACTGAGAAAAAAAGAAATGTTCTGTGGCCTATTTTCTCTTCGCTACGAGCAATTTTGGTTAAAGTATTCTTTAGTTGTCATGCACGCAGATAATTCAGCTTTGGTGTGGGGCACAGTTTATCATTTTATTTCAGGCAGTATTTTTTGTTGTTGCAATTTTACGTCCTCCAGCGTTAAGTCATATCGTTAAGTCATATTGGGTGAAATGGTGCTCAAATGAGTCCAGGTCCATGGAGCTTAGAGTTACCCGGCATTCGTCTTGAAGGATAAGGGGAAACCCCGGAAGAAACCTCGGTCTGCATATTTTAGTGAAATGATCCCCTGTGAATATTCAGAAGTGCGATTTCGTAATATGATTCTTAAAATTACAATTATTCAACACTTTAACTCAAAAATAATAATAATTATTATTGAATTTTACTTGGCAATTATTATTTTATTTTAAATGAAGATCAACATAATACTATAATGTAACAATATAGTTGAATGAAAGGGTAGAGCACAGACTGAAAAAATCAATGCCATAGCCGGGATTTGAACCACGGATCTTCTGGTTTCTGTCCAGCCGCTCTAACCATTTGAGCTACTATGACCAACGTGCCAACATTACATTAAATTCTCCAACTGACTCGTGTTTCCCCGGTAAACCACTAATAAAGTTGAATGCTTGTTAATTAATTGTCCTAATAGTGGTTTTCTATGAATGTGAGCCTTGACGTTCTTAACGAGATTTTAAGTCGTGTTCAGTGTGTTATATGAAATGAATTTGAGAGTGCCTTTTGGTTTACCGGGAAAAATATGAGTCGAATGAATGAATGTGTAGTTTTAACGCCTTCTTTTACTGCACGCGACAACTCAGGTGTTGACACTGATGACACTCAAAATGAAGATGAAATGTGATGGCGGGGGAAACCGGAGATCCCGGAAAAAGCCCGCCCAGGCTCCCTATTCTCTATCACAAACCTCACTTTGCGATCGCCTGGAATCGAACCCGGACCGCATTGGTAAGAATCAAGCGATCTAACCGCTTGTATTGGTGTGACCCCTAAATATGATTCGAGAGAATTAGTGTTATGCTGACATGTTGGTTAAGTTTGAATGACACATAAGTAAAAAATCATGACTATGACTTTGGATTTTTTTAGTCTAGTTAAATGCTTGATTTGCAATAACATTGTAACCGTATACGTTTAGGCATTTTTGTAGATAGGACTGAACTGAAAAGGTATCCAAAGTCCACTGATATTCCGACGCTACCTTTCTTGACTCATCAGTAATCTCTCTGTTAGTGTATTCTTAACGCCCAACGTTAGCTGTTACTGTATTTCTTATAGTACCATTTTTTAAACCTTTAAGAGCCATGATTTCACTTTGCAGACAAATAATAGTATTACAGCTATACATTTTTTCATATTTTTCCTTCAAATATTCTCCCTCCACTGATAAACTTTATTGATTTATCCCTTAATTATTTTGAATTTCTTAAGAATACACACCAGATAACGAATTTTTGACATTTCAAGCAAATCATCATTTCACATTTTTCATTGATAAAATCAAACATTATCGTGAGGATCCAATTGCGGTTTTTTATTTGCAACTATTTTAAAAGTATATGCGTAGTGTATGAAGTTTTACAACTTGCATTTATAGTAATTTTTCTGTCTTAACTTTTCTTTTTAAAATTCACCTTATGATTTGTTTTTCAGGTTCCTTAGATTTTCAATATACTTTTATTTAATGTCGATGAAGACCTGTAAAATGTGTTTTCTGAAGTCTACCATACCTAGTAAAGCTGCCATAGGAATGCAGTTCTTATTTGTACGCACTATCCCCAGAAATGTGACTGTGAGTGCTTCGAAGCATTCTTTGCTGTATAAGCAAGCAATTTAAATTCTGAATTTAAGTACTTATTTACGACGAAAGGTCAACAGCGGTATAAAGAGCTATGCAAGTTTCGTATTCCTGTGAAGAGAATAATTTGTTTTGAACATTTGCCATAGACTATTTTAGACCATTTTACAGAAACTATTATAAATTAGGAATAATTTTCTTCATTTGTATTTGGTATCAAGATTATCAGTGCAGCTGTGTTAAACACATTTCTTTTTAACCTCGGTGCTGACAACATGAGTTACAGAAAGGTATTATATAATATAAAGTAGGCTAGGAGAAGAAAAATTCAATTGAGAAAGGGTAGTAAAACTTTAATTAACAGAAAATACCTATAATTAAGCAATAATCTTACAGTAATATTACTGGCCTTATGAGAAAACAGAAATATTAACTGTATAAATATCAACTTGAAATAATACCTTGATCATAGGGGGCGGGAGATTAAGTCATTTGATATATTGATTTGGTTTTAACTCCAAAATATATTACAGTAAGCTTTCACTGAGATTAATTTGGTCGTTTCATACTTTGCAGTTTTAAAGAAAAATGTTTTACGTTTCCTTACATTTTGACAGAAATTCTAATAAAAGTTTGACCATTGCTTTTAAAATATTGGCTTTTTCCTTAGATTTCATAATTAGTGCCGTCATATTATATACAATTACATCAATAATACAAGTCTATTAGACAAGAGAAAGAAGTTTGCTCACTCTGTGGTTTATAATTTTGTATCAATTGGGCCTAATTTTCTCCTATTATTCAATATCATTATCTTTTTAGCTTTAAAGGAACTGCCCACCTTTTCAATACTGGGCACCTAAATTGTTGAATACAGCTTTGATTCGATTAGGAAGAAAACCATAATATATATAAATGCTAAATTCGTATTTCTCAGTTATTTTGTCTCCCTTGGAGCAACCATGATCGAAGCATACAGCAGAAGTGTTAATTTTAGCACCAGTAGATTCGTGTCTGAAAGCGCGCTATTTTCGTTGACTTCCTCCATGCTTTAAAACACTGAGATGATCATTTTCTTCAGTTTCCTTCTGAAGCTGGACTTCTAATGAAAAAAAAAAAAAAAAAAAAAAAACAGTAATTTTTTTGTTAATGTCTATGCTCTTCTTGGTACCAATGTTGTCATCCAGACTCGAAATACGTTAACGGGATAACTAGTTAATATCATCGTTACTTGGTCCCCGTTATTCAGTAATAAGCTGCTTTCAGTTCTTTACTCTTCTAACTGTTAATACGATGGTGGTCTCAGAAGTTTCCGACCTCAACATGAAGATGGCAGCAGTCGTAAATAAAAGCTAGTGAATTTCGTTGTTCATCTGTTTACAGCTACTCACTAAAGTTTCAGCCACTTTGGACGCTCAGTTGTTATGTAACAGTCATTTGAGTGAGTTGATGTGATTTTATGAAAATGGACAAAATCGATTATCGATCTGTCATTAAATATTTTTTTTTGAAAGACAATACTCCTACGCAAATCAAAGATGAGTTGGATTCTGTGTATGGGGATCTGCACCATCATTTACCACAGCGAAATTTTGGGCAGCTGAATTTAATCGTGGCTGTAAGAGCTTGGGAGACGATGAACGTTCGGGACGTCCAAAACTGCAACTACCGACGAAAACATCACCAAAGTTCACCAAATGGTGTCAGACGACCACCGAATTAAAGTGAGAGAGATATTAGAGGCTATGAACTTGTCAAAAGAACGTGTTAGTCGCATATTGAATCAACATTTAGACACGGAAAAGCTGTCCGCGCGTTGAGTGCCGCGTTTGCTCACGTTAGACCAAAAACGTGTTCGAATGAACATTTCCAAGGCGCACAGTTTAGGTGCTATAAATCCGAGTTTTGGCGCCGATTAATTACTACGGATGAAACTTGGATACACCGTTATGCGCCCGAAACAAAAATACAGTCCAAACAGTGGGTTGCAAAGGGGGAACTGGCTCCAAAATGAGAAAAACTGTTTTTCTTTTCGGCTGGGAATGTGATGGCGGCTGTGTTTTTGGGATAGTCATTGAGCTATTTTAATCGATTATCTTCAAAAAGGAAAGACTATTACAGGAGTATACTAAGCATTATTACTTGACTAGCTGAAGGCAGAACGTGCGGAGAAACGGCCACATTTGCAGAAAAAGAAGCCGATTTCACCAAGACAACGCACCGTCTCACACCTCAGTGGTTGCAATGGCGAAAATCATCAAATTACGGTTTGAACTACTTGACCATAAAGCCCCAAGTGATTTCTTTTTGGTTCTCTCATCTGAAAATTGATCTCGGAGGACAGAGATTTTCGTCAAATGAAGAGGCAATCACCTTTGCGAACAATAATTTTGCAGAGAAAAAACGCCGAATAGTACTATTTGGACGGGTTACAGAGATGGGAGCATCGCTGGGAGAAGTGTGTAGAGTTACAGGGAGAATATGTTGAAAAATTAAAAAAAATACTGAAAAAAATGTCTTGTACAAATCTTTATTATGTCGGTAACTATTCATACCACTCTCGTAGATAACTAGTTATTTTATATTCGTTGCGTCAATAACAATGACGAATTGTTAGATCCATTATTTTTTGCACAGTCCCAACAGCGATACCCGAGTAAGATTGAGGCTCGGATTCCGAAACAGCCTCAATACTCTCTCTCTTTTTATTTCTTGCCTAAATCGCGAAATATAGCTACGTATGGCAAACATTTACTTTTATCTCAGTTATTGTAGCGATTATTTATATCAGCCAAGCTATCAAGTGCGTTCTTCCCCCAATTTTAGGTACTTAATCAGGATCATTCTCCTGAGTGGAGAACAGTATATGGTAGGATTTGGTGTTCCAACAAACATTAGGAAAGTTAGCAGTGGAGGGGACAACTCCAAGGCAGCATGGAGTCACTATGAAGAACAGAGAAGTGAACCTTTCTGGTATAGTTACCGTTACTTTCATTTTAAACCATTCCGGTTGCGCGCACTTGCTCTCAGGATTCCAAAATTGCATAATAGTTTTATTTAAAACTAAATTCACGATAGCTATTTTGTATTTACAAGAGCATGGGTTTGTTTCATATTCCAGAATGAGGGAAATATGTTTCATCCGGGCGACTTTCCACAAAGATAACTTGTTCTAATTATCCCACTTCAAGACAGACTAGATAATTTTCTAGAAATATTATATATAACTGACACGAAAAGTCAGTGTGTGATAATTTAAAAATGGTCTAACTGATGTAGTATTTTCTAACCTTAATAGGATAATTGTCAGGCTGAAACTTGAGAAAGGGCAACCATCTGCTTCTAAGTAAAATTATATCAATTTTTCTGTACTTCACCAAAGAAAATGTCATATTTTAGCATGTAATAGACGCTTAAATTAGGGGTTCAAATTGTTATAACAGTTATTATATGTAAGGGAGACTTTAAACAAAGTTTTAAAAACCAATATATCATCTTAAAGTAGAAAGTGTTGCACTCCTGTAAGTAGCACCAAATTTGTACATGCACTTAGGTACATAACACTGTTATTACTCCACATACTGCTATAGTCAACCTCATTTCCACTTCCTTTATTTTTACTCCATGGACCATGAACATTCAGGTACACAACATTTTACTCAAACAAGTAATTCTACTTCGTTTATGCATCGCTAAGTATCAAGTTTACTTCGAAGGGTAGTGTATTATTAATCTAAAATTTGTTTTTATGTGCTGATTTAAAACCCGATTTGGTATCAGGATAATTATATACTTACCATGTTCGCTAGAAACTAATAAGGAGGAAGCGTGGTACACGTTTTTTAAACAGCGAAAGTATGGGCTTACCACTGTAATTTTTACTCCGTTATCTTGCAACACAACTTTCTAGGGGAAGAGTATATATATTTGCAAATTTTCATTTACTTTTGGATTTTCATGCAAATGTCCTAATACATTTTCAAATTCTACATTTTACAAACAAAACTTTTTTAATCTCTTTATATGTTTTATTGTGCAAAGCTTAACTACTTATCAGCTGTTTAATGGGAAGTTATTTCATTTATTGCTTTATGCAAATTGAGACCATTATATTTTACTCTGGACTTTGTTCTCTAATGATTTTATTTCGATCTAATTGTTTTAGATTCCTAAAAACGACAACATTATTTACTGCATTGTTTAATTTATTAAATTAAAAGGGAATGACCTGTCATTGTTCATATCATGATACATCCTGAAATATCCTGAAGCTTTCCAAATGTGATAAAAATAATTTTGCAAGGAATGGTTTAAGAAAAAGTAAGTGTAATAAAAATGATGGTGGAGATATTAAATCTTTAATATATGAGAATATACTTGTAACATGCATATGGTCATTTGTTATCGCTTTAAATTACTCCTCTTCTTTTCTACAATGATGCATTCAAGTAATCAAGTTTTCATGTTCCAGAGGAAGCACATATTCCACTCAAAAATGCCATGTCAAGTTGGAAATACTCCAATATTTTGAATCTTCTGAACCTCCCTGCATCTCCGCAATAAAATTTTACAAGGCGTTCATGTGTGTGTGTGTGTGTGTGTGTGTGTGTGTGTGTGTGTGTGTGTGTGTGCGCGCGCGCGCATGTGTGTGAGCAACATAGCTGAAAACCGAAAATCAAGTACATGTTTATCACAAGTGGTATTAAACTTTACAATTGTCTTGAGTGTTTGATTTTCAAAAAATCCATGCACTCCAAACTGCATTTTATATTTTAGTTAATTGATGGAAATTAATCATTTCTCCACACTAGCCGTATATAGGCTAAGATATTTGATGGATAGAGTCAACACAATAGTAAGTCGCCACAAACGGTGTATCTCGGATGCGAGAGCCCCTAGTGGTCTACCGGGGAAATATACGAGTCAACTGGAGAATTTAATGTCAGGAAGGCACGTTGGCCATGGTAGCTCAAAGGTTAAGAGCGACTGGACGGAAACCAGTAGATCCGTGGTTCAAATCCCGGCCATGGCATTGAATTTTTCATGTTGACTCTATCCACCATGCATTTTGTATATTAAATTTTTCTAAAAATTTTAAAGGTTTTGAAGTTAACTAATTATTTTGATTAAGGTACCGAATTTTCAAGATATGTTTAACATAAATGAAATTTATTTCATTGTAGTCAAAGGTGTAATGTGTTACATTCTCATGGTCTTCTCTATCCACAATTTTAAAAAGATTTTACGAGGGCCTGTTGTTCACGTAAATAGAGATAACAATAAAATTACATTCATTAAAGATTGCATTATAGGTAAAAGGGAATACACTAATAATTTACGTAGTTTAAATAACAGTTCAATATTGTAAAAGTGGGGTACTTCATGATGATTTTTAAATAATTTCTCTTCACAAGATAATGCTGTCTCCCTCAGTGTACGACAGATTTGATGCCATTTCTAATATTTCTTTCTGGAACGACTACTGCTGCCACTGCTACAGAGGTAAGGTATGAGATTTATTTATTAGATTACGCATAGTTGGGTATGAGAACAGACAACTCTATATAGGTGATAAACTTAATGGAGACCAGCAAATCAAATATTGACTGTTTGAAGATGCAGAATTAAATTGTTTCTGAGCACCTTTAACTATTACAGTGTTATCTTCTAACTTCTAAGGTATTAGTGAATTGAAGATTTAAACAATCTTTTTCGTAATGAAAATGAAAAGTTAAGTCGTTGAATTGCTAAACGTGAATCTCCCTGCAGCAATCACTATATATAATCCAAGCGCGATCTTTAGGCACTAAGACTGCCTTTAATCGATCACAGTAAAAGCGCTCTGTATGACTGTAAAATTCGGAAGAATTTAAGGAAATGTCAGGAAGTTTAGAACAGGTACACATTCTTTTGTCAACGTAAATCCATCTTTTCTCGTGATACCCCATTCAAAGTTTGTACATTGTCAAAGTTTCTACTCACATCTATTGTTCCTATGCTAAATTGTAGGAATTCTTTTCTCAATTTCTAGTTTTCCGAACAGGCAAACATGTGTTTTAATTTAGTTGATACTCTGATTATCCTGAGGCTATAATTCATGAAATGTTTTATCATCAATAGAATAAATAATTTCATTTATTGCTGTTATCTTTTTCCCAAAGCATGGGTTTACTTATAGTATTATTTAACTACGAGGGCTGTTCAATAAAGATGATCACACACTTTTTTGACAACGTACCTTTACTCATCCTCATGATTCTGATGGTCCTTCTAAAAATAGTCTCCCCTGAATGCGATGTATTTGTCCCATCAATTCTGCAAGTCTTCAAAGACAGGCTGGAAACCATTTTTAGAGATCCTTCAAAATCACCTCCGCAGCCTTCACCACTGCTTCTGATGATGGATAATGCCTCCCACGAAGGCGTTTCTTCAAGTTAGGGGATAGAAAATAGTCACATGGGGCTAAATCCGGACTATAGGGAGAGTGAGGGATGCTCTTCACGATGAGTTTTGCAAGATATTCAGCAACAACATTGGCAATATGCGGCCGCGCATTAGCGTGGTGCAGCATCCAGCCTGCTTTATGGAAATATGGTCTTTTGCGCCTGATATGGACTTGTAATGTTTTCAGGACATCCTTGTAGTATTGTCCTGTTACTGAGGTGTGTGCAGGTACAACATGCTGATAAACCATTCCATGAATATCAAAGAATGAGATGACCATAACTTTCCCAGCAGAAGCAACCACTTTTGCTTTTTTGTATGGCTGGTGATGAAGGAGTTTTCTATACTGGGCTTCGCATTTTGCTCTCAGAATCAAAATGATGTATCCAAGTTTCATCAGCAAGGATTACGTTTGAAAGAACCTCTGGATCTACCTCTATCATCAACTTTAACTGCATGTTAGCTCCATTGCAGTGGTAGGCGATACTGAATATGTCTGAACTTGCCTGGTTCCTACAGGGGCGAACCAGGGTACCAACAATGAAACTACTACGGCGTGTTTGCTTCACATTAAGCTAACAGAATATAATAAGATTGAGCTTTTGTGCTAAAATTTATGACCGTAAAAAATTATGATATTCTTTATTGAACAGCCCAGGTACATGGATTCCCTTTTTTACCTGCTCTTATTTCTGATCCTACTGGGTTTTAACCAACTGAACCTAGAGCTAATGGCTATTTTGGTGATGAGGTCTCTGAAATATCTAATTACTTTAGTTATACTAACAAAGCACTAATTGCTTTTCCCTTATACGAAACTTGGCTAAAGATTTCTTATCTTCGAAAAGTTGTAACTCATGCTTACTACATTGTGCATTGAATTTTATATATAAATCCTATTTACAACAATTATTTATTTATAACCCCTCATTTCGATACACTACTAATCCTATAATTTAGAACTCCCGTAACAATAACCTCAACATTTGACTAAACGTATAGTGTCCCAGTAGTGAAGAAGTAATTGGAAATTCAGACAATTAATATTGGACTGGTTTATATAATCTATTTGGGAATAAGTTTTATATTTTGTATAGCAAGCCATTTTCAAAGTCTTAAGATTTAGAGGCACAAAATTCAGAATGAAGAGATTCGCAGGTTATTCTTGGACAACTTAAGATATTTATTTTGTTAATATTGTCACCCGAACATCGGTATTCCCGATAGAACCAGCAGCTGGCAGGTAGGGACCCGACGGGAAGCATTCTCCACGCCTACCCATTTATCTTGTAGCGCTATTGAGGGGAAGGTTGGAAAAACACCACTATGCATCTCTTTATGCATCTCTTTCCTCTTCCGTGAAGAGGATGATTTCGGGATGATTTACTGAACCGCGAGACTTCTAGAAACAGCGATCTTCCTATAAAAAGGGGCTGCAGTTGGCGAGTCAGTTCAGTTCTTGGCGAGCAGCCGGAAGAGCGCCGTGCTAGTGAACGGACTGGAAGACTGTGTACGTGCATCGGAGGAGTTGTACGTAATTGCGAGAGCGAAGTGGACCTGTGACAGACGAACTGGTGAATTGTATTTGTGTGCGCTACGTAATTCAATGTAATCGGCAAGTATTCCAACTGTAATTTGGTGGAAATAAAGAACATTTTGAGATTGTGCTATTGGACTTTTAATTTCACGAACCCACAAAGTCACAATATCGTATAAATAGCTTATTGTGCTTTAATAAAAGTCGTTAGAGATATAATTAAAATATAAAAAAAAATAATGCAAATTTTGATATGGTTGGGAATTTTATTGAAAATGTTTGACGAGATATTTAGATATAAATTCTCGTTTGTACTGAACCAAAGTTGCAGTTTTTATATATTTTGCTTATAGACACACATGTAGAATATTTTAAAAATATTTTTGTTCTTTTTTAACTGAAGAAGCCTCAATGCATTTAAATTATAGCGATGAATTTTTAAAAAAAATGCAAGACTTCCTGTGCATAAAATAGAAAAAGAAAAGGACATAAACCACCTCGTATGTTACAGAAATAATCAAGTCTTCTTAGTTAATGGATACCTGTAATTCATGTTTCTTATCGATTGAAGTGACACAAATAAGATGGTAACCTTCAGTGAACAGGTGCATATTATAATCTGGTGGAATAAGCCACGTAAGTTGTACAAAAGGACATGTTGCGTAAGTAGTTACAAAAAGCAAGGAAACCTAAAAGCAAACCGAGCGGTAGAACTCATTTAGAAACCATGTTCTTCAACCTACACGAGCTCTGCCTTCTGTTTAATAGGTGGGTCACTCGGGGACCCGGGATAATTTATTACGCTGTAATGAATGAATAAATCAGGCAAAACGACGTCTCCACATGGAGACGGCAGGTAGCTTTTTTGGGGGTAGCCTGTGTTGAGTGAGCGTGGTTAACATGTTAATACAAGTGGCAGACTCACATAGGGTGCTGCAAAAATCTGATTCGTTCCACGAACTCTTCAGTTCAAACATTTTGGCATTAAATATGCAGCGTGGCATATATGGAAATGGAATGGAAATTTATTTTCTCAAATCTTTGTTAAAAATGTAAGTTAGTAGTGATTAAAAACATTTAAATGTAAAGGATTATGTGCCTGATTTAATTGAAAACTGCATGATTTTATGGTTTTTAATTATATCATGTAAGTACTGCTGGCACATTTGCGAATCATTTTGAATAAATGTTTTCTAGGAGCCACCATTTCGGATACTCGTAAATGAAATTTAATCGCAATTTTCCAAAACTTTATAAGTTAGCTTTTATGACCTAAATATGCTTTGAGCTTCAATTAAACACACATTGCAATATTATGACACACGAGCAACTTTGGGAGAATATAATACACAGTTGGGAGATTACATTAAACTATTTACATCTCAGAAAAAATGTTGGAAGTGTTCTCCACCAGTATCTATACATGTTCGCACTTGTCTTACCATATTCTCTGAAGTTTTGCGGAAAGTATCCTCTCAAATGTTACTTATTTCGGTTCGAATGGATTGGTTGAGAACATTAACTGACCGTGGCCTATTCTTGTACACTATTTTTAGATACTCCTGCAAGAAAAAATCCAGTGAGGTTAGGTCAGGATATCTGGGGGCCACAGACATTTTGAGATTATTCGATTATTATCAAAGGAACTAGTTCCAAGTTCCAAGAGGTCTTTAGATGTTTGGCACGTTGCTCCATCTTGCTGGAAATAATCTTCTCTCAATTCGATATCATCCAGCTGCTCCACAAATGTCTTGAAGATACCCATAGAAACTTCAGTGTCTACAGTCTTATCAAAGAAAATGGGACTAACGATCCATAGATGCTAGTGGAGGACACTTCCAACATTTTCTCTGAGATGTAAATAGTGTAATTTAATCTCCCAATTGTGTATTATATTCTCCCAAAGTTTCCCGTGGGTCCTAGTATTGAAGTGGTTCAGGTTTATTTGGATCACACTATACTATTTTCTGTCAAATCTCCTTAAAGCTACATCTGAGCATACCAATGCCCGCCTCGATAGCGTGGTGGTAGCTTGTCTGCCTCACGTTCAAGAGGTCCCGAGTGTTCGAATCTCGGTCAGGGTGAGTTACCTGGATAAGGTTTTCCCGTGGGGTTTCCCTTATCCTCAAATACGAATGTCGGGTAACTCTAAGCTCCATGGACCCCGGACGCATTGAGCATCATTTCACCCATTTCATTCATCGTTTGGTATGACTAATTGTTGGAGGACGTAATTAAAAAAAAATGCCAAGAAGCATCATCGTAATGGATAGCATTAACTTCCATTCCATTTTACTCAACTATGAGGGTAGATTTAAAAGTAGTTCTGGAAAATCAGAGTAGTATATAAAGCTCTCTTGACAGTTTTTGACATCAGATCTAAGTAATAAGTAATTTTATTACCTGAAAATTATGATTTATATGTAATATAACCATACCTGATTAATTAGTATAGTGACATTAAAAGCAGTTTTCCCGAGAAAGTATTAAAGAGATAGTATTCAACGTATGAAGTCACGCTATTAAAAACCATGTTTGTTACAGTAGGAATTTTGAAGTATAAAATATATTAAATTTTATATAGCTTATATTTGTAAGAGTTGGAGATCAGTAATTAGGTATACGAATTTAGCTTCTTATATTTCTTTTCTCGGAGTTTAAGCGTCACATTAAAATATATCTCATTGAACATTAGATAATTCATTCAATGGTCTTGGTCTATAATTGATAATTTAATGATAATAATCAATGTTATTTGATGAGACACAAGTAAGTTAACCTTCCTCTTCTGAAAATGCCACATATTAATACAAATTAACTGGTAAGAGGCATGTAGAAAGTTCAAATTGGACATTGATGATGGTGTAGTATACTAGTCCGGCTGTTTCCAAGTGCTACAAGCTAATCTCGTCATAGAAGGTTAATTTTCAGCTTGGATAACTGACATGAATTACAAATTGCTTTAACTTCAGATACATATGTGCTAGTGTTAATAAGTTCTGTGAGATAGGAAGAATTAGCTGGGATAATTTAGAAAAAGTTTTCATATTCATGCTTTATGGAAAAGAGATTTTGAGACACCTGAATCGGAGCTTAAAGGATCTATTATGTTATATCATGAATTTATCTACCATCAATTACTTTGTAAATGTATTATATAAAATTGCTTATATCTACTTAACGTTAATCGAGAGAAGCGTGGAAATAGTTCCATTATATCTCACTGTGCTTACAATGACAGAGAATATAGCAGACTATAGTACAGTCAAATACTTTAAGAGTTGGTAGATAGCTGGATTTGAAATGATGGACTCTTTGCATTAAAAGAATAAAAATTACTATTTTACAATTGAGAAAACCAAGTTCCTGGAAATTTTAAAATAAAAAGTATGCTTTAATGAGAACAAAATCACACTTTATCAGCCATGCAAAATCATCCACAGTGAAGGAAGCCTCAATTAGTATTCCCAGGAAATGTAATATACTCGTATATTTTCATCTATTACGAAAATTTCTCAAACTTATGGTATCTTAATAAAAATTGTCAGATCTGTTTTTGAGAAACCCAACATTTTAAAAATATTTTATATAAAATTCTGAGGGTCAGGGCTTTTCTTGAACACTTTTAAGTCGCATCCGTAGAAGATAGAAAAATTGAATATCAAATTTTATATTTTAACAGTTAATTGCAACTCACAGAAGATAGGTAGACATAGAGACGGACAGCCAGATAAACATGCACTTACACAATCAATACGACACACTATACATACATGGACTTTTTTCTAATTTTTTTTAAAGATTTCCGGGACTCCTAAGCGTAAATTTCCACTAAAATATCAATGTGTAATTCTTTAGTTGGAATTCAAAACCTTGCCCGCCTCGGTATCGTGGTGGTAGCGAGTCTGCCTCACGTTCAAGAGGTCCCGAATTCGAATCTCGGTCAGGGTGAGTTACCTGGATAAGGTTTTACCAGGGTTTTCCCTTATCCTGAAAGATGAATGTCGGGTAACTCTAAGTTCTAAGGACCCTGGGCTCATTTGAGCATTATTTCACCCATTCCATTCATCGTCCGATATGACAGCGTTGGAGGACGTAAAATTGCAAAAAAAAAAAAAAAAAAAAAAAAAAAAAAAAAAAAAAATCAAACCCTTCTCTACCTACGTGTGCACAGAAGAGAATGTCTCGTATAATCTGTCCTTTTGAGTGTATAGAGTCAGAGAGGGTTAGGAACATAGATTAAATTAGAATAAAATTAGATGGATGAATGGGTAGGACGGGATGGGATTGGTTTGGATAGAGCATAAAATGAAAAGTCGGATACAAAAAGGAAACCTTCGTATTATTTCCCTCTCCACATACCAACAACCTTTTATGTACATATGTGTCCTTCTTCTGCCACCTCTCCAGGGATCGAGAGTTAAATCCCTTTCCGCCCCAGAAGGTGCTTATTTAAATTGGTCTGTCCATTTGGTTTTCAGCGTCCAATACCTCCTCCTCCTCCTTTTGAGATATACTTAAATGCTTGCTTGCTAGTCGGTCAGAAGGCATTGCATTAATACATTCTTACCAATTCTTTTAGTATTAAACTATTTCTTATATTGAATACTTAGTTACTTCTTCATTCATATCTTCTACATACAGCTACTCGCTTTCTCTTAAATCTCATTTCTCCACATTCAGTATCATTTTTTCCCTTTTAATCAAAACACATTTGTAAAACAACATGAGTTTTAACACAATATTAGATATTCTGAGTTTAACGTCCCCCCTCATTGAATAATACCTATTATTAACCCATTTACTGAATTATTTTTACAGCATTGTTATTCACGCTTTGATTTGATTATAAATTGGTAAGTCATTTTCTAGATAATTATTAATTTATTTTACTATCTGATACTTTATCACAACTTTTTTGTTTTTAAGTTAAAATTAAGGAGTCTTTTATTGCAGTATATAATAAGTTTCGTTAGTTTTTACGTCTATATACATATTCTGTTACGTTATATATTCTACGAGGTAGATATACTGGTTAGAGGAACTAGCACTTTGCATTAAAATTGTAATATGCTGTTTCATATACCCCGAAACTGAAAATGAACATATTAAGTAAAAATATCCTGTACATGCCTGTGTTGGAGAGACTGAGGTGGGAGGGGTTAAAGACGGAAAGAAAGAGAGAGAAAGAGCATAACGAAGGAACGAAGATTTGCACATTGATGTGAAGAATGTGATGCATATTTTGAATTTTCAGTGAATAGCCTGTGTATCTACACATAATGATTATATTTGGTCAAATCATGAAATCATAACATAAAGCGGACAAAAACTTCTTTAAAAGAAAATAATGGTTAAAATAGATGGTTTCTATTAGCTATTTCCATTACACTTGTTTAATGTTCTCTCAAGTTTGTAGGATAACAAACATCTCATGTGATAGTTCCTAGATTATGCAATGAGTTTTGTTTGAAGTATTTGTGTGTTTTACTATCTGACAGTATAGGTACAACAAAATGCATATTCGAATAATCTAGAAAAATATTTATCAAAGTAAAAGGAATAACGCCCACCTCGGTAGTGTAGATGGTAGCATGTCTAGCTCACGTTCAAGAGGTCCCAAGTTCGAATTATAGTCAGGGTGAGTTACCTGGATGCGCTTTTACGGGGGTTTTCCTTATCCTAAAAGACGAATGTTGGGTAACTGTAAGCTCCATGGACCCTGGGGCCATTTGAGCATCATTTAATCCATTCCATTCAACTTCCGATATCATTTAAAAATCTAAAGGGCGTAAATTAAAAAAAAAGAAGAAGAATTTGCAGAAAGTGTATTATATTGAATAGAGCTGGTTATGAGTTAGTAATACTTCAGATGTTTTAAAAATGACTTCAAAAATTGGGGAAGTGAGAAACTTTTAATTTATTTACATGAAGATATGTAAATCTTAACAAAAAATTTATGAGCAGACTATGGGTTTCCCTTCACTCTGTTTGAATTTTGTGCAAATGGAGATCATAAGGAATGGACCAAAACTTAGAGCAGCGTACAACTCATTGAAATATGAAATTTATTTGAAGTTTTCTGCAGTTTAAGTAATACACATTGGAAATGACATGCACATTCTATTGTTTTTATTTGGCTCATAGAATGATGTTAAAATATCAAGGTTTGCATATTTTTCAACCTAGTTTCTGTGTGCTTGCGTCTCTATAATTTAATAAATATTTAAAAATATCCAATATCATTAGAGGAAGCACTGCCTAATATAAGTTCTGTATGATAGTTATGATACTGGGAAGCCAGGTCATGGTATCTGCACATCATATATATGTTTTCTTTTAAGGCATGCGTCGTATGTGCAGCTTAGAGCTTAATTTAAGCTTAAACGTATATTCCTGTATTCCTACTTCCACACTCCACATATATATTGAAGAATAAATACAGTTAAAGTGTACCTTCCCACTTAACCTCTAGGTTTAAATTCTGGTGTTCGTTCATTACCAACACGGACAGTCATAGGTATATACTTCCAGACACTGCAGAGGATAGGAAATGATCCTGGAGAAAAAGAATGCCTTCTCCAACTCCGAATCCAACTACTGTCTCTCGACAGAGGGCAGCTGCTATACTGTTTGAGCTATGGGACGAGCCGAAAAATGTTATTCATAAATATTAAAATACTATATTATAAACGTTTAAAGATAGAATTTATTTCATTTTTAGGGATATAAAGCTTTCTTTTCGTTCGGTTTGTAAAAATATACTATGTACAAAATTATCGCCAGACTCACTTGTTTTTAATGTATCATTAATCTAACATGAGCAGCTTGCGAAATAAAAGAAAAGGTTAATAATTAGAATAATTCCAAATCAAGGCTTGCACTTATTACTTGAGCATATAGATATATAAAAGAGAAAACACAAAATTGAAAACTTAAGATCCAAATTGACAGAAAAAATATAAAACAAAAATCATAAGCCTAATGAGAACGTTGCAGCTATGTCTGCCGACACAATTCTGATTATAAATCAAAACAAGTGGTGACCTTGGAAGATCAGGATCTAACAAGGTGAAGTCACGTAAATTCCAGCTGAGGAAGTGCCTCGATTTCGTGGCCGCCTGTAATGTGAGTCAGCTACTGCTTCAGAAACTCCATCATCGCCTACGGGATCTGGAATCTGGAAACCAACAAAAAATCTGCCCGTCGTGAAGCAGTTCCACGTTGCATCTTGCAAAATCAATGCCGACGCGGCAACCTCTTTTGAAACTGCCAGCGACGTATTGAAATATATAAACCGAATCCTTCATATGCAAAGTATAACTTATTTGCACAAAAAACATGTTTTTGTGATCGATATTAACACAGATAATCGAATAAAAGTGGCAACACATGAGCAATGAATGCAAAACAGGTTAAGAAAAAGCTTTTAAAGATTCAAAAAGTTGTATATTCCTAAATTAACACATATAAGATATTCATAACACAGACATGGTAGTGGTTACCCACTACTGGAATTGGCTTTTTGTGTGTACTAGTATTTACTTATAAAATTCAGTATATTATTATTATTATTATTATTATTATTATTATTATTATTATTATTATTATTATTATTATTATTATTATTATTATTATTATTATTATTATTATTATTATTATTATTATTATTATTATTATTATTATTATTATTATTATTATTATTATTATTATTATTATTATTATTATTATTATTATTATTATTATTATTATTATTATTATTATTATTATTATTATTATTATTATTATTATTATTATTATTATTATTATTATTATTATTATTATTATTATTATTATTATTATTATTATTATTATTATTATTATTATTATTATTATTATTATTATTATTATTATTATTATTATTATTATTATTATTATTATTATTATTATTATTATTATTATTATTATTATTATTATTATTATTATTATTATTATTATTATTATTATTATTATTATTATTATTATTATTATTATTATTATTATTATTATTATTATTATTATTATTATTATTATTAATATTAATATTATTATTATTATTATTATTATTATTATTATTATTATTATTATTAATATTAATATTAATATTATTATTATTATTATTATTATTATTATTATTATTATTATTATTATTATTATTATTATTATTATTATTATTATTATTATTATTATTATTATTATTATTATTATTATTATTATTATTATTATTATTATTATTATTATTATTATTATTATTATTATTATTATTATTATTATTATTATTATTATTATTATTATTATTATTATTATTATTATTATTATTATTATTATTATTATTATTATTATTATTATTATTATTATTATTATTATTATTATTATTATTATTATTATTATTATTTATTATTATTATTATTTATTATTATTATTATTTATTATTATTATTATTTATTATTATTATTATTTATTATTTATTATTATTTATTATTTATTATTTATTATTATTTATTATTTATTATTATTATTATTATTATTATTATTATTATTATTATTATTATTATTATTATTATTATTATTATTATTATTATTTGCTATTGTGTATTATAGTCTAATATATCTCAACATAAAATGTAGCTACTATAAACATATAGGAGGCCAGAAAAAGAGACTTGGGCTGCTTAGGACGCACTTAGGCTGCTCTACCAATGCATGCCTCAGTAATTATTTTATTTTCTCTTCTACGTAGGTAGAGAAGATGTTACATGCCACAGAAAAAATCGATATCAAAATTTCTCAGGAAATTTCGACACGAAGCCAAAAAGTGTGTTTGAAATGTGTCATTGTGTCTTATGTGTGCGAGTGTGTGTGTGTACGTGAATAGCATAGAATTAAAAATTAGAAGTAATATAAATACCAAAGTTGGTATTTAAGTACTATTTCTTCCATAACAAGAGTCGAAATCTTTCAACAATTTCCTTTAATATAAACTACATTTAACATGGAAGAATTTTTAGAAAATTTAGATTTTGTCAATGATTGGAATTATTTAATACTTGGTCATTCTTTTCAAGTCATGTTTATATCAATTTTATCTGGTGACTGCATGGGACATATATGAAATTTTAAGGACAGTGCACAGCGTTCATTTCTTAAATGCTCCAGAGTTGCTATTTCCTCTGGAACTAGAGCAACAGGAGAACTGCAGCTTTTAAAAGAATTTATTTCTATTAAAATGGACTAGGTATAGAAATTCATTTTCAAGAATAATTGTATAGATATTAATAAACAATAGAGCATTTAGAATATTCTTAGTAATAGAGTTTTAATGCAGTTATGTTAAAAAGTTTTGGGTAGAATGCAGTACTTCTTATTTCTAATGTTAATAAGAGATAGAAAATATAACGTACTTTTTATAACTCATTAGCAAATTTTGGGAAAAATAATGAACCATTTAGGTTGGAAGAAAAACGCGTTTGATAATGCGAGAACGAGATTATACATCTTACTTTCCCAATACCAGACAATTTTTTTTTAATTTAAGGTTAAATTATGTGACTTTTAAACCTAAACTACGACTAAGGTGGCTAGATATAAATTTTAATTCATTAATAGTAATTTATTAATTAATATTAATTTATTTTAATGCTAATTTATTTTCTAATAATAAGTAGGGAAGCAGATATATGAATATACTTGTATTTATTTCTGCTTATTTTCTTTTAATGAAGGCACTTATAGGTGTATCCGAATAAATTGTAGTTAATTGCACTTTAATATTCTCGTGGTTTTATAACCTATAGTTTGGAGTTTAGTAAAACATTTTAGTTTGATGTTCCCGAAAAAAAGACCTTAAAAGACTAAGGGAAACGTTTTATATTATTTTATTCATATTTATCATACATTTATCTATTTACTTTGACGACACGACACGGAAAATATGTTCTCATACTCACGACTGCTTCAAACAGCTTCGGTTTTGTTTAAATTATATTTTATAGCAATGAAGGCACAGTTCTCGGAGTATTCTGATTATAACAAATCTGAAAAAGTATTTTATACATACTTCCTTATAAAGTAAAAGCCACCTGCAGAGTTATTATTCAGAAATAGTTGTTTATCTGATATATTATGCGCATCCTCGTGATTTCATCCCAACGTTTTACACAGAGCCTGTTTAACGAGATGTCTGAGTAATTGAGTAGCTTTTTGTGCACTATAAAATGATAATTTTCTTGTCCCTGTTCCAAGTTTTTAGCTGAAGAGTATTGAGTTCTGCTATCCTTGTATATAAATAGAATTAAGATATATTCAGTTGTGCTTCATGATATGTGTATATTTGAAATATCAATACATATTACTTGGTGAGACCAGTTTTTATACATTCTCAGAGTTTAAAAATTGTAATTCTGAAATTTATCTATAATACTCAGTCAATATGCCTAACTTAGAAAGGCAAGTTTAATTCATCATTTTTAAAATGTAGATTCACATTCAACATAGGTCAATTTCATGTTGCATGCCCTAAAGAATGTAAATAATAAAAAATATTAAGATTCAATATTACGAAGATAAAATGTATTATAGGTAAAATGAAATGAAATATTCATTTAAGGACGATAACTGTCGTATAGCTACGCCACGTAACTATCCAATATGTAGCTAATTATTTATGTATTCACATAAACGTATTCAAAGATGTGAATGTGCATGAACTAATTTTCTAATTATTCTCTTGCAGAATGACATGTACATGAATTTCGGCGAATAAAAGCTATGCAAATAAACAGTAATTCGGAACAGAACTGATGGAAATATTAATACAGCCAGAGATAGAAATTGCTCTCATCTCTATAATTCTGAAGTTATCACATTTATTTATTCCAATAATATGGAAACAAAGAGTATTTTAGACAACTTCTGTGGTTTTGACACCTTGGTTAAAGGTTTTGATTATATTCTTAGTCAATCTGAAGTCCATTTTATTGACTTGAAAAGAACAAACAGTACACAGCCATACGAAACTAACCATACTGCTTTGACAAGCAGATAATGTTCAATTGGGCAACAAAACGCAATGCTAAAACATTTTATTTTGCACGCAAATTTTCAGTTAAAGGATACCAGACCATATAGGCTCACTCTTTGAAACGGCAGAGATGTTATTTCATTTAACAATAGGTGCTGAATCACCGGATTAAGAAGGCCAGAGCTCAATTTTTATTTTAGCTAATGTTACTAATTTTAGATAAAAGTATGCAAAACTGTGGTCCATATACGGGCTCCTAAAACATTAGGTTAGTCTCCTCTAATCTTTCAGGCGATTAGCAAACAAAGGTTTTTCAGAAATCTCACTGTCCCGGATGTGAGGAAATCTTCAGTTTCCTGGAATGTATGCATGCCTAAGGCAACGTGCTTTTTCCCAACCTGTCGAGAGGCTTTACAGTATTTCTGATCTGCTTTAATTTCCTGTTCGAGAGCTCTTAAAGTCTCTGCAATACCGAGAAAGGCAAGCAGTCTGACGTGACTTGATGTGAGTTGTCATGACTTGTAATTAACCTCATCGACTGCACAGCTCCGAGGGTAGACTAGTTCCTGGAATCGTCCCTTGAGGCTATCATGCAACAGTATCCTATAGTACTCAAATTATAACAATCATGTATTGTGTATACGTGACTTTCTAATATAAAAACAAAGTAAACTTCTTGGAAGTTACCGTATTAAGGAAACAGTCGAAAGTCATGAAATTGTTGGTCAATGTAGTGAAAACAATTTGCTTGGGGACTGTTACGAAGAAATCAACCAATCTTCGGGTAAATCCCAGCTACCTTCATTAGCTGACTGTTGTTTGGGGGAAGATAACTGTAATTTTGTGGCTTCATTTGAAAGCTGAGGTAATTAGGGTTATTCCAATCAGTAGTTTGCACACAAATTTCAAGCATTCTTTTCACTCCTAGGATTAAGTTTCAACTTAACCGAGCGGGATAGCTCAGGTGGCAGCTTATATGGCCAGAATTGGGACGTCGTGAGATCAATTCTCGTGGCAGACCTTCCTAATCGATAGATTTTTCCGGGGTTTCCCGAGGTTCCTAGGCGAATTCTGGAACGATGATTATGTCCTGTCGTTCCATTTCATCTCACTTCCCATTTCGTTTCCTCTTCATATGCTTAGTAATTTTATTTCTAAGTTTAGGCATGCATGGCAGGTGCATTCCTCTCTGGATCGGAGAGGTCTCTGGTATTCGGAACCCCTAAGGGATGATAAACCGCCAGGAAGGAAGTAGACAAGCCGTCTCTTGGCATACAGACTTTTACTTGTTGGGTATCGTGCCCTGTAACAGTTGTTTTGATTTATATGTAAAATGGTTTTGAAAAATTAATACATTTATAAAAGAAAAACAAACAAATTGTGTAAAAATATATCTAATTTTGTGATTGGCCGTAGTAATAATTGTATTACGTAATGTAGTGACGTAGTAGTAAATCGGCCAATCATGCCGCGCCGTGGCTCAGTGGTTAGACCGCTTGGCTCTCACCAAGGCGGCCCGGGTTCAATCCCAGGCGACCGCAAAGTGAGATTTATGGTGGACAACACGGCGCTGGGGCGGGTTTTCTCCGGGATCTCCGGTTTCTCCCGCCATCTCATTCCACCGGTGCTCCATCTTCATCTCATGTATCATCAGTGTCACCGCCTGCGGTGCTGTATGTAGTAAAAGCTGGCGTTAAGCACTACACATTTCATTTCATTTCGGCCAATCATATAAAAACAATATATGGGTAGCGATAGTAACGAAGGATTAAATAATCTTGGTGTAGAAACCGAAAGAAAATTCATCTTTCTTTCTGGAACGCCGAAGAGATCAGATGCTATTTAAATTGTTCGAAAATATTCAAGTGTTAGTTCAATTTGAAGTATTAGATTGATTCCGATCACGGTATAAAGTTTTGTGATAAGAATTGTAATGGAGTTGGTGTTAAAAGAAATAAACAAAAGATTGATTTCTTATAGAAATTCAAATTAAAAATTTAATAATTTCTTCACTCGTTACCACTTAGAGTTTTCATTGCTCGTAAATAAGAATATAACAGAAGAATATTATATATTATATTCTATAATAAAAGCTAGCCGAGGCTTAATTAAGGATTTTCCTGATAACTTCGAGGGAGATCATCTTCATCAAGTCATAATATTTTGGACGAAGGTAAGATGGATGAAGTAAGACCAACGACGGGAAACGAGATACCAGCACGAATCTTGTTATATATGTTTCCGCAACTTTGGGGCATCGAAACCCACAACGGAGGAATCCTGCTACATATGTCGCCACAACGTGGGATCACAGTATCTTCAACATCGCACCATCTCCCCAGCACCAAAAAACTTCAGTTTCAACATGATTTTCACAACGCTGGGCTTTGTCGTCTTCAATCATCGCGTGTGTAGCAGAATAGGAATCCTGCTACAGTCCTCTACTGTTCTTCTTCTTCACTTCACGGCATGGGCAGATTGCCCGTTCCGTCTCACAATAATTGCTCCTTCCATCTCCTTTTAGGTCTACGAACATCTCCCTTTCCTTGTGGCTGATATTGAAAAGCAATCTTAGGCAGTCTTGTTTCGGAGCAGAAGGAGCTCCAGAGTGAAACGGTACTCTCTTCCTCGAGTTGATTAATTGACTGTTAAGGAATATATAGTAGATTAATTGAATGTTAAAGGAATATATACATACATGTACTGAAACAAATATTTTATGTGGAATGTCAAGTTTGTTACGGACTCTGAACGGTGCTGGGAATTTTCTCTCCCCTAGGACAGCTGACCGCAACCATACATCTTAGGCTCGCACCCCGCGTTTAGTTTCAAACATAGTTTGACAGGAAGGGGACATCTTAGGTGGTCTAGGGAGAGATTCTCGTAACTGGGACTCCATATGTTTTCTACCGACCAACTAATTAAAAATAATGAGCTGAAGGGGGAAGCGAAGTGTCATATGGCCTAGCCGGGAACAAATAGATGTTTAAAGTTCAGTCGCTAGCTGGGGATCGGGCTAGATCGTCGTGCGGCAGCACGAAGTCAGATATCGTGTTCTTTAAGGAACGGACGAGTAAGCTAAGGAAATCGCGTTCGATTAAAGCTAGTTAGTAGCGGGGTTCTAATCCGACGACTCGTGTTATATACACGGGAGTGCTACCACGCAAACGCGAAACCTACCATTCAGAGTTCGCCCAATTAGCATGTATTTCGAGAGTAATTGAAATACAACCGATCGTCATAAGAGAATTAACCTGTGTTTCTTTGCAAGTACCCTAATTGATCCACCCAAACGCCCTGTACCAAGAGATCCTTGTCAAAAATCCTACATTCATAAATATTAGGACAACTCCGAGAGCAGCCGAGGACATCGATATTCTTCAAATTTTTATTAGCGATGCTGACAACCCTAGGAGTCAAGCCCCTGCCAAATAATTGAACTGAACTGCGCGGCAATACTCCCCCGACACCCCGACCTGCCTCAAGAGCCAAGGTGAAGACAGTCCTCCTAAGGGAAGAAACCCCTACAGAAACTCTACTGTGCAAGGGGCTGATAACCCCTTCACAGGAAATTCAGGTTACTCAGTCTTCTCACAATAAACAGCCCTCTACTGTAATCTATATAATTCCGGCCACCATTATCTTCTCACCTCAGGGAACTTCAGGTCCTTGTTTCTGGGGAAAAAAATCAGGTATCACGCTGCGCACATGCCACTATCACATCTTTACTGACCATCATACTTGGTAAGTGGTGTATATTAAGAGTATCACACATGCTTGACTCAGCTAAGAGATTTATGAATACTTAAAAGTTATGATCGCACTAAGCAGTTCTATGCAACTTGCCTGTATTGGCAAGTAAGACGCTTGCGTCTATTACTTCCATTACTGGCTGCTATTATGCTTCTTTGCAGTATAGTACTTTAATTTTGTTGCTGCATTTACATAAGTTACTCATCGGTTGAAGCTTACTCGTCATTTCTTTGCTGAATAAAAAGTATTCGTGATGTTATTGCTTCTTCAGGTATTCGTAGTGTTCTATTATTTCTCACCATTCCCTTTAATGAGATGTGAAATTAAAGTACTTTTCTTCTCCTGTGCCACCTATAGATCCTTTAGAATATATACAATTCGCTCGACAGATCTCTCACAAACATAGCTAACGAATGTTTTAAGCAATTTTGTGATGCAGTACTACTATCATTCGAAGAACAAATATTCAAGAGTCTTCTCATGGTTCTGGTTTTCTTGTTCCTACGTTAAAACAGCTATCTAGTCTCAACTTATCTTAGTAGAAATCAAGTCTTTGCGATTGAATGTTAAGCCACAGAGTGAAGAAAATTCATAGATAAGTGTATGATCAAGGATCGTTTACTAGGGGCTGAACAGTGAATCATAAATGTAGTGCGATGCATATAAACCTGAACCACCTCATTCACCATAATCTCCTTTTGTAAGTTCGTAGAATGTAGACATTTGCTTTAATGAACTCAGTGGCTTTGGGAGAATTGATAACATGACAATTGTCGACAGTTGACAGTCTTAAATGTGTCATTTTCTTTGATACGACTGTAGACACTGAAGTTATATGGATATGTTCAATACATTTGTGGTTATCGAATTAAGAGAAGGTTATTTCCAGCAGGATGGAGCAACGTGCCATACATCTAATGAATGAGCGCAGAAAATCTTTAGTAAGACCATTTTTCTTGCCACATAGTTCTTAGAAAAGTGTTCCTTCAGATAGTTAGGAAATCTTTTGCACTGACTTTCCTCTTCAAATGGTCCAGGAGGATAAACTAAGAGTCTCAACAGTTATCACTGTGAATACAATTCCATGTGTAAAGTGTTGATTAGCTTGTACAGCAATAAAAATTGTGATATATCATTATTGTTAGCTACAGTAAACATATAGCATTTGTTGAACTGAGTTTCCTGCCAGTGAGCTAGGAGTGTTAATGTAAATTAGTATATGATGCTGAATTAAATGAAGATTATAAACTGTTTTTATTGATATTTATTTTGAAATGGCTGTGGTGGTTTTCATGAACTCTTGCTGCAAATACAAAGTACATAAACTTTATTTGAGGCCATTTAGACTGAAATAATAGATTGTCTGAGTTAGGTATAAATTTCAATGTTTTGTAAAAATGTTTAGTCAGTGCCAAGTTGTTAGTTAATCTGAATAATAAATATAAAAATGACCATAACACTGCTTTATGAAATGTATTAGAGATAACTACCATATAGGTTGTACAGCTCTTGTGTTGTGTAACATTCATTATCATTTATGATGCAACTGAAACTGCAGATGTTTTGGAACTAATGCTTAAGACAGAGCGTCTCTTTTGTAATATTGTACAGCGTTAATACTATCTGTAGATGTGCATTTGCTAATTGTTTCACAAATTCTGCAAGGCTTCATAATTGAATTATGGTATGTAATGTGAATTTTTGTGGTATGAAAAATTTAATATTATTTGTAAAATAATGAAGAGAAATAGTTTAAAGAAAAACACACCATGGAACTTGTCACCAGCTTCTTTAATAATCGAATAATCTCAAAAAGTTTATGGCCCTCCAGATCCCCTGACCTAACCACACCAGATTTTTTCTTGTGGGGTATATAAAAATAGTGTAAAAGAATAGGCCACGGAAAATTGATGTTCTCAAGGAATCCATTTGAACCGAAATAAGTAGCAATGGCGAGGATACTCTCCGTAAAACTTCAGAGAATATGGTGAGACTAGTGCAAACATGTATAAATGCTGGTAGAGGACACTTGCAACATTTTCTCTGAGAAGTTAATAGTGTAATGTAATCTCCCAATTGTGTATTATGCTCTCCCAAAGTTGCACGTGTGTGCTATTATTGGTTCAAAAGTTATGGCCTATTGGAATGGTTCAGGTTTATATGGATCACACTGTACATCATTAAAATACACCTTAATGTTCTTTAAAGCACAGATATATTTAAAATTATTAGTAACACGTTGTTCGGTCTGCTGTGATGGTTTTGTTATAATTGCTAATTGAATAATCAGGTTAAGGCATAAGATAACTGACCACTTAGGTAGTTCGTTCATTTACAGTTTCTATTTTCTCTAGGTCGGTTGAAAAAGTAGTGTATTACACCTTTCGATTTCAAGATTTCTTTTTTTTTTTCAGTCCTGCTAACCCCCGCTCAAATAGGCTTCAGAAAAAACACAGTGTTAGCAAGTACAGTATAACTCATACAAATTTCAGGGCTACCTCGGTAGCGTAGATGGTAGCGTGTCTGCCTCACGTTCAAGAGGTCCTGAGTTCGAATCTCGGTCAGGGTGAGTTACCCGGATAAGGGTTTTCCGGGGTTTTCCTTATCCTGAAAGACGAATGTCGGGCAACTCTAAGCTCTATGGACCCTGGAATCATTTGAGCATCATTTCACATATTCCATTCATCGTCCGATATGACTTAACTTTGGAGGAAGTAAATTAAAAAAAAATACAAATTTCGGTATTTTCTAAAGATATGACAAGAAAAATTCTCCAACCCTAAACTACCAATTAAATTGAAATTATTTACATTTATTCATTCATGGAGATACATTTATTCATTCTGATGACCTCTGTTTTATTGGTTAACTGTAAAATATTATCTAAACATTAATACCCAAAATATTTGAACATTTGTGCATAGTTGATGTAAAATAAAACCATTTATGGCAGTAAACACTTCTATAATATTCTTTGATATTGCTCTGAATTTTCAAAATTATGCTTTTATCAACTTTAAATTCCTATTATTTCGTATTTATGCTAAGATAATGGAATTTGAGAGCGTTCACATAGTGACTCACTCTTAAAAATTTGACTGTCTCTTGCTTTCTTTTCTTGCATTTACCTAAAAGGAGGCATATTGAGTACAGAACTGAGTAGAAAAGGGTCAGTTGAATGTTAACTCAACAGATTTTTCTGGTTTAACGGCGTAGCTAAAAATAATTACATCTGAAATGATTTAAGTATTTCTAGTGGTAAATACAAATGGTTTGTAGGAATAAGCAGAATCACGAATGCTTATAACGACTGAACGAAAGGTGTGATTTACACAAAAACTGTGTTTTCGCCAGTAGTAGGGTAGGTCGGGGCTATTCCGCTCACGGGACTTTTTTTGCCCGCAATAAGCAAATTGGTTTACTGCCAATCATGGCCAGCGATGATTTACCTGCCAGTTCATTGTCAAGCCTGGTGTTTGTGCGACGTTTCTATGAATTTACTTGAGGGTAGGCTACTGTTTTAATAGTATTAGCAGAGGAAGTTACAAGGTAAGTAACTTATGTTGCGTTTTTTTTTTTGCCTTGAATAAGAAATACGTTTGTAACTTAGGGTTTAGTATCTGCAGATAGAGAGACTTTGATTGAAAATGAATGTCAGAGTAGATTATGGTTTGGATTACGTCCATGCATAGCAGATGGCACGTTTCTTTAATCATAGCTCTTACATGGCGCGCAATATCAAAAGTTCAACATTTAGGGCTATTTCGCCCAAGCAAAGAGGGTTTATTCTCGCCCAGTATATAGTATTGTTTGTATTCTTTTAACCTAATTATTTTATATACAACTATTACTGAATTTATTTGATCGTTTCGGATGGCACACACATATAAACAAAGGAAGCTGGAATGAAACTGGACCAGGATGACATTGTTCGTGCTGTTACGAGCGTATTAAACGGCGATGTAAGTATCTAAGGAGCAGTGGTACTTTTCAGAGTGCCTTACTCTACACTCAAGGATCGTGTTCCTGCACATCAACGTTAAGAAACATTAGGAGGAGTAGTGTACAAATCCGTTGGTCATCCTACAGTGTTCAGTTTGGAGGAGGAGAAAGATTTAGTGCCCAGGTTAAAATACTTGGCAGCAAGAGGTTTTGGATATACACCGGAGTAAAAGGAAAGAAAAGCGTAGACCTATTGTAAAACTAAATTGTGGGAATAGTTAGTCAAGTGATGACTTGGTTACAGTCCAAATAGAATACAGGGATGAGGAAGATGCACCATGTGGATTTTGTGGGTTAAAGTTTTGTTCTTCGAAACTAGCAACCAAAGGAGACTGGATCAAGTGCCAGAAATGTGGACTATGGGTTTCACGAATTGTGCGTTGGTGCAGTTGGTAAGGAAAACTTCGCTGTGGCAAATGCATTTAATTAAAATGAAAAAGTACTCCGAGCAGTAATAGCTCCAGGACCTATGGAGTTCTGAGTTCCTTTCTATGGAACATTCGCTGTTTTATTTGATCACAACTATAGCAAATAAAATGTGTGTGTTTGTAACATGTGTACGCTTTAAGGGATTAATAAAGACATTTCTGCTCTATGTTTAACATAAAAATGTTTCTTTTATTTGTTTTATAAACCCGCTCTACACTATGGGTATTCAATATTTTATTTAAGTTTAGAACAGCTACTGAAAATATTCAACACACGAATGACGCATACACTATCGTTTGTGAGGATTGTGCAAAAAACTAGCATTAAGTGTAAAATGTATCCTCCAATGGTAGCTCACTTGCGTGCATTTATGACGGTAATTATTCTGCCACGAGATGCGAGAACACTTAAGCAGAGTTTCACGCAGGAATTGGCGATATATGACGTCTACTTTTATAACCCTGAGTCCCTTTAAGTGAGATGTTACTTCGTTAACATGCAATAAAAGGTTACAGAGGCCTTGAAGAAAGTCCATCTGGATGTTGAAACTTCGCAGAAATGACAGGTCAACTCCCACACTAATGGTGAGCGTGGTAGTTGTACGTGATTAAAATTCTTTGCATTTCTGACTTGTTTGCCTTTCCTCTGACTTATGCACATGATTTGTTGTCTCCACTATTTGTTTTTCTGCACAAAGTTTCTGGGTATTGAGGAGCAGATAGGAAGAATACTACACTAAGTTTAGAAATCAGCTTTACAGAAATGAGAATGTTTTCAGAAAACAGTGAAGTAAGCTTTTTACATTTGAGATTATGTATAAAACATTCCCCAAGTAAATAGGTAGAATGTTTTAACAGTCTTGAAAACATGAGCGTTTAAATAATTATAAATATTAAAAATAATACTTGGGAGAGCTGATTAACAAAAGTTCAATATAAATTGATACTCTGGAATGATTTTTCATTTGCATTTGAGTAAGAGAACCAGATAACTTGTAATAATGCCATCCCTGATTATGTTTGTTACTTTGATGGTGCGAAAAGAAGAAAAAAAGGAGGAAAGCAGTTAGCTCATTTAAACGTATTAACTTGTGTTTATGGCCAAACAGAATTTCACACTGATATTAAGGTGTAGAAAACTTAAGAATTTAAATGTAGGTTAATTATAAAATGTTAGTTATCATTCTCCAACGTGTTTGAGCAGATTATCACTCTGAAGCGCAAAAACAGGTATGAAGAGCGAAAATCCACATCTTCCGGTACAAATGATCTCTTTGGCAAACGTATTCATTTAATATTGATAATAATTTACTATGTGAAACGAAGAGGTTAAAACCAGCACTAATTCTAGGTTTGTAATTATTAAGGTAGTGGATTATATAAAACAGATTATAAAAGTTTTTATTAATCCAATGATAACAATACTACAAATGTTTTCTTAATAGTATACCTGATTTTGAACTTTTATGCGCTATAATACATAGGTACATCTAAATCTAAGCCAAACTGAAAAGAAAGGGATAAAAAACTCAATTTCTGTGAGATTTGAGCTTACACTATGGTTACACCATTCTGAAAGACTGCCATGTTACGATAGACCTGCTTGCTAGTTCTTCTTTTTCTTCTTTTTTTTCTTCTTCTTCCGCTTTTTCTTCATCTTCTTCACTCCATGGTTTGGACATATCGCCCGTTCCGGCTTCATAGATCTCTCCAACGTTTCGTGGGTCGTCCTCTGTCTCTTCTTCCTTTTGGATTATGGTTTAATACTGCATTTGCATATCTTCCATCCTCCATTCTTAATATATGTTCATGCCATTGTTGCCTTCGTTCTCATATTTTGTCATGGATTGGTTCCATTTCTAATTCCTTTCTAATATCCTCATTTCTTATCTTGTCCAATATTGTACAACCTTTAACACTTCTTAAAAATTTCATTTCTGCGGTCAGTACTTTATTTAAATCATTTTGTGTTGGCACCCAGGTTTCGCTTCCATATAATAAAGTTGGAATAGCCATTACCTTATTGATTTTCATTTTTGTATCCTTTCTCACTCTGTTTTTAAAAGTTCTTTGGATTGTCCCACATATTGCTCCGAATTTGTTTACCTTTTCTATATCAGCGTTGTTTCTAAAACTTATGTTACATCCTAAATATTTAAAATTCGATATTTGTTCTAAAATCTTATTTCCTAAAGCAATTTTTGATCTTACATAATAATTTACTTCAGAAGCCAAAATTTTTGTTTTTTCTTCTGATATTTTAAAATTATACTTTTGTACTATATTATTTAGAATATACATTGAATTTTGCAGTTGATTTTCATTCCGATGAATCAATATTTGGTCATCCGCAAACAGCAGGGTATTAATATAAGTATTTCATTTTATTTTGATTCCTGGGTCTACTAAAATATTATATATATATATATTAAAAGAGTAGGTGATAAGCTACACCCTTATCTTAGTCCAGTATTGGTAGAAATTTTGCTTGCTACTTTGTCCAGTGAATTTTAAACTCAGTTCTAGCTGTTTACATACGCGAACTGCAGTGATATCCAATAACTATTTTTTGATAAGAAATGTATTGACATGTTGGATACATATGAGGGGATTGCTAGTTCAATGGAAAGTCAGTAGCAGTAATTTTTCCAAATAAGTTATCAAATCTGCTTGAAAACTGATGCAGTATCAGGAGAAGGAGCTAACATATTCCAAGGCACACTTTCATCTAGAATAACTTGTGTCCTAAACAACATTTTTATTTTGGGTGTGGAGCCTTTGCCTATGCAAATACATAAATGAGATGTAAATCGACTGGAACGATAGACCTAAGGCGCATCTTTTAATAAAAGTTTGCATAAACTTAAGAAAGTTTATGGATCAGTGACTTATCCGACATGAGGGCTTTCCTGCATTTACTCCTCGTCCATTTGTTTTTTTTAAACATTCTATAGTTAAACAAATTTCAATAAGAGTGTAGGAGTGTTCGAGGAGTGCTGAAAATATATATTTTGCTCAGTATATTAATAGCTCAAAATTTTGGTAACGTATTGAAAATAATTTGATATAACATTAGCAAAAGTTAAAGGTGCTTTGCAGGAGTCTGCTGAACTGTTTACCCTGACATCCTTAATTTACCTGACCTAAAAATGAATTTTGTTGTGTACTTAACCATAAAAATGGAGTTTATACAAAACGCATATTGAACTTTGAAATGAAATACCAATTTCGTCTACCCAATCGCTCTGTTGTTAAAACAGATGACGTAAGCGGGAAAACAAAGCACTGCGTAGCATGTATGTACTACCTCAGATATGCATGATTATTTGTAAGCTTTGAAAAAGTAGATTTTGATTAATATGAGACAGCAAATATGATGAATAGTTCATCTAAAGAATGTTGTAGCTTTTGTTTATTCATTAGAGGTTCCGTACGCTACTCTTTTACATTCATAAGACAACAGAAGTAAGGCGACAAATACAGTTGCTTCTACGAGATCAACTGCTGTTAGCTTCGGTGGTGAAAGTTCTAAACCTAAGCGGTTTAAAGATGGCGAAACATGTATTTGTTTTATTTATTTATTTTTTTGAACAAAATAATGCAGAAGTTATCGACCTTCATGAAAAACTTACGTCGGTGTTTATGAATGAACGTTGCCTGTATGCATAAACTATAGAAAACGTTGCGAACAAGGAAGAAAAACAGACGTAGAGTAAGAGAAAGCAGGTGACCTCACCAGATGAATTTGTAAGAAAGTGTACGAATATTATTTACTAACGAACCGCCAACGTTAGATAACCTAAAATGTTCTGTGAATAGTGAGCCTGTATCACCTTACTTAAAGTTAATCACCTTTTTTGTGATTATTAGTATACATTGAATTCAGCTTTGCTTAAAAAAAAAAGTGAGTATAATTATTAAGGGGAGCACATTGTTATGCAGTGGTTATTTCCGGAGATCGGGGACGGACAGTCGGAACTGTATCGGCGGCTCTTTATTTTCTCTTAACTTTTTAAATAGTCTTGTACTGCTTTCCAGCCAAAAATTTAATACCGAAATTTCAGTTAATGAACAGTTTCAGGTCCTCTGGGGGTGGGGAGGAGGGAGAAAGAAGGAAAATTACCCACGCGCGGGCGTGCGCGTGTGTGTGGCTTTATGTGGATGACATAATTCGGAAACAAATGCCAAACTTGCACTCAGGGTCAACATCTGTCAAGAATGTGACACGAAAATTCTCGAGAAAGTTCTCCACTCCAGACTACAGGTTAAATGGAATATATTCCATTTTTTTCACTTTGTGAAAAACATCTAATGATTTTAATCCAAATATTAAATGTCTCAGATATTTTAGTTAAAAACGAAATGTATAGTTTAAATTTTCTGGAAATTCATTGGAAGTCCGTTTCATTCTCGGATATGTTTGCATTACTTGGAAAAGATGAGAGATAAACAAAAGACTACTGCACAATTCTATTCTCTCTCTCTCTGAACCGTTTCAAAGACCATTGTTATTAATAGAATCTTACAATATTTATGCTATATTGAAAAGGTAAGCGTCTATTAGCTTTTTCATCCCTTGAGCATGTAAAGAGAACGGAATTTGTAAGCTACCACATGAAACCAGCTCTTAAAGGTGCTGGCTGTTACTTTAAGACCACTATATTCCCATATTCCGTTGCATTTACAAAAACATCTGGATTACCATGAAGTAGATAGTGGAATGAATGTTTGTAATAATAGTTTGTACAGGAGTAGAGGAAGTCATGTGACAGCAGCATATCGCATTTTTACTTTAGGATCAGTTCCTTGAAAGCAATTTTGTTGACTCGCAGCGATATTAATATTTGCTTCGATATTAATTTTTTATTAGTTACTATTACATTAAATTCACACACCACTCACCTCTTCATTCATACGTTCAGACTTTGGGAAGGATGGGGTATAACCTCGGATTTAAAAAAAGAAAAAATCCTGCAGATTGGAACTTGTGCTTCTGGACTTGAATGATAGCATGCTAGCCGAGTAACCTAAGAAGCAAACAAGGACATCATATTCGAAGAAGTAAGCTGTCAAAATATGCTAATGTTCTAATACACAATTTTATTTACAATTCTCTAAAGATCTTTCCCAGAATCTCCTGCCGAGGGAGATCGATTCTGAGTAATCTCTCTAAAACTGACAGTTGCTTTCTCAAGCAACATTGATGAGTAGGTTTTGTAATCCTCAAATTTCACGTGTCAGATGTGTTGTCAATAACTTTTCCATGCCGCACAATAGCCAACGCTACATCGTCTATTATTTACATTTTGTTGTTGTACACTGCTGTCAGACGAGACCGGTCTTTACTTCATCGCCCTCTCGTTTTTTGGCTTCTAGAAAATAAAAGTAAATAAGTTTAAGAGAGTGCACGATGTTCTTCAATGTTGCACTCGTGAATTACAGAGGGCGTTTTTGTCTACAAAGAGAAGAGGTGGAGAATAAGTGATATTCTTTATCTTCCTTCAACTGTGGATATGAAATGGAATTACCTTGTACAAATAAATTATGAATCAATAATACTAAGTGGAGAATTTGTAGCTGATGGGTGGAGCACGTTGCATTTCACGACCCAAGTCAGTGTCCGAAATACAGCACATGTTGTCCTGGACCCTCCTACGTTACAGAAATAACTTATTTTTATATCATGTTATGCTCCATATAGATACTTGTTAAAGGACTAAGAGTTAAATACGCTCTTCTGATTTATTATGCTGCGATAATGACTAAACTGTTCGCTATTAGATATTTTTCAGCAGGTAAGTAGGTGTATTCATTTCTCCAGAACGGCAAACAAACCTTCTAACACGTTTAAATCTATATATGTAAATTTAAATTGTGTAGCTCCTGTAACTTCTGTGATCATGTTTGGTACTTTGACTTGAGAAACAAGTGAGTGATGCTGATCTCACTGTGAAGTCTTAAAGACGTTTTATTTGTTTACTTCTTACTCTTTAATACTTTGTCAGTCTTTTAAGTCCCGTCAATTTTCAAGTGTTTTATGCGATTGAATGGAAACAGTATGGAATTTTAAAGTCTTTACATAGAGCCTCCATATATTTTTCAATATATTCTGCTTATAATATCTTGTGGTTCTTAACCTCTTTCCTTCCTCATGGGGGTGGAAAAGGTTAGTGAAAGCTCCTTACAGATATAACACCCCGCAGTAGGAAGGGATGAAATCAGGAAATCGCAGGAGGCCACACTCCGGGTTCGACGTAGTTAATCATTTCCCCCCCCCCCCCCCCCCACATGAGAACAGTGACTTGAGAGGATGGTAACTACGAGGGGAGTTCAATAAGTAATGCAACACAAGCCTGTTCTCTGCCATTTTTGATTGGAAAAACCTGACATGCCTTGTAGAACATTTTCAAACATTCCCGCTTCGTCTCGTAAAGTTTCATTGACTTCCGATAGGTGACAGCGCTATACAGAGCTTTTAAAATGGCGTCTGTAACGAAGGTGCGTTCCAAAAAATGGGCAGTGATTGTTTCTTTTGTCGGAAAACGAGGTCATCTCAGATATTCATCGGCGTTTGCAGAATGTCAACAGTGATCTGACAGTGAACAAAAGCACGGTGAGTCGTTGGGCAAAGCGTGTGTCATCATCGCCGCAAGGTCAAGCAAAGCTGTCGCATCTCCCGCGTGCTGGGCTGTCATGCACAGCTGTGACTCCTGCAACGTTGGAGCGTGCGAACACTCATTCGAGGTGACCGCCGGATCTCAATTAAACACCTCAGTGCTCAACTTGACGTCTCTGTTGGTAGTGCTGTCACAATTGTTCACCACTTGGGTTATTCAAAGATTTGTTCCGGCTGGATCCCTCGATGTCTAACCGAAGACCAAAAAGAGCAAAGGAGAACCATCAGTGCGAAATTGCTTGCTCGTCATGAGACTGATGGTGACAGTTTTTTGTCATTGTTACCGACGATGAAACATGGGTTCATCACTTGGAACCCGAAACAAATCGGAAATAAATGTAGTGGCACCACACCCACTCCCCCACCAAGAAAAACTATAAGGCCGGTAAAGTCCTCAGCCGGTAAAGTCATGGCTACAGTCTTCTGGGACGCTGAATGGATTATTCTGTTCGATGTCCTTCCCCATGGTTAAACGATCAACATTGAACTGTACTGTGCTACTCTTCGAAAATTAAAGAAACGTAGGAACACAAAATTCGAACGCACTCCATGACAACGCAGGATCTCACACAAGTCCTCGCACCCAAGAGGGGCTCACAAAACTTCAGTGAACTATTCTTCCGCATCCTCCCTATAGCCCCGATCTAGCACCGTCGGATTTCCATATGTTTTGCCCAATGTAGGATGCAAACCGTGGGACGCACTAAGTGGATGATGAAGTTATTGATGCAGTACGACGTTGGCTCCGTCATCGACCAGTGGAATGGTACCGTGCAGGAATACAGGCCCCCATTTCAAGGTGGCGTAAAGCCGTAGCATTGAACGGAGATTATGTTGAAAAATAATTTTGTGTAGCTTAAAGATTGGGAAACAGCAAGGTTTATTTCAATGCTGAATGAAACAACCCCTGATTCAGATAAAAATGTGTTTATTTACTTATTGAACCGGCCTCGTACAATATATTTATGTAGGACACAGTGCCCGAGTTGTACTTTGATAACCTTGCTACACATTGTAAAATTTCAGGAAGGGGATTTAACGATATCATAAATGCAATATACCAATTTGCGTAAATATCACTAGAATTCTTTCATGTTGTCGGAAATATCACAGATTTTAGGAAACTACAGTTGTAACGATAGAATAAAATGGACGATTCAACAGAAATATCTTCATATACAGTAAATTAATGAAGAATATGTATCACAAAGTTAAAGTAAAAGAAGTTAATTGTCATTCAGTATTAAATTAAAATACCTGCACAAACGTCAAGTGTGAGGGCTATAGTTAGAAAAATTGACTGAAAGCATACAATGGCATCAGATAAGATTCTGTTTAGGTGATTACGTGATATGTACAGAGAAAGAAAGAAAGAAACAAACAAAGCATTTCTACAAAAAAGTTCAGTGGCGTTTGTACCTAAAGAGAGTGGAGACTGTAAGTAAAAGTGATGGTTTAAGACAATGTATTTCTAAATTTGAAGATAGAAGAACTTTCCGGGCTCTGCGGTGAACGAGACGTATGGATGTTCCAACTCCATCAGACCACGGCTCCTGAGCCCGGAAAATTCTTCTATCTTCAAATTAGACTCTCGCCGAGAAAGCTTACGATTATTCATGTATTTCTAAAATTTTATAAAAATTTAGAACATTTTCTATGTTTAGGTTTTTACACTTTTGTTGAGGTTATACCTCCAGTACAGAATTAGTTTTTGATTTGGAGAATTTTAAACTAACAATGACTTATTATTTACTGGTGAGGTATCATTTTTCTCAGCTTCTTATATTCACCATTTTTCACTATAAAGATACTCCTCAGACTGCACTTTATAATATACTAGCTTTAAAGTTTCAGTAGCCCTTCAGGAATTATCAATTTCAAAACTTCAGCGCACAGTTATGAATAGTATGCAGCTTAGTTTAAATTAATTTTTTCAATAACTCGCATCGAAAAGGTTAAGTGTTTAATAACGTAAATATTTATATGAACAGTTTACTTTATAGTAATTAAAATTAAGGTTTTACTCCGCAGCTATGTACTAACTTTGTATATTAAGGTCAAATGAAATGAAATGTGTAGTGTTTAACGCCCGCTTTTACTACATACGGCACCGCAGGTGGTGACACTGATGATACATGAGATGAAGATGGAGTACCGGTGGAGTGAGATAGCGGAGGAGACCGGAGGTCCCAGAGAAAACCCGCCCCAGCGCCATGTTGTCCACAACAAATGTCACTTTGCGGATATTAAGGTCAAATGAAACATTTGAGAGCAACATATCAAATGGTTAAAATATCAAAAGGTAATGACTTCTGAACAGGTTTATGAATATAACAATGGTAAAATGTTGGGTTATATGTTTTGGCTTATGATCAGTCAAAGAACTTGAAGAAATGTGTCTATTTTTAGATTTTTAGATTACTTTAGGGCCTACCTTTGTTGACATTGTGCTTGGTAAGGTCATAGGAATGTGTTCATTTGTTTTATTTTTGTTGCTTGTGTATTTCCAAGCTGTTGGTGCAAATGAAAAAATCATAAATCCTTTGGCAAGAGTTTTAGCCGCCGGAGGAAGCAAGTATGTGGAATGTAGTTGATATAAATTCAATTCTGAAGAGCTTGAAGGTGACCGGTGTATTCTGTAGATGGATACAATTCCAGTGTAACACTGTTGGCCTTCGACCGAGGTGCAGATACATCGAGGTGAATAGTGCTTACATGTGAGATGTCGGGGGAGATTGTGGTGTTTAAGACGACACCATTACACTACTTCTACACTACGACACGCTTGTTTAGTGCGATTTTCAACACTAAACATGAGAACATATAGCCCAAGTTTTATTTACAAGCCAGTTGAAAGTGGAGAACATGTCCTCACCCACGTTAAACTTTATTGGTGTTCCTCAGTCCTTCGAGATGACAGCCGGACATAACAGACTCCGATAAACTGTGAGTCAATGTGAAATATTAGAATGTTCGTGCTTCCTCTGAGAAGCAACTAGTTTCGTGGGATATTAACTTGGTTAAGTGTTCTGAAATTGGAAGTTAAAAATCTTTCTGAATCCAGACTTGTCCAGATTTCATGGTTCTGGTTTAAGAAAGGAAAAAAGTTTTTACTGGTTTAAGTTGTTTGTCACTGCAAGTGATAAATTAAGGTTCTACTTTTACCTCAAATTGTAGAGGCAAAATAGAGTTCAAAATACTGTGCCTACCTTAAACATCCATAGGAATATAAACAATAGTAAAATACAAGCTCAAACATCAGAAAAGTAAAATATAACGTAATTTTTAAATAAATACAATACAGATAAAAATCGAAAAACTCTTAAAATTATTTAATATTCCATTTAGCACTAGAAGTAAATAAAATCCTAACAAAAATCCTCGAATCCATTCACGTTCCTCGGCCCCACATAAGTCAACTCCCCACATTCACACATTATATCTCTGCTTGCGACATACTTTATATTTTCTTTTATACATAAATGATCGATAGATCATCGTAGCTTCATAGCAAGATTTTGGAAGGATACAGGCATACAAATATGTCAAATAATAAGCTTATATTCTATAAGTCCTTCTCGTGAAGTGAAACTATCTGATGCTGTCTATATCTCCAAGTATGTTGAATCTGCTGTCGGCTGCTGCAGTCATGAAAGGTCCTTTCTCACATCAGGATTTATGTGGATGGTTATGAGGATAAAACCATAATATATGTTGGCTAATAAATGTAACGGAGGTTAATAATTGAGCAAATTGAAAGGAAAAACCGAAGTTTGCTGATATAGAATAAGTTTTTTCTGTATGCTAACACTAGAAACTTATCTGTACCGTTTAAACTATTTCCATAATGAAAATGAGAAGCGTAAATCGCCCATTGCTTATGTGCTTATGTGAAATCACAGTGCCATGTTAAGACGCTATTGACTGCTGATAACTGATCACACTAATACATTTCTGTAATATAAAATATAGTGGGACTGCAAACTATAAAGACAAGAATTTTAGAAATACAATACATGCTATTTCATCAATATAATTCATTAGCAACCCATCAAAATACCTTCTTTATTCGTTACCACCACTTCATTTCTTATTCGCATCTGAAACACGACTAAATGCTAGCATATCCATCTATGTTCTAATTTTCAAAACTAGCGTATTTGCAAACAATTTTGATATCTGAACGCACCGAGTTGTAATTATCCGAACATTGAGATAATGGATGTCTTGATGAATTCGTCGTTTTCCCTCAACGCAAATTCCCTGGCTAATGACTTCTTATTCCCCTCCACCAATGTGCAACTTCTGCTGATTTTCACATACGGATGCTATTTCAGACACAATTACCTATTTATTTCGCTATCATTTACTTATATAATTATTTATCTTACAGGTTAATTTCAGTTTCCGATTCTAACTAACCTCTGTGAATATCACCCTTAAATATTTCTGTCCATGGACCACATCGTGGGAAATACGGAAATGTAATACAAGTTCTTATATCAATGTTCTTTTCCTTTGCTTTTCATTAATAGATTGGAATTGTTATAACATTCAAGACACGATTTGGTAAGCAAATAATAAAGTAGACGGCTCTGGTGCAAAATTAATAGTTAATTCTTCTAGTCCAATGATGTCCCATTGAAATAAAATCTAACATATTCAAATTCCATAATAATAATGATGGCGATGATGATGACGACGATGATGATGACTACGACGATAATAATAATAATAATAATAATAATAATAATAATAATAATAATAATAATAATAATAATAATAATAATAATAATAATAATAATAATAATAATAATAATAATAATAATAATAATAATAATAATAATAATAATAATAATAATAATAATAATAATAATAATAATAATAATAATAATAATAATAATAATAATAATAATAATAGTAATAATAATAATAGTAATAATAATAATAGTAATAGTAATAATAATAGTAGTAATAATAATAATAGTAATAATAATAATAGTAATAATAATAATAGTAATAATAATAATAGTAATAATAATAATAGTAATAATAATAATAGTAATAATAATAATAGTAATAATAATAATAGTAATAATAATAATAGTAATAATAATAATAGTAATAATAATAATAATAATAATAGTAATAATAATAATAATAATAGTAATAATAATAATAATAGTAATAATAATAATAATAATAGTAATAATAATAATAATAATAGTAATAATAATAATAATAATAGTAATAATAATAATAATAATAATAGTAATAATAATAATAATAGTAATAATAATAATAATAGTAATAGTAATAATAATAGTAATAATAATAATAATAGTAATAATAATAATAATAATAGTAATAATAATAATAATAATAATAATAATGGAAATCAAACATTCTTTAAATTTAAATATAATGAATATTTCTAAAATAAAGCTACTAACTGTTGACTGTTTTTATTTTTATACCACGTATTTACAACAATTATAGGAAGTATTGTGTTACACCCTAAACTTCGATGCTCAGGTTTCCACGGAAATATTTTTATTAAACTCTCTAAATTAAAAAAAGCGTTGTGTGCGCTCACGCACACAGTAAACACTAACTCATACGCCAAAAGTCGCTTAAGTCCTACACTTGTTCTTGAAATGCAACATCTGTTACGGTTATCACATAATTTTGTTGAGAAAATCCTCCAATTCTAAATACTTTGGGCCTAGAGAAAGATTCATTATTTTCATTATAATAATGGATATAAAAATGCTGCTTATTGTACTATATAATTATGATATGTACATAAAAGAAAATTATATCTTACATTTATTTCCTGGTATTATTTTTGTATAATTGGTAAACAGTGGGAGAAAAAACAATAACAAGTTACACAGTTAAGGTCAAATAGCAGCTTTAGTTTCTAAAATATTTTCGAAAAATTCCTTACTGTTAATTTTAATATTCAAATCTTATACTTTTTACCTGTGGGGCGTTATTAATTTTTTTCTCGTTGTCATTCAAAGAGATTGGGGGTTTGAGAAATATTTTTTAGCGATCGCTTTTTAAAATGTAAGTAACGTTTTAGTTTAGTACATCCTTAAGTTACCTGATAGAAAAACGTTTCTAAATGGTAAAGAAAGTTTTCGTCAATTAGAAAGAACTGGGAGTAATAATAAGCTTATGTAGAAGAATCGTGTTGAAGACTGATTTGTCGACCTAATTTCCATTAATGATATAACGTTAGAAACATGTCTCAAACTGCTCGTTGCATAGACATATTATTGTCGTCATCCCATAACATAGAGATAAATATATGGTATCACAGGAGGCCACAGGATGCAGGCAAATATGTCACAGGGAGGTGCGGAAGTCCCTAAACAGTTCAAGGCTCCAAGAACCGTCTACGTAACAGTGTTGAAGCTCCTAGAAGACAATGTATGTCCTGTCCACCAAGCCCCTTCTGTGTTCAGTACTGCTTGGTCAACGAGATTCTTTCCTTTCAGCAAGTATCCACGCCATTGATTCGGCATCGCCATATGCCATGAGAACAGAAGGAAACCTAAAAGATCAGAGGAAACGGAATGAAAATTAAATGAAAACACAGATTAGAGTGCCCTGTAGCCGGGAGTCGAACCCCATACTTCAGGAATGCGAGACCACCAATTACCGGTACTTCTAGATCTGGACGTAATATTTTTATCTGTGTAGATAAATTACAATTGAAACAGAAAATATGTTATATGTCTATAAATTAAATTTTAGAGGACAGAAATGTGGTTTCAAATTTCACGCTAGCTCTTGTAGAAGTCCTTCTAGTACCATTATCATAATTAAAATAACTTTGTGGGTCTTTCCCTTCTATTCCAATGAAAAAAAAAATCAATTACCAAGAAGGTAAGGAGAAACTCTAGGTAGGCTGTTAATTGCCTAAGTGTGTTAAATTGGTTTCTAAGTGAGGATTTGCTGTAAGATATTCAATTGTGATACGACAAAACTTGGCGTGTTATGAAGGGGCGGGTCCTGGGCGAGGCGCCCCGGAAATTAAGGCTTCCAAGACGGTGATAATAAAGAGTAATGAAATAATTTTATCCTTAGTGGCGTCCTACCCACGCGAACACACGTTTAATGGCGATTTTCGCCCCCTCTACATCATTATGTTTAAGACGCACTGCCGCCAACTTTTGACCTTATATCTGGAAAAAATATCTTTTTTCTAAATTGTGCCCCTCCTTACCGAAGGCCACCATTCATCGTTTGTCTTCCTGGACCTCCTCCTGCTATTCAGTATTTTACCCCATTTTTTCCCTTCAAGACTAATGATAGGGTAATAAGACTAAATAGGCTCAAATTGTGCCGCTAATTATGTTTTATGTTCGCTAAAGGAGGAACCACCTTTCTCGTGAAGATTGTGGGCACGGATTGCTTTTCTAACAGCCATTAGCGTAACCGTGACTAACACATTCTAAAATATTAACTTATTGTTTTGCACGGTTTAGGGAGAACATAGTAAATTTAAAGATAATTTACTAATTATATTAATATATATATAACGAGCGTTATATCTGCCGTAACCTAATCGTACATGGCACATTTTTTTATTTAATATATGTATACACTACTCTTTAATTTCATTATTCATACCGAGGACTTTGACTTCAGAAGCAATTTATGTCGTTATTGATCGCTGAACTGTAGGTTTTCTTAACAGTTTTATCATTTTTAAGCATTCTGTTTATTTTCACTCCTAAAGTCTGACATACTTGTGGATAAATAAAAATTTCCCACTCTAGCAAGAAATTAGATCCGAAAATTCCGTATTCATAAGCCAGAGCGCTGACCATACGATCGCAGGTGAAATCTAAAGGCATTCTTGTCGTGCACTTTATGTAGGATTTTATTTTAAAATAATTGAATAGTTCTCCTATTATTTTTCTGAAGAAAATTACAGATTATAATTTTGGTCAAGCCCTTTCGTCCTCAGAACCTCATGAGGCCTTTCACTACAGATACAATTACTTTCGAACATCAGTAATACACAATTTAGCTAGAGAAGCACTGTCCTATTCAATTTTATTCAATGGTGCTGCAGCAAACGCTGTCGTTAATATTTTTCCTCGGCACAAATTCGCTGGCCCGTAGTCAAATCCTTTAGTGTACTACACAATGAAACATGGACTGTGGAATGCCAAGCTCTACGCTGGCACGTCGATTGGACTTCTTTGGACTTCAGAATGCCGTTCAAATCCTTTCTATTTCCTTACACAAATCCCGTTTTGCAATACTTCCCACGAGCAGACAGAAGACACCAGTTTCTGTAACGTCTGTCCCTTTCGACAATGCTCACATAGGTAGAAGGATAACGAGTGAGATATTTTCCGATAACGCGGATGCTCCTTTTCGGGAGGTCCCGGTTAGATTCCTGCTGAACGACCATGTGAACATGTTTATTTTTTTTTTCTGTGGTTTCTGTCCTGGTCGGCAAAGAGAATGTTAGAATGGTCTTTTCTACCAACGCGCTTCTCTCCCCCATTACGTCTCACTTGGTGTTCTACTTATGTTAAGAGGACGACTCCGGCATAGCATTGGCTGACGGCAGAGGTTGGCGATTTGGAACTTCTCAAATCCGCCAAAGACAAGCCATTCGAGCTTCCACAGTTCCAGCCAGTGTCAGCAATGTCTTGGACGGATTGCCGCAAGCACCTCAAGCTCCCCTCCTGCCTTCCTTCCTTCACCCTCTGTTCGTCCGGGAGTTGTATACACAAAAGATGCAGCTGCAGGTTGAGGTGTTAGATGTTGCTTCTGGTCGACCTCTGTTTTTGGATGAAAACAGCGTCGTGACGCCCAAGATAAAATTATCTTAAAATTTTCGTTTTAGATCCTTTGGCGTACAGTCCACGTCACCTCTTTGCAGAGTTGGTGCATGTAATTAATAGTTGTTACCATTGCTGCAAGTTACAAATGTGCAAAAATTGCAAGATACCTCTATTTTTAAAGCAATTTATTGCCAGAATATGGTACAACAGATCTTATAAATGATTGGGAAGTTAAACCTATACCTCGGACTTTTGAGTTTGAATGCCTTAATATATTAATATGAATAGCTAATTAAGTTTGGAAAACTTAAATTCGCTAAACAGCACATAAGATTTTGTAATTATTACCAAGACGTAAAGAGAACAAATAAGATGACGGAATGAGGTTAAATTAATTCCCAAAAAGTACCAATACAAAACATTTAATAACTGCACAATCTTCACCATGAATTCAAGGTAAAATATTTAAAACGATTTAGATAGATAGAGTCAACATGAAAAATTCAATGCCAAGGTCGGTATTCGAACCACGGATCTCTTGGCTTCCGCCCAGACGCTCTAACCCATTGAGTTACAATGGCCAACGTGCCGTCATGACATAAAATTCTCCATTTGACTCGTATATTTCCCCGATAAACTACTAGGGCTCTCGCATTCGAGATATACCGTTTATGGCTACTTACTATCGCAAGTTTTTCGGTCCAAGACATCATCATTTAAATCTTATTATTTTAGTTAATTGATGGAAATTAATCATTTCGAAGAAACTAGCCACATATAGGCTAAGGGTTTTGATAGACAGAGTCAACATGAAAAATTCAATGCCATTTAATGCCAATGCCATTGAATTTTTCATGTTGACTCTGTCTATCAGAAACCTTTGCCTATATATGTCTAGTGTAAAGAAATGATTAATTTTCATTAATTAACTAAAGTATTTTAGATAGCTTTAATATTTCCTACTCACTTTAAACATTTTTAATTACCTTTAGTAAGTAAAGTTTTATGCGAAGTTCACAGATTGCAAATTCAATTATTTATTCCGTATAAGAACTACCTTTTACAGTGAATGCTACGTGCACAATTTCAACACTAACACAAGGCACACTTTTTACGTTGGCAACTGTGACTTAAATTAAATGGTCTTCCAATCATTGTGACATTTTTGTGTACCTATGTCAAAATACACATTCGGGTAAAGAGTTCTTTATATCTGTTCATTTAAGAAACAAGTTCAACGTAGATAATTTAAAAGTTAGACACTATGTACATTTTCCTTAATAAACCTGAACCGAAAATTCCTCTTATTTTAGGACGAAGGCTTTATATTTTAAAAGCAAAATAAAGCAAAGCAAGGAAAAAACAGAGGTTTTAAATTAGCTATTCCATTTAAGCAACCTTTCACTAATGTACTCCAGGAGTGTGCATTATAGATACATTTTTTACGCTGTTATAGGTGCTTAGATCCATCATAGAACGCTTTAAGTTTTCTTGCATAATTTTAAAAATGCTAGAGTATCGTGTTCATTAAATTAAATCAAATCAAATTTACCCATTTGGATTTTAATTTTTATTTAAATATGAATTTATTTATTTCAGTATGCGTAGTATTTTTGATAATTAAGTAGTTTTACTAATGTTTATACGTTCTTATTTTCTTGTGAAATTTCTTTTTCAACTTTGGTAATGACCTTAAAGTATTCAAGTACTGTGTTAAAGGAACAGTGCACTTTAATTAGACGAAGTTGTATTCTTACAACCAGAGTGTTCTTTATATATTTGGTTATGTTAAATAAGATTGTCTTATTAATAGGCAGGCGATGAAGAAGAGAGTACAGCATTTTCTTGGTACATCGCCTACACGGGGTTGTAGAGAATGTGACATGGTGCAGACCCGCCTTTCTCCTCGACACACGCGAAACTCTTGGAGAGCCGCTAGATGACTTAAGTTCACTTGCAATAGCGTCCCCCGCTTTTCTGCTGTCATCTTCGTAAACTATAAGATGGATGGTATTCCTGTTTGTTGACATCGAAATGCTTTCTAGAATACAGTCACATGAAGGCGAGCTGTTTCTGCGAGCAATGCGTTCCATGTTTCCTTACTTCTTTGGTTCCCCAAGAGAAATGAAACTTCTAAACTGTGTAGGTGGTTGACTCTCTCCTAAATCAGGTAATGCATATCATATCTTTTAATAGTAAGGGAGAGGCACAAAATACTATTTTCTCTCTCGTTAACCTCTCTCAAGATTTCTGAGGTATTTATAAAGCTCCCAGCTTAGGTAGATTCAATTGAAACTCTAACAGCATTTATATTTTAACGTATGACATCTGTAATGATTTTTACACATGCTTTAAAATTATAACCAGAGACATTAACATTTTTAATACTATTGACTGGTTTGAAAATGCTTTCCATTAAATTATTTTTCAAAAAATATTAATATTACATAAATAAAACGTTCAGTAGTATACATATAGTCATGAAGATTAGAGATACATCTTTAGTTAGTTTTTTTTAGTTTAGAAGATAATAAGAGGCTTCCATTTTTATAAATTTCAACAGTATTGTTTAATTATGCAATACTGAATTTCAAAATTATAGCGCTAAAATATTTTTGGATAAATGCTTTTAAGAATTAACTTATCGTGTATAAATACACTTTTTTATCTTTCTCTGCTTCTCTGCAGCTAATGTAGTAATCGTAGATTCCCTAGGCCCCTGTGGTTTGTTTACTTCAACTTGCGAAAAAGCTACCGCGTTTACTAGAAATGTATAAACAGCTAAGTCTTGAAGTAGTTATTTTAGATATTTCTTGTGTTGTAAAAAAAAAAAAAAAGATAGAAGGAATTGTAATGTTTAATGAAAGGGATAAAATGTAAGGTAGGTAATGGTGTAACCATGACAACCTCAAATGAGAGGAAGTTGTTAAATGTTTAAAAGATTTTGTTGTTCTGCTTAAGAACATCGTAGGAGAAAGATGTGTCTCTTCGAGGTTGAATTATTTTTGAGAGTGCATTTAACATGCTGTCTCAACCCTACGCCATAAACGCAGGAGTACATCAAGGTTGTGTCCTTGGGCCCCTGCTTTTCCTTGCATACATAAACACACTTTCAACCCTAAGAGGCTGCAACCTCTACCTATTTTCCGACGATACTGCCATAACAACAGCATCAAAGCTGAATGATATCGCAGTGCAAAGGGCTCAGGTATTCGCGAATATGCTGTATGCCTGGTTTGCCACTCAATGCCACTAAGTCCCAAGCCGTCACTTTCACATGGTGAGCACTACAGGATGTACCCAACTTACATATAGTGATGCAAATGTACCCTGGTCTACGCAGGCAACATACCTTGGTGTACATCTAGACATGCGCCTTACATGGAGAGACCACATAACAACTGTGGCTAACAAAGTCAGTAGAAGGATGGTCATGCTGTATCCACTTTACAACCCCAACTCATCTATAGCTCTTCGCAATAAGCTACTACTCTACAAGCAAGTACTAAGGCCGGTCCTTACTTACGCCTGCCAAGTCTGGAGTGCTGCTGCCAAAACACATCTCTCCAAACTCCAAGTCCTCCAAAACCGTTACTTCGGATCTGCAGTCGCAGCCGACTGGTATATCCCAAATGCGAACATCCATGCAGACTTATCCTTCCCAAAAGTTACTGACTATATCCTACACCTGTGCCAAAGTTTCTATTCTAACGTCCTAAACAGATTGAACAACCTGATCCGAGGATTTGGAGAGTATGATCTCGACCCAGGAGAAACATATAACAAACCCAGATTTGTGCTAGGACCCCCATAAATTCTGAACTCCTATATCTTCCTAAACTGTTCTCTATTATTACCTTAATCAACCATTCACATCCTTAACTTAATTACCACCACTAACCCACCGTCATTATATAAATTAAACCCTCAATATGCCAGTAAGGGACCCAGATCCAGTAAGGCAAGAGTCGAAGGACCCTCCTTTGCGGAGGAGGACTCTCCTTCAACGACCTCAAGGCTGTGTGAGTCACAAATAGCGTGTGTGTGTAAGAGAGTAATAGTTAATGAATAAACCAGTCATCGTTTTTTAAAGAACAACGTTTATATTATTTAAATTGATATAAAAATTTGAAGATGTTTCTGAAGGATTAAATTTCTATGTTGGAAAAAGAAAATACTTATATGTCCATTCTTCAGCAATAGTAATATTAACGTTCTCAGCCCCGTACTACGACCCTGGGAGAAAGAACTCATCGCTCCAGAATTACTGATACGTTCACCCACACCAAGAGTTGCAGGGCAAACTTCTAGATATCTTCTAGATCGTCACCAAAGGTGAGAAATTCATTAGCTTCCTGCTTCATCCGGCAATAAATTCCAGCTACAAGAAGATCGCTAAAACGTGGTGCTTTTAGAACACCACCATCGTCTACCATCATTGCGCATTTTGTAAAATTCTACTACACCCTAAAGGCAGGTATGCTACTTAAATTGCTTTTAAAGGCCCAAATCCTTAAAAACTAGAAGTAGGAGTAGAAAGCTTTGGTTTAATAACATTTTTCGACTTCGAATTTGAATGACTTAGGCATTTAAGTTACTTTATCATAAATAGTAAGATATACTAGTAACATTAGCTTTTACTGAAATCCTTGTAATAGTTCAAGGATGAATTTCATCTAATGTAGCGATTATAGTAATACTTTTACCTATTTTATTAAGTATATTTATTTATTTCTGAAGGTAGAAATGTCGGCAGGTGTCTCGGTGGTGCCTGGTGGGATATTATGCTCTGAGTAAAACTTCTGCGTCCGCTCTCCGAGCCCAGTCTGTTGGGGCGGTTTCCGGACCGCCGTCAGGTGAGCTGCCGGTTGTGCTGGACTGCCTGGGAGTTTCCAACCGACAAAGTGTAGGGACCCTGCCCTGAGCAATGTCGTGGCTCCTTGGGACGGCCGCCCTTTGTCTCCTCTCAACTTATCCTTCCTCCCGGAGATACTCCACTTAGGACGTGGGTACAATAGATCAAGACGAGTCGCAATGCCATATCCCATCCGTACAGTAATCATATCCAATCCAAGGTTAGCAAAAGTAGATTTATTCCATATTATGTTCAAGATATTCTCGGGGAACAGGCTAGGTGAAAAGGCGACTAGAGTGTTTTGTCTTTGTTGATTTTTGTTCCATTTGTTCCATTTGCAGGTTATGAGAGGTAATGTGTCTGTTTCTTTAACTTCAGTGGTCATATCGGCGGTCATTCTCTTTTGAAACACATCGAAGATTTTAACTCGTATTCGTTGGGTTTTAATCATTAGATCACGCACACATTCGCACTCTCATTTGTAGTTCCAGATTCTGGAGAAGATGAGGAATCATCTTGGTTGGAGAAAAATTCCCAGCCCCCACAACCGGGAATTGAACCCGGTACCCCTAGCATGGCTGGCAGGTGCTCTACCGACTGAGCTACTGGATCAGGCATTGAATTTTGTGTTATATCTATGTAATGGTTGTAAAATTTCTTAAAATGTCCTGATGATGGAAGCTATGTACGCTCACCAAACGTCGATTTGTAATCGTTTTTCCACCTGGCTTGTTTCCCGAGAAAATCTTGAACATATTCGTCCTCAGGAAAAAGCTACGGGTCTTATTATTCCACACTAGTTCCTTATAGATTCTATGTGAATAGGGGGCATGCAGTAGCCTTCAGTGATAGTCAAATCTTTGGAGAGCTGTAGCTTAGTAATAGCTTTGAAATTCGTTCTCAGTATTTGTACAAATTATCCTTACTTCAAATTTTCTTGTAGGTATTAAAGATTAGAAGAATAAATTCGTTTTAAATAATTTTAAGAGTGAAACACTTTGTAATGGATTTCTCTTTGGATGCCAGGAGAGAGAAATCATAAGTAACTGATTTGGAACAGGATAGATATTTGTAAATAAAGACCAATAACAAGGAACATCTTCAAATGCTTAACTCTACAAAAAATGTGGTTACCTAAATTATGTGCTGTAACGAGAGCTATATTGTTTTGTGAAGTAAGATTTTGTATATACATAATGAAAATATATTAAACACGTTATATTGATTACAGTCATTTTTAAAAGTATGAAGGTTTTCTAAAATTCTTCCCTCTGAAGATTGTATAGTAGAGATTTGTTTTTGAAAACTTTCGTGATTTTCATGTGGCAGATAATCATACAAAAATTCACTCCTATTTGGGTTGTGCTGTTGAAATACAGGGACACAAATTTGGGTTGTTTTGGAAAAAAACTGTTTGCTGCCCAGGGGGCCTCAAAACAAATTTCTGAAACATTTACAGCTCCCTATTACTATACTTAATAGAGAAGGTGAAATTCGGAAGGAAGCGATGGAATGGTAATTAGAGAATCTGAGAACAATGGAAAGTAAATGAAGCAGAGATGAAACAGAGGGACAGAAAACTGAAGGGTGATGGTGAGACAGAATAGCCATGCTGTCCAAGTCAACAACGTAAATAGAGCTGTGGGTTTTTGTATAATATTTTAAAAATGTATAGTGTACGACTATTAGTTTGTATTTTCGTAAACCTGGGTACGTATGGATGCGCCGTGGCATAGTGACTTAAGGCGTCATGCATTGGCTCCCTGCCACGGAAAGCGGAGCGACATCGATCCCACCCCTGGGGTGCGGATTTTAAGTCCCGGTTATAGGTCCGGTGCCCACTCAGCATCGTGAGGAATTTGAGGAGCTTACGATTGGTAAGCGGCCCTGGTCAAGCGGCCCGGAAAGCCAACTTTCCGGCTGGGGGTGCCGAGAAGCTGACCACATCTCTCTGTATCGGTTGGATGATTGACCACCTCTACCTTGCGTATGTGGGGGTGAGGCAGTCACTTGGGTTGGCAGGCATTGGGGCCCTTTATGGGCTGTCGCGCCATGGGTTATTTAGGGTACATACGGAAAGAAAGCAAGTCAGAGGGAGAGGGAGAGAGAGAATCGTTCTGCCACACACAGCTGTTAGGGCAGTATTGTTCTTGGCCTGGTTTTCCTTTCTAAAACATGTTTCCTTTGTTAGCTTCAATGTGGAGCGCGGATTAGTAGAGTATTATTCTTTGCAATGGCACAACAAATAAAAACAACTATGAATATGAACTATGTTTGAAATCCTAAAAATTGCAAACGGCAGCAAGGTAAGTGATCACATGATTCAAACCAGCTCCATTCTCTTTCAATGGTTATTAACATATATGGGTACTCTTACTCTAGTGTCAACACAGTGTTATAACACTGCTGTATGCAGTTTCACAGGTGTCTTTCACAGGAGTTGGTCGGACATTTAGGAAAGAAGGGAGTTGCTTATTTTTGCACAACACAAAATGGCTGAAATATGGTACTATATTTAAGAACTGCAAAAACTGGTAGTTTCGAGAACAATTTGTTCATTTTTCTTTTCAGGTTATGAAGGATATTGTAGCTCAACGGTTAGAGCGGCTCGACGGAGACCAGAAGATCCGTGGTTGAAATCCCGGCTATGGCATTGAATTTTTCAGTCTGGCTCTATCCTTTCATAGTGCATCCTACACACAGCTAGTGTGAAAAAACAATTAATTTTCAGATATTGTATCTGTTTTCTAAATTATATGAAAATTGAGAGATATTTTAAATTTTAAAACACTACTGTACAAATAATAACAAATAATGCACTTAATTTTTTATCATTTCAATTTAATTTTAATTTCAATTTAACATTTATTTTCAGCTTTTTAAAGCTAAGAATCAACTTTAACCCCGCTAGTGCAATCATAGCTGTGAAGCATGATGGTACTCCTCCACAGTTTTTCCTGGATCGGATAAGCGGCTTGCCAATATCTGTTGTGTAGCATTAGAAATCGGAGAGGGAGGATGGTGTGGAAGGAGGGTGTAAGATGAAATTCTGTTGATCAACACATTGTTGTGTTTATTTCTTACCAATATATGTTGTAATTTACGTCCTCCAAAGTTAAGCCAAATCGGACGATGACTGAAATTGGTGAAGTGATGCTCAAATGAGTCCGGGGTCCATGAAGCTTAGAGTTACCCGACAATTGTCTATCAGGATGAGGGAAACCCCGGAAAACCTATCCTGGTAACTCACCCTAATCGAGATTCGAACTCGGGACCTGTTCAACGTAAGGCAGACACGCTAACATCTACGCGGTCGAGGTGGGCTACCAACAGTATTGTTCTACATCCAAAAGCAGGCAAACTCATCTTGTCAAGACTAAAGCCAGTTCTGAATTAGTTTGGTAGGTTTACTTAAGATAGCGACTAACACTTATTTGGTCCCTAAATAAATTTTGTTAGCTTGTGAATCACATTCGAGAAGTGATGGTTTTGAACAGTCAGTTATGCGAATGCTTGGACGTCATTCTCATATCATGGCTTTCTTAACTACAGTTTCCCTTGTTATCCGTTTCTAGAACCACACAATGGTGTTCTGTGGACGGTGACTATGCACTCTGTAAAGGTTTCTTCTCTGGTGATGTTCTGAACGAGTCTGGCCTGGACTAGATGTCACAGTGGAACTTTGGTGGTGATCGCCGGGGATGAGGATCTTTTATCTGTGTGAGCGGTTTATATCTAAAGTGTTGGTGGTTAAAAAAGTAGGAACTCGTTCATAGCTTCATCCTCCGTCAAACTTGTCTGGTTTTCTTGATTATATGGAGGGCTAACTGCCAGGCGGTATCTAAAACAAGACTAGCATAACGACAGACACAATACCGTAGCTCCTTTCCGCAAAATTGTCCAATTTTCGCAGTTTTTCTGGTGAGTCAGTAGGTCCAAGAAGGCCAATCTTCTTTAGCAGCAGTTTAAATATTTTATCGTTGTTTCACTATGCACCATAATATCTACACAATCTTCAGCAAAATTGGCGAATGGATCTCTCGTCCAGTGCGTCCTCTTGTCTCCCAGTCTAATATATATTTTTCTTGTATCTGCCTAGTTACTCCCATTGAGTTTTCTGTGGGTGGATCAATATTAACAAATGTTTTTATAATGCTTTTAAATCCTCTATCATACTATGCCCATCATACCCAAACTTCTAATTCAGCTGTCAGAATACATCTGATGAAACAGTCCTGTCTTATAAAACCAGGAGCGTTTCTTATTAATTAACACTTAATTTCCCCCCATCATTTACAGCGTACCTACTGACACACTGTTACAGTTATTGTACGCTGTACTTTGGTTCAGACATCGGTGGCAGCAAAATCAGTAAAAATTAAACACTACACAGTACAGCCCATTATCCCAACCACTGTCGTTGCATGTGCGGATAACATAGAGTGTGATAATCAATGTTAGAACTGGTCCACATAGTGTCTGTGGAAGGAGAGACTAAACACTGCAGATATTCACAGGCAATTGGTGGCAATTTATGCAAAGTACACATTGTGTGAGTGGCTGGAAACTGGCTACACATCAACGGGGAAAGAAACTAGCTACTTTGGTAATAGTTATTACAGTTATTGCCAGAGGTTCTCCCATTAGTCCTGGAACCGTAGGACCAAGGAACCGGGCCTCCTTCAACCAGGGAGTTACCGAGCTGTCCCAAAAGGGCGCCCGGTGCCTCCATGGGACTTTCTATAGGGCAAGACCTAAAGACTAACAAGCCGCCCCCCATCTGGTCCTGGGGATACAAGACGGGATGGAAGTGGATACGCCACTTACGCGCACCAACTCCAAGATGGGAAGGCTACCGATATGACCTCGGCGGGGCTGCCTGGTGATCTAGCACACCTTCTACTAGCTATGCTGGCTAGTACTTGGGAATATTAATGGCTTCCCTCAACCCCATCTGGAGATGTACCCGATCTCCCACGGGTATTGGAAACCACTGCCCCCTCGAGTCCAACCCAATCCGAACAACTCCCTATAAGGGAGGGGCTCGAACGTTCGGCCCGAGGTTTCTCTAGTAACGTCAGAGGTACCACGAGTGCTAGAGGTCCGCTGCGCCCGCACTACTTTGGTAACATCCATCGATATTTCAACAGTGGTAAATTGTATTCAAGGGAATTGGGGTTTCAGTTTCAAGGAACTGGAGGTGGCCACAAAACTTGCCACAGTCACTCTGCACCGCTTAATGCACGAACACCTTAAGCTCGGGAAGGGTAAGGAATCCTCTCATTGACCGACTGGAACTGGGATCATCATTGACAGCAGGTGTGTGGAGACCTTTCGGAGGTTGCGTTGTGCTGATTGAAAGAAATGGTCAGAAAATAGGCAAAAGTAGCAGTATGAAGGCTATGTTGAGAATGTGAATTTATCTGTCGAGTGGTAGAGTTTCTATTGTGTGTAGAAATCAATATAAAACGCCCCTGGTATTTTTAAAATATGAATAATACAAACTTGTGGAAATCAACATTTAATCATGTTGACCTCTACATCTCGGGGGAGGATTAAACTTATTTTAAAAGCTCCAATTTACTTTTATAAATATGAATTTAAAACAAGTCTCAACGAGTCCTATTTGGAAGGTCTGGTTTTAGACACAACACAATTGAATTTAAAGAACAGAGTGTCCACCAACCTGAGTTCTCATAATGAGTAAAGAAAGTTTTATTTATCACCGCATTATGTTTGACCTCCACGTTTTGTAACAAGACGTCTTTCAGACTGTTTGTAAAGCGAATGAGAACTAATGATTGTTGTCCCAAAACACATTTAAAACACCTGTGTTGGAGAAAAGAATCTCATTTGTAAGTCTAACCGGAATGTACGAATGTTTAATTAATGAAATGCTTAATTAATGATTTTGGTTTAGTTTTGCCGAACAAGGTGTCGAAAGGGATGCTGTAAATATATTGCCAATTAATTGAGGTGTACGCAAGGTGTGGCCAACTTTTGAGAACGTCTCCATCGTTGCCAAACGATCAACATGCAAGTACCTCGTTTGGTGCGTGGAATTGCATCATTTATCATTTAGTCAGGTTTTATCTATTCACTTCAGCTTCTGAGAGTCCAAATTTCTCCAAGACATTTGACTTTCACTTTTGTTATCCATACGTAATGAAGGTACTCAAACATAAGGACGTTAAAACTGTTTGTTACTACTGGTTCTTTAATACAGAACTAGCAGGCATCGCACTTAGTTCTACAGATTTGTCAATTCTAATATTATAAGTCGAAAACATTTGCATGTTTGTTAAAGTAGAGTAGCCTAATAAATTAAAAACAAGAAAATATATAACGATTCTATTTATTCCCCAAGTACTCTTCTGAAGGGCCTGGACTATAAAATACCTGATTTTCCTTCATAAATTACTAGAAGACTTGCAAAGAAGACTTATATAGGCTTCCTTGAAAATGCCATGGAGTAGAAAATCGTAGCTGCACTCAATAAACAATGCATGTAAAAACAAACTTCAGTCACATCTTATTTAAGCAGTATATATGCATGTAGATGGCTATGATGTAACACTTTATAATCTTAATCGGAGTTTATATAGCCTTTTATAACAGTACAATGCTATCTTATTGTTACTTCTGTCATTTATCAAATACTAAATATGTTTGGTGGTGTCAAAACCTCTTGAATAACCTTTGTTACTATTCCATCGATATATGTACTGAAGTTACTCGATGGCAAAATCTTCTAACAGCCCACATATGAGAACGTTATTTCTTTCATACTTAGTATTATGCTAAATAATTATGTTAAAAAGGAAAATCACTTACATTACAAACCAATCAACCGATATTTTGTAATCAATCATTGAAAATAGGTATTATTTTCCTCGAAGGTTACTGACCATGCATTGTTTCCAAAGAGGTAAACCTGGTAACCTGAAAATGCTCTGTATTCAAATTGACCAAAGATTTTGGATTATGTGAAATCCATGCACGTTTCATATATTTAATAGTAGGTGGTCGGACCAAAGAAAAGGTAAGATGGTTAAAAAGGTTATCAAATAGGTTACTCGACGAATCTGCTCGATGATTCTTCCAGCGCCAAAATGGTACCTAAAGAATATCAACATTTCTAGTACTCAAGATCCTTTAAAGGGAAAGTTAAGGGAGTCGTTTCTTTCACATTCTTTTGTGTGTATATCAGGGGATTTTTCATTATTAGCTAGGACTATATGTAGTTACGTCCTGCGCCGTGGCGTAGCGGGCTAAAGCAGCATGCCTTGGTCCCTGGCCACGGAAAGCGGTCCGGGTTCGATCCCACCCATGGGGTGCGGATTTAGGTCCCGGGTATAGGACTGGTGCCCACCCAGCATCGTGAGGAAAGGGAGGAGTTTACGCTAGGTAAGCGGTCCTGGTCACGGAAACCAACATTCCGGCTGGGGGATGCCGAGATGCTGACCACGTCTCCTCCCCGTATCGGTTGAATGATCGTCCACCTCTACCTTGCGTAAGTGGGCGTGAGGCCGGCAATAGGGTTGGTAGGCCTTGACCCTCTAAGAGCTGTCGCGCCATGGGTTATTTATTATGTATTTATATGTCATTACAGGTAAGGTATAGTTCCACCATAAGTATCGTCTAGATTGTTGGAGAATAATTGTATAAATAATATTTTAAAGGAATCTTTATAGGTGGGAAATCAATGAAATTAAATCATTAGTTGGCCAATAGAATGCTAACGGTGAAACTTAGATGGAAAGGTCGTTTATAAATTTACATCAATGTTCGCAGAAAACTTTGATTTATTGACATTTGAAGTTTATTTTGCCTTTCAATATTAAGAATAAAATTTAAATATAAATATATGAAATTTCTTAAACCAATGCAGATGCACAGTTTTTATAAATACATAATAATTAGATTCAGAAATATAGAGCCCACTGTGTGCTGATAGTGGTGCTCTATCAAATTATCTCTGGTTAGTGGCTTGCTCTGGAAATATGTCTAACCATTAATGGTAATGGAAATTAATTGTTGTTTCACACTAGCCGTGTGTAGGATGCACTATGAAAGGGTAGAGCCAGACTGAAAAATTCAATGCCATAGCCGGGATTTGAACCACGGATCTTCTGGTTCCCGTCCAGCCGCTCTAACCATTTGAGCTACTATGGCCAACATGCCAACAGGACATTAAATTCTCCAACTGACTCGTGTTTCTCCCGGTAAACCACTAGGAGTTCTCATAAACACATGAGACAACTACCTTAATGGCGACTTACTATGCTGACTTACTATCATGACAAACTTTATGCGGACCTCACCTCATCAAAACTGTTCTGCTTCGTTGAGTATGCTTTTACCAGCATATACTACAACGCTTCGCAATTCTCAGCCGCACTTTAAAAGTAAACTTGTTATATCTACGATATCCACGCGACTTTAGAATAACTTGCAACACCCGCGAAAAACACGCGCGCACGTATGCGACTGTTGATAATCCCGCGCGATCTTTTCGTGCTGACGGACGTGGTTTCTCCTCCATGTAAGTAACAGCGACTATTGAAAATCCCGCGCAATCTTTTCGCCCGTGGTTTCTCCTCCACGCATGCAACAGCGATTGCACCAAAATTTAGCTTTCTATGCTTTTTTATTTTAACATCCCTTCTACTGCTTACATGGGAGAGTGATGTAGCTGTTCTATTATTGGTCGACCACAACCACCCAAATCACTTTTTATATTTTTGAGGGAAGTATTTTTAAACTGAGTTGTCGAGAAAATGCATATGGCTACTTTTTTAAGGGAATGACTTTTATTCTTAATTTTCTTTAGGATTCACTCGATTTCTCCTGTCAGAACTTTGCCTGAATGCACTCTCGATACCCGACCCTGAAGTTTTATGGCACTCCTTGCCTTACCAGAAGAAAGCACTTCCTCTGACTCAAGGTCCGTTTCAAGTTTGACATATGTACAAATTTTTTTACAAAGTAAATATTTGTTTAGCTTGTAGAAATATAAGGTATCGTTTATACCTAATATAGAGTTGACAACTGTTTTAAATAACTTTTAACATATGATTTATTATTGGGTGCAGAGAGTACTGTTTCAAAACCGAAAGAACTGTTGCACAAGGTGGATGTTATACAAAATAATATTTTATGACAAAAACACTGAAATCGAGAAATATTCGTTGCTTGTATATGTACTGCTTTGTTATTTATGTTTTCATAATACCAGAAAAGAAACCTCTTAAAAATGTTCACTGCCTTTCATAATTTACATATTTTAACGGATAGTTCATTTGTTTTGGAACATTTTGTTTATTCCCTTAGCTTGCCAAGAAGGCTTTATGCTTTTCATGTGGTAAGTGCTTTGAAGCAAAACATATAAACAAGATGATAAACAGAATATCAGAAGAGATAAAAATTACTTCATTAGGGGTGATCTTAAAACATTTACAATGAGAAAAGGACCCCTAAGGGTTTGACTAGGACTAGGCATGTCACGCGTGTCAAATATTTTGTCACAAATAATAAAATAACAGCACTGATTACAAGGTAAGGTCATATATTATCCTTCACTATAACGACTCCTGTTTCATTACAATATCAAGTCTCCCACTCAGACACGTCGTTTGTAACGAGTATAGTCACTCCTTTGAAAATACTTCTTCAAATGTTGTACTCCGTTTTTCACAGTTCTCTTTTTCTATTTGTCTTTTCTTGGTTCTATTTGAGCATATTGAAACAATGGACCCGCCTATAGAGTATGATAATTCTTACCCTCACCAATCTTTCGTTAAAACCAGAAGCATCTCTTAATTTTCATTTACACTCAGGGATTAGGCAGTACTGCCTGTTTCCGGTCTCAAAACTATCTCATTTTTCGGATAATTCTTCCTTTCGTTCCACAATAAAATACTTTTACAGATCTTCTCATTCAGTCCGCCTTGGTAGTTTAGATGGTAGCGTGTCTGTCTCACGTTCAAGAGGTCCCGAATTCAAATCTCAGTTAAGGTGAGTTACCTGGATAAGGTTTATTCCGGGGGTTTCCCTTATCCTGATAGACGAATGTTGAGTAACTCTAAGCTCCAGTGACCTCGGATTCATTTGAGCATCACTTCATTCATTTCATTCATCGTTCCATATGACTTAACGTTGGAGGACCTATTTTTTTTTAAAAAAAAAAAAAAAAAAAAAAAAGACCTCCATCATTCTCAAAATTTAAAAGGTTATGAATTTCTTTCCTTATCTTTTTTTTTTATTTAGCGGGCCCAAATGACGGGCCCTAAAACACCACACACTCACTCACTTTTTATTTAGGATTTTCTCTAACAGGATACATCACTGTACTGAAAATTCATGGCCTGCCCTAATTATTACAAATTATATACTTTATTTCATTATGTTTATTACAATTTTATTTTGAGACGTAAAAGTTTAAAATTATAGTATTAACACAACTTCTGTAAATACACAGCTCATTGAAATTTTTCTATAGTTTTATGTATATATTATTATTGATGAACCCGCAAATAGCCTCATATATAACGTAAAAGTTGGGACATCACGAATGCCTATGTCAATATAATAACCTAACCTATGTAAATTGAAATCGAGTATGCTGTCCTGCGCCGTGGCGTAGCAGGTTAGAGCGTTGTGCTTTGATTCCCTGTCACGGAATGTACTGGGGATAAGTCCCACCCCTGCGGATTTTAAGTCCCGGGTATAGGACCAGTGCCCAGTCAGCATCGTGAGGAAATTGAGGAGCTACGATAGCTAGCGAAACCTAATCTAGAAAGTCAACTTAACGGCGGGGGGTGTGTGATGCTGACAATATCTCCTCCCCGTATTGGTTGCATGATCGGTTGACCGGCAATGGGGTTAATCGGCTGCGGCACACTCCCGGGCTGTTACGCCACAGGTTTTAAGACTGCTCGTAGTATCTTTAGATGTATACTTTAATTGTAAGACTCGGATATCCTTCGAGTCAAAGCTCTCCACAGCTTTTTCCTACTTACTCAAACACTTTCTCACAGTCAATGAACGCTTTATGAGCTTCAAGGTTCAATTCCCTTCTATTTTATTTTCTATTTTATGTAAAAGTAACATCTGTACACCCTTCTAATTGTTTCTAAGTTAGAATTATAGATACTGAAATAGATAAATTTAAAGCTCCCTCACAAAGAGGGAGAAAAATAAGAAAATTAAGAAATACATAGCTATACGTAATTTACTATTATTATTCTTGTAATAGTATACTCGCTTGTACTTTATTTCCTATATTTAAAATATTTACATCTCTATATTTTTCAAAGCAGCTTTAACACCTTCTAAAATGTTCCGGAATTTACATCCAATTTCAGTCCACTATCAATGAGGATTGGTAATTTCTTATTTAATACAGGCCCCGAATATCCCTAGCGTTCTGTATTTATTTCCAGTTCTCCTGATTTTCTGCTCTTAATCTTTATTTTAAAGCTGTTTGCAATTCCTCTAAGGCAATGCGGCCTACGTTTCAATAAATAAGTTAATCTGTTTTCTTTTTTTCCAGTGCCAATTACTAAACCGTAAGCCTGTATAAGGTTGTAAACACGGTAGGTATTTCTGTAATTACATATATATTTGCTATACCTTTGATTCTACTATTCAGATATTTATAAGCCATAGTTGTCTCCCATTTATATTATCTTGAACTTTGTTGTCGCATGACTTATTAAACTTTCCTTACAATACTTTTCGGTTGATTTCCGCTTCATCTGTGTTTCTCATTTGTTCCAACCGTTTGTTGTTGCAACGTTATACGCGAATTAATTTACTTCATATTATTGTATTTGCTATGTCTATGCCTATCCTTCCATATTGTATCGTACAATGTTTTTATTTTTCTATTTATCTTTTATTCTTCTATCCTTTACCCAGCACTTTGTTAGCTCTAGAGACAACACAGAGTATACTACGACCTGTGTGTTACATATAGGACACTTAAACTGATTACTTGTTTTTAGAGCCTTCTTTTAAACCCGTATTCGGATTAGGTTAAATTTACTTGAATTAGAAAGCAAGGTATTTTTTAATGGTCGAATTTTCATAGTTCCTTAAATTCAAGATGACACTAAACAGACTTTTGAACCAAAACTTTTAACCCATGAAGTGGATAAGAATCGAAAGAGAGCAACTGAGATATCATTAGAAAACGCAATGACGTATTCATGAATATTGCACGACCAGAGCTAGAAAAGTGAAATTATAAAATGTGAATTCCAAAATAGAGCTACAAGTACTAATTGTAACTTAAGTAACTAAATGGAACAGTACCTACCCAGTTATTTAAGCTCTTAACATTTTCATTACATTTCTAAACACAAAAATATATGAAATAATATATTATTACCACTGAAAGATATGAGTGGCTGAAATTCCGTTGCTTTCGTTTTATTAATCGAAAACTGTATCATTCTTTGCTGTCCAGAACAGAGAAAATCTGTGCTGAGTAATTCATATATATGTTAATTTTTTGTTTGCAGGGGAAAGGAGAGAGTGCATGGACTGTTGAAGCTGAAGGAAAGCTTAAGTAAGTAGTTTTGATTTAGGTATTAGTTTATCTCAAAGTTAAATAAATCATAGATTTCATTTTCTTAAAAGCAAATGTGGCGTTGACTCCTCAATTAAACGCAAAAGGTTAGAATATGTGGAAAGTACTCTTGGTTTTTGACTTGACACTCCATTTTATTGATCTGGAAAGATCAAACATGATATAGAAATGTGAAAACTAAACACATTTTTCTGCAGAACACAAAATTCTCTACCGAATAACATAAAATCCTGTCAAAACATTTTATTTTGTAAGCAAAACTTCCACTTAAAATATAGAAATTATGGGTGAACCCATTAGTTGCTGTCCCACCTATCGCAACAATTTTTCTGCATTTGTCGTGTGCATGAATCTCTGACACAGACAAATATTATGCACAAATAACTCGTAAGACCATTGCTCTTGAGCGGGTGAGAGTGCAACCATTTACACCAGCATAAGTTGCTATTATGATGTCCCTCTCGACTTAGAGAGGATATGGGGAACCCAGTAATTGTTGGGTAGATATTTCGGTTGAGATTCAAGGGGAGGTTGTACAGTCTATCCTTACAGTGTTAAAATATGTTACGTTGAGGTTCCCCTTTCCATAAAATGGCTCTTCAGGGTGTAGTCATAGTCTCATGTACTTAAAAATAATAATTGGAAATATTTTTTTCAAATCTTTATTATTCAAAGTACTGAAACTTCCAATGCATCTGTACACCAATTTTTCTTTTTATGGCATTGATAATTTCACAGAAAGAGGAGGATAAATTCTACAAATTGTAGCATTGTGGAGATAGGTATACCACTTGCTCTTAAGGGACTTTGAGGTGTTTACAATTAAGAGAGATGATGAGGATCGGAAGCGATTGAAAGGGAAGAGGACCAGGTGTGCAGCAGTGAGAAGAGCGCGTATACTAATCATTCTAATTTTTATGTTCTAATTTTCTCTAAATTAAAATATCATGGAATTAGCTGAACTCCTGATGGCTATGGTTCGGCACGTGGAGTTAGCCCAAACATTGAATTTTACAAGGAGTCGAGAAAGCCAAGATCACACCGAAAATCCTCTCTAACTTCCGGGGATAAATACCAGTTGGTATTCAAATGACCATTGCTGACACAACAGTCTTGGCAATGATGCTTTCTGTTCTCGATATTATTCTCTCTTCGCTTCTCTCTAATATTCTCATACTCAACAATTTATTCGCCATACTGACTTAAGCCACACAAACATAAGAAGATGGGGTCATTTATTAAGCCTGGAGATAAAACCTGAAGCTTTCCTGGCGACGAATACGCTCACTTTCTTCTCGGGCAGCCAGTCAGGTGAAAAGATGATTAGATATCAACGTTTCGGGAGTGTACATCTCTACCATCATCAGGATATTTATAAAATGTTATAAAAACAAATGGAATACTGGATATAACACAACTATAAACAAAGACAAAACACTATCAAAATTCGCATTACTGAACAAAAGACTGCTTTCAGTGAATTAAATGTCAGGCCAGGAGATGGCGTGAGTATAGAAAATTGTGTCAAAGAAAAGTAACTACTTAACTTGATCATCAAGCTGTATTGATCTTTGCTTCTTAATTCTACGGATTTCCATTTTAAGGCCGGTTTCCAAGAGGAGCTGAACTGATGAAATCCAGCATCACGATTAAGCGTGCTCCTTTCAGAGGAAATCGCCAAAACATCCTTGTCATGTAATCATCTTTTCACCTGGCTGGCTGCCCGAGGAGAAAGTAAGCCTGGAGATGTTTTGGTAGTTATATTTGATATAAATCCCATTCATTCATTTAGAAAATTTTACTATTTTCAGTAATATTACTGCATTTGGAGTACTGTATTTGCTCATATACTTCATAATAAAATATTAAATTCTGAAGGTTGTTTGGGACTGTGTTCACAACAAATGTATTCTGTGCATTCTCATAGTCCTGGTCCCTCTGTAAGCTTCGTACATAATCTCCAGCTAATAACTGCCAATAATTTAATGAAAATAACAAAAAATTTGAAATGAGATCTCTAATCCTAACACAGATAAGGTATCTTGCAGCAATACTTTATAACAAACCATTTCTGACACCGACGAATGCCTGGCCATCTTCATTGCGGGAGCTACGGGAACATACTCCTATGGAATGGGGCACCAATTGACCATCCAACCACCAAAGTCCATACCGTGCAAATTCCGCTGTCACCCGCAGCGCACAAATCGGCATCATTTACACAGCAAGCTTGAAACAGGTGAAAGGAAATTATGGACAGGAGTGATTTCACGCCCTTACAGAGATATAACTGGATTAAGTGATTATGTAGCTAGCTAGATTTGATGTCCAGTTTTATTATAAAGAAATCTTCTTTCCCCTGCTGACAGTTTTCCCTCCACTCAACAATTATTGTTTGAGATATAAAGTTTGTTTAGAGAGAAATAGTTATGGGAAACCATTCATTTAGTGGCTTAAGTTTTATAAAAACATAATGTGGAGAAATAAGTACCTTAGAACAGCAACAGTACACTTTTCTGTATATTTTCTAAGGAAAATCCCAAAAATGTAGCCTTTGATGCTTAAATTATTACATTATTAGATTGCACTATTGATATTCCTGCCAACTTCATTAAAACATTGCCTTTATTTATTATTTTGTTTTGTGTTGGTCTCGTTTTCGAATGATATAAATTGTTTATTTTTCAGTTACTGTCACTTCTATAATCTGTTTTATTTCGGCTCTCGCGAATTAGCGGCGTAATAAAATACACACGGAAAGAACTCTTCTTAAGGATGCTGCATGGCTGAGAAGTCTAACGCAAGACTTGCTCTGCTGTATTCACTATACGTCGCAACAGACGTCACAACTATACTTTAGAGCAGTAATCACTATCGTGTCAGAGTCACACTTATTAGCTCACCAGATCACTCGCTTTTATAGCCGATTTAACCTTCCAGAGAATTCTGTTCTCTTATAAAGAGAGGAAGAGGCGAAGCTTCCGGAAATTTAAGGATATCTCTCAATAGCTCTTATAGGATTACGTTGGACCATTGACTATTTCCAATTATCTCTTTAACTGCGCGGTCTGTCAGCGGCAAACCCCGATATATTTGAGACATTGCTAATAATGAGGAAAATGTCAAGAGTCATAATGTGTGTAACAATAGATGGGGATGATTATGACACAAACGTTTGTCATACTCACTATTATTCGTATGACAATTTTCATGAATATCATATTTAGGTTGTCCACCATTTGGCTAGACTCATTTATTCAATAATGGAATTATAAATAGAACTAAATACACAAGATTTGTCATCTTAGCTTACATAAGTAATATCATCATCATATGTTCTTAAAATCAGATGTTAACTTCTCTCTCTGTATTTCGTTTATTATTATTTGGAGACGTTTTGAATGCACTTCTTTCCTGGAAAGAACTGAGGAGATGCTACGAACTGTAAGTGCCACTGGTACAAGTAATGATAAATCCGGATATTAATTATTCTATATTGAATTATATGCAGAAATTTTTCCAGCTTTTTTGCTCAGAAAAATGAATATCCAAAAGTCACCTACACTTCTATCTATAAGATATGGCAAATTAAAATACCATTATTAAACCATTACTATTATGTGTTTCCTTAGCATTATGAGCCAATTATTACGCTCGATACACTAACGTTCAGTAGTGGGTTATACTATTATTATATGGTTGCATACTCTTTGCTAATTTATTAAATTATTTATTTACTTTAGTTAATTGATGGAAATTAATCATTTCTTCACACAAGCCGTACATAGGCTAAGGATTTTGATAGAGTCAACATGAAAAATTCAATGACATGGCCGAGATTTGAACAACGGAGCTCCTGGTTTCCGTCCAGTCGCTCTGAACTACTGAGCTACCATGGCTAACTTGCCCTCATAACATTAAATTCTCCATTTGACTCATATATTTCCCCGGTAGCTCAATGGGTTACAGCGACTGGAGGAAGCCAGGAGATCCGTAGTTCAAATCCCAGCCATGGTATTGAATTTTTCATGTTGACTTTATTTATTTACTGCTTTAAAATGTTTCGGCCATTTTAAAAGCTCATATACCTGCACTCACATTACTCTTCCAACTCACTCTTTCACAAAGTATTGTTACAAAACACCTATTCTTCCATATACTTCATGTATTTCGAATTAGGATTGTAACTATAGTTGAGCAGGGGAATATAATAGTTTTAAGTAATAGTAGTAATAAGGTCAAAGAAACGAGTTCATAATAATAACAAATAATATTTTTAAATAGTCAACTAAAACCAAGATATTTGGTATAAATTGCATGATTTTGTTTTTCTCTTACGGTTTATCAGTTACTCAAATGTCAGCCAGAAGGCAGAGGACTCCCAGGGTAATTCCGAGAGCATGCAACATTTTATTGTCATTAAAATATAATAAATACATTTCAATTTAATTAAAATATTTATAGGAATTTAAGAGAAAATTAGAATTTTTGAAAAAATATAAGTATACATTGTGAGAATATTTTTGAAGAATTTTGTCTCAGATATTTAGTAATTAGCATACACATTTAACTCACTAACGCTTTTAGGTTATGCTGTTCATAAAGAGACGCGTGCAGGCAGACGTTGTACAAAAATTGCATCTTTGGTCTGGGAGTCTCAAAACAAATTTGCAGTGAAATCGCGCATATACCTGTTCTATTTATCATAAGTACATAGCGAAACTATATACTAGACAGTATATACAGTGCTTTATATTGTATTTTACTAAGCAATTTAGATATATTAAAAACAAGCATACTTTTGAACACATTTTCGCCAAGTACTCTTAATCCTGATAATTGAGCATTTGCTTATTTTAGATGCAGATTTGGCGATAAGGTTCCAAGGGAAAATTATGACAGCCAATTTATAAAACCATAATGTTAATAAGAGACTATACAAGATATTTTAATATAAATAGCCGTACTCTTAATCTGTACAATTGCACAACCAAAATTACAGTTCATGAAAGCCTTTATTAGAATTAGTATAAAGTGTATATGGACAGAGTTGTAAAGAACAGCAATAACGGAGTTTGGAGGTCTGAAGAAAACACAATTACTATGGAATGTTGTAGGGTGCAACTTGGCTGTCACCCTTTCGGTGTAAAGTTACGCCTTTCAAATTTACAGCGCGTAGCAGCTCCATCACTTCTGCTGACCTCTCAACGCCCCCGGTGGGCGTCGCCGGTCAGCACAAGTACTGTTTAAACGACTCTAAGCCTTCCGTACATATACAGCAGATCTTAGCAACTCTGTTTTTTAAATTACATTAAGAATCTTCGTAAGGTACACTTATTTTTGTAATAAAAAGGAGGATTAAGATACCCACAGAGTTCAAATTTCTTATTTTCATTAGTAGCTATAGCAGTTGCATTAGTTTAAGTGTAAAAGGTACAAAATTCATTGAATGTTAAATCATTTCAGATCGTTTTAAATTTTATCTACCATACATGTTGATTTAAAAACGGTTAAGTGTATTACAGTTTAAGCTGTGAAATAAAAGTAACCCATAAATTGTAAATCTATTGTAACGTATTTTGTACTCTATTTTATAAACTAAAGAGCAGCTAAGAAAGATAGGGTAAAGAAGGCAGAAAATAAAGCACCAATACCCCGTAGGAATATCCCGATTTGTTTCCACCAAAGCCTCTCCAACTGCTAGCTTCTCAGATGACAGTTGTATCTCCTTAAGCAAAAATTTATCTTCTCTCTCCATGTCTTATTGCCTGCTAGTAGAATTGAACATGTCCTTAACTCCCCTTTCGAGGCAGCAAATGATCGCTGTAAATTTTTTCCTTGCATCTTTCCGTAACCTTGCATCTTAACAAAAAATTCACCCACGATTCCTCCATATGCATTAAATTTAAGCCACAAGTAATTATGGGTGTACATTCCGGTGCACGGAAACTTTCCGATATATGGAACAGCTGTTTAGGATGGTAGGTGAATGGCACCACGCCCACAGTTCAACCCTTGTCAGCGATAGGAAGGCGTGCACCTGCCTTTTGTTTCGTGGCGGTGGAGGTGAACTAAAAGCCCAGACAGTTTAAGCTACATTGAAACATGTAATTCAGAATTCGTCTTAACGCACTTTGATTATTTTGTCAACGGTTATTGAGGACAGGAGCACACTACCCATTCTTTTGGAATAATGAACCTTCTCAATTTTGTGCAGTTTTCTTGGAAAGGGAATGAGGGATGGAACAGATTTATTTATTTTATTATGTGTATGAACTTGAACTACACATTGCGAATATTTATTTCAAATCATCTCATTTCATTACAAAATAATTTAAAGCCGTAACTTAAACACTATACCGAGCATACTAAAGCATATTTTCGTCACGTACACAAACATAAGGGCAAAACACAAATACGATATTCTAGTAACTAATCCCCGAACCCGCATTCCTTATAACCCACCCCTTGTCCTTCTCCCCGGTTCCCGAGTTATGAGCAACGGACAGCGCAAGGAGGTGGTGTTGACAATCGTTCCACTAAGCTTAAATTCCTCCCTACCCCTTCCCTTGCACAACACACCTCGGCTATGCGCCCTGTTCATCGGTCATTCCTTGTGTTATTGGATTTCTATATAAACCAATAAGAGATTGGCACAGCCAGGACTGGTGTACAACACGAATGGTGAAACGGTTATACCAACATTATATAAAGTAACACACCAGAAATACCAACAGCATCGGAACACTTCCGTGCACCGGACTGTAAACGACCTTAACGAGCAGCACAAAAATAAATCACCAAAAATATTATTCAAGAAAGAAAAGTTTACATTGCTTAAGATAAGCTCCTTTGGCTTTGTCCATGCATTATAATGTCGAGTACGACACAAACTGCAAATGGAAAGTGATATATTTGACCTCTCTCATGCTCTGAAGCTGTTTTACCATAAAGAACCGTAGAAATACTAATCTAAATAAACGCTAAAATGTCGAATTTATTGCCACAGGTAAATGTGATTAGCCCTGATAACTTATACTTCAGAAAATCGGGATCGCTAATGTGCCCTTTACATCGCTGATCTTCCTTGGTGGTACACGAACGTCAAATGGTATAAATGGAATACAGCATAAAGGAAGTCATGTTGTTCCTCATATCTATGCTCCTAACAATATCTCAGAATGAATATCTTCGTTGAATAGACCCAAGTCACGCAAGCCAGCAGGTTTAACTTTTAAATATCTAAGTTTCCTCGTCTTCTTTTGTTACCTTTCCTCTCTGTTTCTTCTGTACTTTACTTACCCTTGTGACCCGTTTCCTATTCTCTGATATACAAGAGGTTTTCTTAGCATATATTATGAAATAGGAAGTTTTAGCAGAAGATTAAAAGAAAGTGTATCCTTTAGAGTACCTCATTATGCACCAGAGTTTCAATACGTTTATCATAAAATCTCGGTTACTTAATTAACCATTAAGCGTAGTTTCAAATATTGCCACTTGTTAAGAAATAATTTGAAAAAATGCATGGTGATTGGGGGAAAGCTGAATAGTTTGGCAGAGAAGCCGTAGAGAAGCAATTTAATTGTGCTAAAGTTTCAGCTTCATACTTACTCCTGCGTTGAAATCTCTCGAGGAGCGCGCTATTTTAGGTCTTGTAAGTTTCACTGCTATAACTTGACGCATAGATATTTCATTTTCTGTTTGAAGAGCACAATTATTTAAGTAACAAATCATATTTTCTCTACTGGTTCTTATAGACAAAAATTTTAACAATTAAAACTAAACTCGTCATGGAGGACTTCTTAAAAGTTGATTACCTTTCGAAATACTTCCAAGTGTAGGATACTCGCAAAATAATTGTGCATGCTTAAAGGTACCCAATTAGAGGTATTATATGAGAAATTTCTGCATTTTAAGCCCTGAAATTTAATATAATAGAGAATACCATATTTTAAACCCATTCACAAATGGGATCTGCGTGTCAGACATTTTAAATTGAAGAGGCTCATCAATATCCATTCCATAGCTTTAAAATCAGTATGCTTTAGCAATCAATGCAAACTAGTAAGGTAGCCCCGAGGTATTTTTTATTGTGCACGTTCAGGTTAACTGCCAGATGAGAACAGAGGTGCTGTTTTGACCTTTCCCTCTTCATTATTAGCACGCTGGTGAGTCAACAGCGTTTTCCCGTTACCTTGCTTACTATGCACCTATTATAAGCTTCCACGGACCTCTTCAGTTCTGGAGATTTTAAATCTCCGTGCTCATGGCCTCGAGTGTAAAGAAATAAATCATCGTGCAGCTTCAGAGTTTACTCGGCTGAATTCTGCCAGCTGCATTGTCTGGAGATTCCGCAGACAGCAGTCGGTAAATTGCTGACTGCTTCTTCTCGTTATAAGCGAGGGAACGTGACCTTTTCATGGGTTATACCCACTTATTGATTTATGGATATACTGACATGATTTATAAGCTACAGAAACGGATATTGTGCTTTCCAAGGATATGGAGACTCCACGTCTTTTTATTATTCCAAAAAGATAACTGCTATCTGCTGATGGATTGTTAAAAATACTTCACAAACAAATTCCTACAAAAGAAGAAAATGTTTACACCAAGTTTTTCGACAATTAGGATATCAAGTTCTAAAAGGCAATTATTACTTAAGATTTAGTATTGTGATATACTTTATTTCTTATTCTGTTTACCTTCTTTCCATATTTACATCTTCAGGGGTTGTAATATGTTATGACACTGCTTATGAACAAGTTTGCATATCCCACTGAGAAGTTTCGGTCGAACTATACACGACAGTGGAATTTCTTTGATAGCTAAGAAGCTGCATAATACAGCTGTTGCTCTGCATTGTGGACATATTACACTATTTTGATTGAATATTGTGAATATACTATTCATTCAAACAAACCTCTTTAGAGCGCTGAATTATTTTCTGAAAAGTTTTCCTCTCTTTAATTTTTACTCTCCACTGTCGGTAGTATTTACCTTTGAAATGTATTGGCGTGTATAAATTTGTAACTCTTCTAACATACATACTTAGAATCTGGGGAGACTAGGGATAAAAGTTGGGGATCCAACCCTGAACTCCTCACACAGCAAACAGGTTCTCTAGTGGCCTAGCTCCTCGAAATTGAATTTAGAAGGCCTTGAGTATTTCATTATGCGTTTTAAATTAAATTTCCTTAGTCAATTTATTCCTTGGTCAATGATTTAAGAAACAAAAAGTTTATATTATATGAGACAAAATTTTATATCATTAGCAGTTATCCTGATCTAATAAAATATTCTAACAACAAGTTATTTTCCTTGCGCTTCTAGGGTAAAGAATAACTACTATGGCAAAGTTCTGCTTTCCTTAATGCATCCTATTCATGATTGATTATTCCTCCACATAGGCGTGTGTAGGCTAAAGCTGCAAAAATAGACTGAACCATTCAATGCCGTAGTCTGGATCTTCAGACATTGCAACTCATTTGTACAGTAATAGCACGAAAAGTTAAAATCTGGGCTTTGCACTGAACTTTTCAATATAATTCTAACTGTTCAAATCATATTTTTGTCTCTGTTATAATCTTAGGATACTTCCCGAATGCGATTTGTTTACCTCTTAGAAGTTAGGTTTCATTCATTTTTTCTTGTAGTCATACAAAGTGTCATTACATAACAATTCATTTATGAAGAATCTTACTGCCGCTTTAAAATATGTAAAGAATGTTTATCCTGATTAACATAAATAGGTAGAAGTAAGTTTTCCCGAGAATAGTTCAGAGCATTGAGTAGGTAAGGTCAAAGCTTACAATCAGGTTATTTTAGTGCAGGTAAAGTTAGAGATAATACACAGTTATGGTGATATTGGCGGTGGCGTGGGCGGTGCAAGAGAATGTATATTATACCTAGGTATACAGCTTTACTTTATCTGAACATCAGAATTTACCAATAAATATAGTCGAGATTTGCAAAATGAAGCAGCAATTGTCTGAGAGGTTAAGCGAATCGTTCTCATGGAACCAAAAAGGCAGGTAGCAGTAACAGGAAATGAACACACGCACATGATGCAGTCCAATCAGTTTGTGAGCTGATTTACTGCAGCGGGTCATGGAAGGCCTTCGTACTGGCTTCCCACGTGGCTTCTATGTACTTGTGCTGAAAGAAGAGGTCGCTCCTGAGTAGTTTCACCTGTGCCCTCCACTTCTACCTATCTCGGAACCATCTTGCACGCTACCTGTTACATCATTTGAAGCACCCAGCCCTTTCCTTGCCTTAAAATAACACGCCCAGAAAACAGTTTACCAGTAATTAACAGAGCTCCATGAAGGCGAAATAAACAAGCTTTGCAAAGCCTACTCATTTTCTTTCTTGTATTCAAAACAAATCATTTTGGTTGGGTATCCGGTTGTGGGAGGGTCGAAATTCATACGATGTATTACAAAAGTCATCTAAATGTTTAAAACAAAGGCGTTTTATTTCCAAATCCACCATCGTAATTTAGTGGTCTGCATTATAGAATGACGCTTTAAACAAAATCCTAGAAGCTATGCAAATTGTACATGTACCTAGACATAATTTGTTTACATTATTAGTAAAACTTAATGTAGGGCTCATTTGGGCAGGCTGCTGTTAGAAGTAGGAATACCTTCTTGAAGGAAAAGTCCCGTCGAGAAACATACAATTTTAAAGGATCTTTTACAGCATCCAGCCAAAATGATATCTTCTTGGCATTGGTGTTTTCTTATGAGGTTTTCTTTTCTACTTCTTTTTGCACCTTTTAGTCCTAACTAATACGTATCATAAAAGCCACGTCTGTTAAATTATTGCACTTGATAGGGATTGGCTATTGCGTATTTTAATTTAACTTCATTCATTCAACATTTTAAAATGGAAATTGCAGTCAAGGGGTGGTGAAATTGTCGACACAAGCTTGAAATAAACAAGCCCTGTGTTACGTCTGTGTGTGCTTAATTGCGCATGTGTATTGTACTCTTTTAGCTATATCTTCAAATGGTGCAAAAACTATAGCATAAATTACTCCAAATTTATAAGTGTTAATTACAAAAAATATACGGAAATTGTGCATTTAGAATCAAATAATTTGAAGATTAAGTTCTAATTTTTATCTCTATAATTTTTAATGTAAAATGTAGTCATAAAAAGTTACTTTTGCAACATTGCTGTCTGTGGAGATATATTACAGTGATTACGTTTGTTGATTAGAAAAAACAACAATCTTATTTTGAGTTTTTAAGACATCAGCTATCTTCTGAAAATCACCTGTATTAAATTGATACAAATTCAATTTTGACAACAAAACCATTACTGCTCTTTAGGGAACGAAGGCACGTCAAAAATAATCACTGTGCATAATATACAGACTGTAAAGATCTGTGAGAACCTACTTCACTTTGCTTGTCTCTGGAGCAAGGCTACGGGGATCGCGGGTCATCTGCTACACATAAAATAAAGTAGACATAGTAATAAATTCCTGGAAATAGACTCCAGAATATGCTTAAAACTTCGTAGATGTTTTAAATACTTTCGGAAAATATATTTATATATACAACTATATATATTTATGAGTTCATGCTTAGATCTTATTAATTACACTTGAGGCAACTTATTATTTATACTTATATTATTTGTATTGTTCTAAATATTTGTATTGACGTATCCAATGTCATTGTATTGACTTAACGGATGAATAAAACTACTACTACTACTACTACTACTACTACTACTACAACTACTACTACTACTACTACTACTACTACTACTACTACTACACTTACTATTATTATTGTTGTTTCTATTTAAAGATAGAGTCAGACTGAAAAATGCATTGCAATAGCCGGAATTTGAACCACGGATCTTCTGGTTGCCGTCCAGCCGCTCTAACCATTGATCTACTATGGCTAACGTGCCGATATGGCATTAAATTCTCCAACTGACTCGTATTTTTCCCGGTAAACCACTGAGGAGTTCTCAAAAACACATTAGACAACTACCTTAATGGCGGCTTACAAAATGTGTGAGTACTTTCAGGCCCGGGATTTATAGTTAACCACCACTGGCCGTGTGTAAGCTAAAGTATGGAAATAGAGCTCCTAAGTGGTTTACCGGGAAAAGCACGAGTCAGTTGAAGAATTTAATGTCATGTCGGCATGTTGGCCATAGTGGCTCAAGGGTTAGAGCGGCTGGACGGCAGCCAGAAGATCCGTGGTTCAAATCCCGGCTTTGGCATTGAATTTTTCAGTCTGACTCTATCTTTCCATACTTTAGCCTTCATACGGCCAGTGTGAAAGAACAATTAATTTCCATTAATTGACCTAATAGTGGTTAACTATAAAGCTCAGGCCTTAACGTAGTTACTTGTTGTAAGTCACCATTAAGGTTGCTGTCTCATGTGTTTATGAAAACTTCTAAGTGGTTTACCGGGAAAAACACGAGTCAGTTGAAGAATTTAATGTCATGTCGGCATGTTGGCCATAGTGGCTCAAGGGTTAGAGCTGCTTGACGGCAACCAGAAGATCCGTGATTCAAATCCCGGCTATGGCATTGAATTTTTCAGTCTGACTCTATCTTTCCATACTTTATCCGACACACGGCCAGAGTGAAAGAACAATTAATTTCCATTGTTGTTTTTGTTTGCCTAAATGGACCAACTGATAAAAAACGTATTCCGTTTATTAAATGCATTCCAATAGCAATGCTATATTCAAATCAAAACAGCTGAATGTAAAACAGAGCAGCTAACGAGTCGTAAGAGGAATGGACACATCTCCCCCATATCAAACATACCCCATTTCAGCATTTTGTTGCCAGATATGTAACGAATAATTCCCACGATGTGTCGATGACTCAAGATAAATGGAGCGAAAGGCAGCTGCCATTGTGTCGGACAAGATGAAGACAGAAAGCCGGTCGACTGCTGCGACACTCATGTCAGTGTCTCTGTAGGACAGCGGGATATGACGGTGTCAGGTTGCATTATAGCGGTTGTTGGGCCTCCCGCGTCGCCGTGGGATTGTAATAGTCCACTCAGTGATTACAAGATGCTGCAACACCTGCTGACTAGTTCTCTTCCAGTCCAGATAACTCGTTACAAATGCTCTACAAACATGCAAACTCACAATATTGCAGCTTGTACATTCATTAAAATTGCCCAATGCATTGCTCTGCAAGTGCTCCAGTGTTCTTGTTTTGTTTTCGCTCTGGAAGCAATTACCATACCGGGTTGTGAACAAGGGCGCCGCTGGAAGTATATGGTTTTGTCTGACTAGTAATGAAATGCTAATAAGTCCAAGTTCGTGTGCAAGAATTATAACTCACTGATGTAATGATAAGGTGTTGCATAATGCTACAATGAGTTTAATGTAGTAGCTTAACAACTAAATAAAGTTTTAATATCTTAATGCATCACTCAACATTTATAAGATTTTAAGACATGGGAAGATTTGAAAATTCAGGATACATATACTAAAACTATATTTACGCTCTCACAAAAAGAAAGAATAAACGTGTACGTTGCATTGTCGTTTTAGATGCAAGAAAAATGTCGTAGGCTTAAGCGATGATCAAATTTTTAAAAGCCCGTCGCTGTAGTTTTGATGGCTTTCAGCTTCCATTTCCTATACGTAATCAAGAGAGGGAGAACAAAAACTACGAATGGCAAATAAGAGATAAAGTAAACAATCTAATGGATAATACAAAGCAATAATAAAGAATATTTTTGAAACGATTAATGTGGAAACATTTATGTGATAAGTGTGTTCTAGCGAGATCCACATCTAGTTGCCAGTAAGTTGTATATCCATATTTTATGATTTATAGGTCATAAAAGGTTCATTTTGAATGATAAGGTCTTTATGGGCTATTAGCAAAAGAGTCAATATTATATGTGTTCTGTTCATCATTCAAATACCTTCTGGTATATTATCGAAAGTCGCTGGAGGAACTTTTAAGGAAACCATAATTATAAAGAATTTGGCAATCTAAAGTATACTTTGCAATGAAAAATTTCGTGGAAAATATTCTAATAACAGTATCTACTAGTAGATCAGGCGGGACTTGAACTCTTTTGATCTTGTTCAATTTTGGTATATTGGCTAAAGTTTAATTCATTTTCTCTGTTTCAGATTTTAGTGTTTTCATTGTTGAATTGAAACGTAACTCGATTAGAAATCGAGGTGTTACGTGTTAGTGTGATGTATATAATGGTCCATTACGTATTCCTTAATCCAACTAAAGAGTGCAAACTGGATATAACAATCTACTCAGTGCTCGTGATAACCTTTATTTGTTATTGTTATTATTGTGATCTTGGGAAAGCAAACTTCTGTGCCCGCTTCGGTAGCATAGATGGCAGCGTGTGTGCCTCAAGTTCACAAGGGGTCCCGAGTTCGAATCTCAGTCAGGGTGAGTTACCTGGATAAGATTTTTCCGTGGTTTTCCCTTATTCTGAAAGACGAATGTCAGTTAATTCTATGCTCCACGGATCCTGGGCTCATTTGAGCATTATTTCACCCATTCCATTCGTCGTCCGATATGACAACGATGGTTATAGAAATATGTATTAAGCTTAAGTTTACTGCTTAATGAAAACTGCAACTGTATTCAATGTATGTTTATATTTTAGAGTGATCTTTCTAAGTTTATAAGGATGTCGAGATGAAGTTTGGTTTGCTGACCTAAGTTAGCTAATTTTAAAAGTTGGAGAAACCCTTTCAAAATACAAGAACATGGCCATCTAGAATTCTGATTAAGGCTTCAATATATAATTTTGTTCTCAAAGTATTCCCTAGCTTCATAAGGTTTTAGAGCTCCTAATACTAGATAGTTTTAACATTTAAAGTAAAAAAGTCAAGATGTGGTGGGAGTGGTCAGCATCCCGGTACCTCCCAAATAGTACGTGCGTCTTCCGGGACCGCAAATTTTCCGTCAGCTAGCTACTCAGTTGGTCCCTGAAGGACATAACGAGGCTGAGTGCACCCTAGACCAAATCTTCCAGTGGAAGAAAATCAAACTTGGTATGTATTTTTTGTTGTAATTTTACGTCCTCCAACGTTAAGTCCTATCGGACGGTGAATGAAATGGGTAAAATGATGCTCAAATGTGTCCAGGGTCCATGGAGCTTACAGTTACCCAACATTCATCTTTAAGGACAAGGGAAAACCCCGGAAAAACCTTATCCAGGTAACTCACCCTGGCCGAGTTGTGAACTCAGGACCTCTTGAACGTGAGGCAGACACACTTCCATCTACGCTACCGAGGCGGGCAAACTTGGTATGCGTAACTCCAATAAAGGTGCAAATAATTTTTTCGCTTAATGATGTACAGGTATTTAAATAAGTAAAGCGGAATCGGGAAAGAGGAATAATCGAGACAATTTAAAAACTTCAATCCCTCTACGAGTGTTTGAAAAACAATTGTATTATATACCTTGATATTAGACATTTGTACAGGGGTGTTAATACTAAAAGTAACTTAAATGTTAATATCCCGCGTGTGATTCATTTGAGGGAAATTAATTTAATATTACTTTAAACCAAAACTATGACAATTCTGACACGCATTTGCCACGCACTTCTACATCGTATATTTTTAAAATAAGTAGTATTCTTGCAACAAAACAATGTTGAAATTAATTTTATTACTCATATATCAAACATAGGCTCTGCTGGTGTTGTATAGAAGATTAATGTATCGTTGTTAAGTATACAGTGTTGACAAGTTTTTGGCTTCTTGCTTACTCATGCGTTGAAGTCACTTTAAAATAGTTCTGCAAAACGTTAGTTTTCATTTTTAAGAATATAAGTGTTGTAATCCACATAAGCTTCTTTATTTTACAGCACTGTATCTGTAATATAAGTTAGCAGTCCTCAAGCGTACAGCAGTGGATTCTAACAAATGCATTTTGTGATCGTTTTTGTCATTTCTGAACACTGATGGTTGTAATGAGCCCTGAACATATAATTGAAGTGAACGAAGTATTCGTTTTGTAAACGAATCTTACACTTCTGATACTAAGAAATGCATTCAACCATGCAGTTTTGCCATCGGCATGTGCTACATCATTTTCTTGGGAGACCACCTCCAGCGTTTCTAATTTATCGAATTTAGCAATGCTTCAACTTGCAAGAAATGAGCAAGGGAAAAAAAAGGTACATTCAGGTGTAGCGTACTGATTTTAAATTCATGCATTAATTTCTTTACACATGAGAACCCTATAATTCATTTTCTCTTCTAAGCCCGAAGCTAACTAACGAAGCTAAATAAATGTTGAAGCAAAAATAACGACTGCTTACAGTAAAATTAAAACACATACAGATCCATACTATAAGCAAATGGATCTCACTGTCCATCTACTTATGTTCTTGCTGTGTATTTACATTTTGCATTAATACAAGCTTCCCATACTTTTCCACTTGTTTGCTGCTATTTACAGATGTGCATTGTCCTTTCCTTTCACTTTTTCTTTTTACTTTCTATGTAAGTGGAGGGAGTATTGGATTTATTGGGAAAGCTCAATATTAACATTTGACAGTAAAAAAAATTTCTGAGGTCTTCTGAATAATAAACTTAGAAAAAAGTGAGCGTTTATATGTATGTTTCTGGTAGAACAGCATAAATATAAACAAGAACAAAGAAAATACGAATTAATTATCAAAGTTGGTATTTAATTACCATCTTTTAACGATACAATAGGAAGATTTTCAAGCAAGCAATTCTACCTCAAATTATCATTTACAAGGAAAACCTTTATTCCTTACTTTTCTTCTCTAATTCCTCAAAAGTAGCTCCAAAGATTTTGATTAAAGTACGGATATTAAATATTTGCATAACAAATGAAAGTTGTATCTTGAATTTATTGCAAATAGCCTTTCTAAATGAATATGAATATGAATGTATGTATAAAAAGCGTAAATAGGTGAAATTCTACTGCACAAAAAGTGGATACACTTTAAGCCACTCAATCGATGCCAAATATCATTTTTGAGACATTAAACAGTTCTTAGGTATTCTTTAATACTTGTTTAAAACATTTATTGCTTATAATTTTTTGAAGTGGTATGTCTCTACTCAAAGTGTTTGTCTTTTTAAGAAAGAAAAAGTAAATAAACATTTTCCATTCAACTATATTATAGGGGAGAACCTGTTGATTGGTCCTTGGAGTTTGTTAAACTTAAATACGAAGTTTGGTATATTACTAAAGTGTATTTTTCAGTTTTACGTTTAAAGGCACAATTTTATCCAATAAAAGCTTTATACTAAACATGTTTGCTTTTAAATTCAGGGAGTTTCAAAACGAGCATTTTGCTAAAACGTCTGTATCGAATTTTTATTGGAATACAATTCCTTGTTTAATTATTATAGTGAATAATAACAACATTAAAATATTTGTGTTCCATGTTTATATTTACTCACATCAAAGCTAATGTCCTTGTGTATAAGGTGGAGTTTCTAGTAAGTCAGATGTTTCAGTTTGAGTGTTAGTGTGATAAAGTTGTCTAGGTTAGGTTTATTTGGCATGTGGCATTATGTGGGAGTCTTATCATTAGTGGGGATCCTGGAAGTAACAATAATACATAAACAACCTTAAATATAATACATATCATAATATTGATATTATTGCTTCACCAACTGTGTGGTCTTGAGATGTTAGAAGGGTTCTTGTAGAATACAAAATACTAGGCTGGATGACCTTTAAAATTTCAACTAAAAACTGTAAATTTCTGCAACTGCTTCCCTTATAATATTAAATAATAAGCAATTAATAATACATTTATAAGTTTAATCTGTACTTACAATTGGAATATGAAAGAATTTAGTTGATTAGCATTTTAATTCGAAAATGAGTATACGTATCTAGAAATTATTCAAAGTGACACCTTTGTAAATGGATAAGGAAATGGAATGCCCAGAACTCCGGTTAGTGTACTCACATTAAGAATATTTTATGGAGGTTAGTACAACAAATGATCTGACACCAGAGATTACGACTCCTTTGCTTCCGGCAGAAAACTGAGAGATGAGGGTCTGTGAGCACAAGGGAGAAGTGAAGTAAATAAGACGAGTAAACTTTCCTAATACACACGGCGCTGTCAGCCTTTTCTTCCCTACACTTCTCTTATCTAAGGCACTCTTGAATTGAACTTACCTCATACGTAAGTTGAACGAACTGCATTCACCAAACTGCGTCTAACAAAAAGCATGCGTTTTAAAATTTTCAATAATTTCTTTCAGTCTAGTAAACTGTTTTAATTTACTGGAGTATTTTGGAATAGTAAATTGCATAAATTATTTAACTTCACAATAATTGTTTAGCAATGTTTTTATTTACTCACGTGTTTGCAGAGCTGTAGAATATTCGGAATTTATATAATAAACTGGTTAAATTATCTAATAACACTAATAAATGCACAAAAATGTGCAGGTAAGCGGAATTTTGAATTACACTAAATCTGGTGCGCTGTTTACCAAAATACGTTGAGATATTTCCTATCACGCATGGTTTCGTAATTTTTGGGTGATCTCATATAACCATTACTATATACTCAGCGCGCTTAGATTTCCACGCATTATACATCACTTCCAGATCTATATCTGGCCCGGATGCCACCGCCTTATGGTAAGATCTTCATCTTACAACCATGTACATCCAAGGATGCTCATTTTATTCCTGAAGATGCAGAAAAGCCACACTTAATTACACGGGTGGAACGCAACGATTTGGTATGTAATTTATATTGTCGCGAACCCGTATCTACGATCGCGCGGCTTGTTTACACAAAAGGAACTGATATGCGGGCAGTGTGAAAACCAAGACACCGCGGACAAAGATAACATGCAGATAAACGTCTGCCAAAACAAACAAACTGAGATAAATGGAAATTTCGAGTTACTTCTTGACTGATAGGGACTGCTCGGGTTCTGGGGTATCTGGCTTTGCCCCTCCCCGTGGTGTTTAAAGTGAATGATGAAGTTTATTTGTGGTTTAGTTTAGGGAGGGATTTTCCTTCCCCGGTGTAAGATGATGAGAGAAGTGTTGTAAGTAATAATGTGGTGTAGTAATGGATGAGTAAAGTTTTTTTTTTTTGTGGATGGTGTTTTGTAATGAAGGATATTGGTGAATTGAGTTATGGATTATTATTATGGATAATTTGAGTGAAAGATGAAGGAGGATTTGAATGAATTATTTTAAGAAGTGGATATTTGGAAAAATGGATTTAAGGAGTTGAATTGATAAATTATGGAGATGTTATTTTATTTTAATTTGGTGTAAAATGAGGATTGTTAAATTTTGAGAAAGTGTGTTTTGAGAAATTATAGAATAGGAATTTATATATATATATATATATATATAATTATGTTGAAGATTTAGGAGATTTAATAGTTGAAATGTGTTTTGGTATAATGTTAATTTGATATTTTTGTCTTAATAAGGTAAAAAAAAAAAAATAAATTATAAATAGATGAAATAAATAAATTAAATTGAATTGTTTGGTTTGGTTGTTTGAAGGTTATTGTAATGGTTTAATTTTGAAATATATGAAAGTTATTGAATGTATACTTATTGTTTGTTTAATATGTTTGAATTGTATTGTTTTTTTTTTAATTTGAAATTTATATTTTATTTGATATAAAGTAGATTTGAAAAAAATATTGATTGTTGTAGAATTAAAAATAATAATTGAATTTGTTTGTTTGTATAAATTGATATAATGTATTTTAATTTGTTTAAAGAATTTGGAGTTAAAAATCTGTAAATTTTGTGATTGTTGTAATGTAAATTTTATGAATTATTTTTATATAAGTTTTTGGTTAAATGCTTTGTAAGTTTTTAAGAAGGTTTTTTTATCAGTAATAAGTTTTAAATGTACTGGTTACCAGTACATTAAGTATCGGTTTCCGGTATTGTAGTCTTATTTTGTAATTGTAGCTGGTTGCCAGTTATTTGTATACTAGATTCCAGTAAATTTTTATTAGTTAAATTGTAAATTTTTAAATTGGTAGTTTTTGTATTTGTTTAAATTTTTTTCTTTTTTTTTCTTTTAATTTATTTTTTTATTTTATTATCTGAAAAATGATTGTTTAAATTGTATTTTTGTATTTATGTGGTAGTTAATAAATTAGAATTTGGAAATCATGTCCCGGTATAAGAAATTAGGTACCGGGATTAGATTTTCAGATTAGATTTTCAGATTTTATTTATTTATTTTTTTGTATGGCAAGGAGGTCCTTCAATTTATAATTTACTAAGATGTGGATGGAGGATGTATTAATTTAACAAATTTTGTATCATAATCAATTTTATTTATGTGCTGGTCTAATTTGTAGTAGAGAAATAAAAAACAAAGCTTAAATATTACTCTCTTCAAATATCATAAGTGAAGCTGACCGATCTTGACAGTGGGTACTAAAAATGCAGGAAACAACCCAACCCAAATTAATGCAAGATGTATCAAACCTTTACCTCAGCTTAATCATAAATTCAATACCAAGTTATTACAATATGATTAATTCTTAAGCGAGTTTTTCATTCTGTGGGTGTATTCTTGTGTCTTTATAGCGAGACGAATTTTAATTAAAGATGTTACCTTTAAACACGTTTCAAAATAACCTTCCTGAAAGTATTATCCATTGAAGTTCCGCTCTATTGTAAAATATACGTGCGACACACTTAGTGAAGGAGGGTACGACGTCAACACGTTGTAACATGTCCACAACTACGCCCTAACCAAAGGGGGAGGAGTGGTGTATGTTTTGCCCTGCTACGCCCATCGAGTAACCTATTGACCCAAGACATGCAAATTACTTTTTTACTTTCCTGAGGAGGGAAATAATTTGAGGCACTGCTATTTTCCTTTAAGCCGAAACAAAAATTATTTTTACTTCAATGAGTGAGTTGCATGTTTGCATCTTGTGAGGTAACTGCTCCAACGCACCATAATATTCTGCTGCTCATGCCGAGAGAAAAGTCTCCGCGGTAACGCACCATATTCGCGTTCGAGTGCTGTCATGTTTGATTTTCAGGGAATTGTCAGTTCTGGTCTTGGAACCTTTGTGAGTTTTCTGGCTCCGTAAGCGAATGCTTTGAACATTGTGCCTATCACTTCCTTTCATCTGTTATAATATTAGCTGTTACATGGTTGTTGGACCAGACGATGTTAATTGATGCACTGTGGTGGAAAGGTAGAAATATTGTAAATATTTATCCCTCGCTCTTGAGTTACTGGCAGGTGCTCCTATATGGGAGTCTACTTTTGTAACTTCCAGATTGACTCAGGTAGGCTTGTGCAAGTTTCAGGTTTAGTATCATTCTTGGAACGTTAGGGATCCCGACCTTGACAGCGCACATCTGGTCATATTATGTTCTACAATTCAATCCTTCCCATCTCCCTTCCTTGTTCATAACGGAAGTCATAAAGACGCTACAATGGCCTAAGTGCAAGCGACGTCCCCCCTCCCATAGCTCTGATTAACCCTAATTCAGTTCGCTCTTACAAGTTTCACCTACTTTCCTGAAATTAAAACATTTAACTTCTGATATTAGCATTACATTCATAAAATGGATGTCACATTTCCATCACAAATGTATACTAAATGCCAAATAATGACATTATGTTCCTCTGTTTGTGTATCTATTTCATGAGAATGACCAAACCATTGGTCACCGAACTCTGTATTACCCATAATTTGACCATTAATTACTTCCTGTCCGGAAGACAAGTTGTCCATCCATTTCCATCCCTGGTCGGGGACAATTCACAGAGATTGCGATTCGCCACACGATTCTAAAAGTGCATACAGATATAACTTTGTTACAAACTGCCTTCCACTCTCCTTCTTGCCTACTTAACAATGCTGCTTTTCAGGAAAACCTAGTATGAGATTTGTTAAGTGATCATTGATTTTATCATTTGCTTTTGTATAATATGTCTCAGAAATCTCGCTAAGATGATTGCCCACCAAGATGGACCGCAGTATGATTCATAAATATCACTTGAGGCTCCGAACTTTCCTGAATCAATACGTTCGTGAGTGTATTGGAAATTACCGACCGTCTTCTAGTATTACTTTTGAATATTTTTCTTATATTACACTTACTCTTTTAGATTTAAAGCTGAAGGAGACGTTGAACTTAACTCAGTTATACAAACCAGCAAAAATTTATCATTTTGGCAGTATCACTCCCCTAACTTGACTTTTATGCACATTTTCAGCTAAATAATGCTGCAATGATTGGTTGAAACCGTTACATTTTTGAAACTCGCTGGAATAAATGTACGTTTATAATTATTGATGTTTAAAAATCATCCAATATTTTTCCTATTTTATAAAGCATACAGTTTTACAGGTGCACGTTATGTCTAGTTTATCACTAGTGCCCCAGATCCCCTGACCTAACCTCACCGGATTTTTTCTTGTGGGGTATCTAAAACTTAGATTGTACAAGAATAGGCCACGGACCATTGATGTTCTCAAGGAATCCATTCAAATTGAAATAAGTAAGATTGGCGAGGATACATTGTTTCTTTACATTTAAATATACTGATAAAATAAAACGGCAGTTGTCATTAGTACAGAAAATAGATGTGCGGGGTTTGCCTTTAAGATTACACGTCACTAACCACATATAATATATTAAGTTATATCAGCATTTCCATTCTTTTTAAGTTGAGAAATACCTTACTGATGGAAAGGATTTGCGATTTTCTTGTAGCATTCTGGAGTTTGGCAGCCATTGTTCATGGAATTTCTTTACAATAGAGATTTCTATAGCTTTATTATACCATAGGTTCCATTTGTAGCCGGGCGGTGGATCAAATATGTGCGTAGTTTGCTTGCAATGCAATGTGTTCAGTCCTCATTAATGGTACATTTTCTGAATTGGAACGTCTTCTTCCCAAATTTGCTCTCCCAATGATTTAATTTCATGTACAATGGGTGTTTGACGACTGTCATACCATATTGTAATAATGAAATTAAATGAATGAAATGGAAAAGCCTGTAAATCCCTTAAGGGGAAAAGCCTCCTGCTGCGTAGGGTGTAGCAATTTGGAGCATTTTGGGAGCTCGTGTCGCAACTCCTAGGAGCATTGTGCGAATACTACACTCCAGTAACAGCGTACTTTCGTGTTCTTAGTACTGTCGTTGTTTACTTCACATATTTACCACATAGACCATTATTATAAAGATTTATTTATGATACACATACAGTTTTACTTTATAGCATCTGGGTAGCTAATTCTTCCAGTGTCCTTCATGTAGCTCTTTCTTAGATTGTGTTAATCACAGTATCCCTGCTATCTTTTTGAACTTATCTGTCCATCTGATCTTTGATCTCCCTGCCTTTCGACGTCTTATTCTTGGGTCCCACATAGTCATTCGTTGCGTCCATCGGAGGTGGTGCATTATGGCGACCTGCTCTCCCCATCTCCATTACACACAGCGTTAAACATTATAGTAACAACTGTTCAGTTCCTCTCAGGGATGAGACACGAACTGGTACTTACAGGCATTTTTTATTATAATTACTGGTAACTAAGTTGATAATAATATCTACTTAAGAAATTCACATGTTAGAATGTATATAGAGATGGCGCCACTGGACCAGTTGACGGATAGGATCATATAGTTTAGCTCTAAACTAGCTTGTATCCATAGTTACAGGTCAATTATCTTGTTTAGTTTTTGAATGACAGCATTTTAAACTACACAGGTGTAGATATACTTCCAGTGGAAAGCCTTAACGCCTAAAGAAATCAAGGAGGAAATGGGCAGTACGTTGAAAGACTCTGTTCCTTCATATACAATGATTAAAAACTGGGTTACAGAGTTTAAAATGGGACGTACGAGCAACAGTAAATACGCCTCTCTCTGGACGCCCTATGAAGGTCAAAACTTCAGAGGCCATTGAAACATTTATCGTTTAGTACTGGAAAACCACAGATTAAAGCTTTCTGAGATAGCAGAGGCTGTAAACCTATAAAAGAACGTGCAGGTAATATTTAAGTAATGTTTTGGGCTTTCACAAGGTCTGTGCAAGATAGGTGCCGCATTTTTTGACACCTGATCAAAAGTTGCAAAGAAAAAGTGTTTCTGTTAAGAATATGGAACTCTACCGTAAAATCCCAGGGAAGTTTTGAAACGGCTTATTGCCATGGATGACTCTTGGATACATCAAAACACTCCAGAAAGTAAATCACAGTCAAAACAGTGGATTGCGCGAGTGAACCAACTCCAAGAAGGGGGGGGGGGAGTCATTGTTTTTCAGCTACCAAGGTTATGGCGAGTGTTTTATGATATGCCCTAGGAACTATTTTTATTGATTACTTGGAAAGGGTATGAGTATCACTGGTGATTACTACGCAAGCTTACTGCAACGTTTGAGTGATGAGATGAAAAGTAAAAGACCTCATTTGGCAAAGAAAAAAGTTTCATTTCTTCAGGACAAAGCTCCGGCCTGTCACTCAATCATTGCAATGGTAAAAGTGTGAGAATTAATGTTCGAATTGCTTGAACATCCAACCTAATCGCCAGATCTAGCACCTAGTGACTACCACGTGTTCCTGAACCTCAAAACATTTCTTGGAGGACGAAGATTTCACAGTAACGAGTAGATCATTGATGAGGTAATCAGCTATTTTAAGGACCATGATAAATTGCGCTACAGAGATGGTTTAATTAAATTAGAACACAGATATGACAAATGTGTTAACCTTTCTGGAGATTGTGTTAGGAAATAAAGAAAAATGTTTTTAAGTGTTTTTCTTTTATTGTGAGCCGACCTTCAGATTGAGTTTTATGGAAATAACCTGTTTAACCACTTTTATTGTGAATTAATTTTGTGTGATCAAAAATAGATAGAATTATGCAACACAATCTATATCTCATGAATCACGCAATTTGGAATAAATATTGACAAGATATTAATCGGTATTAGATTAAATTTTAAAATACTAATAAGTTTTTCAATTGGTAAAATGTTTCTGTTTAACTCACTATGGTGCAAAGACCAACTTATGTTACATAGTAATTCCATTTTTTTTAAAATTTACTATCCCTTTAGACTCCTATATCGTTGTTGTCCCTAACATCAATGTATAAATGAGCAATAAAGATTTATATCGATTACAATAAATAGACGTAAGAATTGTTTATATAAAACTTGAGAATGCCATGTGAGTGCAGCACTTCGGACAAATATTATCAGAATATGTTAAGAGTTGTCTATAAAACTCATATGCAATAAATACCAAGAGCAGGAGTAGAAAAGATTTAAAGTTGTGCTCTAAAACAACATAACGACCAATTAGAAAACTATTTTTAAACTTAAGTCATAATCGCTAATTACTTGGATCGTTCCCAGAAAGAGTGGGTGAGGAATGCTGGGATCATAAGAGGAGGAAACATGGGAACACAAAGCCTGAGATTATCGTTCACTTGGGGGGTCCTAAAGCAATTAGCCGTTGATATCGTTTGTCTGTAATCTTAACATTGCGGTCCGTAACGAAAGCATTACCAACGCAACAGATATAAAGTGAGGCGGGACCGTCGGCATGAATAGGTAACAGGCCTACACCTGCACATTATCATCTGGGACACGAGTAATCCATTGCCAGTCACTCCTGGCTGAAACTAGAGCTCTTTCATGCTTTCTTTTAACTAATTAAGATAACAGGATCTAACAGAGATTCCCTTTCCTGCTTTCTTTAACCTTTTTGTTCTAAACAAAAGAAGGTCGATTCACTCTAATTTAACTATAATACTCGACACAGCCTTAGAAGCATACTTCATCTAAAACAAAATGTTTTGTATGTTTCCGTCTCGATTTGAACTCTGTGGAGTGCCACTTTTAACAACGACTGAAACCTCTCTCACCAGTGAGTCTGTATCAAACTAGAACGTTCTTGTTGTAAATATAGGAGAGGCGATAAAGAGAGAAACAGATATAAAGGAACATTCTTAGATTCACGATTGGGGGTGCAAAATTTATGATTATTTATGGAGGAGTTCAGAGGTGAGACAGATTATACCATCTGCTGCATTGATGAACTATGACATCTCATCTTCCGATGTGTTTGCGCGGGTGTGAGTTTAAACATCAAGTCAACGATACATTTAATGGAGGCCAATAATGATATGCTTGAAGTGTGATGCCAACGTTTTAAGCTAAAGAATTAGACCCTTTCTGAATTTTATTTTACTTTTTTTAGGAGTTGGCAGGCTGAGGAGCAGCACCAGGTGGGTTAAGACGTGTACCTGTTCTGGATAGAGCTTAAACGTAGTGACGGTATGTGGATGTTGCAGGGTGTCGGGTGAAAATTAGGTAGGGGAAGAAAGGAGGTAGCATGATGCTCCTCAACGGCTGCAGACTCGGGTGCAAGGGCCCTTATGCATCGCTGGTGGATTAGTTAATAAACTAGGAAAAGCAGAAATTTAGTATCCAGACAAAAATCTTGGGTGATTGTAATTTTGTTTAGGCTGGAATGAGTGCCTTATGGTTACCGGTAGTGTCCGCAAGCCACGCGGGGAAACCGGTATCGCTTTAAGTGGCGTTCACGGGGTAAATAGGCCCCAAGAGATCTAACTAGGGCGCTCTGATGCTGAGGTAAACTCTCGCAAAATTTGGTGGCCCGGCTTCATAACGGAGGGATGAAGCCTCGTGAAGTAGCCTCACGGGGAACATTGTGCATACTGAATAAATAATCCGAAGGCATTTATTTTGTAAACGCTGGAGCAGTAGCAGTTTAGAGCCTGCGGTCATACCACAGACTTCACACGCGTAGGGCATGATAGGGAGGACTAGAGCCTGAAAGAAGAATGGACAGGGGAATGGACATCACAGAGCGCCACACAGGGTATAGCAATGCCGAGGCACTGCACGACCGATGCGATTGCTTCCGGATATACCCCCGAAAAGTTAGATCCTTATCCAGTTTCCCTCCAAAGTATTTGATCGATTTCTCACACCTATTCCTTTACCTAAATTAAGTGAATGTGGGGAGGTTGGCGGGAAAGCGATGTTTGCTGAACATGATGGCTTGGCTTTTCTCCGTGTTGATGGACAATCGCCAAAGCGTGCACCATTTTTGGAGAAGGCAGAGGTGTCGTTGTATGGGGTTGAAGGCCCTGCGTGGGTGTCTATTTGTGCAATATAACAGCGCGTCGTCAGCATACTGTGCTATATATACGTGCTGATCGGTGGGAAGGTCAGCCACATAAACGCTATAGAGCGTCGGGGATAACAGGGAACCTTCGGGGACTCCGCCTCGGATGGACCTCCGTTTGGATGTTCTTTTCCCGCCACAGTGACAGTGAATTCATTGTTTAAAATACTGGCTATGGAATTATATATGTTAAATTCTGTCTTCAGAATACAGGTTCTGTATCCATAATAAAAAACTGAAATGTTTTTTGCCTTAGTCGTAGAAATGTTAACGTGACATTACCGCTAAGTCTACAGCATCAAATGGCGGTTTCTAAACGCTAATAGGGATGCTGACAATACAGTTCTATAGGTAACACGTTCAGTAAAGACCCAAATGTTAGCAATTAATGGGTTTTTGTTAATTTAAGTACCGTATAAATGCCTACCTCTCCAAGATATTCCTAAATCTGATTCGTATCTAAATCAGCCCTAAAATTCCTAGTATTTACTTTACACTATACCCTTTCTTTGTGAAATTATGACCTGAATTTCCGCCACGTTAGTTTACCAATTTGATGTGGATTTTTATAATACGCATTGGGATGCCAATTTAATGGATTGTTTTAATTTTGTGGCCTTTTGTTGTCCTTTGACTATTACTTGCAAGTTGTGGTCTCCGATAGATGATTATATATTACTTTTCTGAAAGTAACAGTTCCTGTTTTATACTGAACATTGACCTTTATTTTGAAAATACATAAAATTCATTTAACACACATTTATAAGTATTATAATAAATAATTTTTCTCCAGTTAATGAAACTATGTTTAATTTTCCTTCACTCTTCTTGCGGAAATCCTCTATCATCTCCATGATATATTTTTCTACGATCTCCTAAAATGAATTTTTTAGTTAATATTTATGTATATCTCTTTCATTTTTTCACTTATCAATATTCTATCACAGTAATTTTTATTAAATATTCTTTCTAACACTTGCAGCTTTAGAAATCGACAAGTAACCTTTACTGGGGGCTGTGTTTAAATAATTATTTGAAGCAACATTTACTTCATATGTATGAGGTGTTCGGATGCTTCACGTTGATCATTTCAATGCCCCTGTTTGGGATGTCTTATGAAGCATTTCATAAGTAGGATTCTGCACCTTGCTGTTGGATTCTGTACCCGATGTTCTCAGTTACGATGGGTTCTAGAAATTTCTACAGCTGCTCTTCTCTTAGCATGATGAACGTTTACCTAGAGTTGTGGTCGCGGACAGGAAGCAATGATTGATTTGTTGGACAAATGAATAATTGTATTACTTTATTTACAAAATTAAATTCTAATTTATTAAACAACTCGTCGAAGCACTGAAAAAATAAGCACTATTGGAAATGTCGAAATTTATTTTTACAATTATAGTCTTCACAGTGTCATTTCTGCAAGCTTATGGACTGAATAACATATACGTCCGACCTCTACGGCAGCTAGTTTCAGAAGATGGCCAACTTCGGCCAGTTTCAAGTCACTGGGACTGACGTTGCTATGGCAATTCAACATATTTCATTTGGGTCATGTCATATTCTATTTGAACATTGTTCGTTCATTTTCTTCTATCTTTTTGATCACTGTCACTTTCAACTGTTCTTTTTAGCCTCGTTCTATATTTACTATAATCATAGATAGTTTAAATGAAATTAGATCTAAAATAACTGTTTCACATTTCACATCTCTCTTTAAATACGAGGGATGTTCAATAAAGAATGATCACAGTTTTTTTTTTAAATGTATCCTTACTCATCCTCGTAATTTTGTTGCTGCTTTTCAAAATAGTCTCCCCTGAATGCCATGCACTTGTCCTAGCGTTTCTGCCAGTCTTCAAAGACATGCTGGAAACCATTTTTGAGAGATCCTTCAAAATCGCCTACGCAGCCTTCACCACTGCTTCTGATGATGAATAAGGCCTCCCACGAAGGCGTTTCTTCAAGTTAGGGAATAGAAAAAAGTCACATTGGGCTGAATCCGAACTATAGGCAGGGTGAGGGATGCACTTCACGTTGATTTTTGCAAGATATTCAGCAACAACATTGGCAATATGCGGCCGCACATTATCGTGGTGCAGCATCCAGTCTGCTTCACGGAAATGTGGTCTTTTGCGCCTGATATGGACTTGCCATGTTTTCAGTACATCCCTGTAGTATTGTCCAGTTACTGATGTGTGCAGGTACAACATGCTGATAAACCATTCCATGAATATCAAAGAATGAGATGCCCATAACTTTCCCTGCAGAAGCAAGCACCTTTGCTTTTTTGGGGAATTGGTGATGAAGGAGATTTCCACACTGAGCTTTGCTGTTTGTTATTAGGATCAAAATGATGTAGCCAAGTTTTATCAGCAATGATTACGTTTGAAAGAAACTCCGGATGTTCCTCTAACATCAACTTTAACTGCATGTTACCTCCATTGCAGCGGTAGGCGATACTGAATATGTCTGAACTTGCCTGGTTCTCACAGGCGTGAACCAGGAGTACCAACAATGAAACTACTACGGCGTGTTTGTTTCACATTAAGCTAACAGAATATAACAATATTGAATCTTGGTGCTAAAAATTATGACCGTAAATAATTGTCATCATTATTTATTGAACAGCCACCATAGGTCCTCGCGAGAAAAGATGTATTACTGTTATTTATACAGTTTTAAAGATGACACTAATGTCAGAAATTCTGGTACCCAAATTTGAACTAAACTGCTGTTTGGATGCGATGTGAGAAAAATTGAAGCAACATAAGCGATGAGCTACGTCAATTCAATCAGTCTCCCGTTTTCTTTGTCCATAAACAACTCCATAATCAATTACACAGAAGAAACGGCGAGGCGGAAGCCGCATGAATTAGTCGTTAAGCCAACACACTGACGGCTAATGAAGTCTAATAACAGCGACTTCTATATCCCAAGAGATGTCCAGTCATCGCCGTCAGTCAAGATTGCGCCCACACGTTCACGATGATCGGACACCTCAGAGGCAAGGGTGTGGCTCATCATTTGACCCAATCAATCGAGAACCACACTTGCTTACACGTAAATAAAACATAATAATGAACTCTGTTGTAAAGGTGAGAATACAACAAGCTACAAATCAGTAGCCAAGCAACCTGTAAACAGAAACAAACCCGAGGAGAATGTTTTATATCTTCAGTATATTTACTGCTATTGGCATCATTATAAAGTAATATGTTACAAAAGAGATTTATTGAAAGAATATGAATGGGCCATAACAGCGGGTCGTTATGCAGTTGTATGGGAATTCTCTTATTTACGGGCTTCCCTAAAGATAACAAGAATGAAGGCAACATATTGTGGCATTTTAAGTAGTAATTAATTATGCCTGCACTATTGATTAATTATTTTAGGTGAAGGTCGCTGTGGGCAGTGAGAGTGCTACAAAACGCAGGTGCATCTTTAGCTCTTCTCATAGTGTTTCCTTCCTTATATTTTTCCTGGAACAAGAGCAATTCTCTGTCCCAGTTTGTTCACCACAGCGGGAGTTTGAATTACCCTTTTAGGATGAAGTCATAAATACTTTTGTAACTTCCTATTATAAGTAAAATGCTCAGTTGTATTCCCAATTAATTTATCACTTGAATGGTAATTGGAAGTACTTTAGCTTTAAGTTTATCTACTATACATTGCAAATTTGTATCGACTTCACTTCACATCACCACCTTGTTATACCACTTCCTTAATTTTCAATGTCGGTTTATTTAATCTATGGAAGATAATGGTCTTGAATATCAAATTTCATATATAGCCCTACGTTTTAACACACATACATACACACAAACTTTCCTAAAAATGTGTCAAGAAATATTTGTCCAAGTTCCTTTTCAGTATTATTTTACGTTTAGGCATATTTTATGTTCTGTCATGTTGTTTATATTTTATCTATTCTCTCTAATTAAAGCCCTAGGAAGAGTAATTGCCTCTGGTCATATCTATTGCATAGTTTTAACAATTACAAACTCACAAGGATGACAACGGTACTTCATTAATGAATTTATATTTTGATCAAGAGTTTTAATTATTCTTTTAACGTGAATTAGAGCTCAGCGAGTTGCAGTTTTACATATCATAACAGGAGAAATTCATAGTGCGATTCATATAAACTCAGAACCATCTCAATTAACCACAACCTTGAACCAATAATAGGACACACGTGCAAATTTGGGAGAATATAACACACAATTGGGAGATTACATTATACTGTTTACATCTCAGAGAAATTGTTGGAAGTGTCCTCCACCAGCATCTCTGCATGATACGACTGTTGACACTGAAGTTTATATGCGCGGGTATCTTTAAGACTTTTGTGGAGCAGCTGGATGATATCGAATCGACAGAAGGCTATTTCCAGCAAGATGGAGCAACGTGCCATACATCCGATGACACCATGGAGCTTGTAACCTGTTTTTTTTGATAATGGAATAATCTCAAAAGGTCTGTGGCTCCCCAGATCCCCTGACCTAACCTAACCGAATTTTTCTTGTGGGGCTATATAAAAATAGAGGGTACAAGAATAGGTCACGGACAATTGATGTTCTCAAGGAATCCTTTCGAAACCAAATAAGTAACATTGGCGAGGATACTCTCCGTAAAACTCCAGAGAATATGGTGAGACGAGCGAAAATATGTATAGATGCTGGTAGAGGACACATCCAACATTTTCTCTTAGATATAAATAGTGTAATGTAATCTCCCAATTGTATGTTATATTCTACCAAAGTTGCACGTGTGTCCTATTATTGGCACGACCTTGTTTAGCAAGAAAACATAAATCATGTAATTAATAAATTAAGTTTAAATCTTAAAATCAAATTTGTAGGTTTCAAATCGCTTGTTAGCTTATATGTAACATTTAAAGGAAAAATGTTAATATAAAATAAAAATTAAAGACATACCTATGAAAAGGTCCCTTTTCTCGCCAGATACATCAACTTACATGGATACCGCGGTAAGGTTTTCTAAACTGACACATAAAAAGCAATAAATATTAGGTTTAAATGAAGTATAAATGAATTCAGATCAAAGTCAGAATGAACATACACACTAACATTATCATAAAGTTCTACAATATCCATTTAGAAAAATTATGGGAAAATATCCTCCCCAAATTTGTCATTAAGTTCCCACACAAGTTCTGATTGACCTTTAACATAGTCAAAGAGTCTACCATTTGTTTCCACAAGATAATATACAAATAAAAGGAGTTTGGAACAAATATCGAGTTTTAAATATTTAGGATGTAACATAAGTTTTAGAAACAATGCTGCTATGGCAGAAAAAGTAAGCAAATTCCGAACAATATGTGGTACAATCCAAAGAACTTTTAAAAACAGAGTGAGAAAGGACACAAAAATGAAAATGTATAAGGTAATGGCTATTCCAACTTTACTATATGGAAGCGAAACCTGGGTGCCAACACAAAAGGATTTAAATAAAATACAGACTGCAGAAATGAACTGTTTAAGAAGTGTTAAAGGTTGTACAATATTGGACAAAATAAGAAATGAGGATATTAGAAATGAATTAGAAATCAAACCAATCCATGACAAAATATCAGAACGAAGGCAACAATGACATGGACATATATTAAGAATGGAGGATGGAAGATATCCACATGTAGTATTAAACTATAATCCAATAGGAAGAAGAGACAGAGGACGACCTAGGAAACGCTGGAGAGACCTATGAAGCCGGAACGGGCGATATGCCCAAACCATGGAGTGAAGAAGGAGAAGAATATTTCATAAATTTAAACATAAAAACAAAGATCACACACAATTTATAATAAAATCTCACTGTTAATTAACTTATTAAAATGACATAAAATCCATTGTAAATTTAACCTCTTATGATACTGTATACTTTTGCTGAAATCTCCCTACGGACTTCCTTTATTTACCACTTACCTAGTAAAGAGAGAGACGGTAAATATTACTGTGGGAACACTTTGTATTAGCATTACAATTTCAAATGCTACAAAACACTGAAGAACACCTTTGACACGTTTTGAGTATTTTTATAGTACTCATTCGATTGTTGAAAACATATTATGGGCTAACGTGAAAGTAGCTTTAGTTTTATTAGACGTAACACGAAAGCGGTTCCCATTATTTATGTCGTGTGGATATTATTGAGAGTCATTCGATATCGATGCAGGTCTCGAGGTTACACTTTGTAGTTCGCCGCCAGTCCTTGATTATGATCTACGGGTTTTAAATCGAGTAGTGTTGTTGGCCCCTGGTGCTACAAGAGAGTGTTATCTTGAGACTACCGCTGCGAGGGAAAAGGCTAAAAAAGTTAAACCCAGTTATTTTATAGCTCAATTTTCTGGCGCCTGTATCCCACATCTCTGGATGCCTTCTTGTTTATATGCATTACTAAAATACAATGTTAGTGTAACGCGTCCTCGATAAATTTGTGAAAGGAATGTCTTAAAATATGTATTTCTTTTATGTTCCGCGAGGGTATTTTGGGATCCTGGATTACAAACCATTGGGAAGGATGATTTCGTTATGGCTAAGCTTAATTTTGTTATTAAGGTCACATAAAATTAATAGAAGGTTACACATCTATGAACAGAGGGCTTATATCTCACCTCTCTATATATGTTGTTAGCTTGTCAGATAAAGAACTAAAGTTTTCTTGGCGACGACTGATCTCACTTTCTTCTCGGGCAGCCAGTCAGGTGAAAAGATGATTAGATATCGACGTTTCGGGAGTGTGCATCTCTCCCATCATCAGGATATTTATAAAATGTTATAACCACAAATGAAACATTGGATACAACACAACTATAAACAAAGACAAAACACTAGCAAAATTCGCATTACTGAACAAAAGACTGTGTTCAGTAAATTAAATGCCAGGCCATGAGATGGCGTGAGTATAGAAACCTGTGTCAAAGAAACGTAACTACTTAACTTGACTATCAAGCTGTATTGATCTTTGCTTCTTAATTCGACGGATTTACAGTTTTAAGGCCGGTTTCCAAGAGGAGCTGAACTGAAATCCAGCACCACGATTAAGCGTGTTCATTTCAGAGGAAACCGCCAAAGCCTTCTTAATTCTCCGCTCCCAGTAAGTGTTACATTTTTCCAATTATAAATATCCCGATGATGGGAGAGATGCACACTCCCGAAACATTGATATATAATCATCTTATTACCTGAAGAGAGTGTGCCCGATAAGAAAGTGTGAACAAGTAGTAGAGTTTATTGTATGTCTAAATTCTATATTAGATGTGGAGATTTGACCAAAATTGCATATTTTAACTCACATTAAATAAGAAAGTGTTTTACAAAAAGATTCGTTAGTATTGGGTATGAATAACTTACAATTTAAGTATGGTATATTCCTAATTTGAGTCATGAGGTTTTTAAAGAACCTCAAACCCTCTCTGCATGCAGAGATTTCCACATTTTTCGATTTTCTCAAAAATGCCTTCAAGTAGCTAAACACTTTTTTTGAAATATTCCGTGTATATCATGGAATGTAAAACCTTTACTTATGGCATTTGTGCCCGCCCCTGTAGCGTAGGCAAGTAGCCTGTCTGCCTCACGTTCAAGAGGTCTCAAGTTTGAATCTCGATCACGGTGGATAAGGTTTATTCCGGTGGTTCTCCATATTCTGAGAGATCCTTGTCTGGTAACACTAAGGTGACTCTGGGCTTATTGGAGCATCACTTCATCCATTTCATTCATATTTCGATATGACTTAACTTTGGAGGACATAAATAACAAAAAATATAAAGAATTAGAAAGAAGCAAATTTAGTAACAAAAGAGGTGTCTTGCGAAAAACAAATAAGCGACACACTACGAAGCACACACACTGCAAAATAAATTAGGCGTTTGTTTATACTCGTGTTATATCCAGTATTTCATTTGTGGTTGTAACATTTAATAAACATCCTGATGATGGGAGAGATGCACACTCCCGAAACGTCGACTTCTAATCGTCTTTTCACCTCACTTGCTGCCCTAGAAAAATTTGAGCATATTCGTCGCTACGAAAGCTTCAGGTCTTATTTTAAATCAAGCGTTATTTAAACAAAACAAGCAGAATATTGCAGAAGTTAAATGGAACAGTTATTTTTAAATGCCAAATTGTTAAAATCACGCAAATACTGAATGCATGAGTTGTTGACCGTGCATACATGGTATTTAAGGTACAAGGTGACAGTGAAGAGCAAAAGGAAAAGAAGAAGAAAGAAGGAAAATGGTAATAAATTGTCTATGACTAACTTAGACATTATCAGTTTCTCTGGCTTGCCTGTATGCCACAACATGCCATTCTCCTTTTAAAGGATTTCTCTTAGTATAATTGATCACTGGGTATTTTTAAATGTGATCCCATTGTGCGCGTTCCACAAATAATACACAGTCATCATCCAAACCACAGAATTAGTATAATCTCCTGCCAGAATAAACTACTTTTTGTGACGTCCAGTTTTTCAATTTGTTGTTCGACTACCCTTACCCCCTGTTCACACATTTCCCTGCCATTCTCGGCAACCACTCCATTATGGCAGTCGTGTATCACACAGGCTTTGCTATATACAATCAATCAATTTTCCTGAATCATTATGCACTTTATGTAAAAATGCAATGAAAACTGTATTTGTTAATATTTCAATTTACATCCCTTGTCTTGTTAGTATTAAATTATTAGAGTTTCTCTTACCGTTTCAGTGAAGAGACATGAACATTTAACGCGGTTAACTTGCATCATTGAACTGTATACGCTCGCCCATTGTTGCAGAGAGGAAACGGAAAACTGCCAGTGTCATATACGGTTTCACAAATGCCAAACTAGTGGAAAATAAATCATTAAATATATTTTATTGTTTTGAATTAGAAAAGGAAAATAGTTTGAAGATGGTAAACGGTTTATATATATATATATATATATATATATATATATATATATATATATATATATATATATATATATATATATATATATATATATATATATATATATATATATATATATATCAAAGCTCATTCATTTTCTGCTTGTCACATGAACGTACGTAATATTATTTAAAGTACTCCTCTTTTGCCATAAAGCCATTAAAAGTATATATAGCCTGGCCGTTTTTATCATTGCTTTACTTGTGTTGGTGTCTTTTTTTCGTTACTTTCTTAGGTTCAGCTGTTACACAATGCAGTTTTATACAAATTTTTGCACAACACAGGTCTCTTTTTTGCTGTAGAAATATTGCGTAATTCATTTTATTTTATTGCATATAATTAGACGTCATTTGTTTTATAAAAGGTGATTTACAAACTTCTTTTGCTGAAATACAAAGATGTGGCAATTATTAGCCTCAATGAGACGTTTTATTAGTTTTCTCGAGATTATGTTCCCAAATTATTAAAACTTTAGTGTGTCAAAGTGCTTATGCAATTCTCTACCAAGTCTAGTTAGATTGGTGTGTATATATGGAGGAAGAAAAAAAGAATAGCAAAATCGCACAGTCAATTTTTTATATTTACTGCGGTATCGATATTTTTTTCAATGAAATGCAGGCAAATTAGTTTCAGTTTGAATAAAAGGATATCCTTTATGACTCTTCAGACATTATCCTCTTCAGCATGTGGCTGTTGTGTTACGTAGAATCAAAAGTCTGGTTTGCAGAAATTAAGAACACTTTTTAATGTAGTAAAAAGACGTGCAATTGACAGTCAGCTCTCTTCAAGGTCGACGCGGTGCTCCGCTTCACGTAAACAAGTGAAAGAGATCAATGCGATATACTTTAAACGTCCACTGTTGCATTAACCATCACACAACTGGCGCTTCTAACACTTTGCTGTTATTTATACCTCCAGTCATTATTTCTAGAATACCGTAGACCTTCCGAGAACATTCGCGGCCGCAAGAGAAAGACAGAAAATTCCGGAGCGTCTCTGTCTCTTTCTTTCTCTTGGCAAGCATCCAGCTCTCCTGCCCACGCACCCGGCTCCCGCTTGTCGCGGCAGCACAACAATGTCATAGGTGACAGTATTATCTATGAAAATTTGAAACCATAATTGTCAATGAAATAATGCATTCTTACTTTAATATCTATTTTCTTTATTTTGTGTAGGTTTTTGACACCATAGGAAGAGAAATGCTTTCTCCAAGAAAAATTAGTAGTGCAATCCTGTGATTGTATTCACACAAGGTTCTTTATTAATTTATATACAATTATACATTATTTTAAAACTAGGGAAATACAACTATTTTCTCTCAAAATTGTACTCGAATCTAAATTTGACATCTCCGCATGCTAGATATGATGACCTGAAACGGAACATTTCCTAATTTATAGGAGCTACATTTTCAATACTATGAAGAATATGCTAAATATAGGTAAAACAAAATTAAATCTGTTCTTTACATTTCAAAACAAATCTGATAAAAGCCTCATAGTTTTCATATTTCACTGCATCTGATTCAAATTCATTGTTATATTATGATATTCTCCAGCATTTAAGCATCTTCATAGAATAGAAGAATAAAGAACTGGTTTCTTGAATACTTATTCATTACCAGTGATGAAATCGAACTCGTCCCGTTTTAATCGAATTACTAAAACATGAAGCAGTTAACGCCCTTAGAAACTTATTCTGTTGAAGCTATTAGATTTAATCTTTAATCATCATCTGACACGAAAAGGAAATTAAGCGTGTTACTGAAAGAACTGGAAAGTCATGCAATAGGCTCGTAACAGTTTCTGTTCTGAGTACGTCTTAGATAAATATCTTGCTTAAGTAAATACTATGTCCAAAATTAAAAGCGTTAATGCATTTAGTTTAATGGTGTAGAAAGAAAGGCGAGTTACATTTTAAGCAATGCTTATATCAATATTCTGTAGGTATTGTTCCTTTGTACTAGGGCACCTCTTCCATCAAAAGGAATTTAACGTCAGTACTTTCTATAATTAAGCGCTTGTCTTGTACTCCTAAGAAAATTAGGCGAAAGTAAGTGTGCAGAAAGTGTATTGGTAACAAACGACTAACCGTGTCAAAATAATCGTAAAGAATATTTAAATTATCAGGGTACTTCGCAACAATTATCTGATTCTTTTCACGTAACAAAAAGTAAAAAGTTTTAAACAGTTACATTTTATTTTGCTTTCATTTATTCAGTATTTGCACAAACCATTGAAGGCCCGGGTTCGATTTCCGTGGCCGATCTACCTGACCCGGAGTTTTCCCGGGTCCGTAGGCGAATACTGGATTGGTTAATTATATCCCCCGAATTTCCTGTAGCTCCATTTCATCTCCATTATCATTTCGCATCATCTCTCATCTGATGGCCTCTTTTATGGTAGAAGTGTCGGCGGGTGTCTCGGCGGTACATGGTAGGATTAGATGCCCTGAGGTGAACTACTTCCTCCTCCGGTAGGTTGGTTGTCAGTCTCCGCGCCTCTGCTGGGACCATTTCGGGACCGCCAGCCAGGGACCTTTGGGGCTCGGCTGCTTAGCTCGTTGCCGTCCCGCAGTAGGGGAGCGTGTCCGTTGTCCTGGCCTCTTGGAGGAAGTCTCTATTTAAGTAAACAGTAGAGACCCTGTCCTCTGCATTATCGTGGCTCCTTGGGTCAGCCACCCTCTGTCTCCTCTCACCTCATCCTTCCTCCCGGAGATGCCCCACTTCGGGGCATAGGTACAATGTACATTGAACCGTACCTTTGTACTGAATCCCCACCGTATTGAAATTTTAATCCAAACCATTAAACTCATTGTGTCAATTCGAAGCATACTTTCTCTCCAAATACTCTATCTGGTGTATTTGGACAGATGTTGAATAACAGATGCGGTAGCTTACTTGTATAGGGGTTTATGTGCTCAATAGTCGTTATTACTGCGCATCTGCAAGAAGAATACTGAGTCGCGCACATGCTAAAACTTTGTAACTATGTTAATCTTGTCCCTGTAATGGGGAAGGAGCCACGACATGGAAACAATGTTTTAGTTGAAACCTTGATAGTATTTGATGAACGTTAGCGTAATTTTAGACAGATATATGGACACATTATAGTCAAAGGTGTTTAGATAGATGTCTGAATATAAATTTTATGCATTATAAGGTTCGACGTTTGCGGAAGCATAATGGAAACTATACGTCAAATAGGCTACTATGTGCTCGAACTTTCCGACGCACACGGAACGTTTCTCTTTTACACTGTTGAATCTGTTATAAATCCGATAATCACAACTAGCAGTACAGAACTGAACTTACCGAATGAAGATTGATTTTTTACCACCTTTTATACTCTGCCAATCACGCAAGAAATGTCCTAGAAGCCAAAATTTCTCAGCTCGAAGGAATGACACATTGACGATGCTGAATCTAGAAATCATGAAACTTAGGGGCCTGGATGTAGTAAGAACTGCCGTTAAACACAGAAGGACATGAAATGGTGCCTTAAATTGGTTTATATGCTTACGGAGAAATGAAATCAACTGAGAAGAATAGACAAATAGCAAACCAAAACCAGAAAAAAGGTCTGGTTCCAATCCAAATTGGTCATTAGGAATGAATATAAATTGTTTTGGTGAAAAAATACTTCTGTAATTTCAATCCTACTGTTTATGAGATAAGAGACAGCGATTTTTTGGCTGGCCCGTAGCTCAATCGGTGGAGCACCTGCCTGCCATGCTCGATTCCTGGGTCCGATTCCCGGCAGTGAGGGTTGAGATTTTTCTCCGACCAAGATAATTCCTCATCTTCTCCAGACTCTGGAAGTATGAACGAGAGTGGGAATGTGTGCATGATCTAAGAGCTAACTAATACGAGTTAACACCTTCGATATGTTCCAAAGAAGAACGGCCACCAATATGACCATAGCAAGTAAAGGCGGAGTATAAATGGAAGAAAAAAAAATTCTTCCATATAAATGAGAGAACTTTATCAAAAGCTTCTCTTGCATCCTAGAAAGTAATCGACATTAAAGGCGAAGTTTAATGCGCCGATGCGTTGTTGTGTTAAATGAAGTACTTCCAGCGTCTTAGACACCTAAATGGCAGAGGTAGTGAAACTCAAGTGTCGCTCTCATAAAGTTTAAGCAACTAAAAATTGTGTTCACGTATGTTTGGAGCCGGTCAGAGAACGGGTTCGTTTTCTTGAGGCACCTAAATGCCGTTATTTATGTTCATCCTACTGTTATGCTAAACATATCGATTTTGGGACCACAAAGCAGAGTTTATGTTTTAATATCCCGGCTATTAGAGCGTGCCACCTCTGTTTTTATGCTCGCTGTTGTCTCTACATACACTCGTCAACGCCTGCGCGAACACCGTCTAAGATTTAATTAACATTTGTTTCCCATATTAGCTTGCTATGGTTGTCACGCGGAATTTACAGTCGCACTCTCCATTGAAATAACTACGGAACGTCGCGAGTGTCTGCAGCAGCAGACACCAAGCTGTGACGTAATAATATTTTCCGGATCGCGACCATAATGCTGGGCACCCCCCTCGCCTTTTTGAGTAAGCATTCCAGTGGGATTAATCATAGTGGAGCCACAACCATATTTGTATAGCAAAATTAAGAGACGCACAGAGGAAGCCAGAAATGAAATTCAAAAGTAAATAATGGTAAAGGATCACAGAAATGGGTGGACGGGAAAGGTAAGACTGTTCCAAAGTAGAAATTGAGGGGGCGATAAGCGGGAGAAAGAAGTGACCACTACTATGTCCTTGATGTCCTTCATGTGTATGACAGAAAAATGTGGAGCTATGTATCTCATGAAAGAATCCGGATAGAGCAACCACAGTTATGAATAAATCATTTCCGCTCCCCTCTTAAGCCGAAAATACTCATATGTATTTTTTACTTAAGTCTAAGGATGTAAATTAAGAAAATGTATCTATTTTGTAAAAGAATATATATGTATATATATAATTGTGTGACCAATAGCTCTTTTTTCTTCTTCAGTATCAGAAACTATGCTTGCAGCCTGTATTGTCTTTATTCCAACCATCACTTTAGTCATCCTTTTCTAAATCAAGTTTTTCATCTTCTTTCTGGTTTGCATTATATTCATTATTTATTATATTTTCATTAACATTCTTTTAATGCATTGCACCTATCATTAGCATCTGTTGCATCCATACTTGTTTATTCTCTTGGAATTTCACTAACGCAAACAAATTTTAATTCTACTCTTAGGCTTTCGTTTTATGTTTGTTCAAATATTTGCTGTTTTCATAACTTCATCTATATTTATAATTTCTCTTTTGGTTTTTAATACTCCTTGTACTGCATCACATATAATTGAAGGTTTTTCTTACGCAACCCAAAAATGTACAATAAGAAATGTATTAAGTGATTCTATTTATCTTGGGGTGTAAGACCGTTTCCCTCTTATGCCCGATTTCACCAACAGATTTTAAAATAGACGTTAACAAATTTAACGTAACAATTGCAACAGCGTTAACAAAGGTGTTAAATTTCTTGCATTTCACCAACCTGTTTCCTGAAAATGTTAACAAACACGTGTTAACGCCAAGAAACTTGTAAATATTACAGCTGTGGTGCTTTGACTAAGGATTTATATTTCCCAACAGTTTCTGTCAGACATAAATGTAAATTCGTTAATCCTATGTTCTCACTCAATTTTTAACTGGACATGGCAAATTTTCAGCTTACTTATTTCCATTCAAAATCAAATCCACAGGTGATTGTATTTGTGGAAATCATCTTCAAGATGTCCCTCACATTTTATTTGATTGCTCGTTTTTCTGTTTTAAAAGATACGAACTTGAATTATTGATTCAATCCTTAGGTTACACTTTCTCAAAACCATTTACACATATTCTGATGAATTACAAAACTTATCACTATTTCATGGCTTTCTTAAACAAAATATTTCTTAAGCTAAATGATTCATCTTGATGTTTACTGTTTGTCAGCTTGATATTGAATTTGTTATATTTTTGTAAATTGTATTATATTCACAAATTTGTAAACTATATTCCTAATATACCTTTGGGTAAAATAGGAATAAAAAAGTTGGATAATAAATAAATATTACAGCTATAGAAGGCTATGGGTGAGTCGTATTGTTTTTTGAATGTACCGCGATGCGCTTTTGTTTTCATTTTCGTCTGCACACAGCTAAACAATGGCGGATAGACAAAATTGTAAACAAAAGCCGTGAAATAAATTTCTTATCGATGTAGAAAGAATTTTTAATTGAATTGGTGACGAAGTATAAGGATATCTTAGAAAGCAGGAGGATGGATTCGGTGAATGTAAAAGAGAAATATGTCATGCGGGAAAAAATTGAAAATGAATTTAATTCAAATGCATGTGTTATTACTAGAAACACGAGACATCTTCTTCATAGTATGTAAATTTAAAACGAGGTGCGAAGAAGTACAAGTGACGAGTGACTTGAATCTTTCAAGACAGGAGGTAGACTGTGTATTATCCACACAATTCAGTGAATTATAAAATCGCAAAGTTATTAATACTTGAAGCAAAGACGAGAATGACACTTTCCTTTCGATGCATGTTATAACTCAGTATTACGTAAATTTAAATCGAGGAGTGAAGGAGAAGTGACGAGTTACTTGAACGTTTCAAGACGGGAGGTAGAGAATGTATTATCCACATAATTCAGTGAATTATAAAATCGTAAAATTGTTAGTACTTGAAGCAAAGGCGAATCGGCATATTCATTTCGATGCATGCTCTAACCTCTCTTGTACTTCCTCAGTAACCTTCATAACAGCTTGTTTGGACAGTCCATACTACCTCTGTAGAGAATTTTCTGCTGATAGCTCCTCAAAATAATTTCTCCTCACAGGCCGTACTCTATTAGGAATGCCATTTACATGGTCTTAAATATATCAAATCGACAACAGCTGCGTTCACGCCCGCCATCTTGACTGTTTACAATTGATAAGGACTTAACATCAGACATTTGATTTGTTAGTTTAACATGAGTTTTAGCACGAGTGTTAAGCTAACACTTGTTGGTGAAATGCAGTTTTTGTTATTACTGTTGTTAAACCCGTGTTAAGTCTTAACAGCTTTTGGTGAAATCGGGCATTGATGTTGTAACTTCGGCTTCTTTATTGACCAATGGTAATATGTAACAACTCTAGTTTCTCGACTAGAGAAACCTAAAGGAGAATAATAACCTCGAAAATATTGCTGGACTGTTAGATATACAAGACAAATGCACTTTTTGTGATACCTTCATTATAAAAATATTCACTTATGAAAAAGACAAATTAACTTAAAATATTGAGTCATGAAGGTTGAAGCAAAGGGTGCTGCCGTAAATAGTCGAATACTGTTCGGCTAATTTTAAAGTAGCCGCGCCATGTAAACTATTGTTCTTTAACATTCTGCTTCCGCAAATTCTTGATGATACTACATATAACTGAAGTAAAATGTGACTCATCTAGGAAGTCATTGATTTAGTTTGACAGCGAAATGTGTTGCTTCACATATTTCAGGTGTCTGTCCTCCTGCATAAAGTTATGCCATCTCAAAAATGGGAGATGAAAACACTACTAATAAAACTATGTGCTTGCTAGTTGGGTAAAATTAACTTAATAATAATTGCAACAGTATGGATAACGGATCATCATAATTTTCTGTTTAACTACACCTTTTGTTTAGCAGGAACTTGTTAGTACTTTATCCAGCAATAGTGGAATTAAGGGAAAACAAAAGCGCCACTGCTTCTGCGATAAAAAGAAATTGCCTATGACGATGCAAGTCTAGTATGAATACCAGTTAGGCTTGCTTCTTTTGGTAGGGATGTTCCCTTAATCCTCACGATGTGCATTTCTTTAATGACATTAATACATCCTAACATAGTTGCTCAACTCAAGGATTGTACACTTGATCAGATGAGTCTTTGTATTATCTACGTTTTCCATCGTTAAGTTTGAAAACGTCCAGTTTTGTGTCTAATGCATTAGTTTATTTCATTATATAGTAGTTGAAGATCGTAATGCGAGGAGCTGGAAGCACGCTAACTGTTGTGTAACCTCTTCACGTGCAATCGACTTGTATCTGTGACAGTTTACTGACAATATTGAGGTCTGCAAGAATCTTTACTGCTTTTCTCACAAGCTACACTTGACAGTAAATGCCTTTCAGATGGTATTGGTTGACCTAAAACTCTCAGTTGATAACATCGTTTTGAATGAAGTAATAGGAATGGAATGAAACAGTTTAACAACCTGAGAGCCTAGCATCATGTTTGCGTAGCATAGAGAGGCTCCTCACTTCTACTTAAAAGTTGTCTTTTGTAAACCTATATTAATTAAATTTTTCAGCATAATTAATCTTTGGGACTTTTAAAATTATTCTGAAATGTTGGATAACTTGCAATGTTACAAATAGTACTTAATAATGATTAAGAAACGTGATCATAGTGCAGGATTTCATTGTTTATGTCCAACAAATTGATTGATTAGAAATGCACGTTTCAGGTAATATCCAATTAAAGTGATATTCATTAATTAAATATTGTTTAATAAACTGAACAAATACTGGGATGTACCATAACCTCGTTAGGGTTAAAATCTAAGATATATCCAAACATTTCTCAACGGACCGCCCTTGAAACAATTAGCGACTAACGTAGGAAAGTTTCTGTTCTGTAATTCTTTGTTAGATCCACTTCAGAAGTCTCGTGTAAGCAAAGGATATAAAAATATTTATAAACGGTGTACTGACCTGCGCTAAACCATCTCACAACGCCCTAGGGCCTAGAACGAGCCAGACTGAGACAGAGAATCTATATCCGCAGCAAGAGACGTGAGTTGTCATAGTAAATAAGGTAGCTGTCCATGAAAAGAGAATCCCCTGTGGCTATCTGCATTGCCACAGAAAAAAAAAGAAAGAAAAAGAAAAAAAACTGGAATGCCGTTGCATGCGACGACCGGTTCACGGACTCCTAGGTGGATAATGACGGCTCGATGTCGTCGAGGGTTTTATGCAAAAATTCCCACATCAGAATGTCACAAGCAATCATGAATAACGCATGGGGAAGCTAATGGGAGCCTTACTCAGGACTCGAACCTACAGCACAAGGGAAACCAATAGCGTGGAAATAGCCCCATCTGTATTTTAATCTCGGCTATATAAACCAGATTTATAGACCATAAAGGTAAATATGTAACCAAATGAAAATTATAGGAATAAAATAAAAAAGCGACAACTTTAAAAAACAGGGCTGTATATCTAAACTAAAAAGCCTGTTTTTTGCTTGCTGACGGCGAGCTCATTATAATGCTAGATGATTTTACAGCACACTTTCATTCGTCACACGTTCCAGACCATTATTATATTCGTTTAATGGCATCCCTCCTGTTGACATTAATGAAATAATGAGATGCCACTAGATCATCAATCTCGCAAATGTTGTTGGGAAGAGTCTGGCTGACAACTTCGGCAGATTATTCGATAACACGTGGAGTTCCTCACACAAGGACCCACTGTAGCGTTTATATTTGCATACTCTTTTCTTTCTCTAAACGTTATATGCTTAGGTAAGTAAACTAAATATTGCATTGTAATAAAACATTTGACATCGAGGTTTTACTGTAAATTGAGTTCCTTTAAGGACACTAGATGTTTGCTCTGTTCAAAAAAATATTTTTGGTTTTCATGCTTAAAAGATAAGTTACTGTGAGCTTTCAAAATATATACTGTAGTATGTTGGCGTTTTCAGCTGTAATTGAATTTTAATTTCGGTGTTTCTAAACTGCAATTTCGATGTTTTTCATATTTTAGGACCCTTTTCTCGGCAATCAATTAAGCTACATGGTTGACAATTTTACCTGTCATTTATCAGTCAAAGAACGACTGATTTTCCAACTAAAATTATTCCACAAATTGCTAATCATACTTTATTAACTCTAAACTCTAAACGTTATATACTTAGGTAAGTAAACTAAATATTGCATAGTATTAAAACATTTGACATCGAGGTTTTACTGTAAATTGAGTTCCTTTAAGGACACTAGATGTTTGCTCTGTTCAAAAAAATATTTTTGGTTTTCATGCTTAAAAGATAAGTTACTGTGAGCTTTCAAAATATATACTGTAGCGTGTTGGTGTTTTCAGCTGTAATTGAATTTTAATTTCGGTGTTCTAAACTGCAATTTCGATGTTTTTCATATTTTACGGACCCTTTTCTCGGCAATCAATTAAGCTACATGATTGACAATTTTACCTGTCATTTATCAGTAAAAGAACGACTGATTTTCCAACTAAAATTATTCCACAAATTGCTAATCATACTTTATTAACAACTTATATGCCTATGAAACTTGGCATAAGTTCTGTGTTCATAATGCACGCATTTTTGGAGGGCAGATATTTCCAAGTGTGGGAAACAAATTTGGATGGAAATTGTCAGGTAGTTCAAGTATTAAAGCATGTAAAAACTCAGTAAAAATAATTGACAGTTTTAGAGAAAAGAGCACCTGAATTGCTCCCATGGCACTGAACATTTTAAAATTTAAAATTTTGTTTATCACACTTTTATAGATTGTGTGTTAGCATACAAAGTAACTTTATACGAATTATGTTCACAAAATATCACTGCATTTAGTGTCAAAGTTTCATTTCATTATGAGAATGAAAATTAAATTCAGCACTAAAATAACAGTGAGGAACTGTGAAGCGATATATTTTAAAATGATTATGATGAGATGACCTCCGATTGGATTATTTTGAAGCCCCAGATTGGGAAGGCATCTTGTTGCAGAATTTTATGTGTGTGCGATGTTTGAAGAAGCTATGATGATGCACCACGTTGTGGCACCATTTGGAACATTATTTGGGATGAAGGTGGATGCAGATGAATTTCTAACCTTTGGTGACGATCTTGAAGTAATCTAGAAGTTTCTCCTGCAACTCTGGATAGTTAGGCGCATCATTCTTGAGCGATGAGATCTTTTTCCTTCCGAGGTCGCAGGTACGGGGCTGATAAAAATAGTATTACTATTTTTTTTGAAGAATTAATAATAATTTTCTTGTTCAAAGATGGAAATTTCCTCACAAACATTTTTAAATTCTTTGACAATCCCAAATATTATTAATGCAGTCTTTTTTTTTTTTTTTTTTTCAAACAGCGGTTGATGCAACGATGAACAATTTCATTTCCTGCGCACACGCTACTCATGCATCTTTGATGCACAAACAAAATTGTTTCTGCACACACTCGGAGAGAAATATACATGTTTTACCCCCAAGACTTTTATAGCAGAAGAACAAAATGTTTTAAAACATTTAACAACTTATCATATTACGTTGTCATGGTCACACCATTACCTACTTTACATTACTTCTCTATTATCAATACTAATCTCTTTGACTATTCTTAACAAATAACTGGTACAACTGCCATACAAGTACCCAGTGTCCTTAAACACATGAGTATGTGTGTCTGTGAACAGTATAAAGCTACCGAAAGTTTTCTTACTCTTTGAGTTTCTATTTTATCACATACTTAATTCAAGTATAGTAAGTCTTCCTTTGACAATTTGTAGTAGAAGTTTAATTTCAAGTATGCACTGCCACGGCTCAGAGGTGGAGGGTTATATGGTTACACATATCAGGTGAAACAAAATTATCAAAATAGATGTATATACTTATACTTATGTGTAATAACCTGGGCAAAAAACTGTAATATGTTTGTTGTCACCTCTCTTTGTTCTCTTCTTTCTTTGTTCTCTATAATCCTCTTTGTTTCAGACTATATATGATATATTGTACATAATTTCATCCTTACTAATTAATAAATAAATAAATATGAAAATTCAAAAGTTTATAACTTTTATAACCACAGAATTGAAGTTAAATTGCACAAATACATAATGTTTTAGGTTCCTTTTAAAACCCAAAATATAGTAAAAATAACCTTAAGGCAGTTTGAGTTGTATTCATGTAATTAGCAGAAGCAAAAGAATAATTAATGAGAATCACTTGAGCTGAATAAAAGTCGCAACGTCAAACCTGGCAAATGACGATGGAAGTTTTTGTGGGTAAACATCTTTAACACCACTTCCTTCGAAAAGAAGTAAAACCACTGGTCCCACGTCATAGCCTGAGGACAAGTTAAAGAATCTAAAACTTGATAAAGAGACCTCTGAGAAAATAAAGTGGTCTTTCATTTCCAGTATAGAATGGAATTCTGGAAACCATAGTAGTTAAAGACCATGCAAAAATAAAAATTAATTTTGTCTCGAATATAAGTGGATTTTTCTCTAATAGTTGACATCGTTTACTTTCACATCTGCTCTGACGAACTGGATTAGTGGACTACATAGAAGCGTCAAATGCTAGACCATTTACTTTCATCCTAAGCTGCTAATATGAACAATCCACACTGCAGAGATTACAAACTTGTTTGAAGCAATAATGACGAAACCACTATTCTTCAATTCTCGTCACTAATATTGCTTTTTAAACACTGATGCCCGATACATGATACCAGCTTTTTAAGCAGCTTTGATTACTACACCTTATTCACTGGATTACGTTCTTCGTAATTTTCTGTCTATAGATTAGTAACCAATTCTCTTTTTGCTCATCATTTTCCGATGTTGCGGCTTCATGTTTCCACAGACACAGAAGCTCGCATTCGTACGTACTCTTTTTTGTACTGAGCGGGAAGGCTTAGGCGGTTCCGTCTGTGTCGCCCAACATAATCCATGGGTTCTTTCGGGTTTTTTCCCGGGTCGCTATGCGAATGCTGGGTATGTTAATTACATCCCCGAATTTCCTGCCTCTCCATTTCATCTCCGTTATCATTTCATATCATCTCTTATCTGGTGGTCTCTTTCAGGGTGGAAGTGTCGGCGGGGGTCTCGGCGGTGCATGGCAGGATAATATGCTTTGCGGTAAACTACTTCCTCCTCCGGTAGGTCCGTTGCCGGTCTCCACTCCTCTGCTGGGACCATTTCGGGACCGCCAGCCACGGATCTTTTGGGCTCGGCTGCTGGGATCGTTGCTGTCCCGCAGTAGGGGAGCGTGTCCGTTGTCCTGGCCTAACGGGGGAAGTCTCTAAGTGAACTGTAAGGATCTTGTCCTCTGCTTCTTGGGACGGCTGCCCTCTGTCCCCTATCGCCTAATCCTTCCTCCCGGGGGTGCCCCAATTGGGGGCTTAGGCCCCAGCATGGTGGCCTACGAACCGAATGCTCTCCTTAGAGAAATCCTAATCTTACTTTGCTTTTTCAATAGAGGTTCTGCAATTTCACTCGTTGTGTGAATGAATCATGTTTCTCTAAATTACTAATATTCACGCGAAAGTATTTTATTTTAAATTTTATACACCACTTCTGTCATTTGTTATCTGGCACTTCAGTTTTGTATTAGAAAAACAAACTACTTATGAAAATCAATACGGTATGCTCTGGTCGTGTCTGAATTTGGATTGCGAAAAACAAATGAACAGATGAAAGGAAACAATATTTCCAGGAGCTGTATTATCTCACATCTTAAGTTCCGATTTAATCAGCGATTTTGCTCACCGGAGGCGGTGAAGGCAAAGGTCGAGAGTGAGTCACCAAGACAAGCTATTGCAGAAAGTTGATTTAGTGCGTCAGGTTTATTGAATCTGTTACTTCATTCACTTCTCCCGTAGTGGAGGTGATCTGTCCCCTTCAGCTGCTGTGGTGCGAGCGCTGCGGACGCTTAGCACTCGTGGTACCTCTGACGTTACCAAAGGAACCTCGGGCCGAAAATTCGAGCCCCTCCCTGAATGGGATTTGTTCGGATTGGGTTGGACTTGAACGGCAGCTGTTCCCGTTACCCGCGGGAGATCGGGTACCTCCGGCCAGGCTTCGGCCGCCCGGAGGGGGCAGAGGGTTGTCTAAGAAGTACCGGGAACTAGCCTGAAGAGCTAGTGGAAGGTGTGCTAGATCACCAGGCGGCCCCACCGCGATTATTTGGTAATCTTCCCTGCGGGGTTGACGCGCGTAAGTGGCGTATCCACTTCCACCCGTCTTGACGTTGTTGTCGATGAGGGGGCTTTTTAGACTCCGGGTATTTCCCCAAGGAAAGACCCCCGGAGTTTTCCATCGCTCCCGGGTTGACAGAGGCCCGGAGTCTTTGGGCTTTCGGGTAGACCTTGTGACAACAACTTCACTCACTGTATGTTACCCGCGCACCTTTAGTTCCCCATTGTTATTTAGATACAAGAGTCTATTGAATGTTGCATTCATTACTTGGAAGAAACGCAGTCAACCATGGCCTAGCAACCTTTGGGACATTTGCAGGGCAATAACCGAAAGTCTTGACTTTTTTTATCCCATGTGTATAATCTGTCTCAAACTAGAATGATCTTGTTGTAAACATCCATGAATTTATCTCCAGCAATCAACAAACTAACAGGTACTGTTTAAGTGTATCTTCTCTCTTTGCCCTTTTCACAGGTTCTTTGTACTTTCTGACGGATTATAGCAATAACTTTCGTTAATGTTAAACTTTAAACATTTGAAAGTATGGAAGCTTTATCTCAAAGCATTGGAAATGCTTCGGTACCACCAAGTATCGATATCGATGCCCTATCTCTAGTTCTAGGCAATTTCTACACGCAATTACCAATCATTCTGTTTATTTGTGCCGATGCATCTGGAAGTAAATGTTTCCAAGGTAGCACTTAAAAGTCTTGTGCCTTATTAGCAGAGGAGGAAGATTTTTAAACCACATCATAAAAATACCAGAAGACGACCTTCGATGTTATGACTACGAGGACTTCATTTGTGGATGATAAATTACCATGAGTCAGAGTAATTAGTGTTAATGAGAGCTCCAAGGCATCACCAGCTCAATTATTGTTCAGAATTGTGTTTGTGTGACAGCGTTATAGACATTTAAGCCTTTGAAACTAGGAATGTATATTATAGAATGTTTTCTTTAATTGTAATTAATATTCAACACACACAGAGTAAATCTTTACACATAAAGTACTGATGAAGGTATGTGGCAATATACAGTACTAATCTGAACTTCTTGTTAAGTAATTCCTGTTCAGCGCCTGGTTATTCTTGATTTACAGAACCTGTTTATTTTCTTCTCCCAACCCCAGCTACCTATTCTCATTTAACATCATACACAAAAACTAGCTCATTGAAGACAGGCGATCGAGCACAACCCTCTACTCTTTGTAAGGCAAACTTCATATATTTCACATAAAGCTGCCATTAAAATGCGGGGAGTGTAGCGTACAAAGCTCTACTCTTTTATGGCAGCGTAAAGCAGATCAAGTTCTTGCCCGGAATAATGAGCGGAGTAGGAGGAAACAATTCGTTAACCTCCTTCTTGAGAGGATAGAAGAACTAAAGTTTTGGAACATAGCAGATGAAATATGAGCAGCGGAAGTTCGTTCCTGGGTCCCTGATATTTTGTAGTAGTACTTGCCCGTTAAGTATCTCGTTGAGCCCTCCCGGCACTCAACACCTCATATGATGGAATATGTGACGAGTGAGGACTACGGATGGGAGGTTTACAACAGGTCGGGTTTTTTATCAGGGTAGGTCTGCATGGATTCTCTCTTTTTGGGTTTCAGGGAGTGGGTGCGTCCTGACAGTGTAGCGGTATCATCACACAGAGGACACCACAATCGTTGAATGGCAAGTTTATTTATATAACTTGCCTTCTCTACTGGTCACTGTTGTGTTTGTGTTACTCGCACTGGCTAACACAGAGTGTTCGATAACCACCTACTGTGTGTTGCTCCGTCCATTCGCGAACACGGACTCTGATGAACTTTTAATACGTGTTACGTCTTTCACTAGCCAAAACAGGTGTTTTTCCTACGAAATATCAAACGTCGCCAAACGTTGCACAGATTTCCCCTTCCTTTCACCGAATTTTGGACACTTTAGGGATCACGTAACCCGTTACTCATTCCTTGTAGGTTGTGTTTCATACCTACTCTTAAACTTCATTGCAATTTTGAGCTTCTGAGGCATGTATTCCGTGCAACTTTCTCTTACCCACAGTCTAGGTAACTAATGCGGAATCACGCATGCAAAAGCGTAGCTTAAATCCCGGTATCTATTCTCTACATAACGTATCATGTGCAAATCAAAGCCAAGACGGGCGACGTGTTGTTGCTTGGGTCTAGCCTTGGGCGATACTCACATTCCTGTGAGGGTAAGTATTCATTTTCCCGGCTCTCTTCACACGTTGGGTTCACGTGCTTACAATAAAATATATGTATTGGGATTGCCTGTTTAGTTTCTGCACCTGTATATTAGATAATTATCCCTATATTTGTTATAATTTAGCTTAATTCATAGCGTGGTATCAATTCAACCTTAAGTATGCATTTAATATGACTTTAGCGGGTATTATGCTAATGTTACGCCCAACAGGGACGGTGTCAATGTTCTTAAAATTGATCTTTCAGTTGCCATATCATCGAATGCAGTAGGTGGGTTTTGGGATCTCCCGGAAACAGGAAGCGTCACGACCTAGTACGTGCTAGGGAAGGGCTCTACGTATATGTGGCATGGAAGTATATCTAAAAGCTTTGGGACTTATTTCTGTTGCTGACAGAGAACTCTATTTCTTGGACTCCATCTCGCACCGACAAGCGACAGATAAATGCACATTGTTGTCAACAAATATGGCTAAATTTTTGGACTTTTTCATAACTGCGGTTTCTCTAGGTGAAACAAAGCAACATTCCTTTGACGTTTATATATGAAAGAAAAGGTTTAAATTTAGGGAAGAGAAAATTTCGTAAAATACTACATTCATGCCTAATTTCAGATGTTAGGACTTAAGACGGCTGTTAGTCTGTTTAGCAATAGTTATAACAGAAGTTGCATTTCATCAACAAGTTAATCTCTTGTTAAACTAACCATATTTCTGTTGTTAAGTCGTTAGCAATTGTAGAATTGTCAAGATTGGGATTTCATTACAGAGGGGATTCGGTACGTAGGCCACCATGCTGGGCCCATTGTTCCTATGCCCCAAGAGGGGGCACCCCGGGAGGAAGAATGAGGCGAGAGGAGACACAGGGCAGCCAATTCACGGAGCCACGACAGTAAAGAGGGCAGGGTCTCTATAGTTTACTTGGATAGAGACTTCCCCGACAGGCCAGGACAACGAACTCGCTCCCCTACAGCGGGATGGCAGCGAGCCCAGCAGCCGAGCCCTAATGGTCCAAAGGCAGGCAATCTGACCCCAAAGGTCCCTGGTTGGCGGTCCCGAAATGGTCCCAGCAGAGGTGCGGAGGCCGTCGACCGACCGACCTACCGGAGGAGGAAGTAGTTTTCCTCAGAGCATATCATCCTGGCATGCACCGCCGAGACACCCGCCGACACCCTGAAAGAGACCACCAGAAGAGAGATGATATGAAATGATAATGGAAATTAAGTGGAGGGACAGGAAATTTGGGGAATGTAATTAACTTACCCAGCATTTGCCTAGCGACCCGGGTAAACCCCCGAAAGAACCCATGGGTCAGGTAGGTCGGCCACGGGAATCGAACCCGGGTCTCCCGAATGTAGTAGCGCAGACGAAACCGCCTGAGCATCCCTCTCGGTGTCAAGTTGGGGGGCGCGAACCCAGCTTTTGATGACGATTTACTATATTTAGACCGTCTAAATGGCATTCGTAATGGAGAACGGCCTATTAGGAGATATAGTTTATAGGATCTATCAGAAGACGATTTTCTACAGAGGCATGGACTGTCGAAACAGGTTGTTATGAAGGTTACTGAGTAAGTAAGAGAGTTTAGAACATGCATCGAGATAGGTATATGCCGATTTCGCCTTTGCTTCAAGTATTATTAACGTTGCTATGTTATAATTCACTAAATTCTGTGGATAATAACAGTCCACCTCCCGTCTTTAAATGTTCAAATCTCTTGTCAATTCTGTGCTACGTACCTCGTTTTAAATTTACGTAAATTTGACGAAGCTAATTCGTACTTCTGGTTGTGACATTTGCATTCGAATTAAACTCATTTCTAATGTTTTCCCATTTCACATCTTTCTCTGTCACATTTAGTGCAACCGTCCTCTTACATTCGACATTATACTTATATTTAGTTAGCAATAATTGAACTAACAAAGACCAGCTAAGGCAGCATGCCTTGGTCCCTGGCCACGGAAAGAGGCCCGGGTTCGATCCCACCCATGGGGTGCGGATATTAGGTCCCGGGTATAGGAGCAGTGCCCACTCAGCATCGTGAAGAGAGTGAGGAGCTTACGCTGGGTAAGCGGCCCTGGTCACGAAAACCAACGTTCCGGCTGGGGGATGCCGAGATTCTAACCACATCTCCTAGTACCGGTTGGATGATCGCCTACCTCTGCCGTGCGTAAATGGGCGTGAGGCCGGCAGTTGGCTTAGTATGCCTTGGACCTCTTAGGGCCGTCGCGCCACTGGTTAACTTTAAATTGAACTAACAGTTCTTTCTCGATTGATGAGAAATTTATCCCATGACTTTTCTTCTGATTTTTTTTCACCTACTTTTTTCAGCTGTGTGTAAACGAAAATAAAAGCAAAACGAATCACAAAACGTACAGAAAATAATAAAATTCATCCACAGGCTTCTGCATCTGTAATATTTACAAGTATCTGGGCGTTAACACGACGTGTTTGTTAACATTTTCAGAAAACAAGTCGCATCGCATCACATCGCAGGTCTGGCAGGCTGTGTTAGCCCGAAGATTGTTGCTGTGTGCCCACCCAGGATAGGGGTTAACCACAGAAAGGATTTTCTTTTCGGGATGGTTTAGGATGGCTGTTTTTGTTTGAGGATGATGGATTGATTTCGAGGTAGTTTAGTACTCCTCTAAGAAGGATAGAATGTTTTCTTTAGCACCCTGGCGTTGAAGGATTTAGTTTAATTTTGAATTGATATTGTATAATTTTGAGACCAACAACTCTTGGTAGACTATGGGAGCTCAGCTTTTGTTGCTGCTGAAATTGCAGAAAGAAAACAAGTTGACGCAATGGAAGAATTTTAACACTTTTGTTAACTTTGTAACAATTGTTACGTTACATTTGCTAACGTGGATTTTAAAATCTGCGAGTTAAATCGGACATCATTGTGTTAGATCATGGACAGTAGTAATATGAAATAAAATATAGTGAAATACAGAACTTTCTTGAAATGGAGAAATGTAATAACAGCAAGAATGTAAAAGAGGTGAATAAAATTTTTGTGATGTGATATAAATGAATATAGTTCATACAATCATAATACATCTTTAAACAGAATTGGGCTTATAAAACAATGCACTAATTTACTACCATTGTTAAATATTTATATCTTAACATCTCAAAATGAGAAGAGTACGCTTTCTGGCTTATACATCAAAGAAAAATGTTGAAAGGCACTGGTATACAGTCAATAGTAGTAATAGTAGTAGTAGTAGTAGTAGTAGTAGTAGTAGTAGTAGTAGTAGTAGTAGTAGTAGTAGTAATAATAATAGTAATAATAATCATACATGATGATGGTAATTATGATCGTCTCGGAAGTCCCTTGTTTTGAGTCCGGACCAATGATTCATTTTATTCCAACTTGAAAAACACGTGTTAGAATTAGTAACTTGAAGCCCAAAAATTGAACGCATTGACAGTATTGAGTTTGCTATAAGAAAGTATGTTTCAAAATAGTTAAGTAAAGGGCCATTCACAATGAAAATGCAAACTATAATGGAAAGACGCAAACGTATATTGTAACCATAAACGTAGAGAAGAACTCTTAATGGAAAAACGGAAACGTAATAATAGCCATTCAGAAATCAGATGATTTAAAGTGATTCCTAATCATGAAGTTACATTTATACATGTTCCAACAACAATAGGCAATTTACTCGGTGTACTGTATTTGAAAAGAAAACGGTCGTTTCGGAGATGGTAGGTTCATCCCTTGAATCAAAGAAGAATTTATCGAGGAGACTCATAATTTCCTTCGTGAAATGTGAGGAATTTTGAGTGTTCCAAAGATACATGAGAATTGATGCATAATTTTATATCGTATTAAACCTAGTGGACCCGCTGATGAAAAAGAAGAGCAATCGAAATCCTTTACCTGAAGCCCTTCGGCTCATTGAGCATGGCTCTTAAAATACAATAAGCTTTTCTTCAAAGGCAGCCATTTTCCACTGTTTTCTGATTGGTGGGTTTATTCCTTCTATATACACGCAAATGTAGAAGCTTGGAGTTTGCAAGAGTCTGCGAAATGAGTTTCCATTAGCGTTTAAGTTTTCATTATGAATGGCCTTCATTAAATTAGGCGGTCGCGAGCTTTTGCGCTTACCTTTCATTGTGAACGACCCTTATAGCTTGTAGTTACAAACAAAATTTGCGGCTTTATGCATCTCGTCACTTCGCTTTTAAAAATGCACAAAGAAACTTATAGCAGTGTAAAAGTCTTAAAAATATCCCTTTAGCAATGAAAATATTATTCAGCTTTATTGGGCCGAAGATTTCTTACAAAAGCACCAAAATGAAAGCTTCCAGTGCAATGTATAATGGAACTGACATATATTTTAGCCTCTGCTGAGTATCTGACTTCGTAACCCACAAAGTTAATGAGGGAGAGAATTACAAACATTTAAGCTTCAGTTTAGATAACTTCAGCCAAAACCTAATCAGGTGAAGGAACACGATATACTACTTCATTGCATCTGAATTTTCTTGTTATGATCTCTGCCTAAAGTTGCTTTAGTTTACCTTTTAATGTTCCACAAAAATTGGCTACTTTCAAGTAAAGTCTTGAAGTTTTAAAATATTTAGAAATTACTTATAAGCTTTAAAATCACCTGATATTATGAATTCATTACCAAAGTGTCTACTCGATTGGATTCCTAAATGTATTAATCATTTCATGTTTTCCTGAATATTTTCACGTGCAACACTCAATAGAGGTCACCATTAGGGTATCTCGGAGTGTATTTGAATTAAATGAGAAAAGTTTGGAGGCACCCCCAAGATGATGGTTGGAATTACAACCTTCATATTTGTAATTTTGATACAATTTTCTAAATTGAGAGTATTATAATAAGAAATAATCTAAGTAATGAATGTTAGTAAACCAGCTATGTGAAGGGCCTAAGAATTAATAAAACAATTATGTTAATATCATTATTTGTTAAATAGACATAAGTTCAGTAACATCTATTATACAAGCAAATGCCATTCAAATCATATTTTAATCAAGCGTTGTGTATTCAAATCTATTTTCTCTTTCCATTCATCCAATATTAACTGCAGAGCATGCAATACTGTATTTGTTAGTGTTATACAAATGAGGGCGAATATAACACTCACCAACATCATCCAAAACACCAGCATGAGAATATCTCTATGAAATGTTCTGAAGAAAAAGGCGAGAGAGAAGCAATCTTAAGAAAGTGTTGAAGTTCATCTTTGGAAAATAATAACCTGACGCATTGCTGAGGCTTTTCCTTAAGACTTTCGATAAAAATTCATTCAACCAATTTGAAGATGATCTCACGTACAGAAACGTTTCCCTTCCTTTTTCACTGCGAGAGAGAAGCAATCTTAAGAAAGTGTTGAAGTTCATCTTTGGAAAATAATAACCTGACGCATTGCTGAGGCTTTTCCTTAAGACTTTCGATAAAAATTCATTCAACCAATTTGAAGATGATCTCACGTACAGAAACGTTTCCCTTCCTTTTTCACTGTTCCAGTGACCCGAGAGATGGACCAGTCTCTGAGAACTGGCCAGACAGGTCAATTGTGACTAGAAGCTAGGTGTGGTACTTGCGCTGATTCTTCAGGTTAGAGGTTGTCGAAGGTCAGCAACCTTCCAAAAGCAAAGAGACAGGAATACTGACGAAACAATCAAGTGTTTGAACATCACTTGCCTCTTAGGCGGTTCCTTTGGCACAGACTTCCGAAAGTAAACTTACGTCAAAGAATAAAGCCACCATCCCCTTAGCTTGAAAACTGATCGGCAAACAAAAACGTTTGATTGAACGCATAATAACGAAGAGGTAGCCCAGAATCATTGTTTTTGTTTACTTTTGATGCCCAGGAAAAGAGATTACGGTCAGCACAGATTGGAATCTCGATTGTATCTCGCAGGCATTGATTAAAATTGCGCAATTTGCAATTTCTTTGCTCTCTTAAAGCTGATTACTGTGTAATCAAAGGAACACGTTTTGGTAACACATTTCAAACTCATTTTATTCAGATTAATCCTCACTCATTTCAGTCATCTTTCAGAAGAGTGAATTCACTCAACCTACTGCCATATTAAGAGTAGATTAAGTTACAAAAGGTGTTTTGTGAATTTCTTCGCACTCTATTAATAACTAGTCTGTGTTAATATAGATCACTATCAATTCATATACCTGCACGTGGTCTTATATGAGATAATTTAGCGAGTATTTTGATACTGAATAATATTAAATGTTACAGTTTATATTCCATATGTTAATGGCTGCATTCTCGATTTAGGAACATATAAATGTATATTATCCTTAATGCATTATTATTACTATTACTATTATTTTAAAGAGAAAAGAATGAAGGGGAGGGAGATACATGAGGAGTTCTACAACTCTAGTGCAATGCTGTAAAGATCCTGGACCAAGGAAAATCAATCCCAGAGAGATATCACCATAACACTAGCGACCCTTGTTTTCCATAATGACCTATGTAAAACAAATAATACCACGAGTGGTGTGAAAGCTGTTCATGTGATATGATACATTTATTTTTACAGTTTCTATTACATTTTCACTACAATCACCTTGACATCTAACAAACTCTATTATACATCCTGTACAAATACATAAAATTGCTGACTCAAGATTTACTCGCTGACTGAGGTGCCCTGATGCTTGTTGTCATCTTCCTGACCTTTACTTCTTTTACCCTAATTCACTTTTCTCTTAACCTATATAAGTATTCTCCTATACATCTATTTTTCTTTTCACTCATCCCCGTTAACATGCGTAACACCACTACGTCTTTGCTTACGCGAACCACTTCTTATTCTATATTTTTCTCCTGCAATTTGTTAACACCTTACATTCTACCAGGTAATGAACAGTGCTCTCTTCCGCTCCACAAAATTCACATATCCCTACCTCGTTACTTCTCAACCCTTTTAGATATATTATTCCTGCTCTCATCCATGCCATGCCTTCTATACCAGTTTTGTCATATTGATCTTTATATTTTTCCCTACCCCATTCTGTCTTTAATTGCTTATAAAATTTAAAGACATCTTTTCTTCTATACTTTCCCAAATCTCCTGCCTATTGTTCTTGTGAACAGTGCAGGAATTAGTGAGAAAGATATCTCATCCTGAAATGTGTCAATAGAGTGCAATCTCATCTCTGAGTACGAAAAAACAAAAGTGAAACATTGTGAACCTAATGCCCATTCGGGTGCATCTGCTTCTTTATTCATTATTAGCAGTTCTCTTTAAGAGTATTTTAAAACTCATAATTATATGCGTCTCAACTGAATTCAAGAAGAATCTAAAATAAAATACCTTTTGCTTGAAACCAAAATATTCTGCTTGTTTGATTTACAAAACCTTTGTCCTGACAGTCACACGAACCTGTTTGCTCTATAAACTTTAATAAACTCCATTAAATTTTGGTTACTTTCTATATATTTTTGCTTAGAAATACTTTTAAAATAATGCATCAGTGCTAGGTTGCATAAAGGATGCTGCCACAGCTTTGAATGAAATGAGATGAATAGTTGCAATGGTAAGACAAGAAAGAATTGAAAAAGTTAAAGTATGTCCAACAATTCAACACGGAAAATTCGAAAAAAAATAACCATACAAAAGATAATGACATTTGTTTATTCTAATAAGCAACACGTATGTTTATAGTAACCATATCTTATTATATCAGAATTTCCCAATTAAACTAATTTATGTATCACTCAGGGAGTATGACGTGTACCTTGTAAGATACAGAAAATTTGAAAACAAAACATAGTATTAGGGATACAAATATCTTAAACGCATTATACTTTGTTTGTGTAAAACTTTTTATGTGAGAAAATTAGAGGCAGCGAAATATTGTCAATGTAAATCATTCCACTTCTATGATTATGCTTATCGGAGCTTCGCATATTTACACTGTTATTGGTAGCCATATAAATGCAATTACTTTTTATGCTCAGATATTGTGACTTTGGGTCCAATGACAGTTGGATTTTCTGTTCTTGGTAATGCGAAGTATTTACTAAGTAAGCATAACAAATATCACTAAGTATGTTGGCGAATGTTCCACCGTTAGCTTTCCCTTTCATTTATACAACTACTTACATGCAAGTGTAGGTTAGATCCGCAATATTTCACTGCTTTACACTTCATGTAGGGAGTTAGTTCTACGAAGATCCCATATTGAGTTAAAAGTTTTTCAGTAATATACGACAGTTTTGAGGCTTATATAAAAATTAGTCATTTCCCTTATTAGTACATTAGTATTTTAGCGATTTAAGTAAACCTTTGTTCTATGGTGCACTTTGCTTCCGAATTTATGCCTAAACTCAAATGGTATAGTCGTTTAAGGGAGTCCAGGGCGAAGTTTACTCTGGAAAAACTCTCCCTCTAAACCAGACTGCAGCTGCGGCCGTATTTATAGTCGGACTTGGTCCGGACCAACTTACTACTTCCGGTGGAGGTCGAGTTTTCTTATTCATAAACCGGGATTAGCAATAGTCCGGGGACCAAACACGTTGGTCCAGCTTGAATTTTGGTCCACCTCCAAGGGTTAGGACGACAATGGAGTGAAGACAGAAATATATATGTAGGTATAAGTTAAGCTTATGTTTGGAACAAGTATGACTTTCTATCTTGGATATTAGCACAGAAACCTTAATCCATATGATCACAAAGAACGTTCACCAAATGTTCTAAAATGCACTAATCTCTTATCCACCAAATCCTGTTTTTGTGCAAAAGTGAACCGTTACTTTGGGATACGTACAGAAAAAAGTAAATATTTTACAAGCTCATATCACAAGGACCTGCAGAAAAGTTCGTGTCGTGTTAATGTACCGCGGTACACAGTTTGAGCACCACTGTTTTGCTCTCCCTTCATAATTTAGAAAATACTCCAGTGGCAGACGAATGCGTTACCGAACAGAGTAATGTAGGTGGCGCCCACCTATGTTGCAGCCACAGGTGCTCTGATTTCGTCTTGTCTGCAGAAGCTAAAATGTGAATGAAACATGAACACATGAATGGGACGAAAAACACATAACACAAGAATATGGGTGGGGAGAAAAATCCCCACAGTGCAGAAAATAAAAGTAATGAGCGTTAAGATGTCATGTCTCACGCCTGCGCACAAGTATTCATAGGAATGGCATTTAGCTGCAGACCCACGCTTCAGATGAAAGATGTATTCCATAATCTCTGGAAATCCGTGGGCACTACGCATGTCTGCTAATGAAGACCGGGCTTGATCCAATAGGCAGTAAGCGTATACATTATAGAACGTTGTTTTGGTTCCTGACGGCAGGTAGGATGAGCATGAAACTAATTACGTCTGATTAACTTAAGACAAACTTTTATTTTGTTTATGCTCAGCATCAATTTATTACGCCTTACAAGCTATGCATAAAAAGAAGCATCCAGAAAACACGCCCGTTTGGTTCTTATTTTGGATGCCACATCATGTTCTATTCTTGTAACTTCAAACATTTTGGCCGTGCGAAGTGGTAGGCAGGTGTTTCACATCATGTGTAAAATCTAGAAAACACTAAACTAGTTCTGAATAATGGTTTAAAGGCTAAAACATACAAGGTATCTTGTGTAGTGGCTCATAAAACTTAACAGCATGTTCCGCACCTCAAAAGTAATTAAAATGCCCCAATAAAGTTGGCTGTTTAACCTCTCCTTTCCCAGCATAGACCTTGAAGTACGACCACCTACATGGAAGGACAATAGCGACCGCAACATTATGCAACATGTTGCTAGACTTCGTAATTAGGATGTCATAAAGCCGACAAAAGACTCGGCGTAAAGGTATCATGAAGTCTCAAATGCCAAATATCTAGATCACACGTGTAACCACCATACATCAAGATTTTTACTTAAGGCTAATGAAATATCAAAGATGCAACACAGGGCAGCCAAATTTGTATTATCTAAAGTCGTCTTTCAGCCTCTAATGTGCATAATATTATACTTTAAATAAAAAATATGTGGTTAATAATATACATATTTCGTCATAGACTAAAGCAGTCAATTTTGTTGTTATTTCACCTATGATTTGAATATCACAAATTTACAGGTTACAGTTCTTGTAACTTTAATACTGCTAATACCTTGTATTATTGCTTATATTTTATATAAATTTTGTATGAAAAAATGATCTTATAAATATACAGAGAATAAATTTCAGACTCAAAAATCGATGCGTTTAAATAAAATTGCCATAAGAAGGTAATGTTTTTCACCTCTTCCCTCCCATTTCTGTAATTGCTCATTTATACATAAAGCTCATGGATCACCCCTGACTCGAATGCACGATCCAAAATAATAGCAGAAGTCAACAATGCCTTACATTGTAATCACTTGTTACGTTATTTTATATTTGTCTTTTATGGCCTGTATTTTTTAACAGAATAATAATCCCCGGGTAAGTCTCAAAACTGGTAATATATTTTGATTTTTGCATTGAAAAAATTTGATCTTCCAGATTAACCTTATCCAGTTAACTCACCCTGACCAAGACTCGAACTAGGGACCCCTTTAACGTGAGGCAGACACGCTACCCTCTACGCCAACTTGGATTTATTTGAAAAAAGAAATGTTGTAGAGGAGTCAATGACTGTTAGTTCTGAAAACTAGTTTTCATGGAAGGGAAGAGAAGTATATTTTTCAGCACTGGTTACAAAAATTAACTACACGTTAACAAAATAAAGCCAGTGGTTTCGTGTGATGGATTTATGGCACGTATGAAAAATAAGCTTCAGCCTGATAATGAGGTCTCTGGGTAAAATTCAGCGGTCTTCCACACTCAATATAAAATGGTACGTTGTGAAATATAGCAGTTAAAGAGCGCCCATAAATGAAAATTCAGTTTAATTTATGTTTTGGTTTAAACTCAAATTTTCGGCCCTGGAAAATGCTTTACTGTGTTGCTTTTCTTTATTATTTTATGTTGATATGGTAAAGATGCCTGAACTATAAGTACCTGTAGTTTAAAGTATATCAATATGATTAAAGTATTGAGAAATGAGTGTGGGATATAGAATAACCAGCGCGCCTGCTCCTGTTAAGGAAGTTAGTGCGCCCGCTCTTAGGTTAGAAAACGTACCCTTTGGTTTACTTTTTTTTATTCGAAATAAATATTTGTATTTCCTTGTAGAAAATTCTGTTTCCTTTAGATACAGCGGAAACAAGGGAGTACAGTGGATTCAACTGTTAGCCGAAAGCATTAAGATTAAGTAACTATATGACATTCTATCTGTTTTGTAACAGTTGTTTTGGTTTAAGCTCCAAGAGTTGTAAAATTGTTTAATAGGTTTAATAATTTAAGAATCGATATGGACAGGTTAAAATGAATAAGAAAGGAAATTGTTAAAATTCAGTAGGTCATAAGATGACGCAACATGTAAGTGATATGATGTGAATGTTTTATCATTGGTAGTTTTAAAAATGAGATTATATAATGTGTGACATAGACCAGTAAAAATTAAGTTTCATTGGTAGTGATGGCAACGAGAGAAGGAAACTCAATTTTTGGAGAACTGCTAGGAAAGAAGGCATTTTTTGATTGCGTAACATCGGAGAGAAGAGACGTGTTTTGGATTGTGGAATATCGAAATGGACGGACTAAAATATTAATAATAGTTAAAACTAATTTTCAGAAAATTGTGTCTAAGAAATATCATTATTATATAAAGTGTTCTATAAAAATAGCTAACAGTATCACAATTAAATTACAAGTTTAGATGTTTATAAATTAAACAACATTTATTTATTTCTGAGAAAACGGTTCTCAATGAACGACTGAAGCAGCACAAGAATTTTTTTTATATAAATCAATACATCTTAGTGCCAGATCTGAACCAAAAATTCAGATCGAGAAGAAGTAGGAACTCGTGGCTTCATCGTCACCATCCAGGAAGGCAGCAGACATACCACGACCCCCGCATCAACGTAGGAAAGGGAATTCCTGCCACCAAATGGTTTCCCATAGTCAACGTGCCGCTTATCATAACTATAATCCCATTTCACATGATCGCCACAACGCGGGGCTTCGAGAACACCATCCACATCATCACCACCTCCAATCCCTATGTATGTAAGAAATTTCTGCTGCAGTTTTTATGGTAACAGGGAGGCAATATCAACTTTGTCTTCGAAAAATGCCTAAGTATTTGAAAATTCAAACCAACAACTATGAATATTTCGGAAATGGTTATTGGAGCTGTGATGAGACCGACATTTTTATGTGGTAAGAGCACATTTTTATGTAGGTTATGGTTTAGTAGCTAGATAAAAGTTTTTCGGAATGAGGAGGGTTTTGGAGACCATTCTTAAAAAATTCGATATATAGGTATTGTATTTTATTTCTCGTGAAAATATGTTAAATATAAAGTAATTTAATCAGAGTCATTAGATCCATTTTTTGGGTGAGAGTATCGAGTATTTCGAACTATTTGACACGTATAGGATAGGTTGTGCTGGGGAATTTTTTGTGTCGCATAGAGAACACTGGATACTGTCGCCGAGACATTATTGTGCTGCTGCCGGCACACGCGTAGGAGAGCGCTGGGCGCTTGCCGAGAGATAGAGAGACAAAGGCGGGGAAAGAAAGAAACAGAGTAAATATATGGATAATTCTTTCCTTCGGCTGCCATCGTGAAAGGCCATGATACTTCGGCAGCTTAAGAGAAACAATGACTCGGGTATAAATAAGCTGCAAGTTGCGAGTGGGTCAGTTTCTTGTTGTTGTTGTTGTTGTTGTTGTTGTTGTTGTAATTTTACGTCCTCCAACGTTAAGTCATATCGGACGGTGAATGAAAGGGGTGAAATGCTCAAATGTGTCAAGGGTACATGGAGCTTAGAGCTACCCGACATTCGTCTGTGAGGTTAAGGGAAAACCCCGGAAAATCCTTATCCAGGTAACTCACCCTGACCGAGATTCGAACTCGGGACCTCTTGAACCTGAGGCAGACATGCTACCATCTACGCTGCCGAGGCGGGCGAGTCAGTTGTTAATGGAGTTACGAGTTGAGCTGTTAATTGTGTATGCAGCTATTTGAAGTGTACCGCAAGTGCATTCTTTCGTGTGTTTACGTATGGTGAAGCAGCGAGAGACCTTCAAGACAGCGTGTTGTGTATGTCACGAAAGTTAGAGCCTGTAAGGGGTGTAAAAAGTGTCTTTTTGCTGAAATAAGAGCATTTGAAGTTTATGCAAACAAGTCTTTTAATTCAATCCCCGCACGAAGTCACAATATTAATAACCTCTCAATTCTATATTTAAATAACTTTTAATTCTTTTTACTTATACTTTATAAAGGCACACGCGCGCGAGTGTATATCTAGTTCAAAAAGTGACTTTTTTATGCAATTCAATTTTTGTTGTTGTAATACGATACCTTCCCATCCTACTATACGTGGTAGGAAAGTCAAAATGAAGGTAACATAATTACCACAATGAAAAAACTGCGCTCTAGTAAACTTTCTGACCCGTTATCTTATCCATGCAATCTCCTCTGCCGTCAGTCATCGTGATGGCTCCATTGTTTCTGTAAAACGGGGGCGTAATGTATCTTGCCGTTGCTGCAGGGATTTCTCTCCGCATTATTTATAGTCTCTTTCATTTTGTTACACAAGAAAAAAAAAAAACAGTTTTATATTTTTACAACAACTTGAGGGTAATCTGCGATCTATGGATGGATAATGACGTACGTATATGGCTTGAAGACGTAATTGAATTACAAGAACATTTTATTACCTGGAATAAAAACAATGATGGCCTTTGAAGGTGAATATTTTTATCTGATTTCAAATATTCTGAAACATTTAATAGACTTGAAAGCGGAGGTTCTTTTAGTGAGGGAAATAAAACCGAGCTTGCTGAAATTATTCTGTGGTTGTTTAATAACGTCTATGTTTGTTTGAGTTTACACCCTAGATACTTTGGAACTGGTTGAAGAATTACATGTCCCACTCGTTTATTGTCTTGTATCAATGAAACTAATCCTTAATAACTACAATGTATGGCCATGTATGAACACGCTGTATAACAAGTTGTGAATCGCTGGCAATAAATGAACGGGCGGAGCACTGAAAGAAGTGCACAATCTTTAAGTGTAGTTAGGATTTGCAAATAAATTTTATGGCTCAGACGGTAACTGTGGTGACTCTTTGGCTGACCTGAACAATGAGTCAGATGAATATTCAAAATATTTTCGGAAAACAAGCCAGGCGAAAAGACGATTAGAAATCGACGTTTGGTTTGTTGTCACACGATGTTCTGCCTTCATTGAACTATCGCACCCAGGAACGCACATGTGTCATACCTGGTACCATCACCACATGCCTCACTCAACTGGCGATGAATGTCAACAGGTATCACACCACGACAATGGAGAAAACGAATGATTACACGCTGTTCTTGCAATGAAAATGTCGCCATTTTAAGTATCAAATGACATGCATTCACAAAGAGTCCACGTGAATTAAAAAAAACAGACGTTCCAATCTGGTCCCACTCCTGAATAAAAAAATAGGTGCTATAGCTTGAACGCACCTTGTAATATAGAAACAACAGAGAAAAAACAACAAAAGGCAAACAAAAGCATAAATAAATTGATTGTATCAGACGTCTAATAAGGAGACAAAACGAATGACACTAAAATGTATCCAGATAAATCTAAAGCACTTCAAAACCTTTATTTGGAGATTTTTCCAAAATTATACACTAGTGGTAGCTGCTAAAATGCATATAGCAGATAAGGGAGAAGTACTCTAAGCAGTACACGAAGTGGCAATAAATGGAGTAGCTTCTGAGATGTAATCGCGCTGAAAACAAGAAATGCTGTTAAAGACAAGCTCAATTTAAATTCCTTGACTTATATTTCATATGGCAAAATGGGACACACCCTAACCGGCAGATAGGATTCAGAAGGAAATAATTAGGTTAGATTGCTTGTGCCAGCGTTTGAAAGCTTTGGCACATTAAAATAATGTGCATTGCCCTTCAAACCAGTTGTGACTTGCACGAGATTCGAACAACGGCTTTTCATTAGCAAGTATGATAAGCACAATTTTACAAAGAAGATTTTGCCTCTGGCTTTAACACTAAAGCAAGAATGTGAGTTTAATGAGAAAATACCATTTTATTGGCCATTAAAATTTATCAACCTGTTTTGTAGAAAAGTGTGAGCAAAATTTGCAATATCTTAAAAAGAACAGTTAAACTTAGGAACAGCAATAGGCTATTGTATTAATAAGGTTCACTCCCTATAAATTATATGTTATTAATATAGAATTAATGTTGATATTGTATTATATAATACTATAATATTATGAATTTTGTAATGGTTTATTTTTCATCTATTCTTTGATCGCTATCATCAATATCTATATACGAGAAATATAGATGAAAGAAAATCTTCAGTGAAGAATAGAGAATTAAGGAGGTTTAAGGAAGAAAATTCGTGATTGAAGAAACGAATTATTTTCTATTTTGTACAATACTGCCTTCTGTTTTTGGAGTAGTATGTGCCAATGCTGTAGTAATTTTGAGATTTTGAGGACTGATAATAAAGGTTAACTGCATTAGAGCATATCTAGGTATAAACCAATGTAAGTACTACTGCATAACCTTGCTTCATACAAACGTACCTCCTCAAAAAGTTAGTTAACGCCATTGCATTGCTAAAAGTCTAGTTAAAAGAGTAACTTTTTGATGACACTGAAATCCTGTTTTCAGAAGTTAGATGAACATTTGACCCCTTTGCATAGTTACATTACTTACAAAGGTTTCTCTTTTCCAAGTGGTGGCCTATAATGCCTGCACACATCTATGAGGTTTTCTATCTCCCTTTAGACCTCATCACTTCATTACGTCCTTCTCCATGTAGTTGGGATGTTCTACTTACGTCCAGGACGGGAGAAACTTCGGCCTAACACTGCTGGGGTATACATTGTATATGTTCATATTCCCATAGGGGTTTACCCTCTAAACGGTCTGTCACTGATTCTTCAATATTTAAAATTTCCAAATTGGTGTTACTCCTAATTTTTTCTATGCCTAAGATGCGCAAATTTGTTCGTAATGCATCTATCAACCGGCTTCTCTTTCTTTTAATTAGTGTGCAGATTTCTACGGCTGAGATGATTTATTATTTAACTATCCACCTTTTTCTAACTGCTGCCAGACTTATGGGTTTCTAACCCAAATACTTAAAATGGTCATCTGCTTTAATTGTATCATCCGAAAGAGTAAACCTGACTTTCAGCCACTACCGGATACTCAGTCTTGGAAAGCTTACCCTTAAGGCCACCCATATTCTACGCATATAATAATTTCCTGATTATAAAGTATGTATGCTTCCTTATTTTATATAAGGTTAATTTTTCCTCTACCAAAAAAAAAAAAAAAAAAAAAAAAAAGTGGATGAGGCTTTCATTGTTTAAATTCCAAGTTATAAAGACTGCGTCAAGATATATTTTAAATAAAGTAGGAGATATTCCACATCTTCCCCAAACCTTTCTTATTAATTTTGCATTTAACCTTTGCTCATAAATTTTGATCAAATGTATGAATGGCTCACTGGCACCCGTTCTCCTCAGGGAGTTCCATAATCTGCAAATAAAAAGATTTTTCGAGATCCACTAAAATTAAATGTTTTTCTCAATTCTTGGATACTCTTTCTTTAGTTATCTTCAATAGTGTGAATATTATTATCTAAGCCTGTTTTCCTGCAATAAAACCAGCAGATTTTCAGCCATAAGCATGGAAATAACTCTCCCAATTCTTGCAGCGATTTTGCCTGAAGATTGAAGATGCCTCGGGAATTATAGGAAAACTGTTATGACCCTTCTTGAAAACAGAACTTATATATACAATACGTGGCTCCCTTTTGGAAACTCATCTTCCGAAAATTGATTTAGCACTCTTTTTATACCACTTCTTTATTATTATTATTATTTTACAAATGTCCACATTTACATGTGTTTACCCCCTCGGTTGGTGTTTTTCAGCTGTTAGATAGTACTTAGACATTACATCTTAATTTCAAGAATTGGTTCTATCAAGTGCTTGCTCAAAGGATATCTCCTGTAAATTTTTGTATATCTTCCACTAATAAACCCTAAAAAATATTTCACCCAAGTTGATATCTGAATTATTCCTGCTAACTGTGGTACATTCGTTGACATTGTGATAATTCTCCACGCCTGGGTTGATCTATTGTATCCCAATGAAGAGTCCATCTCCGAGCAAAATTTATTTCATAAATCATCCTGACATTTTCTCAATGTACGTTTTGTTTGGTTCATAAGTACACGATAGTTCTCCAGATATTTCTGTTTTGTGAACTGAGTGAAACTCTATATGCCATATTCTTATTTTTGATAATCTACTTAGCTTATCCCATTTTCCAATCTATCTTCTTAAAAACATGTAACAGCTTCGTGAACTACAAATCTTAATGTTACTTAAATTTCATCAGTTTCCAGTCTTCTACATTCAACTTTTTTTATCCTATTCTCATATAATCCTCTAACACTTTTGTCTTGAAGAAGGCTTACCAGGTACCATGGTACCTTTAACACCACTGCAACTGTTGTACAGGTTCCTTCTTGAATCCTAAAGGCACTATTGTTTCCATATGAACTAAAAAACCGCGAATGCTACTTTCCACTCCCCTTAGGCACTCTCACTTCTTTTATTATACAACTGCGGTTCTTTTCTTGGAATAACATGACGAATGAGTGAATGAGCGTGTGAGGTTTAAGGCCCCGTCGACAGCTATGTGTGCCCAATATGTTGAATTACAGATTTTGAATACTCTTCTAAATGGTACACATGAGATAGAAAATATACTAGAAATATGTGTTGAAATATGAATAAGTTTATGTTTTTGCACTTCATATTATGAAATCATTCTTTTACCATTCTAATTTAGTGCATCTTCCTATTATTATTTTATTTAAATATAAAAGGGTTTTAAATTTTACTTCAATATTTTCTTTGATTCTGAAGTTTAAAACGTGGAATTTATTGTCCTATACAATGCAATTCACATGATGAAATTTTAAGGTAGAGTCAGATTGTGAAATCCAAAACTTTAGCTGAGAGTTCCATCTCGGGTCCTCCGCTCTTCTAAATACAGAGCTACTATATCAACAAGTTGGTACAAAATTAAATTTCCCAACTGGCTGACATTTTTCCCATTAAAGGACAAAGATTTGAAATCATAATTTTCGTGGTAGCTCAGTGATCAGAGCAACTGCTCGTAGAGTGAAAGATCAAATAATTTTGATTAAAATGTATACTTACTTAGACATGCAAGTCATTTTCATGATGATAATGCACCACATTTTCACTAAGCTTTAGGCACAGTAAGTCATATGAATGTATCTCATGAGCAGGGCAGGAAATTTGGACACCAAAACATTGGAACGAAGCGGCTGCAGGTTGCGAGACACTGACCTATAGAACCTCGCGATCCACTGATGTCCTGATGTACAGTCACGTTCCAAGGGAACGTCTGAGGTGAGGCTTCGAATATTGAAATGTGTGCTGATTTAAGGGCAGTGGAAATAGTTTTTGAACAAATAAATATTTTGTCAGACAATAGAATGGCCGCCTCGGTAGCGTACATGGTAGCGTGTCTGCCTCACGATCAATAGGTCCCGAGTTCGAATTCCGGTCAGGGTGAGTTACCTGGATAAGGTTTCTTCCGGGGTTTTCCCTTACCCTGATAGACGAATGTCGGATAGCTCTAAATTCCATGGACCCCGGACTCATTTGAGCATCATTTCACCCATTTCATTCATCGTCCTATATGACTTAACGTTGGAGGACATAAATTAAAAAAAAAAAAACGATAGAACAAATTTCAGATTTCAGAATTTATGAATGTACGTAGTTGTACATTACAATAAAATTAGTGACTATAGTTGAAATTTAAACAATGTTATTTCAAAAGGCCTAGTCACAAAAGAGACTTTCTCGTATTATTCATATATATGCGCTTAGTCAAGAGCCTCTGTTTGTTGTCGACTGACTGCAGTACCCAAGTTTGGAATCACGCGTAGCGTGCTCCACAGACGTCCTTCTCCCACCTCCAGTTTTTTGTAAAGAAACCTAATTCTATGGTCTCGGCATAGCAAACTTATTAGGTTCGATGTCTAAAGCTCTTACCCTGCTCATGAGATTTATATAAAAATAGTCGGTACCGTATTGATACGGATGTTCCACAAGTTTGCTTTATTCATAGATTTGTAGAATATATTTCTTAATTTAACAAATTGTTTGAAAGAAGTATGAAATGTGATTATTATTTTAATAATCCCAAAGGTTTCTGAAGTCCACAAATGTTTTTATTCCAAAATTTACAGAGTAATAATTCCTGTATAATTGCTGAAGTCATTCTTTGTACCTGCCGGGCAAACGCCCCAGTAATAATACATCAGCCAATGTGGCCTGACTGCTCCATGTTTTACACTAATAATGCTACTCACAAAATACTGCCCAAACAGATGTCGGTTAAGCATTTAATGCAAAGAGTAATGTTTCAAATATTTAACAAAAAATGGGCGTTCACAGGAAGAAGAAAAAATTAATTGTGGCATCAAGAATCTACGGGAAACGGAAATCTAAGTACAGTACATGAATTAATGTTGGTAAAAAGAATGTAACAGTCTTAATAATTGCATTAATAAAATAAAATAAAGAAATGAGAACTACTTTGCTGCTCAGTGTTTCTAGAGTGTAACAATCTGTCACAAGTCCGGCAAAATTAATGCTAGGGAAACACTTTCGTATACCAGCTAATGATTTTGCGGTTTCTTCTCTACGAGACTTCTTGCTGTAGTGATAAATTACACAGCCGCCTGTAGCTTGTTACAACAAAATTAACCTGTTTGTAACCGAACTCGCTAGTCAGATTTCTCACCAACCAGCAATGCAGACTATTTCCAGAGAGAGCGTATACCTTAAGGCGCCATTACAGAGTTTTAGCCCCAGAGCACCAATGACATTAGCATGAAGAGTGTAATTACTGTTAGCTATGGCGTGTGTGAAGATTTCCTTCATTAGGAGAATTAGCATGACTGACACGTGGCAGAAACAAGATAGACTTGGACACGAGGTGAAATATAAGTAAACGTTCTCGAGGTCACTTAGTTTAACTTTGAAGTTCATTGGTACCAACACTGAAAGACGGGTTAGTTATTGTCTATATTGAACTTACGAACAATAGAGGTCTTATAGCAGCAACATAACCATTTTACGTCATCATAAACATTTTAGCCTAAATACAGTCCAAATTTAGAAACAGTTACACTTCAGCAGAGTTAACAGAGAAATGTAGCTCTCGTTAAAACAATTCTTATGCAGCTAAGCATTTGCGAAAAAAATGTTATTGTTTTACAAATTCATAGTAAATAGCACACTGAGGCAGGGAATTTACATTGACAATTTTATATCATATTCGAAGTCACTGAACCTAAGTACAAAGTATTTTACTTTATGCCTGTAGCAGATATTTTATGTTGTTTGAGAGGAATGTTTGGAGGAACTGTAATGTTTAATGAAATGGATATAATGTAAGGTAGGCAATGGCATAACCATGACAACCTGATATGACATGAAGTTGATATATGTCTAAAAGATCCCTTTTTTGCTTAAGAACGTCGTAGGAGAAAGACGTGCATTTGTGTCTCTCCAAGATTGTGTAGAATTATTATTATTATTGTGACTTTGTGGGTTCGTAGAATTAAAAATCCAATTTGCAGAAATTCTAAATGTTTTTTATTTCGATAGAAATACACTGATTAATTCTCACGTAACAGCATTACGTTACATACACACCTTAGTCTACCGAGGTCGATGACAACGTTCTGATCAGCTCTCGTTACAACACTCTTGTTACACCACTCGTCACTTCTTTAAATACCTCATTCATAATTCCAGAGATTACCAGAACAATAAAGAAACCGAATTAATCGAGATGTTATCAGAAATTTCCATTTATCTCTGTTTGTTTCGGTAAGTCTTTTATCTCAAGTGTTATGTTTATCTGCTTATGCAAGCTCATTATCTACGTGAAACCTATCCATCTGCAGGCTCTTTTGTGTATACAAACCGCGCTTATCTCTCGGCACCGAAACTCGCGTGCTTTTTCGCCGCGACATTATTTTTGAGTGTGCATTTAAGATGCACAAATAGCGTGTCTGTAAGAAAGTAAGGAATAGTTAATCAATACGCCAGTCCCGTTTGTTAAAAACAGCATTTATATTATTGAAATTTGTATCCAAATTTGAAAATGTTTCTGAAGAATTCAATCTTCATGTTTGAAAAAGAAAAGAATTATTATTCCATTCTTCAGAAATAGCAATGCTAACTTTCTCAGCCTCGTTACCACGACCCTGGGAAAAAGAACTCATCGCTCCAGATTTACAGATGCTCCTACAGATCCAGAGTTGCAGCAGAAACTTCTAGATTTCTTCGAGATCGTCACCAAAGGTGAGAGATTCATCAGCATCCACCTTCATCCCCATAAACTGCTTCAAGACGATCGCCACAACGTGGGCCCTTTAGAACACATGCCGTACGCAGAAAAATATATTCGCACAAGAATTTTTTACAGTTAAATATAATGGGTTGCACTTACATGACTTTTGTACATTTTCTTCAAATTACTATACTTAAAATATCTTCTCCTATCTAATTAATGTTAATCATATATAAATTTACACAAATTTACATATAGTTCCTTGCAGGCACAGTGGAGGTGAGAAAGGCAGTAAAGAATAGTAAAATATAAGAGTGCTCTTCCATTGACGCTGAAACTCCGTTTTCATTTGTAACGGTGGTTTTGAGTTATATTTGGAAAAGATGTGAGGGGTTTGTAAATTTATCTAAATATATGTGTTTTGTGATTAGCCGTAGTAATTTCGTAATAGACGTATGACGTAATGTTGTGACATGGAATTAAATCGGCCAATCACAAAATTAAGAGAGGAGTAACGATAGTTACGAAAAATCAATAATCTTGGTAGAGAAGTTTTGGGAATGGAGAGTGTGATGGATAGTGGTGCAGGATCAAGAACATTTATGTAATAGTTGGAACTGTTTAAAAATAACAAAGTAAGAATTTATCGATATGTTGGAAGTATCCTGAAAGTGACTGGGAAAGGAAGTTCAAGTAAAGTGTAATTCAGATAATTCAATTAAACTGTTACAAAATTTGACTTCTCCGAAAGTTTATTCGGAACCACGCCTGAAACCAAAATTCTCATGACTCTTATTTAATCAAACACAATAATCAAGAAACAACTCAAAATACAACGATTTAACCCTGTTATATCTGGCTCCTCGACGTGGATCTTCGAAAAGTCAACGTGCATCTCATCTCAAACATGAAATCCCGCACCAAATTGCGCCCGAACGTGTGGCTGATTAAGACGGAGATAAATTAACTACGAATAGTCCCAAATGCCTGCCCCACATTAAACGGCCAGGAGCAGAAAAAAGCGAGTAACGATATTCTGTTTGGAAACTAATAAATACTGGAAAATTCCCAAATAAAAAAGAATAGCTCTAAAATGGTTAACTCTAGGACAAGCGTGTTTCACATAAACTGTGTGCTTTAAATAAATCTACATATATATTTAGCGACAGTTTGTCTACTTCTTAGAATGATGTTTTTGGAAATCTTTGTTCTATCCATGAAAGTTTTTCTTTTGTTCCATTTATATCCCGCGATTAACTGCAATGGCCATAACGGTGGCCGTTCTCTTTTAGGACATATCACCTATTAGCGATGGTGTTAACTCGTAGACGTTGGGTTGCTGGTAGTTTGGATTTTTAATCATTAGATCGCGCACAACTTCGAACTCTCATTTGCAGAGTCTGGAGAAGATCGGGAATCATCTTGGTTGGAGAAAAATCTCCAACCGCAGCCAGCAATCGAACTCGGGACTACTCGCATGGAAGGCAGCTCTACCGACTGAGCTACGAGGCTCATGAAAGTTTGGTATTTAATCAGCAATAGATTTAATCTATTTAATTTGTTTTAGACTTATATTTTTCATGGACGTACATGCACGCGGAATTTTTCTAAAATGTGTTTTTATTTTTTTTATAAACGAGCCTAAAGGTTATATTTAAGGTGAAATCCGCTTTCGATTTCTTGGAAGGCTGGAATGCATTTCTTTTTTTCACTACTTAGGAATAAAGAAAATAAAAATTAAATATTTTAGGCCTTTTACGAATGATAAATGTATAAATGCCTTTGGCTGTTACTTATGTTAATACATAGGTTTAAAAGTATCTTCTGGAACTTCTGACTGAATATATTCAAACTGGGTTTTACTTTATTGTATCCTCCCATTATTAATAGCTTGGTGTGGACTTCCTTTGTATTGATACACGCTAATGACAAACAATGCTCCATAAATTTTTATAGGCGTTTCTTGTAGGAGTGTTTTATTCAAGGACATGGAAGGAATGAAAATATTCTTATGCTGCGGGTAATTACAAAGTGAAGATGTAGGATGTTTATGAAATACATTTAGGACAACAAACCTCTATGGGTAACCAATCACATAGGCTACTTTACATCAGACTTGGTTATTAAGTTACTGTACTTCCTGCATTTCAAATTTTGATTATTTGTAGGATTTTAAAATATTTAGAATATTCTCTGGGATGCAACTTTTTGAACGTGTTGTATAAATCAAAAGTATGGTACAATTTTTCCCAAGAATGTTGCAATTGTTAAGTCTATAAGTGTCCCTTTTTTGTAATTTTCGTTCCTCCAACGTTGTCATCTCGGACGATGAGTGGAATGGGTAAAATGATGCTCAAATGAGCCCAGGGTACATAGAGCTTGGAGTTACTGACATTCGTCTTTCAGGATAAGGGAAAACCCCGGTAAAATATTATCCAGGTAACTCGACCTGACCGGGATTCGAACTCAGGACCACTTTAACGTGAGGCAGACACGCTACCAGCACACTGCCGAGGCGGGCTAAGTGTCACCTTGTATTTTTCATTTCATTTGAACTGCTACTCAGAAATCTTTTTATCGATTTTTACCTTATTAACTGTATTTCCAGTATCAAGAAAATTATACAATATGTAGTATCACTGCCATTCCCTTTAACCTTTGAAGGTCAGCGCAGATAAGTGCTGGTACGTAATCTAACTAGAGTGGTGAATGCAAAAAGCAATCATGGCAGTATAATGATAGCACTTGGAAATTAAAAGTAGCCTGTTCTCATAAAGTTTCTATATTTTCTCATTGCCAGCCCTCGTAGCCATGGTCGTTAGAGCGTATGTCTAGCGTTCCGTCGCACAGAGTGTCGCGAGTTCGAGCCCACCTCGGGCATGGGTGTATATGTGTATGTGTACTGTGTATACGTCTGCCACTAGAGAAAACACATTCTTCCCCCGATGGGTTCTTCCCGAAGGACAAAATATGTGCAAAATAAAAATTAAAAAAGTTATTTTCTCATTAGCCTAGTCCCTGTTGCAATTACCCTTACCATGATGATGATGATGATGATGATGATGATGATGATGATGATGATGATGTGTATAATGGCGCTCAACTACGGCGGTAATCAGCGCCCTTGAAAAAACTGGTCATGGCAAAAGCCAGATATAAAATTTCTAAAAAACTATACAACTGTAAATAAACCTATTAAAACTAAACGAACATAAAAAAGAATCAATGAAAACCTGCTAAATATTTCATTCACTAAATCCAAAAGCCTAACCTCGAAAAGAATCTAAAAATCTTCCGCACTACTGTGTCATCGTCCGCTAGCATTTCTGCAAAGCTGGCCGGCAGCTGCAGAGACGTCCTAAGGTCTGCTAGGTGAAAACACTCTAGCAGCACGTGTCGTACAGATGACGCTTCATTGCAAAACGGACACAGCGGGGCAGGCTCCTTTTTTTAAAACGAAAACTATGAATAAAAAAGCCGTGCCCAATACGTAATCGAGCCAAACTCACCTCCTCGCTACGAGATGACCGACAGGTAGTAACCCAGGGAATCGGAAGTTCTTTGACAGATCTAAGTTTATTATTGCGGAGAGCGGACCCCTCTTCTGCCAGCAGGTTTGCACAGCTCTCCGCAATACGGCCCTAAAATCTTCCGATGTCACACATGGTACTCTAACCCTGGGCTTCATGGTAGCCGTCTTGGCTGCCGAATCCGCCATTTCATTCCCCCGCAAGCCTACGTGACCAGGGATCCATGCACACACCACGTTAACGCCAGAAGCGTTTACCCTTACCACTCAGTTGGAAACGAATTCAACGGAATGTGCATAAAGAAGTATATGTTAAGAGTAATGAAACGGGAGAATCAGAGAATCACTCTCACTCACTCACTCACTCACTCACTCACTCACTCACTCACTCACTCACTCACTCACTCACTCACTCACTCACTCACTCACTCACTCACTCACTCACTCACTCACTCACTCACTCACTCACTTACTCACTCACTCACCCACCCACCTACTCTCTCATTAACTCATGCACACCGCAAGTTCTTTTCTAAAAACGCTTTTAAACAGGGAGTCTCAAAACGTGCATTTTAGATGAAACCTTGGTTTTAAATTTTAGTTGGAGTGCAATACCTGCCTATTGTGTCTTGGTAGAAACAATAAGAAGAAGCTCTATGCTTTTGCAACTTGACAAGTACGTGTAAATTTTCTGGCTCGTTATCAGATCACTCAACTCTTTACACAATGTCTTGATTAGTGCTTAGCTGTTACCTTGATTACACAGAAATTGCTCTTGCGTGAACCATTAAATAGAGTAATTTCAAAGTACACAACAACCTGCACGTCCGCCATATTTAAACACGAACCGGATTAACCCTTATAAAGGAATGCTTCCCCATTTACAGCATTAGTTAAATTGCAGCTATAATTTTGGACTAGATTTAATTACAGGACGGTCTTTGCAAAATGGAGATCTACTACACGCACGTGTATGAATCCTGTTTTGCAACTGAGAAGATGTTACGCTGCCTTTTAGGTTTGAGTGCTAAGAAATTTACGGGCGATTGCCCTCATATCTCAAGTTGCTATTTTATTGCCAGCTTAAGGCCAACCTCATTTACAATAGCAGAGATTAAAAAGTATCTCAGATTGATTAGCCTTAATAGCTGTGAAGAGATTGCACAACTGGTTACAGAATGAATGACTTCTTTGATGGAGCATACGAGTCATTCCAACAAGGTCTGCAATTTTATTAGACATGCGAACTTCCCTTTTATGAGTAAAATGTTTATTAGTCCAATCTGTACTGTAAATAAATAGAATTTTATGTTGCACCGGTCGTAAACTTAAAAAGTAACAAATTTTGTAATTATTTGAAGGCAAATTCTACGGAATTCGGCTAGAATTCTTGCTCAACCATTTTCACTTTGCACATCCAACACGAAGTTACGGCCGAATTAACTTCGGTTATTAGTAATTATCAACCACTTCCACTGTGCACACACAGAAAGCATTATAACGTTTACTATAACCTTTATTCTTTCCATGATGTTATTTCTATTTTCCAAAGAATAGGATACTTTGAAACCTCAAGTAAATACCGGGATGTGCAGAATCCCACGGATTTTGGGAAATGGATGAAAACATTATCATTAAGTATTCTTTTTTTCAAGAAAGAGGGTGACGTTTTATTCGAGTTATAATAGATGTAAGATTCCTTAAAAGTAAAGTCATAAATGAAAATGGAATTAAATTCTTTTCTTTAGTTTATGAGAATTTGTTTTCTGTAGTTTATGATTTTACAAAAATATATAAGATCCAAATCTAAAAATCATTATCAAAAAATCGCAGTGCAAGTTACTCACCAACGACGACGACGTGGCCGAAGACAGATTCTGATCCTATGGCAGAGCAGTTCCAACGTTGATACCGGAACTGGTCTTGACACTCGAGCGTCCCGAGACGGACGCCGTCCCCGACAGCAACCATGGCGTCGGGAGCAGCTCGACACATGTCCCTCTGTCGCGCCGTCAGGCCCGGGATACGTCCGCAAATGACGTGTGCACCCAGTGCCACCACGCTGGACATTGCCCTGTAACGGTAAGTAACTGTTACTTCTCAGCTAATATTGGTGGTCAGCAGGTCCTTCAACTGAATATGTTTACACTTGGGTATATAAACACAAGAGACAACTGGTAATTTCATCATTTGCTTGATAAAAGCAGTCATTCCACACTCTCCCTCTATTCCCGGTATAGCGATAGACGTGGCATATGGAACCAAATAAGTCAACACGGTACGAAGGTTGAGGTTCAAATTTTAATAGGTTGATACATTTTAATTAGTATTTAGAATTAATTATATACTTTCATTTAATAATATGGAGGTAGTGAACAGAAACACGTACACTGTTTCCATAAAAGACGAACTTACTTAGGTTTATGTCTTTTTAGGATGCTGCCCGCCTCGGTAGCGTGGTGGTAGCATGTCTGCCTCACGTTCAAGAGGTCCCGAGTTATAATATCGGTCAGGGTGAGTTACTTGGAGCCCCCAGGGGCCTACTTCGGTAGGTACGGGTTTGGCGCACCCGGGGTCCCGAGCCAACAGTCTCCCTCGTGTGGGCTCCTCTTCGTGGTTGAGGGAGACGGTCAACAGGCCCATCCACATGTAGGCCGTGCGTGGAGACCCGTGGAGAAGGATTTTAGATTCTTTTCTGGTTTGGGGTTTGAGATTTGGTGAACGAGGTTTTTGGTAGGTTTTGATTGATGTTTTTTATGTACGTGTATTTTTAATAGGTTTTGTTACACTTGTATTGTTTTTGGAAAGTTTTATATCTGGCTTTTGCCATGACAGTTTTTTAAAGGGCGCTGATGACCGCCGTAGTTGGGCGCCCTTAAATATATCATCATCATGAGTTACTTGGATAAGGTTTTTCCGGGGTTTTCCCTTATCCTAAACGACAAATGTCGGGTAACTCTAAGCTCCATGGACCCCGAGTTCATTTGAGCATAATTTCACCGATTCCATTCATTGTCCGATAAGACTTAACCTTGGAGGACGTAAAATTAAAAAAATAATAATAAAAAAATAGGATACCCTTTATATTCTTTCTGAAGTGATCAAGTTCTTTATGAAGGAATACTGCGTACGCCAGACTGTTAGTAACCATATTTATGAAACATTGGAACATAAAAACACGAACAGCAGAGAAAACATTGTTTTTCAACTTTCTTTAGTATCATTCCTTTAAACAGTTTTACTAGAAAAATAATGAAATGAAGCATGTGGAGGAAATTTTAACGTACTAAAGCTACATCAGTATTTATGTGTGAAAGTACATGAATATAATAATGATGATGATGATGTCGATGGCAATGGTGATGATGATAATGATAATGGTAATCATCATGACCATATTAATCATAACAACAATAATAGTATTAGTCTCATCCAGATACTATACAAGGCCAAGCGAGACATCAACAAACGTCCGTGTCAATAAGTATACCGATGCGCTGTGTGTGTACACTCCGGTACGGATACAAAATGTAACCAACGTTACAATATGTCATCCTCCTTGCTTTCGTTGCGGGAGTTACAGTGAACCGTTAATGGTGCATATGAGTAGTACAAATCATTTTCATAAGTTGGTCCGAGACTTTATTCCCTCTTTTATGTTTATTTCCTATGTTACGCAGCACTGAAAATACAGTATTTTTGTGTAGAATACTGGACAATTTATATATATATCCCCGCTTCACCTCCGGGCCCCTGTCGTCACAGGACTGAAACTGCATTATTCACACAAACTCTAATCCTGCGCATGTGCATTTCTATCCGATTAGCGATGCCATTTCTGGACTTAATCAGGACTTTCTTTCTGTATGCACCTACCAAATTTAAATAATTTCATATCATCTCTTTAAACAAAAGTTTATTAAACAACTATATTGGATTACAAACAAACAAACAAACAAACAAACAAACAAACAAACAAACAAGAGAAAATGCGAAAATCAGGTAATATATACTCAATGTAGGCAACTTCCATTCTGACAAACAAATTATTCTTCATCCTATATTCTCTGAAGAATTTACTACAGCTACTGTTAATTTTCGCACAGTATAAACGAATTAAATATAAACATCATAAAGTGGCCTAAATAACATTCCTTGTGAAACTTCGTAAATAATTACAAATTATGTTTCTCTGATAAGATAATATTACAGGTAGGGCCATCTATGGAGAACATTACGTGGTCTTTGAAAACATCGCATATTTATTGTTCCAGAGAGTTTCTTTTCTTCTCAATTAAACAGGGCATTAATGAATAAAAGAATGGCACAATATACTATTTGAACCAATTTTGCTATCCTCTCTTTTTTAAATATTATGTTTTTTCTCTCTGAGCAAGGTTTAAGATAAACATTTACTGAAATACTCCTAGTTGCGCTACACATATTGCGTTAAAGATGCAACAATACAAGAGATTGAAGTGACAGTCAAATGTTTGAAAGTAGGTCATACTGCCCTTGGAATTAAATGCTCTTCATCTGAAATGACACAATATACTATTTGAACCAATTTTGCTATCCTCTCTTTTTTAAATATTATGTTTTTTCTCTCTGAGCAAGGTTTAAGATAAACATTTACTGAAATACTCCTAGTTGCGCTACACATATTGCGTTAAAGATGCAACAATACAAGAGATTGAAGTGACAGTCAAATGTTTGAAAGTAGGTCATACTGCCCTTGGAATTAAATGCTCTTCATCTGAAATGACGAACCCAAACAATGGTGTTTAGCATTTCAAAGATGCAATTTCATTGTAATATTGAAACCAATAGTAGGAAATATCTTGAAAATCGTTTGCAACACAAAATAAGTCGATATAATGGTAAACTGTTTATGAAAGCTAAACTTTGTGGGTTACTAAGCTTTGATCCATATTTTATTATTCAGCTTTGTAGGCCATTATATAAATCAAATTCAGAATTAGACATCACTTTAAGTTTAGGGTTCATATTTTTTAGTGTGTAAACATATTAAATATATCGCCTATTATGAAATCTTTAGATATGTCTAAGGTTACAATATATTTATTCACTTAAAAGATAATTTTTGGTGAGAATTAGAGACACATTATGCCAAATCCTCTTTTTTTGACACTGATGATACATGAAATAAAGATGGAGCACCCTTGGAATGAGATGGCGGGGGAAACCGGAAATCCCTGGCTTTTCCTAACTTTCTCTGGTTGTCAAAGAATGCTGCGGTAGTTTCTTTTCCATTCTAACATTTCCTCTCTCTCGTTTCGTATCATTTAGTTCACCTTAGGTGAGCTAACTCTGTGTCTTGCATTCTGATATGAGGTGAACATTTCCTAAAATGTGTTAAATTTGAATTGACTTCAACCAAATGGGAAATATTTCAACAAATGTTATAGTTATTAACGTATATAAACCCTCAAATGCATACAACTTGTACACCTACTATTGATTCTGTATGTTCTGCAAATAGACAACTGAGGAAAACGACGTTAATAGATGCCTCACAGTAGGAAATCAAACGGGATAACATTTTAAAAAAGAATCCTTAGAATATACACTTGCCTTCTCTGGGAAACTAAACGTCTATCACACGTATCAATATTACGCCAAAATTGCAACATCAAATGAGAAAACGAATAGATATAAGTTTAAAAGTGAACAATAAACTTATTCAATTGCCTCCTCTGTGTATGCATTTAAATCAAGACATAGACAGAAGAAGACGTGTGTACAGTTCTCTTTCTTTGCTCCCTTATGCACCCTCGGTTTGACCAGCTGATGGTGTTGAAATTATGGGTCACAAATGCTTACGTACATTTCAGAGGAATACTGAACATCCAATTGTAAAGGATTTCCTTTCACTTTGTATATAAAACATATGAGAATATGGGGCATGATAGAAATGAACAAGCTATACACTATGCATACAATTTTCAATGAGAAGAAAATGGGAGGAATAACAGGGTGTTTCTTAAAACTTTTTCTGAAGTTAACATTTGATAATGTTCGCTAACGCGCGAGTAAAGTAGATACATGTAAAGAAAATATGTTTTATATTCATTCATTTATTAATTAATTAATTTTTTGTTTATTTATTTGTTTACTTATTTATTTATTTATTTATTTATTTATTTATTTACTTAGTTATTTATTTATCTCGTTGGCCATAGTAGCTCAAATGGTTAGAGCGGCTGGACGGAAACCAGAAGATCCATGGCTCAAATCTCGGCTATGGCATTGAATTTTTCAGTCTGGCTCTACTCTTTAATAGTGCATCCTACACACGGCTAGTGTGGAAGAACAATTAATTTCCATTAATTGTACCTAATAGTGGTCCGAACTATAAAGCCCAGGCCTTAAAGTACTTACAGCATAGTAAGTCGCCATTAAGGTAATTGTCTCATGTGTTTATAAGAACTCCTAGTGGTTGACCAGAAAAAACACAAGTCAGTTGGAGAATTTAATGTCATGTTGGCACGTTGGCCATAGTAGCTCAAATGGTTAGAGCGGCTGGACGGAAACCAGAAGATCCGTGTTTCAAATCCCGGCTATGTCACTGAATTTTTCATTCTTGCTCTACCCTTTCATAGTGCGTCCTACACACGGCTAGTGTGAAAGAAAAATTAATTTCTATTTATGTATCTGATTTTTTCCTCGTTTGTTAGGTTGTGCATTGTGTATACTTTTAATTTTTTCAGGAACCTCCTCGACTGCATTTAGACAGCTCGAAATTACATTCAAGCAGTATAATGGCTGTTGATAATACCCAAAACTTTTGATTTATAAAATGGAGATTGCCCAATAATTTTTGTGAAAGTAATGCTATTAATACAATATGTCAAACACCTTGCACTCCCTGGAAGGCAGATCTACCTGCGTGGCGAGCAGTTCGCGTTGCGAACCGGACTATCCCTGCGTGTTGTCCTCGGGACTGACGTCAGCAGTTATATACTACGAGACTCATAAAATTCATATCCCTTTAAAGGTGTACAGGATCCGATGCCTGCTTATCATACTTTGAAGTAGTGCCAGCCTTAAAAATGAAGTACTCATTAAACCACAACCATTTTCAGTACACAATCTTTTCGGTCTCACAGCTGGATTGGCCCTTGTTCTAAGATTGATATCTGCGGATATAAGCAACATGAGATAGGCTAGTATTTTGGACATCAACGACAAAAAGTTTCTGCTATGCATCGACATGTTTTTGTTCAGACCTGCACAAATAGGAGTAAGAGGACAGAAGTACCCGAACTTATTCGTCCGTACGAGAAATGTTGACAATATTGTCGAAGAATTTAAGTAACTTTATCATTCACACTGTGGTGCTAAACGACTTCCCAAATAACTTGATACTCTGATAATCTCTGGAGACATTAAATAAAATCCTGAAGAGAAACATCAAGGCCCTAGATTTAACCTGTATTGGGACCACAGCCTGCGCAGGTTACCACCGTGTTGTTTAAAACCTAGCTGTAAATGCTAAAATAAGGAATAAATATTGTTGTGATTATAATAACCTCTTTAAGCCCTTCAATAAAAGAATTTCCCCTTTAGAAACATACTTTCTCAAAATAATCCTACTTTAAGATATATGGACAAATTTGTTTCCATGACGAAGTTTCAAACGTGAGTTTAGAATCCACAAAATACTAGTTTTATGAGCATAAACTTTAAGAAATACATTCTCTTAAACTCCATCTTGCCATTAATGTGAAAGCTTTTGATCTCTAAGTTGTATTTTATTTTGAATTTAGTGTATATTTCTGTCTATTTATTAGCAGTTTTCCAAGTGAGCTTTTAAAGAAAAGTAACTTGCAGCTGATGAGACATCGTTTTGTGATAGCCGAAGCTATAAAAACGCTATATTGTTCACAGTTAAGATTGAGGACAATCTAGATCTTCTGATCCTTTTAGTTCTAATCAGGTAACATGTTATTGCTAACATAAAAGGCATTGTAAATATGCTTTGTAAATTACAATGTTATTAGGAGAATTTATTGTGGATTTACGTACTGGTATTCATAAAAATGTAAAATTTATTTCATTTCCACTAACAATAACATCTCTTGGGAAATACAGAATAGATCTTAAACAATTTTGTTTTATATTTCTGTTGACCAAAGAATTAACGTACATATAGGAATATAATTTCGGTTTTTATAATATATAAATATAAAAATCAGAGGAGTGTCATGTAAAGCATTTGATATTGCGGCCCTTGGGGTAATTCCTTCAAGGCCCTGTACAGGATATGAAAAAATTCAGAAGCTTCTGAAAATATCAAAAAATTATTTAGTCATTACTTTTACCCCAAAGTATTAATTCGATTTTAAATAAGCTAATTCAAGCATAATGTGGATTATACAGAATCTTAACCGTTTCAATAAGGCATAATTGTTGGACCAATAATAGGACACACGTGCAACTTTGGGAGAAAGTAATACACAATTGGGAGATTAAATTACACTATTTAAATCTGAGAGAAGATGTTGGAAGTGTCCTCCACCAGCATCTATACATGTTTTCACTCGTCTCCCAATATTCTCTGAAATTTACAGAGATGATATCGAGTTGAGAGAAGTTTATTTACATCAAGATGGAGCAACCTTCCATACATCTAATGACACCATGGAACTTGTAACCAGTTTCTTCGATAATCGAATAATATCAAAATGTGTGTGCCCCCCCTTCAGATCCCCTGATCGAACCACACCAGATTTTTTCTTGTGGGGTATATAAAACAGTGTACAGGAATAGAACACGTACAATTGATGTTCTCAAGGAATCCATTTGAACCTAAATAAGTAATATTAGCGAGGATATTCTATGTAAAACTTCAGAGATTATGGTGAGACGAGTGCAGACATTTGTAGATATTGGTGGAGGACACCTCAAGCATTTTCTCTGAGATGTAAATACTGTGATGTAATCTCCCAATTGTGTGTTATATTCTCCCAAAGTTGCACGTGTCTGCTATTATTGGTTCAAAAGTTATGGCCTATTGAAATGGTTCAGGTTTATATGGATCACACTGCATATACATTTAAGAATGTTAAGGGGGCGAGAACGGCATTCTGGCCTGAAGTTTCACAAAATTATTGCCAAAATAACCTTCCCTGATGTTTGTAGAAGCAATAGCCATATTTATTTTCCTATCCCATAGTTTTAAAAGTCCTAAATAGACTCTTTTTGAAAAGGCTGCACAGTGTGCCACGCCCTCTATTAACCATTTATAACTGTTTTCTCTCCTTGGTTGTAACCTAATTGAAGCTTGGAGTGGTTCCCCTCCTTGTGGGTTGGATTTATATCACACGATGCGGTGACATATCTGAAGTTGGATTCGCCCTTTCGTGAGGTCTACGCCCCACACGCGCAAAAGTTTTGCGCTCCCTCGGTGTGGCGACGAATGTAGAAGCCAAACCTTACCTTGATGTCGAAGCGAAGAACCTTTCGTCTAAAAGCCGTGAAGATGAAGTTCTCGAAGGTTTCTATAAATCCTCTCTCCGGCAGCTGCGGCGAGCGATGAGATGTGAAACTTCTCAGGCGTGGTATCCATACAAAAGGGATACTTTTGGGCAACTATGGAATAAAATAATTTACACCGTTTCAATTTACTTGGAATTATATTTCTCGACAGCATTTTCTTCTTTACATGCGACTTTTTCCACTTATGCATATAACCCTTTACTATATATTAATTTTCTCCTTTTATTTATAAATGATGAAGCTGTTTTTTACTTAAATTACGAATATTTATCGTAGCGTCGCGTCTTCGATGTATGTTTTAAACGTTTACTAAAGTTCATAAATGATAAACTCCAATAACTTCTCGTAGTTACAAGAAGTCTTTTACCGAAAACACGTCTACCCTCTTCGAGAGTTAAAGCCAGAAGAAAAAATTTAAGAATAACATCATTGGTTCTATTTTCTGTTTTTTTTTTTTTTTTTTTTGCTAAGCCACCGAAATACTTAATTCTGATTGGTCCTACGTCACAGTTTGGGATTTCAATAAACCTAAGCATTTGTTGCATCATTCATATGGCCTGCTTGGTTAACTTAAGTTGAATTACAGATGGCCATGTTTACCTAATATGTCCATGTATGCAATATCAGCTTCAAGCTATATTCCAGAGCACAAACTTATTAGGAAAGGAAGTCGTTTTTTCTATTAATATTAATCTGTGCATCTGATGTTAATTCTTCCATGCTTTGTTTAGTATGTTTCGAATTACTAGTGCTGTTTTCAAGATGGGAAGAAGCAATAATTTTGGTGCAAGAAATTGTCATGGGAACCAGTATAAACAGTTTAAGTAATCCCGATTACATAATTAAAGAGTTACAGCCCTTAAAATGGAAAAGTGTAGTAACACATGGCAATATATTTACTTCGTCAAACTTCATCAATGAATGTGAACTTAAAATTGATTCTTCAAGGATAAAATTGGTTTCTTCATTGTGTAATGGCAGTAATAAAAATTTAACTAAAGTAAATAATGATATTTGATCAACAGGTTTACAGTTAGTAGATACAGAAACTTTGTGAAGTGTAAATTTAATGAAAATGAAAAGTGTTTTCATATCAGACGACATCAAGACAAGAAATGGATTATTAGCTACATTATCACTCAGTTATTAAAAGTCTAATAAGGAATATACATTTGAAACATCCAGAACTATTGAAAGTGGTACAGAAGTAAATGTAAGGTTTGCTTATGGCTTGAGAAGCATTTGCAAGGGAATTGAGGCAGGTAAGACATTTGCTACTGTTGTCAAATTTACCAGCCAACCCCGTCATATTTAACAAAATAATTAATAATACCATAGAGAAAGTGGCCATGGTGTCTAGGAAGAAGAGGACTAAAAACGAAAGAGGACTGATGCTGATGATGAAAAAGATGCAGAAAGATTCATAAAGAAAAATGAATACCACCCAGTTTCACATCAACTAGCTGCCTTTAGAAGTCTAATTCACCGGCTATACAACATCCCACTGAGTAAGGATGAATTTTTGAAAGAACAACAGTACATAAAAGACATAGCGGTATTAAATGGATTCAACCCAGCCATCATAAGGAACATGATGAAGAGAAAAGAAAAGCTGAAGATAATATAAAAAATACCACTCTCACACCACTTAAAAACACAATTTGGCAATACAGAAAATTCACCTACCATCCATGCGTTTTTAGAAAATTTGAACGAATCTTCAAAAGACTAAACATAAAACTAGCACCCCAAAACAAATTCAGTCTGAGGAACCTGCTAAATAAACCACTGAAAAATACAATCCCCAACAATTTGAAATCAGGAATTTATCAGATTAATTGTGAAACCTGTGAAAAAAGCTACATAGGTAAAACTAAGAGAAAATTGTTAACCAGGCAAAAAGAACACCAGAGGAACATTAAGTTGAAACAAACAGAAAAATCTGCAGTTTCACACCATTTTTGGACAGAAAACCACAACATTGGCCACAACATTAAACTGTTAAAATCTTTAAGTACACCCATAGAATTGGATATTTGGGAAAAAATATTCATAAACAAAAACCGTGATAAAGTTATAAATTTTGAAATCCCGACATTAAATTAAGTATTTAAACTTTGTGCCCCTAACACCAGATGGCAGAGTGATCGGAGCTCCGTAGTAGTGGAAGAAGAAGAAGGTTCATTTAGTCACCAAGCAGCTGAGGATGAGATCGAATGATCTTGAAAACGTTTCAATTATACAACAACAAGTAAGTGAAGTTGAGTGTAAAAATAGTGACTCATAAATCAAACTCAAATACTTGTAGAAAGATATATGAAAAGTTGAATTTTTTAAAAAATAAATCTTGAATATTTTTAGAAGTTAATTGATGAAATTTATTTCAAAAAATCACATATCCTTTATTAAAACTCCAAAATATTATCTATTATCTGTAATGAACTATGAAAGTGCTGTAAAATAAGAATTAAAACTTTCAAATTGATGCGTTCAGTGGTTTTTGAGCTAACCGCACCAGAAGACTCTCATTCTGAGATTGGTGTGATTCCTGCTACCCTTAAATGCCTACAGACACAGTATTCTCTGATTGCAATGCAATACGGTGCTTTGCTGAGGTCAGCAATGTTTCCAGAATGTCGGGAACGGTGTTGTTATGTGTGGAAGAAACAGTGGAATTAACTGTTAAGGTGTGTTGCCATTTAATTCTCTTTATTTTTCAAATAGTATCCGAAGCTAAAGCTTTTCCCTTACAATTTCTTGAACACTCTTGCCATGCTTTTGTAAATCATGAGTTATTTCAATTTTCTTCGGGATGTATTTCCTCTGAGTGAGATAAAGAAGAATAAATCAGTACAATGGCATTTCTAACTACTGTAAACCTCAGGCCAGAGAACGTCTGAGGGGTATTGTGCTCTCTGAAGGGAAAGGGTAACACGGCAGTTTCTCGATGATATAAATAAACCCATCTATATAGATTAATTATTGTGTTCCTCTGCGAGAATGCTGATATAAGGAATGTGTTTGATATCAATTCTAGCGTTTTCTGAGAATGATTACGACCACAGTTTCAACATATGAATATCTGGAAACTATACTCGTGCTAGCAATTCTGGATTGCTAAACACATGCAAGCAACTTTATTGCAGTTTAGAGTTACAGTCAAGTACACCCTTGCTAGACGTTCAGCCGTGCCTTACAGGCCTGCAGAAGTAGTTGCCGAGTAAGCCGGGGGATTTGCCTCGGGCAATTGTTAGCCGTAAGGCAGGCGTCAGAGGTATACACAATAACTGAGTGTTAAAAAAGCTGAAGACATCATTTCAACAGTCGTGTGCAGTTTGCATTTTACTGAGGGCGACTATAAACAAGGCTGTAAAATTAAACTGCTGGAAAAAGGAAGTATTCTAAGCATTTTTCCGAACTATCCAGATTATAAATTAGTGAAACAGGCAACACCAAGGCAACAAATTTAAAAAGTACGCTTACACACAGAAAGCAGAAAACGGAGACGCAGTTCTACCAGAGAAAGCGTTAATGCGCTGATCATGTCACAGATGCACGTACTTATAACTGCGCTGCAATTCAAACTGAGGAAGACATAATTTGCAGATTGGAAAGGGAGAATTACACCTTGAGATGTAAATTATGGGGAGCAAATAAAACGCACAAAGAATTTGTAAACAAGCAGCAAGCAAATGAAGAAAGATTACTTTATTGTGAAACCAATAATTTTTATAAATCATTTAAATTATTGATAAAAGACACCATTTTACACTGCAACATAGCTTCCAGACACAATAATCGCAATATTGGGCGAATTGAAAAACATTAAAGGTAATGTGAATTTCCTTCATATAAGACCTACTAACATATATTGTTAAACTGCGTTGAACTGTTTACTTAGTTTTTTGTTTTCTTCCTAGACAGCCTCGTTTCATGCAACAGTCCACTTATCACTGGAGGTTTTATAGTTAAAAATAGCAGCCGAATTCTCTTGTGCCACTTGTATTACTAAAGTGTCTACCGCCAAATGCATCCCTTGTAAATCTAATATTCAAAAGGGACGAAAACTCCACTCTATTACCCATCCCAGAGTTTGTTTCTCGTTTGGCAGTTATAGAGAAATTTATAACAACTGCTGTACCTAAGCTACCTAAAGTATGTGTGAGAAAATGCCTAGAGGAATACATAATGCCAGCAAAGCAGCATTGTTCTTAACTCGTGTGTGCAGAGAACTGAAAGCATTTATAACTGGTAAGTGAACTGATATGCAAACATTATATTCCTGTGATATTAAGGTGCATTGCTTCTGCGACAACGGAAGTGTTTGAAAAAAGGTAAATACCTAAACTGTAAACCACTGTTAAACTGTAAACCAAAGTTCTGCGTCTGTAATGTCAACACATTACAGCTGTACGCTGGAACAGGGTTGCAGAGGGGTCATCAGCCAGCGCCATACGGTGGGTAGTGGAGAAATCTGTAACGTTTAGTCATAACACTCTAGCTGGTGAGTGCCGAGGCTTAAAGGGTTGTGAACGGGCTATGGTCAGAGGTATATACAATAACTGTGTTAAAAAGCTGAATACATTTCAAAAGTCTCTGAATTTCTTTGAAGGGCACGGGCACGAAAATAATTCCACGCAAAATCTGTATTCCTTAAGGCAATAGATAGGCCTATGTAGTCGGTTCTCTTGCATAAAGCTTAGATTATGTTATTTTTCACTTATAATTGTTATGTTAAAAATTCCACGAGCTCTGCAATTAGCGGCCATCACCGATCTTGTAGTAAGCAACATTTGAGGTTTCACTTAAACCTAATTCAGTAAACCAGTTGACGAGGCCTAATGGAGTACCGTAAAGGTCCTGAATTAAAAATAATAACCGGTGAATACTCTAGTGGAATGCTACATAGAACACAACACACGCGTGTAACACCGAGGTGAAAATCGCTTTTAGTTGGCCTCGATTATAATGTTTGAGCTCATTATATCATCAACAGATCTATAATTCACTCTAATTGGAAAGCCATTTTCATACATAACGATGAACGGCAACCAAACGCTTCCAAACACCCATCGCACCAAGGGGTATGCTCAGTAACGACTACAGGTTTATCGTTTGTTTTTGTTGCACGTATGATAAAAAACACATGGTGGTGGGGGGCGCAAAAGGGCTAGAAGCGTAAAAAGAAAATGTGACGAGAATGGCCGCAGCGAACAGCAGAGAGAAAAAAAATGCTGCAATTCATTTACATTGGAATGTAAACCGTTACAGAAGTCGTGGAATTTGGGAGCTCCTTTTTGCAACACTTCGTGCACAGGGATCTCTTGGTGTGTGGGGTTTGGAGTTTTGGACCGTAATTAGGAGGTTGAAAGGCCTATAATTTAAACCAAGGGCTTCGAATTTCGCACCAATGGAGTTATAACATATGAAACACGATTTCTAATTGCGAAAAGGTGAAAGTTAAGTATCAAAAAACGTACTTTTTGATTTCGAAGTAGATATGCATGTCTTCATTAAAATGCTAAGATGACTCATCGAATGAAACAAAAATCCGTGTTACCTTGGCCTACCTCCAAGTATTTATTTAAAAATAGGTGATTTGCAGTGAAATATTGGCGACCATGTACGAAGAAGCAATGTGCTGAACTTGTGGAAAAAGTCTGCATGCAAAATGTTCTGCTCGACAAATCAATGAAAGATGCGGGAAGTACATATAACGTTTGCAACGTTTGTTAACACAACACTTCGAATAACTCTGAGCAGTAATTAATCGTCATTGTTTAGCACATTTTTATAGAATAAATTTTCTATTTGCCGGCGTCACTGCTGGACGCAAGGAATTGCATTATCCACATTTTCATTGAACAACAGAATTCAATAATGTACAGAAGTTCAGCAAGCAAACTTAACTACATAGTTTCGAACGGTTCCAAGGGCTGTATCGTATTTTTCAACAAATTGAATATAAAAACTGATACCGTATTCTGAAAAAACCAATAAAGGACTAAGAAAATTAAATTTAAGGTAATCCCATTGCAAATACATTATCTTAGGAGCTAATCCGATTCACGTCGACGTGTTTGACAATGCTGAACGTACCAGGAGACAAGAGAAGCATTACATGACGATAAACTTTGCTACAAAAATAAATATCAATTAGAATTTTTGCAAAACAACTAATTCTACTGAGAGTATATACTGAGAGAAAAAATCATTTCAGTTCATTTTAAGCTCTCCGTAAGACTTAAGGGAATATTCAAAGAATCAGAGCATTAAATTCTAGATTATTATTATTATTATTATTATTATTATTATTATTATTATTATTATTATTATTATTATTATTATTATTATTATTATTATTATTATTATTATTATTATTATTATTATTATTATTATTATTATTATTATTATTATTATTATTATTATTATTATTATTATTATTATTATTATTATTATTATTATTATTATTATTATTATTATTATTATTATTATTATTATTATTATTATTATTATTATTATCATTATTATCATTATTATCATTATTATCATTATTATCATTATTATCATTATCATCATTATCATCATCATCATCATCATCATCATCATCATCATCATCATCATCATCATCATCATCATCATCATCATCATCATCATCATCATCATCATCATCATCATCATCATCATCATCATCATCATCATCATCATCATCATCATCATCATCATCATCATCATCATCATCATCATCATCATCATCATCATCATCATCATCATCATCATCATCATCATCATCATCATCATCATCATCATCATCATCATCATCATCATTATTATTATTATTATTATTATTATTATTATTATTATTATTATTATTATCATCATCGTTATCTTCATTATACCCAAATTCGAATCTCCGCCAGAGTGATTTAAATGGATAAGGCTTTTTTCCGTTGTTTTCCTTTACACTCAAAGACGAATGTGTGGTAGCTCTAAGCTCTATGGATCCTGGGTTCATTTGAGCATCATTTCATCCATTTCATTCATCGTTCGATATGGCTTAATGTTGGACGTGAATTTTAAATATATATATATATTATTTTTATGTTTCGTTCGGTAAACAAACTATCACTTACAAAGATACCTACTTACACATCTAACAACCCGGGCTCAGATAGAATGTCAGTTGATTTGCTCATATTACGGGTTTGGTTACTTCGTGCTGAGCTACCACCTATAGCGGAGTAATTCCTCTCCAGTATAATAAATATTATACTGCGCCAAACGAAGTCGAGATGAGTGTGCTTACCGGTTTCCAGAGTAAGTTAAACCGCCCTGAAAATATATTCCCTTGCGGAGTTCTGCTTTATTTGGTTGGGAACTACGTGCAGGTGAGAGTGTGTTCGCATGAAAATTATAGCAAACTCTTACATACCTTCCTCTTAATGTAATTTTTGCCATTCTCATGATGGCACTTCAACTAGAGAGAGAGAGAGAGAGAGAGAGAGAGAGAGAGAGAGAGAGAGAGAGAGAGAGAGAGAGAGAGAGAGAGAGAGAGAGAGAGAGAGAGAGAGAGAGAGAGAGAGAGAGAGAGAGAGAGAGAGAGAGAGAGAGAGAGAGAGAGAGAGAGAGAGAGAGAGAGAGAGAGAGAGAGAGAGAGAGAGAGAGAGAGAGAGAGAGAGAGAGAGAGAGAGAGAGAGAGAGAGAGAGAGAGAGAGAGAGAGAGAGAGAGAGAGAGAGAGAGAGAGAGGGAGGGAAGGAGGGAAGGAGGGAGGATCGTATTATAAGTTTATTGAAGTTCAGGAAACCACACGTAAACCAATCATAGAGAAAAATTCTCGCCCACTCTCGCTTTTATATAAATTTACTTTCCCTAGGTTTATTATTTCAAAACAGTTTCAATAACTTAAATAAAAACAAATAAATGAACCTATAAAGTAAAACAGAGGCTTATAGTATCACTAACCGTTTTTGAGATATTGGCTATATTTGTTCTAAATTTCAAACATATTTTGGAAAAGCTAGGTCTACATTAGTTAGCTTCTCATGATTTTAAAACTGTCTAAAGTTCCAAGGTAGCATATATCAACAAGTTCTTTTAAGGTTAACAACTGATTCGGCTTATTAAATTCCTATACAGTAATATTTGTAATGAAAATCTTTCTGTAAAGCCTTACCTGGATCGAAAGGAGGTAGAAAAATATTTTAAGTGTAATTTATAAATATTTATTGATCTATGTTACTAGAAATTAGCATTTGAACTTAATTGTACTAATTTAAAATAGTGGATTAAGCTTTAAGTCTCAGTGAACAAACAAGTTATCATATGAATTTGCCAAATTGAATGCATTTCTTGTAAAAGGAAATTCAATTTTTGTTGACTCAAGCATCAGCTCTTTTTACGAATAATTTGAGCAAAGTTAAAAACATTAATTATATGGAATAGTAAAAGTCGTATGACATTCATAAGTGATTTTTCATTAAATTGAAGGTACTGTCCACCAACGCAAAGTAAGTCCCTGAAAGGAATGCGCCCTCTTACACAGTGGGACAAGGACAGCGAAGTGTGACAGAGAACACATGTTACACAGGGAGCAGAATCTTTAAAAAACATACGCCCTATTCACTCTGTACACTAAAACTAAGAACGTTCATTCACAAAAGTAGAAGCTGTCAGAGTGTTTTTAATGGTCTGTTACTGAACTGACATGAGGTGTCATAAACTATCGAGGGAGGGTGTAGGAACCTTTTCCACATTTCTGCGTCTCTTTCCCCGGAGACTTTATTTCCTGTGGTATATTATATTTATGCGTATATTGCTCTATTTACCTTATGATACATCTAATAACGCAGTATATGTACAGTTTTTGGAAGCCAATTACACAATTAACGGGAGATCGAATGCGGAAAATTGTCATACAAAATGACTCCTTTTGTTTGTGGTGTGGTATTATTGATATGAAACTTTCTCTTTAATTTTGTTGACATCTGTTCAACATACAGATACAATTCTGAAAGATTTCACAAATCAAATTGTAACTTTTATACACTGGTGGTGAGAGGTAAGCTGTAGTCAACCTTTTAAGAAAGTTTTGTGCTACTATTAAATGTGGCAGCTTCTTTATGCTGGAAGCAGTGATTCTTTCTATACTGTTATTTAAAGCCTTTACTCTTTTCTGCATTTTTATTTGTAAAACCATATTTGAATGAGATTTTATAATATTGATAATGTGTTTTCCCGGAACTCCTGAAGAGTGCTGAAATACACTTTAAGATTATATGACTAAGTGATGTTATAGATTAACGTAGTAGAGAAAATAAAAACGTATTTTTAGTATTTATTATTGGTTTAAATGTCTCAAGATGTTACATAAAATTAAATGTTACACAAATGAATTTTTACAAAATTACATTTAGAATTGAAACATTTTTGTACAACAATAAGAGGTGTGGTACAGCTTATGTATTTAATTTTTTTGCATCATTTAAAGAACTAGTATTTGTTTTTAATATTTATTATTTGTGTCACCTTTTTAACTATACAGAAGACGTAAATAAAATTATTCTTCTACAGCTGTAAAATATATTTTCATTATATTTAAAATACATTTGTAACTGGATTATAGAAAAATACAATGAAAGTTTGAACGAAAGTTGCAGATAAAATTGCTACTCTTAAGTACAGAGAAATCAAACAGACGTCAATTTGCAATTTTGGGAGTTAGGAGGAAATTAGAATGGGATAGGATTATTAGGTCGGGCTTAGAGTAATGCATTTGCATTTGAAACTCTTGACAACCATTTTTCTTGTGTGAGTCATATATAGTCACATACCAATACTGACAGGAAATATTCTACATTTTTTGTGCTCCAGTAAAAGTTGGTCCATTCCTCAGCAGACTGCCTCGCTGTCCTTTCAACTCAACCAAATGTCAATTACTGCATCGCAAAGACACCTGTGTATAGTAGGAGACTCTCAACCGGTTAGCGTAATTTATGCCCCAGAGGTAGCTTTCCTTTCTAATCTTATTCTTTTTTCTTGTGTTTAATTTTCAACGCAGCACATCAGAGCGCTACAGTTGGAAGAGAATGGGCAGAGAATTTCGCGCATGCAAGGAACGCGAAGCCACTTAGCATTTTCATTTCTCTCTCCCAAGGAGAAGGTAAAACCTGACGTTTTTATGTAGGCCTTAAACTAGTCTCTATATATCTTAACCTAGTGCCGCTACGTATCCTATGTACCCTTTGGAAGGAACACCAGCTGATGGAATTTTAGCAGAGCTATAAGGGATAGGCTACTGAATTCCTTGTTTACCTATTTATTATGTAATTGAATAAACTGCTATAAAATGCATATCTAATTAACCATGTATAGGGAAGCTTTTTACTTGAAAAAAGTTATTTATAAACGTGACAATGATGCATACGATGGTGTTTCAATCACTGTGAAATTATTGATCACCCAGATAGTGCTGCGTTTCTGTAGGGAAAATACGAAACTACTACCCGTGTTTAAGTTATCAGTTTGCTTAGATATCTTCCTATTCATTTCTGTATATAAATATTTAATGGAGCGATGAGTCAAGTTCGTGTCGAATATGTGATACCTTCTCTAACGTTGACGCAAAGAATAAGCAATATTGACGGATATATTAGTTAATTAACGGAAATTAATCATTTCTCCACACCAGCCGTATAAAGGCTAAGGTCTTTGATAGAGTCAACATGAAAAATTCAATGTCATAGCCGGGATTTGAATCACGGATCTCCTGGTTTCCGTCCAGTCGCTCTAACCCATTGAGCATTCATGGCCAACGTGCCGTCCTGACATTAAATTCTCCATTTGACTCATATATTTTCCCGGTGGACCACTAGGGGCTCTCGCATTCGAGATACACCGTTTGTGGCGACTTACTGTCTTAAGTACTTGAGTCCCAGACTTCATCATTTAACTCTTAATAGTTTACTTAATTAATGGAAATCAATCATTTCTCCACACCAGCCGTATATAGGCTAAGGTTTTTGATAGAGTCAAAATGAAAAATTCACTGCCATGGCCCATTGAGCTACCATATAGCCTATATACGGCTGGTGTGAAGAAATGATTAATTTCCATCAATTAACTAAAGTATTAAGAGTTAAGTGATGAAGCCTGGGACTCAAGTACTTACGATAGTAAGTCGCCACAAAAGGTGTATCTCGGATGCGAGAGCCCCTCGTGGTCTACCGGGAAAATATGAGTCAAATGGAGAATTTAATGTCAGGACGGCACGTTGGCCATGATAGCTCAATTGTTTAGAGCGACTGGACGGAAACCAGGAGATCCGTGATTCAAATCCTGGCCATGGCATTGAATTTTTCATGTTGTCTCCATCATCGACGGATATAGCTCATTTAACAATTAAATTCTCATCTCTGTGATGGCTTCCGTGGTCGCCCACAAAGTGACATTTGTAGTGGACGACCCGGCGCTGGGGCGAGTTTTCTCCAGAAACTCCGATGTCCCTCGCCAACTCATTCCACCGGCGCTCCATTTTCATTTCCTGTGTCATCAGTGTCACCGCCTGCCGCAAGTAGTAAAAGGGGCGTTAAATACTACATATTATTTCCATGGTAGCTGTGTATCCTGCCGTGTTTGAATGTCGGCTGACCTATATTTCTATTATTTTTGTCTAAAAAGGAATCATTGGATAATTTCAAGTAAAGGAGACTGATTTCTTTAATTTTACGTCCTCCAACGTTAAGTCATATGGTACGGTGAATGAAATGGGTGAAATGATGCTCAAATTTGTCTAATGTACATGGAGCTTAGAGCTACTCCACATTTGTCTTTAAGGATAAGGGAAAACCCTGGAAAAAACTTTATCCAGGTAACTCACCCTGACCGAGATTCGAACTCGGGAGCTCTTGAAGGTGAGGCAGACACGCTACCATATACAGAGACTGAATTAAAGATAACTTCAGTTTCATTTAGTCAAGGAATGTTAAGGGAAGGAATCTTAAAAAAAAACCTGGGCATTTGACAGCTAAACAGATGTTATGAATATATACGTGTATGGTACTTGCATGCACTTTTATATGTGTTACTCTAGAATTTTGATTAATATAAGACTTTATCGTACTGAATTATTTTTCAAACAAAATCTTTTTCGTTTTTCTTCTCAAACTATGCGAATATGCACATAGCAGGCTTCAGTAAACTATTTAATCATTATTAAATCCACATTAGAAATAAGGTATATTGCACGTATACGCTTTAGGTATCGGTGGTCCAAGGAGGAAAAAGAGAGGTGGTGTTTTTCTTCCAAATGGAAAGTTAACAGCAACTCTCCCATGATGATTGGTCTGGCAATAAACTAAGACAGTAATTATATTTATTTTCATTTTGTGATGAAGAATATGCTCTAACTGCCCGTTTCATTTTCATCTCAAATAAATAGATGTATTGAATGAGCTCATAATTATCCTCATAAATGATTTATTTATTGTTTTTCTTATCGAATTTGAAAGATTTAATTAAAAATGTTAGTTTTTACATAATAAAAATTAATAATTTTTAATTTAAAATTATGAAATATCTCAAATAATTTCTTCAAGTGGTTTGTAACTCACTGTTACTTAGGTAGTAATTAAATTAAATTTTCCTAGAAATATTCCTAGAAATCTACTGAAAATATAGAAAACACGAGTATAAAAGTTTCTGAGTTAGCATTTTCAACATCCTAGGTAGTTTCTTAACGTACATTTTTACATTAATTTCTATTTAATTAATTTTTCATTCATTGTTGCTCTAAACCTGAGCACATATGCTGGTTAAATTTGTTCATTAATTTCGTTTTTTAATATAAAAACACATGTTGTTTGTTATATAAAACGTTTGTGCACAGTAATTTTTAAGCAATTGGCTTGAGTTATCAACAGCCAAATAATTATGATTGCAAACAACGACTAAGTTTATAGTTATAGGTATAAAATGATTAAAATACTTCTGTAAACGTCAAAGGATTACAGAGGGATGGTGGAGCTTTTTTTCATGCAGGGGACTTAAAACCTTATATTTCCCAGTAAAATTTAGATTTCGAATCTTTAGAGAAAACTATGATATATTTTGAAATTGTACTGCATCCCATTGAGTTTTGGCGTAAATTCTTGGGAAGGATTTGTGTATTGAGTTTTTGTTGTGTGTGTTTGTGTGTGTGTGTGTGTGTGTGTGTGTGTGTGTGTGGGGGGGGGAGCACAGGATATGAGCGCCTCTATGTATTTTAATAGTGACACCAGCAGCTGAGCAACTGCTTGTTTACTGTTTGCCAGTAAAGCAGTGTCATCATTTTCCGTAGGTACGTGACAAAGGCTGAAGTTAATTAATTGCACATCAATGATTACCACACTAAGCTACACAAATATAAACATTTAAAGGTAATGGATATTCATATAAATTTATAAAAACTGAGAAAGGACTCTGCGGCAAAGTCTGAAACTAGCACTCACGAGGTCTTGATTTCTATTCCCGCTGGCCACCAAAATTCACCTTGGGATTTTTATGTTCTTTCCTGGCTGATAATCACATTCCGATTACTAGATTTCCTTTTTATAATTTCCCTTTCAGTTTCTGTCGTTTTCAGGTGTGCTTCTAGTTTTCGAAGGTTAAGGAAATTTCGGAATTTTACCGAAATGAAAGAGTACACTAGAGAGGTGTTTGCCTAACGGATCGTTCAAACTCTAAAAACATCTAGCAGTTGGACGGAGCTTCGAACCAGGAATTCCTAAAGCCTTCCGTTAGTTTCTGTGACCTCTGTGACTGCAGGTTCCTTCATTTGGTTTCATCAGCTCGATTTTTCTATACTTCTTAGCAATAAGACAACGTGACTTCCGCAAGAATCATATAAGTTGAGGTTTTTCCACAAGTCTATGATAGATATAGAACTTAATATCCAAGAAAATACTTTTTGTAGCTCTTTGAGTATATAAATTTATAAAAATTCATTGAGCTTATACGAAGTGTAGACTATGATTTCAAAAATAAAGTTCAATTGACAATATTCTTCAAAGTTATGCTCATCCGAAGACATCCATGTGGCCTGAATTCTTAAATAACTTCATTAGCTCAATTACTGAAAAATAATAAACGTGCTTATTGTTCGCTTGTAGTCTTTGGTTTGCACACATTTTTATAATAAATATGAAGAGATTATTTAATAATAATCATAGGCAAATTAATTCATAGTAACAGATACAAATTCATTATAATTAAAGTCAGCAATACTCTGTGTCACAGCAAAGTTAGAAAAGTACTTTACAGCTCAAAATGGAATGTTTAATTAGCTCTAAAACTAAGGATCTGGGTTAGTCTTGACTGGCTAGTAGCTTTGAACCACTCCTAGTTCAAGCCGGAACACAAGGTATGTGAGTTATACTGGCGAAGTGAACAGCCTCTTTGTAAAATGTGAATGATATAACATAGCATGCAGATTTGAGATACTAAGTTAAAGTCAATGCTTTAAAAAGAAATAACACATGCAACTAAACTTAAACTGAGTTTAAAAGTCTTGTAAATCATGTCAATCAAACTATATTTCTAGGTAGCAGTGCTTCATGGCTCTCGTTATGAATTCTAAACGTCTGGGAATACGTACACTTCATAGTTCTTAGGAATTTGAGAGGGAAATTTTATATACAGAATGTTTTGTAATTCATATTAAAATTACTGGTGTGTTAGAAGCGAACAATTAGACAATGGTCTGGTTAGGAGTTCACGTCGAGGAAAGTGTCGTTTTGGTGCGAAGTAAGTTTGGAAATCCAAGCAATTTCTGTTATCTCAGAGACAAAACACACTTACCAATGTGCACTACATGGTGATCCTAATGTTGATTGTACAAAGTTTACCATGAAAGTATTTAAATAAACGCCCGCACTACGAAACCTGGTGTGTACTTGGATAATTTCTGCTGCTCCAGAACTTGTGCAGAATATCTTCCTTCGACCCTACAGTAGTCTCATAAATTCTCATGTTGCTCCAAAGAAAAAAGCTGTAAGTAGTAAATCTGGTGACCGTGACAGCAAACGAGTAGAAGCATCTCAATCAATTCATCTTTCTCCGAATGTTTGGTGGAGATGCTGGCGGTCAAGTGAAAAGTGACAACTGATGTGAAAGCCCACTCGGTAGAACTAACTACAAAGAGAGGACACGCGATATCAGGGAAGCTGTCTCTCCTGTACTGCTCAATTTGACTGAATCCAATTGAACTGAATGAAAATAGAAGAAACACGAATTCTCAGGACCACAGGATTCGTCCGTAGCCCATTTTGTTTGTCTTAAATCGAGTGGCTCTTCAAACAATTTTTCATCGAAAGGTTGCATTTCTGGATGTGAATTCTCAATGAAAACTTCTTCCACTTGATCCCCTCTCCTGTCCTAGAAGATTCTAATTATGAAACACTTTGTGTGTTATGATGAAGCGCAAGGCTGTATCAGTAGGAGACCACTCCTGCGTTAAATTTAGTCATTTACAAACACAGCATGATAAAGTATTAAAATACTTTTGTGGGTACGTTCAAGTTTACAACGTTATATGCTTCCTGCCATTCGCTGAGATTGAAAGCGCGATGTGGGTACGTTAGCAAAATGCAGAATAGAAGATATAGAAAGACAGGAAATATGGGGAAGCCTAGAAAATATAAACTAATTACAATTTTACAAGCAAAATAAAAAGAAATTGGGGACGAGAAGCATATGTAGATTACTGCAATAGGCAAGAGAGAGAAGGGTTACCTTGGATGAGAACAGCAACAATATTAACTATATTAACTAGATCTTCCGGGCTTGTGGGCCGTGGTCGAGTAGGTTTAACTTCCTCCGACGTTTGGCCGAAAACTGCGTCCGGCAACTTCAGGATGATCAGACTAGTGACTCACACGTCTTTGGACTCGTGAGTTCACTAGTCTAATCACCCTTATTATTATTATTACAAATACTGATTGGGATGGCTTATTTGCGGCCCGCGTTCGGGAGGTCCGGGTTGGATTCCCGTGGCGCACTATCTGACCCATGGGCTTTTTCGGAGTCTTCCCGGGTCGCAACGCGATTTCTGGGTAGATTAATTACATCCTCGAGTTTCCTGTCCCTCCATTTCATCTTCATTGTCATTTTACATCTTCTCACCTCTGGTAGTCTCTTACAGTGTCGGCGGTGCATGGCATGATGATGTTCTCCGGGTAAACATTTCTTCCTCTGGTTTGCGATCTCTAGACTAATCTGGCGAGCCGTTTCCGGACCATGAAGAGTGGGATGAAGGCTGCACTGGCCTGCCCGGAAGCTTGCATTGGTAAATAGTAAGGATCATGCCCTCTGCACTGTCGTAACTCCTCCAGTGGCCACTTTGTTTCCTCTCACCTCATCCTTCTTCCCAGGGATGTCCCACTTGGGTCATAGCTATAATGGTCGCAGCTCCGCACAGCAATCTAATCCAATTACTACAAATGCTTAAGCTTCCGTCCGCTTCTACTAATAACATAAATGTTTGCAGAAATTGTTTCATTGCATACTTCCTTATAGATTCATAAGATCAAAGCAGTGATCAAACTTTTATAAACGAAATCGACATCGACGGGCATAAAAGGGTTCATGCCGCTTGTTTACACAAAGGAACTGATAGGCAGACAGTGTGGTAATAAAGAGCTTGCATATGCAGTTAAAGGTAGCGTGAGATAAAGGACTTGCCGGCACGGATTAAGTTTCCAGTTTAGAAAATTCTAGCGATATCTTGATTGACAGAGAACAGTCGATTTCTTGTTTGTTCTAGAAATCTCTCAAATTTATCAATGAGCTATTTAAGGAAGCGTCGACTCTCCAAAAGAGCAGTCGCAAACAGAGCAGCAGTAGTAAACAGCTGTGAAGTGTTGTAACGAGAGCTGATGTAAAGAGGTGTAATCAGAACCCTGTTGTTGTGATCCTCGACCTTGGTAGATTGTGTATGTGATGTAAAACTGTTACTGCGAGTGTATTTCTACGCAAATAAAGAACGATTTGAATTTCTGCAAATTGGAGTTTTAATTCTACGAACACACAAAGTCACAATACAATCTTATTAAATACCTCCGTGCACGATCTAAATGAAACAATTGAGACTTGAAACTTCAACACTGTATTTGAAAATTCAAGCAAATAAATTACTTTAAAATTATTCTATAAGATTTTACTACCACAAAAGGTATACAACATTGAATGATATTAACAGAAAATTCAAGAAACATACTTTCTCCACACAAAAAAATCGAAGGGTGTAGTAATTTAATCCATAACGTTAGATACATTGCTTATAAAAACAAAAGTAACAGCAAGTTGGATGATTTTCAGAACATTTCTACTTGGTGTAACATTCTTAGTTTTTTTTTAAATTTTTTAAATTTTACGTCCTCCAACGTTAAGTCATATCCGACGGTGAATGAAATGGGTGAAATAATGCTCAAATGTGTCCAGGGTCCATGGAGCTTAGAGCTACCCAACATTCGTCTTTCAGGATAAGGGAAAACCCTGGATAAAACCTTATTCGGATAACTCACCCTGACGAAGATTCGAACTCGAGACCACTTGAACGTAAGGCAGACATGCTAGCATCTACGCTACCGAGGCGGGATTAGAGGTTTGTGAATTTATATACCAAGTTTGATTTTTATTAAAATTTTCCATTTGAACTACACTGTTCACATACACTACACTATATGGGGGAGGCTAGGGGTCTCCTAGATTTATATTTCAGTAATAATGAAATTGATGAGTAAAATCTTTACATTCTCTTCTTAATATTAATACATACGGATACAGTAAAATGTTGTTCTTTTTCTGAAAAAAAAAAATGATGGATATAGTGAAGAATGTATTCGAAGTACGTATTTAATTTTACTATTTTTATTTGTGCCACTAACAAGCTTCTCTGCTATCTGTATATGGCACTAGGTCGATGTCCCCGCTTCTCTTTAAGGAAGACAACGGAAAACAAGTCATAAACAACAAACCAATTGGAGAAACAAAGCTGCAGCAAAGCGCTTTAACTGTAGAAACCATTCCCTTTGCATATTAAATAAATACACGGAGAATAATAAATATTTTCGTGTTAACAACAAAGGTTAAACGTTTTGAAATACGACAGTAGCTTTCACCATATTTCAGATTCACATAACTTTGCACACTTCGCTTGTTCTGCCAAACCAAAGTCTGTAGTCCAATGAAATATTGCAGTTCGGAACAACAGGCACTTCAGAGCTAGAAAAAATATTGCCCAATTTCCGACGTTGTAATTCTGTAACGATGTCCGCCCCCTTAGGTTGTGGGAGGAACACAAGGTGCTGACAAGGAGGCAGTGAGTTCTGTCTGCTGCTATACAGGCGAGGGTGGAATGTGATGGGGTGCACTTCTAGACTACTCTATTCTACTGCACTCAGGCTGAGGAATATGTTCAAAACGGGTGAGCTACCCTGGGGTCTGTCAAATTGATGCAAGAACATAGTGAACTAACATACGCAGGTTTATGTACACTGTATACTTGTGCAGTAGTTACAGTGCGTTTATTCATGCCATACTTAGTCAATTTAAATTAAGCATTATATCGGGAAAAATGACTAAAATAACCACATTGCCTTCATGTAGAAGGGCTGATAAAGAATGGTAAAAAAGTGATTTTTAGAAAGGTAACGTATTTTTAAGAGCTTCTCGGGAACCAAACCAGGTGTAAAGAAATGGACGTTTCTAGAACGTACATATCTCCCATCATCAGAATATTTAAAAAAATGTTATAACCACAAAATGTATACATAATTAGATATAACACAAATATCAACAAAGACAAAACACTACGAATATTCGATCACTGAACAAAATACTGTTTTCAGTAAATTAAATGCCAGACCAGAAGATGGCGTGAGTATAGAAGATAAAATTGGTCAAAGAAACGTAACTACTTAACTTCATGATCTATCTGTATAAATATAATTAAATGCCCGCCTCGGTAGCGTGGATGGTAGCGTGTCTGCCTCACGTTCAAGAGGTCCCGAGTTCTGATCTCGGTCAGGGTGAGTTACCTGGGTAAAGTTATTGTGGGGGGTTTTCCCTTATCCTGAAAGACCAATGTCTGGTAACTCTAAGCTCTATGGTAATCCGGACTCATTTGAACACCATTTTTACAAAAAAAGGGGGGGGGCTGTAAAAATCTGTGTTGCCCGCCTCGGTAACGTAGATGGTACTATGTCTGCCTCACGTTCAATAGGTCCCGAATTCGAATCTCGTTCAGGGTGAGTTAACTGGATAACGATTTTTCCGGGGCTTTCCCTTATCCTAAGAGACGAATGTCAGATAACTGAGCTTCATGGGCCCTGCGCCCATTTGAGCATCATTTCACCCATTCCATTCATCGTCCGTTACGTTTAAGAACGTAAATTACAAAAATAAATAAAAATTTGTTTCTTAAGCCGACGGATTTCCATTATTAAGGCCGGTTTCCAAGAGGAGCTGAACTGCAATCCAGAATCACGATTAAGCGTGCCCCTCTCGGAGGAAATGGCTAAAACCTCCTTAACTCTCAGCTACCAGTAGTTGTTGCATTTTACCAAGATGGTCGTCTTCCGAAAATTGGCTCTATGGTCGTTATCAAAACAATGCTCTGCCAGTGCAGACTTCTCAGATTGCATTAAACAAGCCACCTCCGAAGATTAAACATCGGTTGAGACCTGTGAAAGGCAAAATGAACTTCCAGGTTTCGGTAGTGTACCGTATTCACTGTGAATGTGCGACACCTTATATAGGACAAACCGGAAGGTTCATTGCTACCAGTATAAACGAACATGAACGGAGCATTCGTTCGTTCAGCATTTTCGGAAGACGACCATCCTGGCAATATACAACAATTACTGGGAACGGAGAGTTAAGGAGTCTTTGGCCATTGCCTCCAAGTCTTTGGCCATTGCTTAATCGTGCTGGATTTCAGTTCAGCTTTTCTTGGAAACTGGCCTTAAATTAGAAATCCGTCGGCTTAAGAAGCACAGATCTATACAGCTTGATCATCAAGTTAAGTAGCTACGTTTCTTTGACCCAATTATTTTTTTATATTCACGCCATCTTCTGGCCTGGCATTTAATTTACTGAAAACAGTCTTCTGTTCAGTGATGCGAATATTGGCAGTGCTTTGTCTTTGTTGATATTTGTGTTATATCCAATTATGAACACATTTTTTGGTTATAGTGTTTCTCAAAAATATCCTGATGATGTGAAAGATGTACGCTCACGAAATGACGATTTCTAATCGCCTGTTTCACCTGACTTGTTTCACGAGAAGATTTTGAAAATATTCGTCGCCGGAAAGCTTCAGGTCTTAAGTAACTTATAGTCTGCGGACTCATAACTCCTGTAGTAAATTCAAATATGTACACGCCACTAATTCGGCGACCAGTAAATTTCACGTTAAAACGGGCAAGAAGTTAAATCTCGCTTGCTGATCCTAGGTAGCTCAGTATGTAATCGCTGCCCAAATTTTTCTTTATGAGCTAAAGACGTCATCCTATCTTTCTACCCCATCTCCTTCAGTTTATGCATGAAACATTTCCCCCTCATTTAATCAGGCAAACAGCACAGGGGTATTTGTTATTGGGTCTAATGAATTCGTTATATCTCGATTAACAATAAGCAGATACAAATCCAGCTTTCTCTTTTTCGCATGAGATGAGTATAAAGACCCAGATGACAAAGCTGGAGATAAGCGAAAGATGAACAAGAGTTGAGGCTTGATAAGAGTATTATGTACGTGTGTGCGTACTTCAATAGTGTAAATTGAAATAATGTCATTTAGTAATTCGTTTCTTATCATTCATTAAATTTTAATATTTCCTAAGCCTAAAAATAAACGACTCTATTTTAGTAATCATGAAGTTTATTGTTTATCCTTTCAGAAACGGCGGCTTTGAAAAACTCTACTTTAAATACGTAAAACACGAAGCTAGCTACAGTGATGCAACAAATACTATATAAATATAATAATTTGTAACAAAAGTTCTCCTATCTTAAAAGAAAATATTGATTTTTTTTTTAATTGATGAGGATCGCGATTTCAAGAAAACTTATTCACATCATCAGCTCAAACAACTTCGTTGTCAACGTTACAATCGCTAGATGTCACTATGTTTCGTCAGTACTACACTACGCGATGTGTATTTTCTTAAAAAATAAATTTTCTCAAACCATTAAATATATCGGACCATTTAATTGGTTTAATAACTTAACTTTAGGATATATTTCATGGTTAAATGACCAAAAACTGATCTGATACGGCCGATTTATCAATCTGTTTATTCTTAATGTTACGAAAATGTTCTTTCGGTCTGGTTTCCAAATTACGTGCTGTATTTCCAATATAAACTTTATCACAATCAAAACAATTAAATTGATAAATACCAATTAGAAATTTTATATTTTTTAGAGGAATGTAGTAAATTTTTATACTATATTTATTTTGGAAAACTAAAGTTATATTAAAAATGTTTATTAACCCAAGGATGGTAAATAATTTTTTAAAAGTTATAATCGTTTTTTATATTTTTAAAGGTAGAAATATAATTAACAGTTTTTATATATTTACATTTTTAAATTATTTATGCATAAAGTCTTTATTAAACCCATTAATGAAAGCAGTATTAATAATATGTTAATATTCTCTATGAAATTCCTCTTTTTTCAGGGGTATATTTATTAATCTATGAATCAAACTATTAAAAACAGCAAGTTTATGTGAAAAAGAGTTAATAAAATTATTTTTATGTAATTATCTATATGAGTTGACTTCCTATAAGTACGAAACTTTAATTCTTTAATTTAATTTTATTTCTTATTATCTTCAGATCCCGAAAAAGAAGAAATCCATTAATTTCTGTCTCTAATTTGAATTTTACAGCTTTATCCTGTAAATTTATTGATTTTAAAGCATCTTTTATGTATTCATCAGGGACAATAGCAAAGTTATCATGAACATATCTATACCACGCAAAAACATGGTGACATCTAGCGATTGCAGTGTTGACAACGAGGTTGTTTGAGCTATGATGTGAATAAGTTTTCACGAAATCGCGAACCTCATCAGTTAATAAGATTTTTTTTTTATTTTAAGATAAGTGAAGTTTTGTGTTACAAATTATTATATTTGTGTAGCAATCTCTATTCCGTTTGTTCTCTGCTTTGAAAAACACCATTTCATTAAAAAGGAATAAAGAAAACTAAAATTTTCGAATAAACCAAAATATTACAATCGCGTCATTTGGTATGGCTACTTTTTTCTACAGATTACTTACAATATTACAACACCCACAACCAATTGTTATTTTCCATAATAATAAAAAATGAAGAAAACAATACTCTCGTCAAGACTTGCTCCCCTGTATCCAAAGCTCCATGGTCAAGGTACCGAACCACTAGCAACAACGAGCACATCTTAACTCTCCACTTTGACCTTCAAACTGTTGGCACGGAACCAGTGGTATTTTACACCATTTTAGCTTGATTCCCTTACAGGGAAACGTGAACGTAACCACTTTAAGTAACCTATCTCAAAATCATTGTTTACTATCATATTCACTCATTTAAATTAGTTTTGCTAAATTTTGAAACACCTTCTATATGCTGTTAGGCTACTTAATGCACGTGACTTTAAAGCAGAAGTATATTTTGGCTTTAAATTGTTTATTAAGGTTAACACTTTTAGCAGATAGATTATATCCGAGGATGAATGCAGCAGGTAAAATGAGGTTCAAAGGAACCCCGGGACAATAGAATTTAGAGGTTAGTTTACACTAACCGGCACTTGAATGTGTGCTACACATGCCATCAACACCACAGAAATGGACTGAAAGGTATTGTATACTTTCCCAGATTATAAATTTATAGTACCCAAGATAATTGCCAACTATAAGGAAACTAAATTCCTTTAATTAGGAATGTGTCCTTTTATCCTTGGAGCCTAAGAATTGGAATTAAGTGGTTCTAAGTTTTGAATCTAACATATAAAATTAAAAACAGAATGAATAGGTTTTAATGAAACATCAAGAGTTAAGAGATAGAAGTCGCATTTATTTACTATCGAGTTCTGCAGTAGTTAAAAGTGATTATTTTATATTTTATTTATTGTAGAACTAAACTGTAATTTGATACAGCTGATACATATAATAATGTTACTAAAGCATTTCTTTGAAATGCGTCTTGTCAAAATGTCATCTCATTTTCTGTTCTATGGCACAGATCATAGATTTCTGAGCTAAGATGAGATTCATGAAGTCTCAAAACATGTTTAGCTACTAGAACTAGACGTGCTTGCAAAGCTTTCGTTTGGAACCATAATTTGTTTAAATTCCCTGTCTTACATAAGCTTAGGTGGCCCAAAATTAAATAAATATCTTCGAAGGTTGGTTTCAATAATTAATAATTAAATATAAACATTGTTGTGAAATACAAAGTTATCAGCATAAGTTATTAATAATTGATAATGAAATGTAGATCCCAGAGCTTTCTTTTGTTTATTTCACTTCAATATGTTCTAGGTTGAATTTGAGAACTGGACCACAACGTCTAACTCAGTGAGATTGCTCCGTGGTGTGATTCTTGTACTCGGGGGCTCCCGGATTCGAATCACGTGGACGTTCATTCTGACCTTAGGATTTTCATGCTTTTCCCTGAACGTAGGCAGATGATAGGGGTTTTCATCTAACATTATTTCCTTTCCACGACCTGCTCAATGGCGAGTGGGCTAAGGCATCATGCTTTGGTTCCTTGCCACGGAATGCGATGCGGGATCGATCCCACCCCTGTGGGTATGGATTTTAATCCCTGGTATAGGACCAGTGCCCACAGCCATCGTGAGGAAATTGAGAATCTTACTCTTCCCGTATCTGTTGAATCATTGCCCAACTCTACCTTGCGTATGTGGGCGTGAGGCCGGAAGTCGAGTTGGCAGGCCTTGACCGTCTAAGGGCTGTCGCGCCATGAATTTTTATTAATTTACGTTTCGTTTTGGTTCCTTCTCAAGTTTCAGGTGTTCTAGGTTTCGTGGGGAGTGTTATGATGCCGGCAGATGTTACGGAAGCTTGCTCAAATGAAAATTTCCCGGATATTGAAATATATAGATTTGAATTTTTCAGTTTAATTCTACCTTCAAATATTCAGGACAAGATTGGGCTATGTAAAAGAAAAATTAGTATGTATTCAGCTATTAGACCAATATTTATATGTGTTTGCCATAGCCAACAACAATTTTCATTGGTGCTAATATGGCCACTGCTGCTTTATGTCTTGTAAATAAAACAAAACTTAAATGTTAAATATAAAGTAAACATATTTGGAACGTATTGAAACAGAGGTACTGAGGTTAAACCGGCCTTCTGTTGCTTAAGCATTAGTATTAGATTGTACATTTTAAAATAAATGCATTCTTGTTAATGGTATTGAAGATTTAAGGTGAACGAGATTGGAATAATTTTAAGTTTTACATTGCTCTGAGTAGCTATCAAAATGAAAATAAACTGCTTTTTGGATCAATCTTGAAACAAATGAAATGGAATTTCTAACATTCGCTCCGTATTTGACATAACGATTTAGCTGAACAAATAATCACGTAGTTAATTTCTCGTTATGTGGTCTCTCAGTTTCTTAGCAGAAGTTTCTGCTTTCTAACAGAAACAGCAGAAGTTCAATAGCATTGAAAGGTGACTTGGTCCACTGCTAGTCCATATATCATTTCTAAAAATTATAAGCTAACAGCCTCATAGTCTCTTAACTAGCAAGGTAGTTATCGTGCTCATAAAGAACTGAAAAACGACTCCAAAAGGAAACGAAATGTGAAGTTTATAGGTCTGCAAATTATAAATATTCTGTTGAGGTGTCTGCTGTAGCAAGAACAGAAAATAAAACTTCAACTTATAGTTTCACTGAATAGGTTTATGTAAATTTCTGGAGCTATTAAAAAGTTGAACATGTTTCCTCATATTTTCATCCTTAGCAAAGTATTGCAGCTACCAAAAGCAAACTAAGTGAAAAACGTTAATTTAGGAACGTTGCAAAATATAATCTGGCGCATCTAAATACATGTTGTATGTAATACATTTTATCAAATGCTAGCACAGGACTTGTAGATTTATTTCTTTGACGTCTGGAAGTATTTGTGCCATCAACCAGTGGAACAAAGACAGACGAATCCAGTTAATCGTGTACCTCATCATGTCAAAAACATATTTACAAATGAAGCTATCCTGCTTTGAATGTTAATGGTTATTACTTTTATGAGCTATAACTTCTGATAAACATTTTTCCCGAATTCATTCGCATTTTGAGTTGTAAAATGTATTACAACATAGATTATCATGAATATTAGCAAGCATATAGATTATTTTAATCAACTTACTTTCCAGATTTTTCCAAACTACAATGAATGAAGGTTGCTTCAGATTATCCTACTAAAATGTTATATCTCCTCAAATGGAAAAATAAACATTATTTCATAAAAGCTTTTTAATGATTTGCAAGTTATAATTTAAGTTTTAAAGATGTGGAAGCATTTTAGTTCTCTTTAAAAATTCTGTGCTCAGCTGTTTAAATTTGCTATATTACTATTTTAAATATTTCTAAAATTGGAGAGTTATAATATTTAGAAAGTGTTAGCTGTGACGGTACTCAATTTCTCTGTAAAATCTAAGATAGAAGAAGCATTAAAGGACAACTCAAATTTAGGAAGGCATACAATGTTGAACTGATGGAGAATTGTAAGTTGCATTTATAATAAAATTTGGGATTAGATTAGAAGCTTTTATTACTTATAAAGGAAATACTAATCCTAACATGGTGCAACTAATCACATCAATGTACCATGGAGAAACAGCTGTTGTGCGAGATCTGTTTGGTAATACAATTAAATTGTGTACAGATACAGAAAAAGTTATTTATTGCACAAAATTCTATAACTCTTAAGCTACCTTTCCACATAACTGCCGAAATTTTGCAGACATTTGTCATAGCGAGGAACAACTTTTTGTATATCTTCCTGATATAAGTTTGCCGCCTGTGTCTTCAACCAGTTGGAAACATTTTCTTTCAGCTATTCGTCATTGTTGAAGTGTTGACCGCCAAGGAAAGATTTGACATGCAAAAACAGATGAAAGTCGCTAGGAGCGAGGTCAGGGCTGTACGGGGGCTGGTCAAACCCGACCCAGCCAAATCCCTGTAGGATGTTTTTCGTCGCATTTGCAGTGTGTGGTCATGCGTTATCGTGAAGAAACACAACACATTTTGACAGCCGATAAATTTCAGTTGGTTTCACTTTCCTAGCATTCAGAAAACGAATCACAGATCTGATTTCACAAGCGGCGGGATTTTCAATCAACACCGACATTGTAAACATGCACAACAACGCGTACGTGGCTGACAGCTATCTCACAATGGCCCAAGCTTTTTCTCCTTGATACAGAGCGTCTACCACGCATGCGCGGAACTGCGATCGCAGCGCTGCAGCGGAGATAAATTGAAATAAAGCTTTCTTTCTGGACGCTCCATGTATCATTTATCCAGTTCACATGCCCGCCTCGGTAGCGTAGATGGTAGCGTGTCTACCTCACGTTCAAGAGCTCCCGAGATCTAATGTCCATTAAGGTCTGTTACCGGTAACAATTTTACCGTGGTTTTCCCTTATCCTGAAAGACGAATGTCAGGTAACTATAAGCTCCATGGATCCCGGACACATTTGAGCATCATTTCACCCATTTCATTCGTCGTCTCATATTACGTTGGAGGACGTAAATTAAGGTTGGAGGACGTAAATTACAAAACAAAACAAAATCCAGTTCACTATATAATGCATGGAAGTTTTCTACGAAGTACGAAAAGCTCTAATATAGGGAAAAAGAGCAAAATGATTAAAATACGTTAAGGAAATTGCACTGCTAACAAAATAGGAAATGCAACTAAGGTATATAATAATGAAGATAAAGTCTAAGGAGAATCAGGCGAACAATTATGAAAAACAGAGACTTGTGTTAATTGGAAGATACAGAATTTGGTATGATAGGTTCTCGAAAGGCTCATTCTGAAGCCATTCACTTGGAATCAATTGGTCACCAACTCCAGAAACAAGCCCATATCATATTTACATTCTTGTATATACAGAATAGGTCTCTGTGCATACCACTGGATAACTTGGACAGAACTGAGAAGCTTCTATTATAAAAATCCTTTGGGAACGATTAACAGAAAATCGGTCAACTAAGTTATTTGCCTTAGATGCCATAGAAGTAAAGTTTGCTGATGATTAATTTGTGTGGTACACAGAGGAAGGTAATTGCATTTATATGATTTTTATCCTCAAAATTGGTGATAATTGAATTAACAATGTGCCCGCCTTGGTAGCGTAGACGGCAGCGTGTCTGTCTCACGTTCAAGAGGTCCCGAGTTCGAATCTTGAACATGGATAAGGATTTTACCCGGTGTTTTCCCTTATCCTCATAGACGAATGTGGGATAACTCTAAGCTCCATGAACCCCGGACTCATTTGAGCATCATTTCATTCATCGTCTGATATGACTTAACGTTGGAGGACGTGAATTAAAAAAAATTAACAGTGTGTTCTGTTTTATCTAAAGTAGACATACTGGATCAGTAAGTAGGTCAGTGCTTTAAAATTACAGGTTTAACTAAATCTTGATTATTCATTCCAGTATTTTGGATAAGATTAATGCCTTGTGCATTCGAGGTAATGTAATACACGCTTCTCTTAAGGAGTCTGAAGAAAAAAGTAATAGTAAAGGTGACCTCTAATTCAAAAGAAAGCCTTTTTGTGAAAAGAATTATGAAAGAGATGCACTTTGTATGCGATTGCCAATGTTTAATAATAGTAACAATAAAAATAACCATCCGTCATGGTAGGTAAAAGATCCTTTACGATCGTACGGATTAGAAACGGTTATCCTTACATCCACAAAGCTGAAAACTTATGAAGAAGAACGTCTTTTCTTAATTGGTTAAAAATATTGTGAAGCTGTGAACTTATCTCCATACTCCTAATAACATTTTATTTAAATTAAACATTTTCTGTTTATTTTTAATTAACAAGCAGGATATATTGTTAAGGACATTAAACCACGTTCCCATTTTTACTTTATTTTTATTTTACGTCATCCAACGTTAAGTCATATCGGACGATGAATGGAATGGGTGAAATGATGCTCAAATGAGCCCAGGGTCCATAGAGCTTAGAGTTACCAACATTCGTCTTTCAGGATAAGGGAAAACCCTGGAAAAACCCTTATCCAGGTAGCTCACCCTGACTGAGATTCGAACTCGGGACTTCTTGAACGTGAGGCAGACTCGCTAGCATGTCCCTGATTTTTTGATTTTTAGAAATGTGGTTTCAGCTGTGGATTTTTGTTTTTGTAATTTACGTCCTCCAACGTTAAATCATATCGGATGATGAATGAAATGGGTGAAATGATGCTCAAATGAGTCCAGAGTCCATGGAGCTTAGAGTTACCCGACATTCGTCTAACAGGATAAGCGAAACCCCCGGAAAAACCTTATCCAGATAACTCACTCGAAAGTCGAACTCTTTACCTCTTGAACGTTAGGCAAAAAATACTACCATCTACGTTACCCAGGTGGGCAGTTGATTTTTTTCGTTGTTAAAGCTTCATTACTCTTGTGATTTAATACTAAAATAAGTTTAGATTATTAATAAGTAATAATAAATTAATTAATATATCTATAAGATGTGAATAGATTATCCATTACGTTTTGTTGTAATTACAACGTTATTTTTCCCTTCCTTGCAAGTGGTAACGTGGTAACAATTACAACATACAGCTGTTATACAGCCCACATCCACAGTATTGTGACTTTGTGGGTTCGTAGAATTAAAAGTCCAAGTTGCAGAAATTAAAAATCTCCTTTATTTCCGTAGAGATACACTGTTCAATTCTCACGTAACAACATTACATCACATATACACAGTCTTCCAAGGTCGATGACAATAACAAACCGTGACAGCTAATTACATTAGCTCTCGTTCAACAACACTCTTGTTACACAACTTGCAGCTCACTCTGTTTACAACTGTCCTGCTAGCGTGTCACAATCCCTTATATATCACATTCATGATTATCCAGACTGTTCTGTCAATCACTAGATGTTTCTGGAAAACAAGACATCTAATGACGTAATCCGAATATTCTATCACATTCGAGAAACATAACTTAATCTATGCCGGCGAGTGCTTTACCTCTGTTATCGCTGCCCGCCGGCGCTTGTTTACAATATCCGCGCTATCATTAACTGCTTAGCAAGGCTCATTATTGCCATGAAACTTTATCAGCCGACTGTTTTCTTATTTGTGCCGAAAATTTTATGCCTGTTGCCATGACAGTATTTATTCTTTTATTTTTCTCTATACGTAAACGTCCGCTTTAGCTTATATCCTGCTGGATCTTGGTGACCGACAGCCTTCTAGGTCTCATATCTATGCGTGGTCTCTTGTTTCCCCAAGTGTGCACAGAAGCCTTAGTATTAGGCAACTGTCTCTCAAGATCTGTGACTGGAAGTGGCAACTTCGGCTTGGCTACGTGGGTCTTGTTAGACAACTGTGTATCTTCTTCTACACTTGATCAACAAATGGCATTCGAGTGTTGTCCAGTTTACCTGCTTCAATATCTGTGGATAGATGATAGAGCATTATTATTGCACCTATTTTTATTTTTATGATTGTTTTAGACTGAGGGTAATTTTATTTACATTACCACCTAAATTATTTCTTTCGAAGTGATTTTTTCTGTGCAAGAATATAAAGAAGACTATTTAATTCCCTTTGTAGACTTTTATGTTTCCGCAATACTATAACTCACATAACTGAGATGATTATTGTGTCCTATGTTATTTTTTTATATCTCTCGGGATGTTTTAACCTAAGCTTTGAACAGTTTAGTTAAGATTTCTATATTTAAGTTGTAGGACCACTGTCTTTATATAACCTAGTATATCTTCCACTTCTTATGTCATAATGAGAGGAACTAACTACCTAATATAGCAGTAGTGAATGGAGAGAATCTTTATATAAGAATATTTCAGATAAGGGTTAGCTAAGCTGAAAAGGGGAAATAATTGTTGATTCTGCCTATGATTCACTTTTTATTTGATAAACACACAAGTTAAATCTTGGTTTGTTATTCATAAATAATAAATAACAGTGTATTAATGCATTCAAGCATCACATTTTTATTTATTTTCTTAGATATGTGTCTGATGAAGCTAAGCATGGCTATAAAATAATTATAAAGTAATTAACTGCATTGTTTTTTGATTGGTACTAGCTACTCAATAAGTTAAACACTTTTTAAATGATCCTTTTTGTATATCTATGTAGAGATTAACAAATGGAGAACCTATCGGTTCTTCTAGTTCTGATTATTTGGCTTTATTTATTCAAATTACTGTGAATTCTAATGCATGGTCATATTTGGTATTAAACGGTATCTTCGCAAAGGTTCTGGTTTCAAATTCTCTTGAAGCAATAATTGAAGAAAGCCATTGCTTGAATTAGTCATTTACATACACGAAAACATTATCTTAGATTGTAACAAAATTTTAACTCCTCTTTGAAGAGCTGAAAGTTTTTTGCTTTGCACATTTATTTTGACAAAATTACACTTTCTTTCATACAATTATATTCTCTAAGGCAGAAATAAAAGGCTTTGTAGGTAAATATACTGCAAATCGAAAGGTATTTACACCTATCAGCATAACCAGGATGTAAAGCAATTACCATTTCCTTGGACCAAATTCAGTGCCGAATTCGAAGCGATAGTATTATGCAAAGGAAAAGGTGACTATTACCTTCTTGAATTCAAACACTTGATGCCACAGGAAATGCTATCAAGGCGTGAAATGAGTCTATATAAGGCGGTTGAAAACTCATTATGATCTTATATCTAACGTTGATTTCGGTCAGAAAGCCAACTGCAATGCAAGAGCAGGCTAAAGCCTTTGAAATGCTTTATCATCATACCGACCCTACAACAAAAAATCAAGAGAACGAGTCGGCAAGGTTTAAGATTCTTTGTGAACGAACACTGGATTCATCCGAAAGGAATCCGGATCTTGTGGCCGAAACGTATTCATTTCTATCTAACAAAGGATGGCTCCGGGTCTAGAAACTCTAAAACAGATTAAATCTGGCACATCGTACTAATTTGAGAGCGCTGATTGTTACTTTCACAGTAACAGTCCGTACGTATCACGATAAGCGTTTAGTCTGCAAGACAGCTTTAAGTTGATATTCTATAATATAACGTTCACATAATTTCTCTACCCACTAGCTTCTACAACTATGACTGCATGTTTAGAAAACAGAGTTACAGTGCGATCCATATAAATCTGAACCCTGTAAGTGTAAGTTTGGAGATTACATTACACTATTTACATCTCACAGAAAATGTTGGAAGATCCCTCATCGGCATCTATATATGTTTGCACTCGTCTCACCATATTCTCTGAAGTTTTACGGAGAGTATCCTCGCCAATGTTTCTTATTTCAGTTCGAATGGACTCCTTAAGAAAATCAATTGTCCGTGGCTTATTCTTGTACACTCTATTTTTAGATACCCCCACAAGAAAAAATCCGGTGAGGTTAGGTTAGGGGATCTGGGGGCTACAGACGTTTTGAGATTATTCGGTTATCAAAGAAACTGGTTACAAGTTCCATGATGTCATTAGTTGTACGGCACGTAGCTCCATCTTGCTTGAAATAACCTTCTCTCAACTCGCTACCATCTTCGTAAAACGTCAGAGAATATGGTGAGACGAGTGAAAACATGTATAGGCCCACCTCGGTAACGTAGATGGTAGCATGTCTACCTCACGTTCAAGAGATCCCGAGTTCGAATCTCGATCAGGGTGAGTTACCCGGATAAGGCTTTTTCCGGGGTTTTCTCATATCCTGAAAGACGAATGTCGGGTAACTCTAAGCTCTATGTACCCTGGGCTCATTTGAGCATCATTTCACCAAATTCATTCACCGTCCGATATGACTTAATGTTGGTGGACGTACATAAAAAAAAAACACTTTTCTAAATTGTTCGGACCTATTGATCAGTTTATGCTAGTTATACACCAATCTAAAAATTAGAGCCATCCTTTTGCAGGCACGCAGGTAGTCGAGTAAGCCTAAATGAGTACACCATATTAGCCAAAATGCAAAACCCCAAAAGTAACTTGGGAATATTGTGGAAGCCTGTTGGTCACAATTTCACTAAAATTTCATTCAGTTTACTTTTAATCATCTTAAAGGTTTTTTCTTCATAGAGAGTGGGTATTTGTATTGTAATGAAACTAGAAGCTACACATGTGGTATAACCAAGCAGTAAATTGGATTTGCAGTAAGAAACACAGTAGGTATACCTCTAACAGCTTAAAACTGAAGAACCACCAAACATTTCAATACAAAATTGACTGATGCCAAAGGAACCCTCAAAGGACCTTTTACTGTTTATTATCAGGCCGTAAAATCGATCTTCCTCATATCGACTCCCTCATCGCAGCGTTAAGTAATAGGACATTGTTGCGGTCAAATGGATGTCATCAATTTGGTCGTCATCAAGCGTAAGGTCTTGCGGTATCTCAAACTCCCACAGAAAGGAAAGAAGAGGTCGTAAACGTATCTGGTATCGGGGCAAGGCATTAGTCGAGGTCCCTGGCCAAGGTATTATACGATAAGCCGCAACGAGCATCGGCCGTAACAAGACCTACGCGGTCAACTGTTTTTTCTTCCAGCATCGCTACCGAGGAAGAGTGGTGTAAGAGACAGTCCAGGAAGAAATTTCTAGAGTTGAACAACAAAAACTAAAGGCAATGAGTAAATCTCTTAGTGATCCGATAGTAACTCCGAATGAATTTCACAGAATATTTAGAAACAAATATTAAAGGTAAAAAGTGTAACGATTAAAATGGACATCGAACGCATCGAGAGTATCTGGAGTTCTGTTTTCTGTTACAAAGTTTCAGTTCAAAATTTAGTAATTGCATGGACGTCCTTGCTTTTCCTGTGTCTGAAATCTTAATCAGAGTGCAATACCAAATGAATATCTATATCGTCCTTATTTACCAACGTAAGAAGGAAACCTATGCAGACACAAAACTGAGAATGAATTAAACTGAAGAAAAATATAGACATAACATTAAATACGTGTGAGAGTATCTGACACCTAAACAGTATGCATATATAAGAACCTCTACCTCTTATGTTTCTCGTGGAAATGAAATCTTATTTACCAAATTTTAAATTTTAGTTCAAAATGACTCCTGTATGTGGCACCCAGTGTCCATTATTTCTTACAAGCAAGCCTTCACTCCATACTGAAATCCAGAAGCTTAAGTGGTAGATATTGCACTGTATATAATTCTGTTTCTGATTGCCTCCATGTTTTGTGATTAACACTTTTGCTTCTCAGTTTAAAAGTCTCCGATTTAATTTCCTGCGGGAAAATGGGAAACTTTAGTCAGGATTATTTCCCATTCTCCCTAGAGATAGAAAGCATGCGTGTGTGAGTTTAATGTTTATGAAGAAAACCGAAAGTAAAACAAACAGGAACATATAAAATAGTAAACAAGTGCAATACACTACGCTTCAAAAATAGAGAGGCAATTTTAGCTATAGAAGTGTGGTACACTGTATGCAACAATCGGAAAGACGCCATTGTTGCAAAATGCATGGTAAAAGACAAGCTGTCTTTCTACTTTTATGGTGTATTTGCTGCTATTAGAACTCTAGACTGGCCTAGGGGTAATGTCCGTGTGATTTTATGCACTGATTTCGAAACTTCTGTGGACTTTTTCACTTCTAAATATTTCCTTGTATGAGGTTGAAACACGACATTTATAATAAAACATTATGGCAACGAATTTGTGACAGTATTATTTTGTGGACATTTAAAGACAACACCAAGCCTTAAAACACAAAATAATTTCAGAATAATAAACACAAAATAATTTCAGTAATTTCATTGCTGTTACCATTAGTATCAAGGCTGCATTACAAAGAGCATCCGGGAAGATGTGTACTGGGAATTTAGATTCTTGCGGGGCGTCCGTTCTTCTGACGAGAAGGTACCTGCATCATTTCCTGTGAGCATTGTTTCAGAAGTAAAGCCTTCAGGTGTTAAAGGTGGCATATAAATGAAAGTCACACATCTGTTCCTGTGTATTCAGCCGGAATATATGTATTTCTCTCTTTTTCACAGAGTAACCATATCACTGTGTTCGAATGTTGGTCGAATTTTGGTTGATCGTGGTCAATTCGACTACGTTAAACGAGTTAGTAGAATAATTGAACTGATATAACAAACGTGCATGAGATGACACAAGATAATACAGACAAAATAAACTTTTGTTAGAAAACCAATGATTCTCTGTGGTCACTTGAATAGTGATTTAGACAAACTACTATTTACATCTTTTGTATTTAGTGTGGCAATGTACAATAGTGGTCAAATGCCATAAAGATATTTTTTTATATTTTTTGCACTTTAAGAAAAATATGCAATAAGAGGGTGACACTATAACACTGAATGTCCAGGAAAAACATTTACAGTGAATGGTTTCATTTATAAGATGGTACCTTCATGCAAGATGGAGCGCCATGCCATCGAGCAAAAGGTGTCGCTGATAAACTAAAAACACATGGGGTTTCTCTACTGGATTGGCCAGGAAACCGTCCAGAAATGAACCAAATAGAAAAAATGAGGTCTATTCTAAAAAAAGGGAAAACAAACGGAGCTCCCACCAAATTTCAGCTGATTAAGTCCAGTGTTTTCATATGGAGAGACGATGAAATTCGTGATTTGTGCAGAACCTTAATCCAAGGGATGCTGAGACAAATGATGGCCTTAATTGAAGCTAAGGGAGGTCACACTAAGTATTAAAATGTTTTTCCTGCGCATTCAGAGTTATTGTGTCATCGTATGAATTGCATATTTTTCTTAAAGGAAAAAAAAAGATATAGTCCTTTTGCTAGTAATTTATCCACTACTGCATGTTGTTGGAACATGCTCATTTTAACTAAGTGAGAAAAGGCAGTGGGAGCACTTCAAAAGGAGTAGAACGGAGTGTACAAATTGAACTGAAGGATCAGGAAAAGGCAGAGCAGAAAATCATAAACTGATAATATAATAAGTAGTTGGTAGAATATAGATGTGAAGAAACTGCTGAATAAGTTGTCTGCTGGAAATTGGTGAAGAGATTTAGAGGCAAATTATGCTCTAATATGAAATAAGGTAGAGGGAAAAATGGACACCATGTCTTTTTACTCCCTTGGGTTTAAAGCTATCATTGGTTGACAGAGATCTAAAGGTATGAATGATAAATGCACCTAGAGATGTAGTTTTATCGGACTATACGAGTACTACAGAATGAAGTTGATAACTAGCAGCAAGTATTTGTCGCTATCTTCATGTTTTCTCCAAGACTTGATACGGTTGCACAAAGCCTTGTCTCATATTCATGTCAGGTGACTTATCTGAAAACTTCTTTACAACTTCACAATCGGGATTCTCTCAACTGTTCCATTTGTAATGCCTGACCCTCTTTTTTACTCTTACTTCCTTCCTACCATGGGTAAGGTAAAAGAAGAAGGTGAGGTAGTGGAAGAGCGACGTAAGTTCATTTGGCAGTCAGCTAAAGGCATAACGGGTTTTAACAGATCGTTGTCTTCAACATTGAATAAGTTGAACAAAATATTAATTTCTTAATTCTTAATTTTGAAAATAACTTTTCTCCAATCGATAAATTCGCTATTAATCCATTAATCAATCAGTTATTTTTCTGTCCAGTTCTTCACTCCCAATTTAGTGCTCACCATTCGCTTTCAAAATGTTACCTTTGTCCCTGTAAATTGTTTTCTATCATTTGCTATCGTTCTCTTCTCTCGTCGTCCTTTGAATTATTTTGAATAATTTTGTTGGAGTTCTTGGTCATACTACTGGGAATTCTGTTCATCATCTTGTCACTTTTGAACATAATGGATACAGTTATTTTCAGGACGCTTGAGGTTTGCTCCAGTAAACGTCAGGAAACTCGTGAAACTCAATTTCCGCGACACATTGGCAAAAAATCCTATAGTCTTAAGTTATTTGCTCTGTTTCAAAACAGTAAATTCTGGCAATATCTCAACCTTGTGAAAGTTGTGGACGAGTCTAATCTATCATCTTCTTTTAAGCTCTGAAACAGGTTGTAATAATTTTCGGAGCATGTTCGGATTGGCAGTAAACCAGAAAACTGTTTAAATCAGTGATGAGGTAAATAAAAGTATCAAATATTCTTTACAGTGGATAAAATGATTGTTTTAACGCTCTGTAATGTCATTGAGTCATGTATTTATATCATAGAATGAATTTAAGAAACAGTTCAATGAACTCTCACGCAGAAAAACAAGAGAATTTATGTCATTTGATGGAAATTGTTATTTCACACTTGGCCGTGTGCAGGCACAATTATGGAAACGTAGATACCGGCACGTTGGCCATAGTAGCTCAATGGCAGAGCGGGTGGACGGAAACCAGAAGATGCGTGGTTCAAATCCCGGCTGTGGCATTGAATTTTTCAGTCTGAATCTACGTTTCCATAAGAGAATTTATATTGAAACCGTCAAGGATATGAATGTACTTTAGTTGAGAAGCAGAATATATGCTTCAAATGTATTTCAATGATACTTTAATCAGTTGAAAAGTATGAATTTCTTGGAATATAATAAAGTATATATCCGGAAATTATATTATATATGAAACTTATTTTGATACACTACAGATTGTTTGTCTGCGTTGTACTTTTTGGTTGCACATTTTACAACCTAGGTTTCTTATTCAGTACATTAGGTGGAAGGAAAGCCGATTCAGCAAAAGAAGTATAGCTATCTTGACTAGCAAAGTTTCTTCAGATGCTGAAGACAATTTATCACTCCGTTCAAACCATTTCGTAGTATTGTCTTTGGAATGCTGTAGATGTCACTGACGAATTATTGAATATTTGGTAAACATCCGTAAGCAAGAAAATAAGAGGGAGAGGCGAATCTGGAAGCCAGTAGTGTTAAGTGGAAACCTGAGTAACTTCTAGGGCGTATCCCATAAGAAACCAAGAAAAAGCATCCTTGTTGAAGGCTGAGGAACATCAACCCTTATACCAGAAGATATAAATTAAGAAAAGACAGAGGTAGTTGCCCCATTGACGCCTGTGAATGATTTGTTTTCAGAGTTAAATTTGTGTATCACGTAGATAAGGCGACCGAGATGGATGATGTAGAACAGCGATTCGTTAACTGCGAACTATGTGGCAATATATTACTCGTGTAGGTTAGCGTATTAATTAGATAGGTGCAAATTGACTCGCTCAGCATGCGAAATCTCATGGCGCTTCCTATTAGTGGGTTTGTAATATCTGGTGCAGAGAACTGTACTAGTATAATTAGTTTATCTCTTCTCTCTCCTTCTATTTTCTTCTCTTGTTTTTGTTTCCTCCCTTTTATTCTATCTTTTATTAACGTCAAAGGAACTGAAGCATTCGAGCATCATATTGAGATTTCAGCAGAAATGCACACTTTGAGTTAACCTAAATTTACGTAAGAATAAAAGAATATCTGAAGAGTATTACACACAAAGTTATTGATAAAAGTAAACATTCATATTCAAGTACAATAGTGTATAAGTATTTGAGAAAAAAGGATTCAAGAAATTTTACTTTTCCCCGAAGTACAATTGAAGACATTCCAGTCAACTAAGTTTCGAGAAAATCAACAAAAACTTCAGAACTTCTGAACATGATGTGCTAATATTATGATTTTTATAACACATGAACTTTGGTACATTATATTCGTTTTACTGTTTAATAATTTCAGTTACCATTGGTACTTATTATGATATTTATAATGAATTTGTTGGACTTGTGCAGTTATGAAACTCATCTGGGTGTAAAAACTGCATTGAAAGGGCTGAATTATCAAATGCATAGAGAAATTGCCTCTAAATATGCAAGGAATGAGGAAAATATTTTATAGTACTAATATGTGTGTTGAACCACGTTTTATTTGTAGCATAAAAACAAAAATAGACATTACATTCATTCAGTTATCCTAATCTGAATCACACACCTCACGTCCTGTTTATTTTTACATTAGATATATGTTGTTTGCTATATTTATCCCACAGAGTTTGAAAATACATTGTTTAATTCATTGATTTTATACTGCGACTTTGTGGGTTCGTAAAATTAAAAAGTTCAATTACACCACCCAAAATGTTCTTTATTTCCACCTTATTCTAATGTCACAATTACAATTTCGTAATGTACACAATTAAAACTAAGCCAGGTCGTCTTTCCACGTACACTGGGCACTCCTTACGCACCGCACGCCACGACTTACTCAACACAACTGACTCTCGCCTCGCTGGTATTGATCGGCCCGAAGTTTCCCGAGACTTCCTTTTATGGAGGGCAAAAACATTCTCGAAGCTTCATGCTGCTTCGAGCGGCAGGAGGAGGGGTAAACGAAGACCCAGCCTCCCCTGCGTCTCCCCTCCCTCCGCCGGCCGTCAGTTATTGATCGGCATCGTAGGCTTGCCGTTCGGGAAACAATACTTTGAAATGTCCCTGGCTTTCGCAGCTTTCAGGGGAAATTTTTTATCTTAAGCTTTCTTCAGTATAGTTTCAGCAAACTTTGTGTTTACTTTGATTAGAAATATCTTTGTCGTTAAACCACTAGAGTCCTTCCTAGCAGTAACAATGTTTGATCTATATTCAATAACTTATATGTAGTCACCTTCCACTTCTCTTGCGTTTTGGCCACTGGCATGGGTTCCTTCACCTTGCTGAAAGCCCTCTTATAGTTCTTGATCATAGACTGTTGAACATCCCATACTTCAATGTTCTTGGATGAGCCCTTTTGCTTATGAGCATCATGCCTGTCTGAGTTGCAGAACAACACAACTCCCTGGTCTTGTGTAGCAATGAAACTCACTAACTCAGTAACAAGTGGAAATGCCTGAAACCTGAGATGTTTTAATGTAATACGATAAAGCTCAGTGAGGCAATTGCAACTACATACAAGGGGCGTCCAGAAAGTAAGTTCTGTTTCAATTTATCTTCGCCGCTGCAGCGCTGCAATCGCAGTTCCGCACATGCGCGGTAGACGCTCTGTATCAAGGAGAAGAAACGTGCGCCATTGTGAGATCGCTGTCAGCCACGTACGCTTTTTTGTGCTTCTTTACAATGTCGGTGTTGATTGAAAATCCCACCGCTTGTGAAATCAGATCTGTGATTCGTTTTCTGAATGCTAGGAAAGTGAAACCAATTGAAATTTATCGGCAAATTTGCGATGTCAAAAGGTGTTGTGTTTCTTCACGACAACGTACGACCACACACTGCAAATGCGACGAAAAACATTCTACAGGGATTTATCGGGGACGTGTTTGACCACGCCCCCTACAGCCCTGACCTTGCCTCTAGCAACTTTCATCTGTTTTTGCATCTCAAATCTTTCCTTGGCGGTCAACACTTCAACAATGACGAAGAGCTGAAAGAAAATGTTTCCAACTGGTTGAAGACACAGGCGACAAACTTCTATGAAGAAGGTATACGAAATCTTGTGCCTCGCTATGACAAATGCCTGCAAAATTTCGCAGTTATGTGGAAAAGTAGTTTAAGGGTTGTAGAATTTTGTGCAATAAATAATTTTTCTGTAGCTGAAGACAATTTAATTTTATTACCAAACAGAACTTACTTTCTGGACGTACCTCGTATATAGACTCACATAGTGCCAAAAAGTGGACTTGTGCACTTATGAAAGTCATGTCCTCAATTACAAAGATTAATTTGGTTTTTTTAGTTTTTAATAAATTAGCCCAAAAATCTAATTAGATCATTAAATGTTTCAGATATTTATATGGCAGAGAGTATGCCATAGAATAAACAATATGTGAAATCCTAAAGCTACATAAGTGAGCAGCCATGAGAATTACCAGTAAGATAATTTATTGCGCTAAGGCTGTGTTATAATTTCCAAAATACTGTAAGGGAGACCTTAAAGAAAAGCCTTGATGTCACCTTTCAAGTATACAATGTTTTGATACCTTGAGCAATAGCTCTGACTTTGATAAATGTGCACCTGTTTGCTCTAGAAGTTTCCTTCACAGTGTGTGGGTAAGTGTGAAAATAAGTAGTATGTTAAGTTGACGAGACATTTGATGGTGGCTAATAAATAGGATATTTGAGGCAAGTTGCCGATTATTTCAGTTTAAAGAATGACACTTTCCGACTCATGGTACTAAAAATTGTAGCTACTGAAATATTATGTTTGCTAACCTCTAAGGAATAGATAAGTTTATGGTTCAAAATAACTGAATAATAACAAAGTTTACAACTTAAGTTGCCGAAAATTGTTGAATTCTGAGTGGGAAGATCCCTTTGCAGTTACCGCCAAGTATGTGCTACAGTCTGATTTAAAAAAAAAAAAGATACGCGAAAGTCATCTGTTTCTCCACGTGAGGTTCCGCAATGTTGCCCAACAGCAGTCAGGAAGTAATGCAGATTTCTTTATCCTCTCAACACATGAAACATAAACATGGGATAGAGCTATCAGAGTAGGTATGTGATTCACCAGTGTAATCAATTCGGCAACCTTTATTTACGTTGCCATAACAAAGACCTTCCCCTCTTAGCCTTGGCGTCCCTTGCTTGATGACCTTCACGAATTTTCTTTTAAAAATCAGACTGTAGTCCTATCTGTCTTAATTCTTATGGAATATTAATAAGTGAGCATGACAAAACACTTCTATAAAACAGTAGCACCGTCATAAGCGCAAGACATGACTTTTAGAAATACCGTTTTATTAACTTCGGAAGTTCACCTTATTTCTTGCCCGCCTCGGTAGCGTAGAGTGTAGCATGTCTGCCTCACGTTCAAGAGGTCCCGAGTTCGAATCTTGGTCAGTGTGAGTCACCTAGATAAGTTTTTTCGGGGTTTTCCCTTATCGTTCAAGACGAATGTCGGGTAACTCTACTTTTGAGCATCATTTCAACCAATTCATTCACCGTCCGATATAACTTAACATTGGGGCGGACGTAAATAAATAAAAAAAAAAAACTTATTTCATGGCCTTCACAGCAAAGTCTCCAGAATAAATGTTGGCAAATCATAAGTTCCTAATCAATCAATCAAAAAATTAACTTTCTAAACTCTAAGAATTCTTTTTGTTTTCTAATTTTCTGAACCTGCCGATATTTGTGTTTTAATGCAACTCAAATTAAACGAACCATGTTGGCTGAGTTCACCAGAACACTTAATTGCTTTATCTAGTTATAACTAATTACCTAATTACCTTTCCCCAGTACTTAAATTTTCTTGTTAATGATTTCCTATTTCCTCACAAAGTTGCAAATATTTGTTACATTAAGCATTCATTTTACACACATGAAAATTATTTGTTAGAGTTATTTATATTTCCATAATTTCTAATACATTATTAATATTATTGGTCAATAATTTTGGTATCCCCCCTGCATTCTGAATCTGTGAAAGAAGTGAATCAAATTATTAATATACTAACATGGATCCAAATATATAATTCTATTTTAATACGTTAAATGGAAATGATGTACATGTCAACTCCTTCGAAATGAGTAAAAACTTAAAACCTGCTAGAGTAGAAAACATTAAATAAACGCGTTTAGAGTGCCTAATTAAAATGTACATGATACAAATTTGCATTTTAATATAAGATGTTTTAGAAAAAAAACATTTTAAGCTATGCTTCCTTTTGCTGTTTTAGACGTTGATGAGAGATCACGCGTCGCTTTAGTTTAAAACGGACTTGTACCTACAAAAAGAGAAGGGTTAAAAATCTCTCACATTAACGAAACCTACTTCTGGGACGTGTTACTTTTAGAAAAAGAGAGATAATTAAGCTTTTGTTTGTAAATGCCACCGCCTGTACCTCTGTCACCTGCTTAAGTATCCTTATAAATTACAACGTGACAAGGCAAAGTCTTAATTAATTTTCGTTACAAGTGGGATGCCCTGGTCCCAACTGAATGTTCACTCTTTCTCGAACAACATGGGAGATAAGGGTCGAACAGGAAGGAATACTAAAACGACTTAGGGCTTTCTCTGTTTCTTCTGCAGGGTTAACTACTTTTATTTGGTTTCACAATGTTGTTTTATTTCAGGGTGTTCTGCTTGAAACAAAGTAGTGTATTGGAGGGTCTTCCAGTTTTGTTTGCCTTGGTAAACTAATTATGTTACTCTTTGATTATTATTGTTCTTTCTGTAGTGCAGGTTTAGGATATATGCATTTGAATGACATAAAAATTAGGAATAGTTAAAAGGACGGTCGCCGTGCCACACGTAGGCCAAATGCTCCTTTCTACGTCTAAGAGCAGGGGATGAAAGACCCAAAGAATGATCAGATCAGGACTATGTGACGCCTTGACCCTGGTTCGCCCTTCATTAACGATTCGAACACGAGCGTCCGAGCACCGTCTTGCCACATCATACCAACTACGTCACTTATAGCCCTGAAAGGAATGAGATGAAGCAGGTGAAAGGAAATATGGAGAAAGGAAATGATGCCCTGGAAACTCATGGAAAAAGTATCAGTTTATCACCCTGTAGAAAAGAGTATCAGTGTATCACACGACAGGAATAGCTCCCGAACGCAACCTTTACACTTTACGGTGGAACCATCTGCTCGATTCTGAATTTTATAAGATTCATATCACTGGTCAGGATATCAACCATGGATCTTTGGCTTTGTGTATAAATTCTGTACCACCGAACTATCGGGAAGAGATTCTCGAAAACCCATTAAACATTCTAAGTTATTTAAAATACTGCCACAGTTTTCAAGGCATAAAGGCAAAATATAAAATTCAGAAATACTTTCAATTGTTGGACTTTCTCCTTAAGTTCTAATCGGCTATGTTCTTTCACTATCTTATTTATATGTACCGAAGTACTTTCCATTCTGTATTAGCTAAATTGTGGGATTACATAGATGTTGTTATTAGTTCAGCATTCATAGTATTTCTAAAACTTTAATGGTTATATTTGTTATTATTGAATATTTTTATATTTATATATACACTTTTTATGTTTAGTAAAGGAATAGGCCTTTTTAGGTGAATATAGGTCCGTAAATATTTGATATTTTTCTAGAACTTCCGATTTGGTCCTACGCCAAACAAATTATGTAATAATAATAATAATAATAATAATAATAATAATAATAATAATAATAATAATAATAATAATAATAATAATAATAATAATAATAATAATAATAATAATAATAATAATAATAATAATAATAATAATAATAATAATAATAATAATAATAATAATAATAATAATAATAATAGTAACAATAGTAGTAATAGTAATAATAATAATAATAATAATAATAATAATAGTAACAATAGTAGTAATAGTAATAGTAATAATAGTAATAATAGTAATAATAGTAATAATAATAATAATAATAATAATAATAATAATAATAATAATAATAATAATAATAATAATAATAATAATAATAATAATAATAATAATAATAATAATAATAATAATAATAATAATAATAATAATAATAATAATAATAATAATAATAATAATAATAATAATAATAATAATAATAATAATAATAATAATAATAATAATAATAATAATAATAATAATAATAATAATAATAATAATAATAATAATAATAATAATAATAATAATAATAATAATAATAATAATAATAATAATAATAATAATAATAATAATAATAATAATAATAATAATAATAATAATAATAATAATAATAATAATAATAATAATAATAATAATAATAATAATAATAATAATAATAATAACGACGACGGTGATGACGGTGATCACAATGATGATGATAATGATGTGGATAATTATGATGATAATTATGATGATAATGGCGGTGGTGGAAAGTGAAATATTTGTATAAGAATTTGTATTTAAATAAGCAAAATGGCATAGCGCATTATCCTACGTGTGAAAACGTGTTCTGCTATTCAAATAATTATGTATTTATAACGTTTGTCCAATGTTTTAGTTATATTGAGTTACTTTGGTTATAATTCTTAAATAAAATATTGCAAATTATTCTTAGATGCACTTATGTTTTCATAAACGTTTTGCACATACTTTTATATAACTGAGAAATACTTTGACAAAGTTATGATAACAAAAGTTAATCTCTTGGTAATAATGATTTACGACATAAATATTTCATACGTATGATTTCATACACCAGTGTTACAATTTTGAAATAATGTAAAACGGACTACATAAATTCAAAAGGTTTCAGCTGAACTTTTTGAGATTAGGTTAAATCAAACCAAGAAAAATGAGGGATATAAGGAACACCCAAGTGTACCATATATGTGGTGAAATGCTTTCGGGGGGACTTCTTCTCAAAACAGAAAATATCTCTCTATTTTGATAATCTGCTTCAGCTCCTGTTTCACAAATTCTCTTCAAAGACCTAATTAGTATGAATATCATAAGGATATGTAGAATGTAGGGTATGCTGAAAATCATGATATATTTTCCACTTGATGAAAACACAGTAGTGGGACAAAATAATGTGAGATGAGATACAACTGAGTGAAACTGATTTGGAGCCACTAGCTCATAGGCTACACGGAAACAACGACGTCACGCCAAGTTCCAGCTCCGAATACCTTCTTCCATACCTACCGTGTTGAAATTCTTATTTGACATTTATGTTTTATTAGTAGACAACGAATTTGTATGGAAATACAATTAAGAAAATGTAATTTGTTCTTACTTATGATATGGAATTAATTGCATCAATACATTTCATGTTCTTGGAAGTTTGTATGCATAGTTTAATAGTACATATAATTGCATATTTACATTGTGGCTGCATATTGCATAATTTTTCCAGTCATTGACCATATAATAAAGACATTCTTAATATTTTAAAATGAATATTTAAACACAATCGTGAAGAGATTGTGGGGAACGGTACGTTTATTTATAACAAAGGAGAATGATAGAGCCTTCTAATTTCTCTTCGCTTTTCTAACAGCAAAACTTTATTAAAAACAGGCCACTCTTTCACTGTCAAAAAACCACACACGTAAACAATTAATTTAGCAAGTCTTTCTGTATCAGCTTTTCAACAGTTTATTTCGGCAAGACGGATGAATAGGGTTTTGTGTTTCTTCTTGAGATTCTAAATTTATGTACCATTTGAACGTCATTTGCGAGAACAAAATGGGAGGTTCCTATTATAAATCTCAGGAGGAGTGTGCGACTTGTATGTTAGTGATGCTGCGTGGACCCAAGGCACGTCCTCCACTTTCCTGTCTCACTAATAACTCATATTTCATTCTGATATCATTTGCATGTCGCGCACAAAATAGCACATCATTAAAGGAAAGCAATCAAAGAAAACACGTCAGAATACAAGTAAAATAAAGGCTGGAGACAGTAAAGGTGTATAGCCAATTATATACCCCTATCAAATCTCCGCCTATGTATACAAAGGATGATGCATTACCAGGGACATATGCTGCATCCCCCATCATTTTCGCGTGTGGGTTTCTCTACATTCGAGTGTACAGGATACAAACAAACTATGGTACAGTGTTTCTATGTGTGATCTTAATGAGGTTCTCTCTTAATTAAGAGTTTCACTATAATGACATCATTCCGTATAATTTTCGTTCAGAAAGTTCTCCTATCAGTTTTTGTTAGCCTCAAAGTAGGTTAAGTACAAATTGATGTACTTAATTGTGGTCCAGGAAAAAGGTATAATTTTTTCGAAAAAGGAAAAACACCAAATGCACGAAAAATGGCAGTGCTGATTTTCATTGGTGTTTCTTTTTATTTAAATCGATGGATACATCGTATCTTCTGTGTTGCACACATTCCTTGGATGAGAGAAAATATTTATAGTAAGAATTAATGTACAGAACTTTCCAATTAGCCTACGAAGAAGATCAAACTTGGTGAGCGGCGAAAGGGAGGGAGTACAAAAATTTTAATCTGAGTGAGTGGAAGGAGAGCTGTGCAACGACAGTCTACACCAACCTTGGGTAAGTCAATCTTTTATTCTGAATTCAAGACCAACACATTAGCCTATGAACAGTTGAGCGGCCTAAGCGAGCGACGAAAGTGAGGAAGTATGTAATTATTACTCCAGCTTCTGGATATGTCTGTATTGTATTGTATTGATATCAAAAGCGTGGAATCTGAACATTAACCCATGAAAAATGGTCAGTTTTAGGCTTAAGGTGAATGAAATGGGGAAGAAAGTAAAAAATAGTCAAAATATACTAGAAGCAGGTAATGGATAGGGGGCAGAGGCCGTTTAGTGTTTGTTTACTAACATAAATCACTGCATATTATATGGCACGATTCTATGCACTAGACTGCATATAATTATATAATAAGTTAATGTAATATGAACCGTATTACGATAGTGTCAAATGTAAGGGGAAGAAACAAAAATATGAAATTTCAAGTCTATTTAAAGCTTAAAGAAGATAATAATAAATTATTCATTTGTTTGTAGTGAATTTAAGAACTGTGAACATAGTTCCATTAGCTTACTTAAAAGTAGCCACCATTTTCCTTGAAAAAATGTGTAGTGTTTAACGCCCGCTTTTACTTCATACGGCACCGCAGGCGGTGACACTGATGATACATGAGATGAAGATGGAGCACCGGTGGAATGAGATGGCGGGGGAAACCGGAGATCCCGGAGAAAACCCGCCCCAGCGCCGTGTTGTCCACCACAAATCTCACTTTGCGGTCACCTGGGATCGAACCCGGGCCGCCTTGGTGAGAGCCAAGCGGTCTAACTACTGAGCCACGGCGCGGCCCCATTTTCCTTGAATTTGAATATCTATGGACATGTTTGTTGATGTTTTTTAATACATGTGGTGAATATATATACTACAATGGCCAAATAAATGGTGTCAGCTGAGTTTATTTCAAGGATGTGTCATCTAACACATGTTCTACAAGCTGTACCACTATTTTTTAATGCTTTTACCATCATTTTTGAATTATAGATTTTATGTTATTAAATAGTAGGCACAAAAAATAACATTTAATCATTGCAGTTTTAAAACTGTGTTCATGCTGGGATAGCAAGTGGTTTTATAATAAAGTAACAAATCATTTACTAGTTCCTTCAGATTAATCTATAACTTAAAATGAGCAGGCTTAGGAATTCTAAAAGAGGTTTGCTTCAATTTATGCACACAATCACGATTATTAAAAACCGATTCGAGGCAGTCTGTAAATGACAAAAGAATATTCAAGATCTGGGAATGGTTAGTTTTCTGCGACGTCTCTGTCTAAAGTATAGTGACAATTAAATCTTATTTCCTTCTGCCCTGGCTTTAACCTAAAAAATGTTATAGATTTTAATTATATAAAAAATCAGAGATAAAACAAAAATCATACATAAAAATCGCGATACAAAACTAAACATGGCTAATGCCAGAGATAAAGATGAATTTACAAATCTAGGTCAACAAACCCCTGGCAGTGAACTCTGGAACCGAGGTAAAGAATCTCCAAATCAGGGACAGGATCAGCGTAAGCGACCGTCACGTTAGCTGGGTGTAATAAACCAAGGGGAGAGCAAAATATTCAAAACCATAGTGTATGGCCCCTAAATACCCCAAAAGCATTGTAAGACAAAGGACCACGTGTGTCACCGCGCATATGTTCTGTCTGTATGGATGCGTGGATGAATATCACAACTGAAAAATGAAAAGTCGAATACATGCCAAATTTTAAATGAAAAATTTAAGACTCCTCAAACTACAAACCATCCTTTTTAACTATTGAATTTCAATATTTTTCATTTCTCAAATCCTTTTCTAATGAATTTAATAAAAATGTCGTATTTTCATAATATAATCCACAAAATGAATGTACTTTTGGATGTTCTACGAATTGCGTGTGAAGGTTTCCTTATTCCGAATGAGTTTTATTGAAATGTAATTTGTAAGTGTTAAGCAAACTATTACTAGACATAAAATACAGATTTCATTAAAGCTTTGCCTCTACGATATTCCTTGTTATTGGTTTAAAATTTCTAACACTTCATTCTATACTTCTCCTGTTCTTTGGCGTTGTGGGCTAGAGCCTCTGCTTTGGTTGTCTGCGTACTGAATGCGCCTGGGATCGATCCCACTCCTGGATTTTAAGTCCCGGGTATAGGACCGGTTTCCACTTCTCTTCGTGAGGAAACTGAGGAGCTTACGCTAGGTAGGCTGGGGTTACCGAGATGCTGACCACATGATCCGCTTATCTGTTGGATGATCACCCACCTCTACCTTGCGTAGTGGGCGTGAGGTCGGTAATCGGGTTGGCAGGCTCAGGCCTACTTTGGGCTATTACACCATGGATTACGTTCGTACTTTACTCAACTGTAACTCGCTATTAATTTTCTTTTGTCCTTTCTTCTTCGTGTTTATACAAAGAGAATAGACCCCTTGAAAAGTTTTGGCTGTTAGTTTATCTCTTCCTATGTCTAAATGAAATTCGTAAGCAATTAATGACGAGTAATTTATATTAGAAAAACAAAAATAAGTTTTTTATAAGTTCTTATAGAGAATAGTGAATAGAGAAAATATTGTGAGTGCTAAACATTCTAGTTTTGGAAATAGGTTTAGCAATTAAAGAATTCAGGATCATTTATCGTTTTAAAACGATAGTTTACTCAAAGTAGCGTGAAGTGTTAATCTCCTATGTATTTTATTGTTAGTAATCAAATACCTAAATTTTGAAATATTGGTAACGCTTTTAACTACAATAGATCATGGCACTGTTGTAATTATTTTCATTAGCAAAAAGGCTTCTGAAGAATGTTATAAGTCAGAAATATATTTTTGAGCTTACAAACTTTCCAAACCTACAAAAATGACTTCTGCTTGAGTAAAAATATCAGGCATTATGATGTGCTTTTCTTGGATCGAGTTTTCTTGTACTGGAACAAGAAGTAGGCACACAATAATATTTCACCTCAGGCAAAAGTCCATGTGTACGCTGTGAAGTACATAATGAAGAAAAACTAAACAGCCAGAGGGAACGTTCCCAAAAACCAGAGTGTGAAAACTCTCCACCAAATACACGTGATTATTCGCACATTTGCATGAGTAAGTGAGATGGGCGGACTGGTAGCTACCAGTATTCAAATGTGAAGAAGCTAATTTGTAGAGCAGTGGAGTAGCAGATGGTTTTACCTCAAAACGGACACTAGAGCAAGTTTCCTCTCTGGTCACTCACATCGGGGGAAAGGGGAGAACGACGAGGTAACCTCCGGGCTACACTTCCTAAGCGCCCAGTAAATTTCTTCCTTAACTTGAACAACGAACAGCGCTGCTATATTTGCTCTAGTGCTCAACACAGGGCACAAAGTCTCCCATCGCTTCACTCTCTGTTCTTCAGTTACTTTTATCTTACGATAAGTTGGTATTACTCACCGTTATTCGGTTGTGTTATAGGTACTTGCAGGAAATAGGGGAAGTCCTATATTGGACCCAAATTTTTGGTATCGAAATCTCACTCCAATCTCATGTCAGATAAATTCAAAAGCTAGTTTATTCAAGATGCTAAAGAAAGATTTTCAGGAAAATCTCCTTTCCTGAACTGCGCTTATCGTGGAAACCTGCTTTTTTATTTTGGTTTTCTGATTATGTTTAAACTTGGGTGACAAATGATAACCTGAATTTTCTAGAAGTAGTCTATAATGTCCTGGTTTCTCTGAGTAAATTTTGTGCACTTCTTAAGCCATAAGAATGCACAAAATCTTACTATAAAAAAATTGAATCTCTGTAATGTACAAATTTTCAAATAAAAATTCGTTTGTCATTCACGCTTCTGGAATATTATTCATTATTAATTTGCACACACAAATACTTATACCTTTTACAAGTGATAATTCATTCGTATTTTCTCGTACTTAGGCATTACACTGGAAATGTTAAAGTTGTGCAATGTGTTGAATTTAAATATGTGTTATCATTTCGTAAAGATTACACGGCTAACGTGGCCAGGGAGAATTAAGGCAACCGAAATTTTGTTTTCAAAATTATTTCAAATTAAAAGACAACAACCCACGAAATTAAAGCAAAAATCGTAATAAAAGAAAGGAAGTAAGGTAGAGTGCAAGGACTAAGATATTTTTCTGTGTATATTTACACAATTAACACATAAAAGAGATAAATTCAGAAAGGATATTTCAGGTATTGACAGTTATAAAAAGTAAATATTTGTTTATTAATATAAAAGAAAAAAATTGGTATAGTTGTTTGGTTAAAGAAGGGGAAATTATACATGAGACAGCAAAAAAGATTAGAGAACTCAAATAGTTGGTGGGCAGAGATAAGAGGAAACATGGAAAAAATGGGAGATATATGGAGATCAGAGGAAAAGAATACATGCGATGTGTGTAAATTAGTAAAATGCAGAATAGAAAGACAGGAAATATGGGTAAGTCTAGAAAATATGAAATCATTACAATTTTACAAGCAAATAAATAGAAATTGGGGACGAAAAGCATATGTAGATTACTGCAATAGGCAACAGAGAGAAGGGTTAGCATGGGTGAGAACAGGAATAATATTTCTATGAGGGATAAGAGTTAGGGAAAAGGGAATTTATGAATTGTATGTGGGAAAAGAAAGCATAGAACACTATGTAACAGAATGCGAGGAGGTTGCAATATGGAGAAAAAAGGTTTGGGAAGAAAAATGGGAGAAAGTAGAGAAGAGGATAGTAGCTATAAAAATGTTAACGGGCAGGGAGGAAAAGAAGGTAAGAAGTATTGGTGAGTTGTTGCAGAAAGTAAAAGAAAAATGGGCCAGAAATGTAAAAAAATGTAAGAAAGGAAGAGCAGGGGGAAGAAAGGGACTAATTAAGTAATCAAGGAGGTATGGAGGTTAAGATCTACCTGGCAGAGCAAAAGACCAGTGTGGCATGCAAGCCAAGGTAGTAACAAGGTAAAGACAAATAAATGCAGCCAAAAGTTGTAAATTGTACAATGGCGGAATATGCATAATAAATATATCATATCAATATTAAAAGAAGATTTATTTATAATTGCAATGAAATTTATTATTGTAATATCTTAAAAAATTCAAAATCTAAAAGTAAATGATTGGAGCATAAATAAAGGCGTAATTTAACAATAAATAATTCATCATCATTACCATATCAGGTAATAATTCTGCGAAGCCAAGGTAATGAGCCCTGAGGTGAAGTATCTCAGTCGGTAAAGTGCGAATGTGTGCGTGATCTAATGTAAACGAATACGAGTTCACACCTTCGATATGTTTCAAAGGAGAACGGCCTCCAATATGACCATTAAAGTTAAAGGCGGGGTAAAATGGAACAAATAAAAAAGAATACTATGCCCATTGTTGCCTAGCAACTACAGTATCTGTGAATTTTAAGCAACTTCAACCATTCCAACGTATAACGAAATGTACAATAAAACTTTTTCAAACGTGTGGAATAAAATATTTATAAGATTTTCTTCGTTGGATTCATAGAGAAATAAACGCAACTGGGAAGTTAATTGAAGGTACTCAACACTATTTTATATTTGAGCATTATTCTGTTTCAATTGCAGCAGCCAAGGCAGCCCATATTCTTTTAGTGGTATGAGATTACAATGGAAGAGGTGAAGGTCATCTTTGCTTCTTCTTCGGTCTCAGGTTCATCTTTTCATCACGCAAGCGCAAGATTAATAGTTGCGTGCTGGACTACAAAAGTGAGTTTTGCCGCCAGGAAAAACAAGTAGAATTCTAACACCCTCTTACTAGCATTAGATCTCCCTTGTGTGATTTAATACAGTAGTCTTGAATTTGTATAATGAAGCCGACAAAGATATGGAAAGTGATATCAATATAATTTGTTTATATCGTTTTCAAGAAGCAACCATTTTCAACTGTAATGCATGATTCAACGTCAGAAATATGAGAGATGCCGATTTATGTTTTGAATTGTAATCAGGAGGAATACGCTATTATTGTGTCCGGAATTAGATTCTCTGGACTGTTATATTCTCACCATAACATACCATACTCTACCATAACATTCCTTAGCGAGAATTACCACATACGTGTGACTTTTTGGGTTCGTAGAATTAAAAGTCCAAGCTGCAGATATTCAAAATGCTCTTTATTTCCGTAGAAACACAGTTTGTACACCCTTGGCAGCAAGATGACCTAACATAAACCAACACAATCTCTCCTCACTTCTGCACACGTAAATAAACAGAAGAGTTCACTTTCAAATCACAGCTGCACGGCTCCATTTACGACTGTCTACTCAACTAACCGCAGCTTCCTTTTATACGTCCATTTATGGTTCCAGAAGTTTGTGCAATGTTCTCTAAATTAAGACGTCACTAGAGACACGAACCTTCCAGTTATCTATCTTTATCTGTTTCGTCTAGCCTTTTATCACCGCGTAGCACTATCTGTCCCTTTATGCACGCTGGTCGAGCCATCGCAATAATGGCTCGCCACAATATATGAGGTCCTTTGAATTCAAGCATAACATTTATGTCCAGCGTTTTAAAGAAACGAATACGAGTAAAAGTGAATGTATAGGATTTAACGCCTACTTGTACTACATACTGCATGCGGTGACACTAATGATACATGAGACAAAGATGTAGCACTGGTGGAAGGAGATGACGGGGGAAACCGGAGATGCCGGAGAAAACCCGCCCCAGCGCCGTATTGTCCACCAAAAAATCTCACTTTGTGGTCACATGGGATCGAACCCGGGCCGCCTGCAATACAAGTTATTTCAATAAAATAAACCCATCCTATACACTTTAGACTTAAAATGTTTCAAAAACGTTTATTTTTCTTGTACAATTTTGTTCGAAACACCATAACTTTAAGGGGTTACCGTGACAAATTAAATGTACATTTGAAATTTCTAAGAATAGGCTCTTGAAGTCTGAGTGACTTTTGCATTAGTATTAACCATAAGAAGTAGAAGAAATCTTAAATGTAACCAATTGTAGTTTTCGTTAAAGCTCACACTTTGTATGGAATATACTCCTACATTTTTATGAACTTAATCATCATTATCGGTTTTAATGTTTCTCAAACGGAAGCCGTATTGTCCTTATTTCTTATCTTTCCTTTATCTTTCATTTTTGGTAAAGCAAAGAGAACAGAATTTCAAAGCCCTCTCACAGCTATCAACTACTACTCCAAATTTCGTAATAATACAGAAGCAGTTCTCAGTGATCAGAGGATAGTAAAGGCATGTTTGTATGTGCTGGGAGATTTGGCTCCACTGTAATGTGGTAGGTTTCAATTCGAATGTCTCGGGCTCGATTCCCAGAGACCGTCCAACCTGACTCATGGGGTGTTTGTGGTTTCCCCATGACATAAGTTCTACTTTATGCGCTCGTATTGTAATATACTATTTTCTCTAGTTATTATTTTCTGAGAACAATTAGCACTGCCTTTTGTTACTGAATGGAGGTTCCAGGCTGCCTTTATAAAAGATTGTGCTTCCGGCTAGCCAACTAAGCAGAGAAATTGGTTTCTGATTTTCGTGATTAATTTATTTTGAAATGAAGTTCTGATACGGTTCCGCTTTATTGATTGCTTTACATCAACAATACACTTCTAAATGGGGATTTCATCGACTACAATAATAAATAGCATGAATGCTTTTTTGTAATTTACGTCTTTTAACCTTTTTTATGTCATATCGGACGATGAATGGAATGGGTGAAATGATGCTCAAATGGGCCCAGGGTCCATGGAGCTTAGAGTTATCTAACATTCGTCTTTAAGGATAAGGGAAAACCCCGAAAAAAACCTTATCCAGGTAGCATGACATTTGTTAACCCATTTGGGGATAAATATTTCATTATTCAATCTTTTTTCTGTTGGTTATATTATCTTTTTAAGGAAGATAATTCATTATTTCCTGAATGTTAATACGCACTTCTCCATTAATAATTTTCCTCACCTATAAAGTAGATTTTGCACAGGTCCTGTAGTTTATCAGGTTTAATAAATTTATATGCCAATCTATATTAATTTACTTCAGAATTAGAATGCAACAGTATCTATTTATATGTGAATGTGTTCTTCCATTATATAGATGTAAACGATTTTACGTTGTAAAATGTTATGTAAGGGTCCTGGTACAAATACAGTGTCATGGAAAGTGCACAAATGTTCCTCCGTTTCACTATTAAAAATTAAATAGTCTTATTTTCCAAACGTTTCTGTCAAACTGTAAACTGTTTTTACTTTACATTCTTCTTAATCACTGCATAAATCCACGTATTTATTTTTTTGGATTTGTATAAAACAGCTTCAGATGTGCCTCAATAATAGTATTAATTTCTTGTCTACAGTAAGCATAGTGTTACAAATACACCTTCTTCTTTTATAGACGCAAATCTTCTCTAATTATCTTTAGTACAATCAAGAGCATTTTCGCTTTTGGACAAAGAAGCTAATAACAAAGCATCTTTGACATAGAATTCTATGATCGACCTGACAGAGGGTAAATTAGTACTCAAAAGCATTGAATACCAACACAGTCAAACAAATTAGTGCTGGATACTTAAAATAACGGAGTATTTGGTGCCTCTATCACAATGAACTTGTAAACCCAGACCCGTCTGCAGAGATCAAAGAAGTTACTCTAAGCTGGCTCTTTCGCTCCATCCGTCGTAAATACGTTAAACCCGGATACTAACACCAACGCCAGTCGTTAACCACGGCTATATTGTTGCAACAATGTAATTAACACATTGACATCTTTACCGCTTCGCCCTAAACTTTCTGGGTGTTTCTCGCTCGATCATTGTCAGAATTTTCTGCACTTTCATAACTCCCTAGCTCAGCGTGCTGATTGAGTTGGAACAGCCTCCTTGGCATGAAGTTACAACCTCCTTCACCATTTTGGCTGAATCATAACATACCCGCCAAGAAGTCACGACAGCCTTTTGTTTTACACAGGCTTTAACTCCTGCCTTACGCTTTGTATGCCCACGTACTGCCCATACTGGGTTTAGTGCTTTAGTTATGTATCCGGATGCAGCGCAAAGATTGCATATAAAATGATATCACAAGGCATACAACTTTGAATTACTTAGCAGCTCAACTCTACTCGTATCTCACAATTCTGCCTTACAAGCTGAAAACTGAAAATTCATATTTGCGATTGCAATTCCGTTCCATAACTATGTAGGCTTTAACAATTATAAGCACATTTCCAAAAATAACTTTCTGTTTATTTTATAAACGTAAATATCGCACAATTTACTAAGATATTACGTAGTTATTTAAGAAATAAACATTAAGAATGTGTTATAACTTAAAGAATTATTAGGATGAGGTTAAATAAATAAAATATTCTTTTGTTTTTATTTTTATGGGTCAGAAATATACTTAATTGTACTTAGTTTCCAAAAAGGCACATGTTCCAAATTTCAATTCACAGTGAATGGATGAAGCAAAAATGAAATGGTATTCACTTTGAATGATGACTGAAAATTAAGTATATTCAAGATGCTCAAGAAAAACAGCGCTTTTTTAAAAAAAAGAAGAATGAAGTGCCACAAATAGGAAAATGGGCATTCCTAGTTCATAATAAACATAAGATTATGAGAATTGTGAATGCAACTTTATGGGAAAACTTTATAGCATATTAATAAAACAAAAAGTGAATTGCTACTGAAACGTAAATCACAGGGGTGTAGGGTGAGGAGTACTACGGAGGGAATTCGGCAGCTGTGGTTTACTGCACCTAAGCCCCAAGTGCGGCATCCCTGGAAGGGTGGATGAGATGGGAGAAGAAGAGGACGATCGAACCAGAAAATTATAAAAACATTTTTTAAATAACAAAACTTTTTATTTGTAGCTAATCTAGTTACATGGAGCCATAACAATGCAGAGGGCATGACCCTTACTATTTATCAGTTGGAAGCTCTCCGGCAAACCAGCATAACTGGCATCCCACCCGGCGTGGTCCAGAAACGTGGTCCAGTAAGTGTAGTTCTTTAAGTTGTAAACAACATTTTCACAATTGCTTATTGCCCAAGCAGTACAGTTTTGTCTCTAAACGTTAAAAATAAAGGATAAAAATAGTTTTTAAAATATTAGTGCTGAATATCAATATAAAGTAATCTAAGTTTCTTCCAGATTCCCACAGGAAACTGCAGTAAAGAGCGGATGGCTTAAGCAGTGGAGTTTTCTACATTAGGAATTGAAAAAAGATTAGAAACAGCTTTGGAGAGTTTTAAGATAATACGTAATTTTTGTGAAGTTCTGCGGAATAAGCGATCGAATCTTTGACTAGATAGCCCAAAAGAGGTTGAAATTCGACTCTGAAAGAACAGCAGAGCAGCTTTACGAAAATACAAGTGGTTGCTGTTAGTTTTGGTGAATTTGAAAGGTCAGAATCAAGTTTGTTCAAATCATACAACCAAAGTCTAACAACCAAATTTGACGAAAACTGAGTAACATATTAGAAACACGATATGGAATCCCTATGCCCCTAGTAACCCGGTTTTAAAATATTTCTGCCTTGCAGGTGAACCTCTCGAGTTTATGATCAGCGAAAGTGGAGTTGAAATTGAGTGACAAGAAAGTGAGCCTAATGCTTTTACAATGTTTGGAAACATTTTATGTCTCTAACTAACCCTTAGTTGTAACAATACTGCATAAATTATATAAATTTATTGAGAAGTTTCCAAATTTTACCTCCCCCCTAAAATACGCAACCTAAAATTATACTTTTTTTCTTCTTCTCTGGATATAGAATACAGTCCTGTTCATTTATGATACCCTACCACTTATACCATTGTAGATGTAGGGTGAGGGAGCCACAACTATGGATCAGAGAGAGAAATCCAGGGAAGAGGGATCAACCTGGTCCCCGGGATCAGCGTGAGGGAAGTAATTGAACGGAATGTGGGTGATTTGGATGAAAGCAAAGATGATAATGTAGCAATTGGTGGAATGATGGTGGAGGAAACGGGAGATCCCGGAGAAAATCTGCCTCAGCGCCTTGTTATCTACTACAAATCTCACCTTGTGGTCGCCTTGGTGAGAGTCAAATCATCTAACTAATCGGCCACGGCATGGCCTTACTTTCTCTTTAATTTCATAATAGAATTTTCATTTCAAAACTTAAGAAATAGGCGGAATTTGATTAGTATGAGGTAAAACATATAATTAATTCATTAATATATTAGGAATTATTCGCAGAAGAAGGTATTTCTGTGAACGATATCACAGAAAATAGTTTAGATAATAAGCATAAATATTTAAAAATTGAATATTTTCGAATGTGTTTAATTAGAACGAAATCCCGAGTCTCGAGATTCTCAATTCTTTTTTAAAATTAAAAACACGTTTTGTATACTTTCGTTGGTTAAGATATCATTCCGTTGGACATCTTGGACGTTCAAAAAACAAAACCACTGTAGTTCCGTCCTTTCGCTGTCATTACTGTCATGTCATGCGTTCTTATACGGGCAGGTAGAAGCAAGCAATTTAAAGATGTACCATGGGGCAAAGAGTCGCTTAAAAAATTTGAAAATTCAATTAACTAAATGAGTTTGTTTTATGACTCTTCAATCTAGTGAAAGATTCCCATGATAGCAGAATTAGAGAAGTTATTGAGGATGATAGTTATAAATGAAATAAACGTTTTTGTAGAATATATAAACACATTTTAATCTATAATATAAACTACTCATAGTTCACACATTTTAGTATGCTATATATAGCTAAATACTTTCACAACAGCTGCAAGGTTATAAAGGCACATGTCAAAACACAAAGTATAATTGTTCTCCATGGACATTTTAGATTAATCGATTTGTATCGATGGGCTTAATGAAAGGAAACTGGGGATCACAGGAAGGCCCTATAATTAACAGAGCCTATTAACTTACCCAGTAAGTAGGCGTGGAAAGAGCAAAACATTGTTTTCATCATCTGGCAACAGATGGGGAAATGAACGAAACGAGAAAGCGGGGTTCAAAAGAAGGGTGATCTGTATTTTATACTCCAGTGCCGTATCTGTTAGTACAGATGAATTAACACATCAAAATTATTATAAATATTAAATTCAACCAATTTTCAAAGTCTTGTTGGTAATATAATTGTCAAGCTATACATGGAATACATTTATTTCAAGTAGTTTTAGAAGTTGTCAAATCTGAGAACACAAGTTCTTTAAGTTGTAGACAATATTACATGTATTAAAATTGTGGTCAATGAGTAGATTTATTTAAAGGTATATCTTTAATCTATACCTGTTGGAGTGGATAAAGAAATAAGAGTATATAAAAGAAGAATGATGGTATTGAGATAAATATAACAGTGCTCAAAATTTCAAGTAATTTGTAATTTTGTAATTTATTCTCATCTTTACATTTACATCATCAAATGGAAATACAAAATCAAGATTACAATGTTGCCCACCATTGAATAATAATTCAGTCCCCATACCCTAACCCTAGGTTTTTGTGTATTGGAGGCCCTCTACCCTTTTTACACTTTTGCTATTTCACCTATCTTACTCTAAATTTTTCTCTTAATTATTCTTAGCTAGCCCTCTTTAATTTTCTCTAAATAATTCCCTATATTTCTCCTGCTCTTTTCCCCTTTTACTGACTAATTTTTTTTAATTACTACTTTAGTCCCCAAATTTTCTTATTTACGTAGCCAGGCCTGCTCTCTGCATACCTTTGTTTGACTGCAATATAATATACAACGGAAATCTGCATTCTCTTCTCCACACAATGGACATTTATCCACCTGCCTCAAATTTCAAGTAAGTATCTTCTTAAATTAAATTTTAAACTGTAATAATTTGTATTACTTTTCAGCAAGTGATAAAAATGCAAATTGATCCATAACTTGATGTTTAAATAAATTCCAAAGTGCAAGTAAATTAAAAACAGATGATCGTGGATACTATCAATTTTATACTTGAAACAGTAAATGACACAAGTTAAAGCACGTTAAAATTTCATCCTTCATTTTTAAGCAAATCGCAGATGAATTATGTTTTTATAATTATATATTTATGTTCTACATTCTTCCCTCAATACAAAAACAACATAAACACAAATAAGCTAATTTTCAACACTTATGTGACAACGAATAGGAGTTTAAAACCAGAATGAAAGTGATTCAAAGTCACTACTTGTATGTTCTGTGTACTGATGAGGTTTGAGTGTAGCTATTTTCATGCCAATTGCTTAAGAATTCCTATATCCTTTATGACTATTCTATCCATTAACAAATCACACCCGACTTTTCAATATAAATAATCAAATACTGAAAGCAGCATCCAAATTAAAAGAATTAAGAAAAGTTAGAACAAGGGTTAACTTCATCTCGCAAATAGCTAATGCAAAAGAACCCTATTTGAAATAAATTATGTGTTTTAAAGAACTCTTTGTAGTACGTTTTCTTTCGTCTCTTACGGTTTGCTAGTTATACGTAATTCCGAATGGAGAGATCGCCATAGGCTAATCTTTAAAGATGCAAATGTTATTCCTACATTTTATTTGTCTTAGAAGTGTCTCAAATATATAGCATTTTATCAAATTCGTTTGAAACTCTTCCAGAAAGTTCAAGGTGGGAGTTTGTAGAGGGAATATACTTACTCCTGAAAATCTTTATGAGATATTTGGAAAATGCTCTCTCACACACACACACACACACACACACACACACACACACACACACACACACACACACACACACACACACACACACGCACGCACGCACACACACACAGGAAACTTTTTCCCAATATTTTTATTTAAATTCAGGGGGCTTCAATATATATCGTGAAATCTCCATATTGAATTTTTGGATGGAATTTAATATTTTGTTTATTACCATGGTACATGGCAGAGAAAGAAAGAAGTCATAAACTGTAACAAAAATAAACTCTTAATGGCTATTGCTGCAGTAATTTTTGGTTGAGTAAACAATTAAATCTCACCTCTCCTTTGGTACTGAACCTATTGATGGTTATCGTTAACAGTATTATAAGGAAATGTTAGGCGAACATTTAAATGATTTTAATAAATAATTACCATGTTAAATTTAATGTAAAATATGACTCCTCATTTTGTTAAGAGAACTGAGGTCATTAGCTAATTCCGTGTTAAGAATAGACAATTAGTATAGGTCAGCCCGCCTCGGTAGCGTAGATGGTAGCGTGTCTGCGTCACGTTCAAGAGGTCCCGAGTTCGAATCTCAGTCAGGGTGAGCTACCTGTATAAGGTTCTTCCGGGGTTTTCCCTTATCCTTAAAGACGAATGTCAGGTAGCTCTAAGCTCCATGGATCCCGGATTCCTTTGAGCATCATTTCACCAATTTTATTCATCGTCCAATATGACTTAACGGTGGAGGACGTAAATTAAAAAAATGAAGTATAGGTCAGTGTAGCTAAAACAATTAGGAGTTATATGAATTCAGTGAACAAGATATAAGTTATCTCAAGGTGAACGTGCATAAAGTCACTGGAGAAACTTCTGAAAATTTGAATGGGAATGTAATCTTTAGGATTTGTAAGTCACTGAATGAAAGGAGACTTAGGAGACTTAAAAGGAGAAGACTTAAAACGTGGCAATATAAGTAGTACTCGTAGGCAGGACTTTCTTTTAAGAAGTGATCGACTATCGGCAGTACTTAGCTCCTAAAGCCCGCGCTCTCTTTCACAGATTTAACGGTCGCCGTGTGGGAGCCTGTGTTAGACCATTCATCGACTCACTTTACGCTTTTCATTATCATTATGAAAAGAGTTATTTTAAATCGTATAGTTATGATACACCACAAACTGTTACATTAACAGTTACAGTTTCTCATGCTAAGAGTTAGAAACAGCTCTCATACAGTTGGTCACTCGGCTCGCTTCAAATATGTTATTCTTCTCCATTTCATTTGTTAGCAAATTTAATTGGTATCGTTCAACCTCAGACCCATCCGATACTTTAAGAAAAATATATAGTTGACCACTGGAACAGCTAGTAGCAGATTTATCCAAGACCGAAGTATTCGTGGCCATAAAAAGGTACCGCACTAGGCAATAAAGGCATCTCCTATGTTGTTAAAATTTACGGCATAAAGTACAATATATTTTGTTCGTATTATCTTTTGCTTCTTAATAATGCCTTTCTTTCACAAATTCACAGTGCTTTGAGCTTCCAGTCAGGAAATACACGGTCTGGTTTGCTGGAACATGGAATTAATACCCTGTACAGGCGTGGAGAAGCTAAAACGGTAAAAATATCACAGAATGGTTTCGAAAACCAAGCATGTACACAGTTAACAAGGATCTAACATAAAAATACGACAAAGAAAAGGTTTATATCGCTCTATTAATGTGAACCATACAATAGGAATATCGCCGCTAAGGATATCCACTTCAGCGCTTACGCCACTGAATACAAATAGGCATAGAAAGTTGAAAGGTGCACAAGTGATATAAATATTAAAAGGCACAAGTCCCCTATTACATACTCTCACATCCGCGTTTATAGGAGGAGGCAGACAAAAGGTTAGTTTACATACATTCACACACAAAGTAAATAGTCGCCTGTCCAAAGAGGGCCCAGAAATACGCACATACACACACACTCACTCTCTCTGCTCTAACAAGGCTGTTATTACACGCCCAGGATAATTGAATTTTCGGTCGAGCAATTAATTCAGAGTTTAAAGATAGGGTGAGAGCTTTTTATATCCTCGAGCAAAGTGTCTGCATTATCATAACGCTGTACATCAAAAACGCCATTCTTGTCTAGTCTATGTTAGGAAAGTTCGGCGGTGAAAACTATGGCAGAGTGGAGCAGTGTTTGACGACGTTCAATTTAAAGAAACACAACAATGAATTATTTATTTCAGTTATGACCAACAACAGATAAATTCAATGCACTAATAAGGAATGTTTACCAGTTGTCTAACGCAAATAAAATATGTATTTCAAAAACTGCAATGGAATAGTTTAAGTACTGGTTGTGAAATAAGCAAGGCTTACTAGGTGCCTTCAAGTTAAAACACCTCCTATTTTATTTTTAGGACTGGGGCCAGATAAGAACTTCTGATTTTTAAATACACGTGGACTCTTTGTGAATGAGTGACAGAGATGGCAGCACTGTTCAATGGCAGCTACGAGAATTAGGACTGTTTTTGATACTTAAAATGGCGACGTTTTCATTGCAATAACAGCGTGTAATGATTCGTTTTCACCATTTTCGTGGTGTAACACCTATTGAAATTCATCGCCCGTTGAGCGAGGCATGTGGTGATGGTACCATGGATGTGTGTAATGTGTGTTCCTAGGTGCGACAGTTCAATGAAGGCAGAACATCGTGTGCCAACAGACCAAGACAGTCACAGCCTCACACCAGCCGGTCTGAGGACATGATCCAGCGAGTGGAGAACGTTGTTTTGGAGGATCGCCGATTGAATATTTTCAAATCATCATGCAGGATTGTGTGCACAGGTCCTTCCGTAGGGGAGGGGATCCGTCCCCTTCAGCTGCTGTGTTGCGAGCGCTGCGGACCCTTAGTACTCATGGTACTTCTGACGTTACCAGAGGAACCTCGGGCCGAACTGCCGGGACACTCCCGTCGGGGAGCTGTTCGGATTGGGCTGGACTTCAGGGGGCAGTGTGTTCCCTACACCCGCGGGAAATTGGGTATCTCCGGCCAAGCTACGGTCGCCCGGAGGGGTTAGAGGTTGCCATATAAGTCCCGGGTACTAACCTGCAGATCTACTAGAAGGTTGCTAGATCACCAGGCGGTCCAACCGAGGTTTATCGGTAGTCTTCCCTGCGCGGTTGGCTCGCGTAAGTGCCGTATCCACTTCCATCCCGTCTTGACGTTGTTGTCGATGGAGGGGGGGGGGGCTTTTTATGAAACCAGGTATTGCCCTATGGAAAGAGCCCCGGAATTATTCATCGCTCCCGGGTAGAAGGAGGCCAGGGTCTTCAGGTAGATCCTCTGCACTTAAATGTGCACAGATCCCACTGAAATGCCAATTTTGGAGGCGATGTCTGCAACTGTCTTGGTTTGTTGTCATACGATGTTCTGCCTTCATTGAACTGTCGCACAAGGAACGCACATTAGACACATCCATGGTACCATCACCATATGCCTCACTCAACTGGCGATGAATTTCAGTAGGTGTCACACCACGAAAATGAAGAACACGAATGATTATACGCTGTTCTTGCAATGAAAACGTCGCCATTTAAAGTATCAAAAACAGTCCTAATTCTCGTAGCTGCCATTGAACAGTGCTGCCATCTCTGTCACTCATTCACAAAGAGTCCACGTGTATATAAAAAAAGTCCTTATCTGGTCCCTGACCTGAAAAAAATTAGGGGGTGTTATAGCTTGAACGCACCTCGTATGTCATTTCAATTTGAGATGTTGCTTCACTACCTAGCCTTAGGGAAATAGAGCAACTCAATAATAAGGTTTTTAGCTCCATTTTAATTTCTCTCTCTTATCTCCATAACACTTTTTTTCTTTCATTCCCTTTAACTACCTCCCTCTCTTTTGTAATCTCTCATTTTTGATAAGAAAGTGTTCAATTGTATGACACTTTAAATGTTCAGTTCTTACTGGTGCAGTAATGAACAATACAATTCTTTTCTAAGATATACTTTAGGATAACTCGATCAATGCAGAAATGTTTCATTACAGACAATTGCGAAGGTAGTGCAAACGAAATTGGAATATTCGTATAATGCGGTGAACTAAAGTATCTGACAGACTGAATCACACCATAAATGTGTGAAGAAACTGCATTTAGTCCAAATGTAGCCACAATAAGGGTTTTTTGTTATTTTTAATGAACAAACAACTCTCTTTGAGTGTCGAATTATAACATATATTGCCAACTTCTATTATATTTGTTTTCGAATGGGTAATCCAAGGTGCAGTAATTTGATTTCCTTTGTGTTTTAACTTCTGAAGTACTGCATTCGGTTGGATAATTAAACTAAAAGATTACATATTATGTTTTTCGAATTATTGGAGCTAGGAGTACATAATTTTGCAGAACATATAAATTAAACAATTAATTTATTATAGCAATCACCCTCAACGAACACCACAACCGTTAAAACGTCACTAGCTATTTTGAAGGCCATTTATGGTACATAAAGAATTTATTCTTATATGCAAATTTGGCTGTTTCAGATAAAGGCTGCATATATATTTGTGGATTACATTTATTTTCAGGAAATGTTTTATGCTTTGTTAATATTTATTATGCTTTTATATTTATCTATGGAAGCCTACATTTGGCAAAGGTGCATTTGGTAATAAATTATGTACTATACGCAGCGCATTTGTAGCCTAAGGATATAAAAGAGTCCACTCGTTATTAAATTTCCAACAAACTATTGCAAAATGCATAATGCAATTGCATATAACAGTCTTCTACCACTAGGTTGGAAAACAGCAATGAGTTCCAAACAAATAAAAGAGGAGAGATACATGCGCAAACAAAATACCCATCATTACTCGTATTTGTCAGATGAGAATGACAGAAACCCAAAACAAAAGCAGGAGCGTAAAGAAAAGGTTTACAAGAGTGGCATTTCACATTCATAACAACGTATAAATAATCTATATCTTTGAAATTTAGTAAACGTAACATTGATATGCTAATTAGAATATTCCCTTAGAGATAGCCTAAAGGGCGTAACTGCAGAGAAAATTCGTTTATACACAACCGTAAATAAAAGTTCACATCTTAATTTAATGGTTAGTTTGTTATGTTTACAGACAAACGGAATTATACATAGCTGTCATAATTTTTCATTCCATATTGAAGTTTTTCTCCCTTGGTCCCTACATTAACATAATACATAGTCAACATATCTCATGCTCTTCCTTTCGGCTAAGAACTTCGACGCTAAGCTCTTATTTATAACTGAGTTGTAACATAACATTCAGTTCAATAAACGAACAAAAACTTGGGCTCTGATATATGTTTCACCTTGTTTCTTGTACGTATGTGCTCATTAAGCCATCACGAGGGCCAATTAACAATGTTGGGTATAGTAATTTAGGATTAGCATATTTGCTGCGAGTTTCTGTAATGCCAAGTTGTGCTTTGGTTTCCCTTTTGTATTTGCAAATAGAACAAACCTGACCCGGCTACACTGAGAATTGACACGCAGCAACATATGTTATAATTGCTACAAAGTGGTAGTAGTAGCAGTAAATAGCTTGTTATTATCTTAATTGAACCTTCTGTCTGATTGTAAGTAGCACACTCAAATCTGTATCCAAATTTTGCACTCGCCATGTTAATCCTGAACTTATATTCTCTAATTCTCTTTCACTCGTACTACATCTGGGTATCTCCTATACTTCTCTGAATCTCATTTAATTATTTTGTCCTCTCAACCTCTCTTTCTCTTTCTTTCTCTCTCTCTCTCTCTCTCTCTCTCTCTCTCTCTCTCTCTTTCTCTCTCTCTCTCGTAGGCATTCTTCCTTTTCCTTTCTCTATTTCTCTAAGTAAACCAAAGGAAAATAATAACTTAATAAAAGTTCGACGATAATGAAAGCAGGGGAATCTAAAAGTTAATTTGATATTTTTATTATTATTATTATTATTATTATTATTATTATTATTATTATTATTATTATTATTATTATTATTATTATTATTATTATTATTATTATTATTATTATTATTATTATTATTATTATTATTATTATTATTATTATTATTATTATTATTATTATTATTATTATTATTATTATTATTATTATTATTATTATTATTATTATTATTATTATTATTATTATTATTATTATTATTATTATTATTATTATTATTATTATTATTATTATTATTATTATTATTATTATTATTATTATTATTATTATTATTATTATTATTATTATTATTATTATTATTATTATTATTATTATTATTATTATTATTATTATTATTATTATTATTATTATTATTATTATTATTATTATTATTATTATTATTATTATTATTATTATTATTATTATTATTAATGGGGTGTCATTCACAACCATTCTTACATTTTTGCCCAGCTTCTTAAATGCTTCTCTTTCTTTTCTGCACAACCTAAGCGATACATACACATTTGTATGTTAAGAATTCGACTCGTTCATCATAAATTAATAAAAATAGAGTGAAACCACGGCGTGTGTCTCTCAAATATCCCGCTAGCTCTAAAAAATGATAATCAAATATTAGAGTTATACTTCAAAGCCAACTTGTAATGACACAGGTAATTTATATTTTTGCCTTTATAACCACTAACTAGCGTAATGTGTGCATTGGTGATTGCTCTTTGAGCTTTGCAATGATTAGTCAATAAGCTGGCAGGTTAAATCAAGCATGAAAAATCTGATATGTTACATACACATTGCTTTCTCTACTCTTATAGGAAACTGCAAACTATCGCACAGATAATGTGTGTTTCTATCTACTTGCACAAGGAGTACTTGCAGAAATTGCCTTGTTGGTTATTGTAATTATATTTAGTATAGGTACAACAATGGGAATAAAGCGATAAAGTAGTCCTTGTTTCATACTCACATATATATCGCCTTAGACACACACACACACACACACACACACACACACACACACACACACACACACACACACAAAGAGGAGCAGGCAAATTGTCTCTCTTTGCACAATTAGTGCACTAGTGTACAAAGTAAATCCTTCCAATTAGGATAAAGACACTGCGTTAATAAATCTAGCTATATAATCTCCATTGGCATCATCTCAAATCACGTATTTAATTATCGAACGCACCTAAACTCAACCTAGTTTATTAAATGTCCTTCACAATCACACTGTCACGAAAAAGGACACCTACACGAAATGCTGCAACAGACTCAGCCAAGTTGCCACAATAATTTTCATAAATTTTCTGCCTCCGCATAATTAGCGTTATTTTGGTGCCAGAGTTGTTATTACATGTACAATGTATCTAGATCACGGGCTATATTGAAAGTCGCCACCCACGCTGGGACATTTCCCTCCACGCAGTAAATGTTCAATTAGAAGAACTCTAAACGGAGCTAAAATTTCAGGGTGTCAAATTATAAGTACATTATACTATTAGCTCCTCCAATATTTTGCATATCATTAGCCACTAGATCGTTTATCTTCATTTATCAGACAAGCCACGCCAAAAGTGATGGAAGGGTGCCATAGAGGAAGAGCAATAAAAGTAAAACAAACACATTCCAACAACTTGGTCAAAGAAGAAAAAGTTTTATAACCCAAAGGAAAGAGGTCGTAAAAATGAAGGCTTGTCTTGTTTGCGCTAATGATGATGACTAAGGTAATCAAAGGCAGAAATAAAAAGATTATGCCACACACCTCCTGGGTCTATAAAGAATTATTACACAAGGATGAGTCACCACAAGGAGACTTCAGCATTGTCGAATAGGTACTCACAGAGTCAGGGACGGATTTCCGTACTTGACCTCGGGGTGAAAACGTTTTACTCTTAAACACATCCTGTCTGAGTAGTCAAGTTTACTTTCTCTATAACATAATTGTAATAAAAAGTAGATTATCACGCTCTAACTTAAAAATGGATGTCGAGGTTGCACTGGAAATACTTGTCTGTGTCCAAAGGATAGATTCTTTTACAAAAAGGTGCACGTATGTCCGCGCGCCTGTCCATGTGTGAGCATGTAAATAAAAATGAAAGCTAGGTAAAAATCACAAACTTGGTATATAAGTTTAGCATCTATTATCCATTTGTATGTTCAAACTGTCCTTTCAAAATTACCTACAGTTTACATTAATATTTTTTTACTTTCTTTGTCAAAAATTACCCCAGTAATTTTTATTAACCCTTAGTTGGTAACCTGTAAAAAATTGTGAGACTAACATTATAAAATTTTGCATTTTAGCTGCACCTTAATGAGTATAGTCCATAAACAACTTAATGGAAATAATAGTACTGATATTTTTATTCAGTTTAAAAAGATTTTGCTGTAAAATATGCACAAAAAATACAAAATTAAATATTGGCCTTTCACATGAAATAGTTTCTGAAGTTGATTATACTTATGTAAAAGTCACAAAATTATATGTTACTGTTATAAATAAAGTAACCTCTAAAACTTACACTTATTTTGAGAGATATCTTGACCTCTATGCAAATAAGGTACACCTTTACATACTTTCTATACCCATTTTACATATTTTCATGGAACAATAAGCAATTGGTTTATCACATTTCACGCACTTGTATGTCGTGGTTCTATTAAGCGTAATGGGACAGTAACGACGTTTTTTTCTCTTTTCTAGCTTGTCGTTACTTAGTATTTTTTACTGGAGAATCGTCTCTATGACCTTCATCCAGAATTTTCGAAATATTTTCTTGAGATCTTCCGATAAATTTGGCCCAAATTGACCTCATTGTCTACGGGCCCTAAGACCCACTAATCCGATAAATTTGGGATCTGGAGCCTTCTCTGCATATGCTCTATAATTAGATCTAGTCCTATGATCTTCATGAACTAAAATATTTGCATGTTGACTTTGTGGAAATACATAACATAAGCATTGGCGCAGTTCAATGATATTAGAAAGTTAAATATTGCGAGTGGCCATCTCCTTGTTCTTCAGATAGCTGAGTAGTTGCTACACTTCATGCCTGGAGCAGGTACTACAGATTTTGTGGCATCATCTTGCCATGATAAATTCTGTCAATATCGGTGACATCACTTTCCCTATTCTGAATAGACTCAACACGCCTTTTTCAACCTCTGATATGCTGAAATTCTATTTCCGAAACAGTAATGGTCTGAATCTAATACGTGATCTTCAGGAACGTAAGAATCCTGTGAATGACAGCCATCATCACTCCATTGAACTGCTCTAAAGCCAACTACACCATTTTTCTGCTTCTTTGTGACATGTGAGGTATCCCTCCATTAGTAGCCATCTATAAATAATTAAATATTGGAAAAATAATTATTATAATACAAAAAAAAAAAAAAAACTTACTTGTTTGAAGTAACATACGTCTGCCAGACGGAGACAGGAATCCTACCTTTACAGTAATAACCGCCTGTGAGACGATGTGGGTGACGCGTGGCTTCCACAATACTTTCGTGGAAGTAAAACAATCTTGTTCACGCAATACAAAGTTCAACTCACAAATGAAGCACAGCTGGCATATCAGATCAAATTAGAACGGAACTATAAGTTGAGAAATTTTATACCCGCCTCAGATACGTATATTACCAACTAAGGATATAAATGTTGCATTAAAGTATTCCAGACAAGTGCAGTGGAAATAATTTACGAACTCTTCAATCTGAACCGGTTTGAATAAATCTTAGCCATTTTCTGCACAAAAAATGAACATCTCGTTAATTCAAACAACAATTCCGAATATTTTATATAAATGCTTAGTATTTTATACAAGGAATAAAGATATTGTCTGGAATAAACTGGTGGTACTTCACAAATACTCCTTTCATTGAACAGAGGAGGCACAGCATGTCTGGGTTATAAAGAAGACATTTTCACCCTGTCTGAAGTAAAGAATTGCCTTTCATATATAAATCATTTGATAAGATAGGTTTCTAAGAGAGTGGGAGTTTCCCATTGAGTTAAAAGGAAGCTAGGTTTGATGTTTACGGATAGTAACTCATAAACCACTCTTTTGATCTATGTGTTCAAGTGGGATAACGTTAAGGTTTGTCGGTGCGCCAGCAAAAGAAGAAAGATTTGACGTAGGCATCCAAAAAAGGCGACAGCAAATAAACGTGGCATCCCACACAAAAACAACTCAGAGACATTTAAACTTGTGATACGGTGTTACCACAGTTGACCGCACTTCTCATTGTAGTCATGTCAAAATGTAACTGCCTTTTATTTCGTTTCTAGGAGACGTTTGTTGTATATACGGCTGCACCTTTGGTTGCTACACAAATTCTTCAGTATTTTATTCATCATGCAAATAATTTCAAAGAATGAAACTTTAATCAAAATCTTTACAGATGTTTTTGAGCATATTGTAATTAGCGAAATAGTTTCCGTGTAAACGGTAGTTTGAGGTGTTTTTATATATCATAGTGTGGCAGTTTTAATAAAAACGTTGATGTGAATTACTAGGAATGGTATTTAGTGCCCACCTGAACACCATAGACACTAGGATTCTTTCTAAAATGCTATTTTATTTAGTTCAAAGAGGGTCAAAACATATATTTTTTGTGAAATTTGGATGTAACTCTTTTTTATTTAATACAATAATCCATTTAATTTCTATAGGTAAATATGAAGTATCGTAAGTAATAATTAATCAAAACGTGAAGCATATCTAACCACTGCTTCTGTAAACTAGCGCTTAACGTAAAGGTAGTGAAAACTAAATACGTGAAAGGCGGAGTGTTTCTTTCTACGTGGCATCCTGTAGCAGGCAAACTGACGGCCGAATTCTTGTGACAGAGTGGATATTTCAGCACCCACATTGCCCTTTGTTACCTGGTCCTGCGAGGGACTTCTCCTTAATTACATATCCCTTACTCTGCTGACAAGATACTGTTCTTTCGCTTCGCCGCTTCGATCTCTTGCTGAGGCAAAGAAACCACCGCTCTCAAAGCTATCGCTTCTTATTTTAGCGTGCCTTTGATACTAAATACTTTGTAGGGTCTTGGCTACCGATGGAGGTGCTCTCCGATTTTGTGCAAGTATTTTCTTCAAAACAGGGGTTAGTATAGTTAGCTTCAAGTCAGCTGACTTCATTTACCAAGCATCAGTTAAGGCCACACTATTAATAGTTAAAATTACCAAACAATGGCATCTAATATGATGTCTAAAATTGAAATTTAAATATTGGTACTGCATCTCCCAGATTCTATTGCTAACTCTGCAAAACTTAACTGAAAACAATTGTAAACTTGTAGTAGATAAATTGTAGCTCATGTTTTATTGGTGCTGTATTCTCAAGCTATGAGGATATGACTTTCGAAATATATAGGATTTAGTTTGCTTTATTGTTTATCGAACAGCGTTCCTGTAAACGACAGAATAAGCTTCTCATTTTCACCGAAAAATTTAAGAAAGATATATTTAATGTTAAATCAATAATAGCAATCTTTTAAGAATTATTGTGAACCTATTTTGGGGTTAAACATGTGATGATTATTTTTCAAAGTAATTTTTGACAAAAATTAATGAAATTTTGGTGTAATGAATAACATTTCTTCATCTTCCATAATAAACCTACAATATAAACGAAGATCAGAGAAGACATGCAGATACATTCTGTAAAAATTTCCAGTGATATCTTGAACAAAAGTCTCCTAGAAGGAGATTAGCATTGAGAAATGTAACCCGCATCGGTAGCGTAGATGGTACGTGTCTCCATCACTCTCAAGAGGTCTCTAGTTCGAATCTCGGTTACAGTGAGCTACCTGGATAAGTCTTTTTCCGGGGTTTTTCCTTATCCTGATAGACGAATGTCGGGTAGCTCTAAGCTCTATGGACCCTGGAATCATTTGAGCATCATTTCACCCATTTCCTTCATCGTCCTATATGACAACGTTGGAGGAAGTAAATTGAAATAAAAAAGAAGAATGTATGTATTTAATGTCCTCTTAGCAGTCATCCTTTATGTTATATATAAAAATGATGCCTACTACAAATTTAGGTTAATTATGAGTGTTTTAAATCGTTCTGAATTAATCGTTAATTATGAATATTCTGAATCATGAACAAATCACGCGATTAGAGCATTTTCACACACCAAAGTTGGAAACAGTAGTCATCCCGTACATCACAAATGGATTTTACAGCAAAATAATTGAGCAACGGGAAGAAAACGTTTAAAGCATTAAACTTAGACGGTACCTAACAAAACGTTTACATTGAAAGACTTAAATTCACTATAAGTATTTCGAAAATGCTTAAGACATAGATTTTGACAAAGAGCAATTTCTTCCTTTTATAATTGCAGCCACTTTATCTCTTCGTGGCTGTAGAATTATAGAACATCAATGTGAATGAGAGAAGCTACAAAAAGTCGTACTGAGTATTTTATTTGGATTTCCTCCATGGTGTATTATTTTAATAAAATATTTCAGAACCATTTGAATTTAGAAGTAATAGAAACTTAACGAAACTTTGCCATTTTAAGAATGGCTAGTAATCAATGATTTTTATAAAGCACTCCTTCGCTTTAGTTAGAACTAATGTCAACAAATAAAAATTGTGGAATATCCCCATGCTTTGCTTTTAATTCTGATTTTCCTTGAGTATTAGAAACAACATACAAAGCATTTATAACTCTTCCGTTTCAATGATAATTGAGGAGACAGTCATTTGAATTGTGTTATTTTTCGTAGTTCCATTATATGGCAGTTTAATATAATAGGTTTACTTACCGTCTTTTTAAAGCGTTTTATAAGGTATTGGTTGCAAATTTCAGTAAGTATGATTTCTGTGTATTTTCAAATCATGAAGTTGACTGAAGCGGTTAAAAGAGAAACAATTAATTTAAATTTTCCTGTATAAGCATCTGTTTTGATGCAGTATGGTCATAGTTACTCTCAAATTAGTCCATTCTTGTGAGTATTAAAGAGCAGATTGCAACAGCAAAACAGAGGAAAGTCAAGCCTTTAAACACTGGATGTAGTTTTGTATTCTATGTTCAAAACTCTGAAAGTTATAGAAATAATTATTTTAATTTAACTATTGTTGGTAATATAAACAATGTTATTTAATTATTTAATTTTTTATTTCTCAATTAAATTTGTCAAGCTAACTTTTCGGTTTGAGTTACATTTCAATAGGCAATTTTATTTCTGAACGTGTAGTTTTGCAAGTAACATATGCACGACCAACACTTTATAAAATTTAAGGATCGTATCTTGCCTTAATTTTTAAAGAGGTGTTCTGTAACCATATTTTGGAACTTAAATAATTTTTTCTCCGGCTGCTTAGAGTACAAGTAAGAAATGTCTCAACCATGGAAATTAAACACAGGGAATTGATCTAAAATTTCCTTCCCAATCGGAAATAGTTAATGACGCACAATATATGGGTATCTTAACGAGATGTGCACATTCTATGCAGTATCATTTCGATATAAATGTTGCGGTTTATTAATTATGGAGAACGAAGGATATTTCAGCAACATTTACCATAAAAAGCAAGATAAACAATTCATTTATCTTAAACATTTAGCAACAATGTGGAAGTTATCGAAAACTTTTGCATGTAAAGGGTTGTTTGGGGTAGAGAGATTCCCTGAACATTTTTGTGTCGCATCGTTGGAAGATGCAGTATTTTGATATCAACTTAAATACCAAGTTTGGTCATTAGCCAAACCTTAGTTTTTGAATTATGCTGTTTACAAGCGCTCATGTAAAATGAAACTTTGCTTTTCAGCGGATGGGATAGTTTAGGGGGCCTTGAAATATGTATTTTAGTAAAATTTCCGTATTGAATTTTCAGACGGTATAAAATACTTCCTCTACTATGCAGCAGAGAATGAAAAAAAAAGTTCCGTTGTTCCAGCAAGTGCACTGTGTTACGGTCAGCTGCAGTGTAGTGTAAACAATGAAACGTTGCAGTGAATTACATCCAGAGAATTACAAAGAGCTACCGCAGTAGTAAATAGGAGGTCTTTAACTCATCAAGTAAAAACTTCCGCATTGCGATGTATCTGTATATGTGTTTGGCAGATGAATGGAAGACTTGTGAGATAAATTACCAATAGAAGTATTTAAACATTCGTTATTGCTTCTAGGTTTATAACTTTTCCGTACTGTACGTAGTGAATGCCACCTAAAAGGTCGATGGATTCCACTGGAAACATACTTTTTGAGGTTTCCTGAATTATAAGAAAAGTATTTCAGGAAAGGGTTTGTTGTGTATGTGTTTGTATGTCCGTGTGTCTGTAAACATGATCACTAAAAGGTAAGAGAAATTAAATAACAAATTTGATATTTAAGTTCGACTTTTCCAAGACTGTAGTACTCTAAGCCTAAGGGCGACAACTTCATTCATCGTCCATATTACTTAAAATTGGAGGATGTAAATTAAAGAAAAAAAAAAAAAAAAGATTTTCAAGAAAATCTTCCCATCTAAACAATCTTTTACATGAAAAAGTTTTCAGAATTTTGATTATCTTAAAAGCGACTGTAGCGTTTTTTTACAAAAATGGCATTTATTTAATATATTTGCATGAGCAACTTAAACGTATATCTTAAATTTTCTTCTGAAGTGCTCTTAAATCTAAACATAAACTGTAAATTGTAAATGTAAACCGTAAGCGCTAGGCAAAAGATTAATTACTACAGACAAAATATACATCTTGTTAAAGCATCCAAATTATTTGAAAGGAAAGTTGTTTTATCTAACCTTTTCGGAGATATTTCTTGTTACTCATTCAAATTTTTAAATACTTATACATTTCTCAAATAGGCCATTAGTTTATTTTATTTTTCCTGGCCATGAACAGGAAATGGAGTTTCGACTTTATGGGTACATAAAGATCAGCACTAGAAGGTTTGACTGTCACTGAAGCCTACTTTATTCTCCTATTCCCATTGTACCTATAAGGAGATATGTTCTGCTAATGTCTATCTGGATTATTTTGAAATATACAGAAAAGTAAGCATTTTAAGAATGGCTGTACAAAATATGATAGAGAAAGCTACATGAATGGAACGCATCGCATTTTTCCCCTTTTCCCTGGTCATTCAATCGCAGCGGAGTTTCAAAGGTATCGTGTAGGACCATTATTTAAACCATTTGACTGTCATTTAAGCCTAATGCACTTCCATATTTACATTGTACTACCTGTAAATAAATATGGAATAAAACCACCTCTTTCATGCTTCTAATATTGACATGAAGTAAATAGAGCAAAAAGTTTTTGTAAGAAAAGATTGTTGAATGGTGCAGAAAAGGCCTGTGCTGTGTTCTACGCAGACATTTTGTATTCAGATTTATAAAAATGCGAATTTTGAACCCGAAATTCTGTTGTATAGCACTCATATCATTTCATATCACTAATACTATCATTTATTTGTACATGTTTTGCAGAAATAGTTCCAACTATAGCTGCAAAAGATAGTGAAATGTTTAAAATGGATAACTGTATCCTACCCTTGAAATTACATACTCTGTACATGGTTAAGGGAAGAAAAATAGTAGCGTTTACAATACAAAAATATATGATGAAGTATTGGAAAAATCTAACCAGTTAATAACGAATATATCGGAAGGGTTAATTCCAAATGTGTATTAAGTTTTTCTACTTCGTACGCTTGCAATATAAAAATTAAAATAAAAGCATTTCTAAAAAGGAGGGCCTTTTAAAATTATTTGCGAATATACTTGAATCCCACATCGTGCTGTTTTATATAACCATAGAAATCTTAAAATATAATTAGATACGTACTAAAGTAGTACACAAAACTCATTAAAATGTAAAACTTTTACATAATAGAAAATATTTTCTGATGTTCTTAGAAGATTGTGTGCCATTTGAATATTTATAATTTGCTTATGTATGTAGTTTGAACACACAAATGCACAAACATATAGCAAAATGCTATGTCTAGATGTTAAGGCTTTAAGTAAGTTGTGCTATGCATGGGTAAAAAAGAAAAACGAAATGCTCAGAAATAACTATCTGGAAGGAAATTTATCTGTTATATAAATATTATATCTTGAATTTTCGCAAAATTTGTATGGATAATTAAACACAACATTTATATTTGTTGGTTTTCATTATCAGTTAATGGACAGATAAGCTGTATGCTAGAACCCTTTTTTTTTTTTTGCAACTTTTGTTTGTTTTCGAGGCCAGCACAGCTTACGCAAGTTCTATACATATTCCATGTATAAAAAACTAGAGAAAATAATAATGATCTGATTCACGTTTGCATAACATTGTTAATTCAAATACTGATTAGGGATAAAATAAAAACAGCACAGTGGTACACATATTATCTTTTAAAAATGCTTTTCATATAAAATATTTCTCTAAAATGCTTATTTCGTCTAATGTATTTGCACTAGAGGTTTAGTTAATAATAAATAACATTGTTTAAAAAGTAGATCAGTTTAGCTTTTAAAGAAACCCACCTGTAAGGACAAAAATAACAGATGTTTTACAATAATAAGGCACTTGCAACTATTTTTACCAATGTGTCACATACAAATTTAAAAGCATGCAACAGCCAGGCGACTTTCTTCACTCCTTAAGCTTTTGGAGGTTTTTCTTAAGTATACGTACTTCAGAAACTTTCTTCTATTTTCATCATATTAATTATTTGATTATACCGCAAAATTAGTAAAGAAGATGCACTTGAATATTTGTATCTCAAGTTCAGTTTGCTATACCTGCTGAAAGGAAGAAAGTGTGTTTGCTCATTCAGGTTACTGCATTAAAAATAGAAAACCGTACAAAAATTAAAAAATAATTAAAATGAATACTTGAACAGTATAAATGTAACTATAAAGATGTGCAAGTTGTGCAATCTATTTGTAGGCCATTATCATAAAAAAATCACTAATCTTTTTCCTCCTTGGATGAAGTAAAATGCTTTCTAATAGGTTTGCTCGAGAGGATTTGTATATGGGGGTGCTAAAATCTTCTGTTTGTAGTGAATATTTGGTTTAATCTCCCCTATGGCCAACTGGGGTGAAGAAAGTGTATATGACGTAGTGAATGAAATTACAGTTTGTTTACCTTAAAATTGAAACGAATAAATGTATAGAATTGATTAATTTATATAATTAATTTTAAATTGTTAAAATAATAGCCGTATTGCTCTTTTATACCACTCAGAAGTTTGAGCCTCGACAAAGCACTGGAAATGAATCAGAAATCTTGAAGCATCCTGAGCACAACAAATTAAACCCTTCATTTCATGAATACTTAACTAGTCTCACTACAGAAGTGGAGAAGTGTATAGACATGAATACGATCAGATGCAATAATAATACTTTTATGTACGTACTTCATAAACAACAGAAGCTTGTTCAATACTTATTTGGCTCACCATTTTGCTTTACTAAAAGAGGAGATACCATTGAATGTGTTCGACTGCAGAGATACGCCTTCAAGGTGTTAACTAGTTCAGGATATTATATGAGCCGTACAAAGCAAACACGTGTTATGAATATGAGAACAACAGGAAAAACGATGCTCAGCTCCTCGTTAAACTAAGCTCTCATCTTAGCTTCTTTAGTGGATCTATTAAACTAGAAAATGGGCGTGCATATTTAAATGTCGAACTAGTCATCCCGCAGATGTCTAACAAACTTTCATTGACAAGTGCAAATTATACCTTCGTTAACATCCGTGTTAAAGCCATTTGAAAGACTGCACGAAAAGTTGCCTTGGTTTAGTGGTGGTTGTTTCTGCATACATAATACTGAACTACATTTACTGTAAATTTTGTGAAACAGCTTAACAGTACAGTTCAATTCCTTAAGGACAGAGGGACGTGTGGAAAACACAATGCTTGCGTTTAACTACACACTTTTGAAAAATCAAAATTCAGGTGTTTGCTTTGTCACAGGGCAATGAAATTCATACCATCTAACAAGCAACTATTTCTTAATATTTTGATAAAGCAAAATATGTAATATAAATTCATAACTTCTCTCAGATGCCTTCTAAGGTGACGTCAACAAACGAAATTTTCTAAACACATGTTATTATTTAGTTACATATCACCGTCATAATTGTTTTCACAAAGAATCCACTTTTTAGGAGAAGTAAAGTACTCAGTGATGCATAAAATGACTGTGTTAGAATTTTTATACCATTATTCTTTCCCTTAAAATACACAGATTTTAAAGTTTTAAAAATTCAAAATGTTTCACCTGAAAGTATCTTTACGGTCATTTTATGAAACATAATGGTTTGTGACACTAAAAATAGTTTCAGACCTCTAACATAAGTGGTTTCTGAGAAATTTGTACCCAAACTTGTAAAATTGCAACTTGTGGGAAAATGCAAAAAACTAAACCAACAGGTTTTTCAGCTAACTCACCAAAAGTTACAACATTCCTGCATCATAATCCTGTAATTTTCTACACCAGTTTGGATAACAATGATAGCTCTACAACTACAAAACTCTTCTGAGCTGCACTGTTATCTACGCAAAAGCTGTTGTCATCATCTAGTTGAATGTGATTCAATTTTTTTCTAGAAGCTGAAAATTTACTGCAACTAGGAAGGTTAGATTCACTTTCAATGTCACTGTTTTTTGTATTTTTACGACAAAACACTGCCTTTCTCCAACCAAAACGCCTTACTGTATCCATATTTATAGCAAAGCTTCATATCACCTCGAATAAATAACTCTAAATTCGATAATTTGAACTGTACACAAAACTGCAACTATAATCCACATGTACTTCAAATATAAACAATTCGCCATATTGTGAGAGCTTTCTGCAAATACACATGCGTTCACATCTGCAGCAGAGATACCAAAAAGCATAAAATTTACCACATATCTCTGCTGCCACAAATCACAAAGTTATAATAATTTTAATTTCAATGGTTATGTATGTATTTAAAAGGGGGCGTGGACATGGTGACGCCATATTTAAATCACCATTTAAAGGGCTTAAATATTAAGAATACCTATAATGCAATATATCATTGGATTTGTAAAATCTTTCAGATTTTTATAAGGCATAAAACAAAATTTCGATTTTTTGAGGCATTCACACGTCCCACTGCCCTTAAAATAAAAGAAACCATTGTATTACGTAAGAGGGAATAAAACAAACTATGCATTAGTCATATCAGTTTCCAAAGAACAATTTCTTTATGAGGTCCAGATTCTCCATTATTCTTTCCTTTTTTGTTTCGGCCATTTCTATACAAAAAGTTACTTATCTTAGTATTAACTGCAATATAATATCTTCTTAACTTCGTGCACCTCTTGACAATCAGTTATTTCCCATACAAAGTACAAGTAAATTTCGGAACCTCTTCCCGAACAGTACCTTCTTCTTCCCCTGTTTGACAAATAACTTCCTTCCTTCCTTGTACCTACAAATAATCTTTCCTTTCCATTGAACAACTTGACTACTGTCTCAGGCCTTAAATTTTGGATTGTTTATTCAAGGATCATCTGTGCATTTACTTCCCTTGGAAACTGCTTCAAATCGATCTTCAATATTTTAACTTATCCCATGATTAAGGCATATTTCTTCAACTTAATTTTATTTAAACAGACCTCAAACTCGATCAACATCGTTGTGTTATAAATGCATTTAAGTTACAACCCCATATAAGTAATTTCCTGACCCATGAAAGCTCCCGCGGGACGAAAATCCTACTGATTGACAGCTATGTTAACAAATAAAATATTTAAATATTTAGGAATACGTTATATATCAAAGTTATAGTCAAAATAGCTGAGTTTGGTCATTTCTTTGTTTATACTTCAGTATTTTTTTGTTGTTCAATTTATACCTCGCTTTTAACTATAGTGGTCATATCGGCAGCCGTTCTCCTTTGGAACATAACGATGGTGTTAACTCGTAAACATTGGGTTGTAGTATTAGATCACGCACACATTCGCACTCTCATCCATACTTCCAGACTCTGGGAAGATGGAGTTGCAGAAAATTTCCTAATCCCAGCCGGGAATTGAACCCGGGACCCCTAGCACGGCAGGCAGGTTCTCTACCGATTGGGAAGTGCATGCTCAGTCTTATCACCGGAATAGAAATACTTGGGGTTTTATTAACTTTATTTTGTATTTCTTCCTTTTCCCTTATCGGCATACGCACCTATGTACTTTTGTTCATCTATTTTCTACACTTCAATATTCCTTACAATAGTTAAAATACCAGTGCCCACCTCGGTAACGTAGATTGTAGCGTGTCTGTCTCACGTTCCAGAGGTCCCGGGTTTGAATCTCGGCAGGGTGAGCTATCTGTTAAAGGTTTTCTTTTTCTAGGGTTTTCCTTAATCTTGAAAAACAAATGTCGGGTAACTCTAAGCTCTATGGACCCTGGGTTCATTTGAGCATCATTTCATCCATTCCATTCATAGTCCGATATGACTTAACACTGGGGGACGTAAATTAAAAATAAAAAAGTACAAGTAATATTCTCTCTACACTTTGTCGTGATTTTCAATTATGTATTCTAAATTATTACACATACTGCAGCTGGAGCACCTAGAGGACGCGCTCCTACCCGCTTTGTCCACCCGCTTGTCCACGAGCCGCTTTGGCGAGAGTCGATTGGTCTAACCACTTCACCACAGCGTGGCCATTTATGCTAAATAGATGTTTATTAGCCCATATTATTCAAAGGCTATTTTTCAAAGTACTTTACTTATCTCTTGTTTATCTCCTTGTGAAACTCTTGAGCCCAAAATTTCCTTTTGTTCTAAAGGCCCGCTTTCCTATTTTTGTCGATATTTTGCATTTTATATTGCTCTCCTTTTGATAATAATTATAGTTATCCCATATTTGTATTTACCTTCATACTACATCCGGTGATTAAATTGCCATTCTGCAAATTGTTTAATCTCCAAACATTTGGCTAATCATACTATCTTATAATTTCAAATTCAGACTACTCTAAATTTGAAGCAGAATTAACATTTTGTCACCACAACAACCAAGTAGGTGGTTGCTTTAATCGCAACGAAACTATTTTTAATCAGATATAATCTTCAGCTGTTATTTGTTTTTTCTTCTATTATTTACCCCAGGATAAATTATTGCATTCTATTTATATATCTTTGTGTAGTTTAATATTTCCAAGAGATTTCCTGTTATATTTAAATTTTAATATGCATACTTATAGTTTCTCAAACGAAGTTGCTATTAGTTTTCTTCTCGTGAACATGAAAATAGCATGGAATTTCATTTTTTAAATCTGACTATTGCTCTACCTTCTATATCACTCAATGGGACTTACAATTAAAAGGCTTCTTTGCATTAGAAGTAGGCAGACTCGTAAGAAATTTTAAGGATAGTTCGTAGGTGAGGGAGTAGATAAGGTCAGGCGAACATAATACAAAAAGTATTATTACTTTATAATTAATCATATCTTACAAAGCAGTGGCGCCATAGTAATCCATTTTAAATTCTGTTGTTGTTGTTGTTGTTGTTGTTGTTGCTGACTAATGGCACTGGGGATTAGTTGATTTGCATCATTTTCCCCTACCTTCCCAATATAAAGCCTGTAGGTTCCCACTTTTGAGACCATTACATTTGTCCAAATGGTGTTTCTTCATGATGACATCCTCTTTACAGATAGTACATTTGGGTGTAGGTATGCAGTGTATTTTATAAAGGTGTTCTGCAAAACAATCATGGCCAGTTTCCATTCTAAATAGGGCCACTGCAGTTTTTCTTGGTAGTTTTTGTATGTCAGTTTTGTCTCCAATGTTCTTATAATCCTTGTATTTTAGTTTATCCTCTTCATCAAGACTCTGCTGTCTTTTAAAATGTAGCGTAATGTTGTTTAATTGTTTATTAATTTCAGTTTGTCTTACGGGTTTTATATTTTGAATTGCACCTTTTTTGCTAGTTGGTCAGCATGTTCATTACCTAAAAGACCAACGTGAGCTGGAATCCATTGCAGGGTGACATGATTTCTTGATTCGACAGCTTTAATTAAACTTCTTATTTCTTTGATGTTTCTTATTGTTTTGTTTTTATAATTTACAATCCCATCCATGGCTGATTTTGAATCTGTTAAGATAACTATGTTTTGCTTTATGTACAGTCTTTACAGGACATTCTGCAGTGCTGCTTTTATGGCTGTTAGTTCTCCATCATAATGGTTTGAAGTTTCGTCTTCTACTAGACACTGTGCAAAATATTTGCAGTGTACTCATGCACCAGCATCTTGTTTGTTTATAAAGGATCCATCTGTATATATTCGGAGCCATTCTTTTTCTGGATATCGTTCATTTTCTGTGGCTATTGCTATTGCTCTCATTTCATCTGGTAAATTGTTTTGCTTATGTGTTGTATATAACAGGTCATTCTTATAATGTATATCAATATATCCTGATGGGCTTGTTTCCTCTATTGTTGTTATATTTGTTGTTATTATGTTCTTGTGTTTTGAGTTATTGATGTATGTTCTGAAGCTTGTTTGGGTTTTCAGATTGCTTATATTATCTGCTGCGTGATACCACTTGTGTCTATTTTTGTTAACTAGTAGTTTTTGTGCTGGGGTAATTGCCTTTACTTCATGCTCCGGTTCTATGGCCATATTTTTTGTGAATCTCTGTAGTATGGCAATTGGTGTTGTTTTCACAGCTCCTGTTATTATTCTTAGTGAATTGTTTTGTAAGGTTTCTATTTTCCTTTTGAGTTTCTTGCTTACTGTTGCCAGTAGTTCTCCTCCAAATAATAAGTTGGGTTTTATGTACGTTTTATATGTGTTATTAAGCAGGTCCATATTTCCATCCCATTTTTTCCCTGCTAGGCGTTTTAAAATGTTGTTCCTTTTGTTTATCTTATTTGTTACATTGTTTACATGTTCTTTCATTGATAGTTTCCGGTATAGTTCTATTCCTAGATATGTTGTTGTTATAAACGTAATAATGCTCCTACTTGCATTTCAGAATGAGAAACTGCAGTTAAGTATATTTATGTACCTAACATGATAAAATTGTTATAAATGTCATAATTTCCAAATGTATTCACTCATAGACAATCATATAGTCCTTAACATCATAAATATCTGGTCCACTTTTTCTTAAGATTATAGTCACACTCGTATGCTAGTTTCTGAACCCACGCCAAGGTTCCGTATGCCTCCAAGCCAATATGAAAAAGAACCTCTCATAAAAATGTACTGACAGCAGCTCTAGCAAGTAAGGATAATTACATGTTCTCTGCTTTTTTGCACTTTATTGCTTACTTTTCTACTTTAGAATCCCCATAAACTACCCACTGCGATGGCACAATAAGGCAATATGGATAACATCATAAGTTACGAGCCACGTATCATCCAGTCGCATGCAAAAAAGGAAAAGGAAACTCAAATGAACAGGCAGATCGACTCAGCAATGGTCTATAGTTAAGCGTAATAACTCCATCCGTGCACTGCTACATACACAGTAAAGCAGTAAGTGATTTGATTTAATAATAGCAGGGTTGAAAATTGAATTCTCGCTATCAGCTTCCTGAAGGAAACATAAATAGCAGTTGTTCTTTTGTGCTGCTTTTCCATTGCTTAATACATGAGATTTAGACAGGGCTATCCCCATACAATTTGCCTGGAGATTATAAAAGTAGATATTTAAAAGCTTTTGTGTTTCAGATTGGCTCTGAGAGCAAAAGCATACTATGTATACCTAAGGAGACCTAGAGAACCTCAAGAAGAACTTTTAGAAATATCTTTGCGAGTTTACTAAACAACGAGTTGGAAAATTTCTTATTAACTGTCCCGTAGTTTGTAGGATACCAAACATAAAATGTACAATATATTCAACTTTTAACAAGGAACACTAATCTCTTGTTCAAATATTTGTATTTTATTTGTATAAACCATATTTTGATATGGTAATGTGACATTCTCGTTAACAATAAGCTTGAATTTTTTAATTTGAATTTTATATATAGCGCGATCCATATAAACCTGAACCACTTCCATAAGCCATAACCTTTGAACCAATAATAGGAAACACATGCAACTTTGGGAGAATATAACACACAATAGGAAGATTGCATTACACTATTTACATTTTAGATAAAATGCTAGAGGAGTCCTCCATCAGCATCTATACATGCTTGCACTCGTCTCACGATATTCTCTAAATAAATAAAGGAGTAAGACAAGGATGCCTTCTATCGCCTAAACTCTTTAATATCTATATTGATAACATGGTACAAGAATGGCAGCAACGTATAAAACAAAATGTACTGAATGGAAACATAATTTTAAATATTATTTGCTGATGCTCAAGTGGCCGCGCCGTGGCTCAGTGGTTAGACGCTTGGCTCTCACCAAGACGGCCCGGGTTCGATCCCAGGTGACCGCAAAGTGAGATTTGTGGTGAACAACACGGCGCTTGGGCAGGTTTTCTCCGGGACCTCCGGTTTTCCCCACCATCTCATTCCACCGGTGCTCCATCTTCATCCCATGAATCATCAGTGTCAGTGACCTGCGGTGCCGTATGTAGTAAAAGCGGGCGTTAAACACTACACACATTGATGATCAAGTAATAATATCCCACTCAGATGATGACATACAAAGAGCAGTATTTAGTTTAAACAACGTAGCGGAAACATATAACCTTTCAATCTCAGAACACAAAGCTAAAGTAATGGCTTTTAGAGGAAAGAAAAACATAAGATCAAAAACAGTTATAAACAATAAAATAATAGAACAGGTTAATAGTTTTAAATATCTAGGCTACACAGTAGCAGTAGCAAATAACAACGATATGTAGGTGAAATGAAACAGATTCAATCAAATGTGTGGGACATAATAAGAACGCTGAACAGGAAAACACGAAAGGAAACACAGATGAAATTTTATAAGATAATGGGAGCCCCAAAGTTAACATATGGTTCCGAGATATGGACACTGGCTAAGAACCAACGCAAACAGCTGGAATCGGCAGAGATGAGATTTTTGAGAAGTGTGGCAGTTTATAAAAGAATAGACCACGTAAGAAACTAAACAATAAGAAAATAGCTTGGGATTTAAATTTAAACAGTAAAATAATAAAGAACAAAAATGAATGGAAAAATCATATTTTAAGAATGGACGTAGAACGACTTTCAAAAAAGTTTTAGATTATATGCCGAAGGGAAAGAAAGATGTGGGACGCCCAGCTCTACGCTGGAAGGATCAGTAGGCTCTGGAAGAGAACAGAACGGGTCACAGGGCCGAATCCTTGAAGAAGAAGAAGAAGAAGAAGAAGAAGAAGAAGAAGAAGAAGAAGAAGAAGAAGAAGAAGAAGAAGAAGATGATGATGATGATAAAAGAAAGCTTTTTTTTTGTCAAACCGACATGTTATTTAGTCAACGTGAGTTACGGAAAATAATGTGACTTTATGGGTTCGTAGAATTAAAAGGCCGAGTTGCAGAAATTAAACATTTCCTTTATTTTCGTAGAAAGACTCTTATAGATTACAGCAGCATTACGTTACATCACCATCAGTCTACCAAGGTCGATCACAATAACGGTGACAACAGATATAGCTCTCGTTACAATAACACTTCCAGCTGTCTCTCGTTCACAACACTGTTTCACATCTCACTGTTTTACAACTAACTTTGCGAGCCGTCACGTCCTTAAATACCTAATTCGTAGCTCCAGATTGTTCTACAATAAGCCAGAACCCGAACAATCTCTATCAGTCCAGAAATTTCCGGAAGAATAAACAAACCAAATATTCTTTCACATTCTAGAAGCGTAACTTAATCTATGCCGGCGAGTCCTTTACCTCAGTTATCTTGCTTGCCGGCGCTTGTTTACAATAGCCGCGCTATCATTAACTGCTTAGCAAGGCTCATTATTACCATGCAACTTTATCCGCCGACTGTTTTCTTATTTGTGCCGAAACTTCTATGTCTGTTACCGTGACAATAATGACGTTAAGCTCAGTGGTTTAATATTTTTAACTAGAGCACATGAATTTATAATTTCTGAAGCTTTGAGGAAATTTCAAGCTAATATGTTATAAATGCGGTTAAGAATCATCTTTAATACAGAAAAATGCTAAAGAGAAGGAATTGAGAAAAACAAAGAATAAAGTTTAGCGGGTGCTTTACTTCTAAGATCGAGGACCAATTTTATTAGCAATTTGTTGTATTAAAATCGTTAAGATTGCAAAAAATCGCAATATAATTATAATAGAATTCATAAAATAACAAAGTTTACCTTGTTGTACTAGATTTCACCTTTGCATTGTCACTGACAAACGTGCAAATAAGTGAAAAAGTGTAATTAGATTGAAAAATTGAATACCTTAGGTGGTATGAGAACCAGGTATTTTTGTCTTTCCGTAACCACGCTCTAACCCACAGAACCAGCGTGGCAACTTACTGCTACGACATTGAATTCTTAGTTTGATGGCATTTTTCATGTATAATTTTAATCTCCATCAATGTGAGTGAATCCTTTGTGCATGGATGCTTATGCCAATCTCTTAACTTATGTTTGCATACATTGTCTAGCTTTTTTATGATAATTAGATATTTATTTGTACACTTTGCATTACAGTTTCACTACAATTACTTAATATTGTACACGCACTTATACATCCTGTAAAAATATCTACATGAAATTACTGACCCAAGATTTACTCGCTGACTCAGGTCCCCTGGCCAATAGCCTTTGGTTTTCCTGAGCAGCTTGGTGTCATTTCTTCTTGACTTTCGCTTCTTTTTAACCTATATAAGAATTCTCCTATACATCTATTTTTCTTTTCACCCATCGCCTTTAACATACCTAAGTCCACTTCCTATTTGCTCACACTGTCCCATTTCTTATCCCAAATTTTTCTCCTGCAGTTTGTTAACTCCTTACATTCTACCAGGTAAATGAACAGTGCTCTCTTCATCTCCATAACCTTGTTATTTCTCAACCCCTTTAGATATATTGCAGCTTTGTTATGAGTAGTTACTGCATTACTGATTGGCGCAGCTGAATGAGCACAGGTTGGTCGTTTTGCATACTCCCAAACCTTTTTTTTTTTTTTTTTGTTTTTTGTTTTTTTTTTTTGTTTTTGTTTTAAAGGTCAGTAGAGTTTTCTTTTTAGTCGGTGAAGTGTATAATCTATGCTTAAGAAGATAATTCTGCCTTAAAATGGTACAGACTTATTTTAGGCATATTTCCTTTTCTGTAGGAAATGGTAGTTTTAGATTATACGAGTCTTAAGCTTTTCTCTAAGTGTATTCTGAATGTAATTTAATTATAATGCTAATTTTGTTTAGAATTTATTGCCAGAACATAACTAACATATGTGAAATTCAAGAATAGAGAATTAAAAAGGAAAACTGTATGCATTGGTGCACAAGTGATTCCAATCATCCAACATATTTATAGCCCACTTTGTTTATCTACTGTATTAAATTTAGCAAATACTATAAAGTAAATTATTCTAGGTGATCAAAAGAACAAGTGAATGAAATCGTAAGTCATTGTCATGATGAGAATGGTGTATACAGTTATTGGATTAAATTTAAAGGCATGAGTATCGATTCAAAATCTTGTACGAGGGCTGTTCAGTAAATAATGATCATAATTTTTACGGTCATAATTTTTCGCACTAAAATTCAAACTTATTATATTCTGTTAACTTAATGTGAAACAAACACGCCGTAGTAGTTTCACTGTTGGTACTCCTGGTTCCGCCTGTGAGACCCAGGCAAGCTCAGACATGTTCAGTATCGCCTACCGCTACAATGGAGGTAACATGCAGTTAAAGTTGATGTTAGAGGAAGATCCGGAGTTTATTTTAAATGTAATCACTGCTGATGAAACTTGGCTACATCATTTTGATCCTTAGAGAGAACAGCAAAGCTCAGTGTGGAACTCTCCTACATCACCAAACCCCCAAAAAGCAGAGGTGGTTGCTTCAGCAGGGAAAGTTATGGTCATTTCATTCTTTAATATTCATGGAATTGTTATCAGCATGTTGTACCTGCAAACACATCAGTAACTGGACAATACTATAGGGATGTCCTGAAAACATTGCAAGTCCATATCAGACGCAAAAGACCACATTTCCGTGAAGCAGGCTGGATGCTCCACCACGATAATGCGCAGCCGTATATTGCCAATGTTGTTGCTGAATATCTTATAAAAAATCAACGTGAAGTGCATCCCCCACCCTCCCTATAGTCCAGATTTAGCTCCATGTGACTTTTTTCTATTGCTTAACTTGAATAAACGCCTTCGTGGGAGGCATTGTCCATCATCAGAAGCAGTGGTGAAGGCCATTTTGAAGGATCTCTCAAAAAATTGGTTTCCAGCATGTCTTTGAAGACTGGCAGAAACGCTGGGACAAGTGCATCGCATTCAGGGGAGATTATTTTGAGAAGAACCATCAAAATTATGAGGGTGAGAAAAGGTACGTTGTCAAAAAAATTGTGACCAAACTTTATTGAACAGCCTGGTAGTTAGGAGTTATCTAGGTATTAAATTTTCACATTACTAATTCTTGTGGGGGGAGTGTCATGAGGCGGGACATAGTTGGCCTCTGCTTTACCTCCTTACTACCGAATCACCCCTACTTACTCATGAACCAGTTGGACGGACGTAATATTCAGATAACTGATTAAACATTATTTTCCCCTAGCCAGAGCTATTGGCTTACAAAATCACTACTTCTCGCAGCTTAGAGAGATCCTGGGTTCGTTTCCCGTATACCACACATTCAAACCTTGGATATTCATGGATTTCCTTGGTCGACAGAGGAATAGTGAGTGATTTCTTAACTATCACGAATTTTTCCCTCTATTCCCTTACATTTCGTTTCCATTATACCTTTCAGATGTATTTTCTAGGTTTCGTATTGTCAGACTGATGGCGTGCATGCTTGTCCAACGACAGAGTACTTGGCGTGGCACTAGAGGTCTGCCTTGTTGACAGGGTCGTACAACGGTGCTGTTTAGCTCCTGGGTCCTTAAGTAGGAAGTAGTGGGAGCTTCCGCACATTTCTTATCTTCACTGCGTACTCCTGTATCCTTCTGTAATTTCTTCACCACGATCCTTTCTTCGAATTAGTGGTAGTCGCAATCTTGTCACATAGTTGTATGCCGCGCGGTGTTCTTTGTTATATACCGTTTATGTACATCCTCAGCCACATATATGTGCTCCAGCCCAATAGGAAATGTCACACATCATTGAGCAAATCCAAAAGCCAATACTCCATATCACTTTTTTAGATGCAGGATTTCATAAATTTACAAAACACTTAATTCTGTTATCTAATTGGATGTTCCATAACATGAACGCATTACCTCTGTATGAAAACCGTCACGAAACATTTCCAGCGGCATTCGCATCGTTACATTGTTCCCTTCTAGATGAATATCTGATGTCTTATAATGTACATCATTAATAAAGGAGATACGAAGTATCGATACGATCAAAGGGAAAGTGGGAAGTAAAAGAACATGTGTATCGGTAATATATAGGGAGTGAATGACAGCGTGAGAGGAAGAAGTTTCTAGAACAGGTTACGCGACAAACGCTGTGTTGCAGTTCAGTTCAGTTGAGATTAAAAGTATTAGATGCGAGATAATCGCTTGAGGTACACTACCATCTCCCTCAACGGTGTCTAATACGCTCTTCTACAGGCACAACAACTTAGATGCTCCATCTTTTAGTGAAAATGGATGTTTCTGTATAGAAATTTGATGCATTCCCCAATACTCAGGAGATTTGCTTAAAGTTAATAGCAATACTATGTCCTTCAACAATATTTCAAAGGATTAAGAAGTAAATATTTGAATCAGGGAATAAGCAATATTTTATGGTCAAAAATGGGAAAGAATTTTCAAATAAATGAAGATTACTTTCGTATTTTGCCATTGTGCTTGTTGGGATTCTGCAAATTTTCAAACATAGATTTTCAATTTCTTGCCGGAGAAAACATTCATTTATTGCACGGTTGGTGTGTAAACCGCCAAAATTCGCTCAAGCAGCAACAAAAGTGGGAATTTTATTTTAGAACTTGTCTTTGGGGAAGAAGAATTAAAGGAAACGAAGTACAGTTTTGATAGATAAGGATTATCCGAGCTTTTGGGCCGTGGTCGAGTGGAAAATGTGCTTCCAGATGTTTCGTTCGAAGCTACGTCGGTCATCCTCAGTGGCGTGGCCATAACACTCTTGCATTCTCGGTTGCGACTGATATCAGCTTCAAACGGAACGTCTGGAAGATCCTCCACCAGACCACGGACCACAAGCCCAGATAATAATTATCTACCAAATGACTCCGGCCGTGAAAGCCTACGTACTTGGAAGTACATTTTTTATATGCGAATAGAAATCATTTAGATAATTAGATCATAGGATATGCGAAGAAAATGGAGTTAACATTTATCTATAGTAGGAAACACTATAGAAATATGTGGAATTCCAAGATAGTTGTGGTAAACGTAGAGAAGTGGAAGGAGGGTAAAGAATTATGATACAACGATGATAAAGGAGATATCAATAATCGCAGCTTTAGAGGAATTATTATGCCATCTATTCCAAATATAATTTGCACCTCTGTATTAACTTTATAATTGTGATTGGTGGAGATGGAAGTTAAATTATCGGTATACCAGCATCCATGACGAGAGGAATGACAATGAATAATATGATAAATCCACTGCAGTAAATTATTGCCTGGGATGTGTATATACAGGTATGATCAATCAAATTAATACACACTTTGATTAAGTAAAGTCTATATATTATCATCTGCATTATAATAATGCAAAGTGAAACAATTACAATAAGTGTTCAAACTACAAACCGCCTGTCTTCAAACACTGCTGAGCACGACGCTACACATTCCAGGTTATATCTTCCAGAATAGCTATGAGTATCTCCTGACAAACCATTTCAAGTTCTTGTCTCAGTTCTGTTAGTGTGCGTGGCTTCTTGCTGTACACTGCGTTCTTGATGGTACTCCACACGTAAAGGTTCTGGGAGATCAATTTTAGAGAAAGTCTAGGGTACTCAATGGGACCACTTCGTCCAATCCAACGAGCCGGTACAGTGATATTCAGATAGTTGCACACATTTCCATGAAAATGGGGTGGAGATGCCGGTAACCATACCTTTGTAAAATAGAGGTCCACTCAGTCCCTTTGATACAGCGCAACAGACATCAAGTCCCGGAGCATTAACCGCTCGCTCAACATGAACATGTGGATTCCATAGGGCGCAGTACACACAGTTATGCCCATTTACCATCCCATTTAATTTAAATTTTACCTCATCAGACCATACAATACTGAAAAGAAAATAAGCACCATGTTCAACCTGCACGAGGAATCATTCATAAAATTGACTTCTTTTGTTTGGGTCGTCCTCATTCTATGCATGTAATAATTGCGGTAGGAAAACTTTCCAATTTTCTCTGTTCAATATACGACTTACACTTGCCTACTCACGCCTGTTTGACGTGCACATTGTTTTGTTAATTTCTGTGATGACTGACGAGCGTGTTTCTGCTAACACTTGAGCAAAAGAGACTGCCTGTTGTGCGTAGAGGCCGGTCTTTCCTTACGCATATCCTTACCTTAAGTCTGCCATTAGTTTCACACTTACCACAATTGCGAGCGATGCTTAAGCGTGTTGTTTGGGCTATTTGGTATTCCTGCCTCCAGTGTTGTTATAAAGCACTGTTGTTCTCGAACTTCCAAATATTTGAGAATGCTTTTACGCTCCTCGAATGTTAGTCTTGTTTACGCCATGCCCTCACTTTGTACACTGATATTGGCGTCTCACACGTCGCTTGTCACATATCGTAACGTCACAACACTACTGATATCTGTTGTTTAACAATTTTACTACACTTTAAACCCATATCCATTGTGATTTCAAAGCCTATGGTTTTTAGACTTTGAGAAGACTTTCGACGTTATAAACATGGACGCAGTGTCATACAAATTGCGGAATGAAGGAGTGAACAATGTGACAAGACAGTATTTTCATGTACCTAGTGCTTGGAGCCCGTTATGAGGGAATCGTGAAGGGTAACATATCTCTGGGCGAAACACTTCATTCTATCCCCCAATGTAGAGCGGTATTGCATGCTGCGGAGAAACACTTGCGAGTCTTGAGCATTCCCCTGGTCTCTGGCGCGCACCCAAGATAGAACAGCTCATACAAGGGACTATAAAACTGTATGAGAGAAATAAAAACTGTGTGTTGGTTGCCAAAGAAGTAACATTGCAGATTTTATGGAAAAAAACTTTGGATCGAGTATAAGGATATAAACTAAGCCCATTATTACTGCATTTTAATACATATTTTAGATGAAGGAAAAGGGAAATAAACGTTTTACGTTTCTTTACAGAACTTTTAGGTGCCAATTAATGGTACAGGAAGTCACTAACATAGATCTTAGGAGTGCCATTAGTAAAATACGCAGACATTGCTCAGATTCGGCCTTTAGGTGACCAATGACAGTAAAATATATTAATGATCCAACAAAAGAAATAAAATTAGTAAAACAGGGTTTGAGATTTTCAAGCAAGGTGAGGTTTATGAGAAAATAGCCATAAAACTTGTTAGAACACAGTCATATAAAAATCCCCCACTTCGATAGTAAAAGGAATGGAAACATGTACTTTATAAATTATATTTAAGTCAATAATATCACATGGAGTAAAAATCTGGGGCAACTTAAGGAGTGGCTAAAGTTTACTATAGTACATAAAAGTTTTCTAAAGACATATGTTTACCCAAACGTTTGCAGTAGGGAGTTAAACGGGCACGTAAGGGGATTTGAGAAAGGCAAAGAGTATTTTGAAGAGCTATAGATGTTATAAATTAGATTACAGCGGCACTATACTTAAGAATGCATAAAATTCCAAAAGGATGTAATGGGAAGTGAATTGACTTGGTGCAGAAGAGAAGAAGCTGGAAGAAAATTGTATAGGATATTTTAATTTTAGAAGAAAGTAATAGCAGTAGATTTCGAAAGAAACGTGGCAAATGATGAAATAACAGATACAAGTTAATTTTGAAGACAAACTTCCTTTACTTTTGTACAAAGTTTTTAGGAGAAGTTTGGTGGCAAATAACTATGTAAATACCTATAACAAAATACAAAACAGGTTGTGAATAGATAAACAGAGAAATATTATTTTTAAAAGGCTGTTAGAAATGATTACAAAGAAAGAGATATTTGTCATGTGTGAAAGTTTTGGGGATATGTTTCATTGTTAATGTTTTATGCAAGGAAAATGTGTAGAATGAAGAATGAAATTATTTAAAATATATATATATATTGGAAATTAGAATGCTGGCATATGTTGGAAGAGTAAATGATATATAAATAAGGATTTGTTACGTAGAGGTTTCATACTTCTAAATACATTTTATGTATGTATTATTGTTTTAATTAAGGGTAGGAAATTAAAGATTTTAGCAACAAAAATTTATATATAGTTTATAGGGGACAGTGAGATTAATGATATTCTTTGATTGAATGAATGAATTATTTTCCAAAATATTACAATTTGGTACTTTAGACTACATTTATTTGTGTTTACTTTGTTGCTACCTTGGCTTACATGACATCCTGGTCTTCTGCTCTGCCAGGTAGCTCTTAAACTCCATGCCTCCTTGTTACTTAATTAGCCCCATTCTTCCCTCCCATTTTCCTTTCTTATATCCTTTACATTTCTTGCTCATGTTTCTTTTACGTTCTCTATGTGCAAACTTTTTTTTTTGTGAGGCTGAAGGTTACAAATGGACCTGCCAGTTTGTTAAAATATTCCTGTTAATTTATGTTAGTGTAGATTCAGACTTATGTTTAATACTGCAAATACGATTTGCATCTTAATATTCCCGTTGCATTATTATACCAGAAGTAACAATGAGTTGTAACGTTACTCAACGCGAGGGAAGTAACGTGAAATTCTAACTTCTGAGTTCTAATCTTGATCAGGGTGACTTTCTATTGTGTGGTCCTTCATTACCAAAATGAAAAATGCTTTAAGTACTGCCAGTATATTTTCTGCATTATCAAATCGATTAGGATGCGTAGCATTTGTAATGGCTACTCTATTCTATGAATATTAACATTTAGTGAATGAAGCTATATGTATTTCGTTATTTGGATTATACAGTATATGATTATGAATAAGGATATATTAAATACATTTCTATAAGGTCGAAACTGATTACAATTTATTTGTTTTTTACTAAGTTCTGATTTTAATTCATTAACTTTATTTAAAATTAATTTTTATTGCTTTTTTGAAAATTCCAACAAATCCAACCTTATTATATCTTTTTCGCAGATGAATATAACCCAATACCTAGGTGTATATAACCAAATACAATATGTATAATTTACAATTTAGGTGACAATACCTAGGCGGTTCATTTATTGCCTGGATAAGGACTTTTACATGGTTTTCTCTTATTCAAAGAATGAGAATATGGAGTAACTCTAAGTTACATGGACCCTCGACCCATTTCAGTATCATTTTAACCATTTCGTTGATTCTTCGTCAACAAAGTTTCCGATTAGGAGGCCACAAAAGTAATAAAGATGAGATAATAGACAAGGTTAAAGAAGGAAATCAGCACCGTCCGGTAATAGCAAACAAAGAAATTCCTGGACTGCTGTAGGATATATAATGGTATTAAGATTGCAGAAGGCAATAAATGAAATCCAGAAATTTTGTGAAGATTGGGGATTAAAAATAATCATAAATAAGTCGAAAGTTATGGTCTTCAAGAAGGGAGTTAAACTAAAAAAGGATGAAAATAGGGTAAAAGGGTAGAAGTGGTAAATGAATTTGAATACTTAGGAGTAAGGTTGAATAACAATGGAAAGTGGGGAGCTCACAGGAGAAAAATTGAAGCAAAAGGAAGAGCTGCAATGAATGGAATAAGAATATGCAAATAAAAGCTAGAAATGACAACCAAGTGGTTAGAATGAATGTACGAAGCACTAGTTGAATTCAAAATGTTGTATACAGTGGAAATCTGGGGGGGGGGGCACAGAGGTAAACAAAACGTTGGACCAAAACTACAGGTTTTGTAAAGAGCTGCTAGGCTTACCAAGATCAGAACCTAGGGAAGTTGCTTTAGTAGAATTAGGAAAGACAAGAAGAAATGGAATAATAATGGAAATAATAATAAAATTTTGGTATAGGTGTTTGGCTAAAGAAGAAGGGGAAATTATGGAATTATGCATGAGACAGCAAAACAAATTAGAGAACTCAAATAGTTGGTGAGCAGCGATAGGAGGAATTATGGAAAAAATTGGAATGGGAGATATATGGAAATTAGAGGAAAGGAATACAATCGATTTGGGTAAATTGGTAAAATGAAGAATAGAAGATATAGAAAGGCAGGAAATATGGGGAAATCTAGAAAATGTGAAATTATTATAATTTTTTACTAGCAAATAAAAAGAAATTGGGGACGAGAAGCATTACTGCAGATTACTGCAATAGGCAAGAGAGAGAAGGGCTAGCTTAGATGAGAAAGGAACAATATTCCTAAGAGAGATAAAAGGTAGGGAAAAGGGAATTTGTGAATTGTGTGGGGGAAAAGGAAGCATAGAACACTATGTAACAGAATGCGATGGGGTTGCAATATAGAGACAAAAGGTTTGGGAAGAAAAATGGGAGAAAGAAAAAAAGAGGATAGTAGCTATAAAAATGTTAACGGGCAGGGAGGAAAATAAGGTAAGAACTGTTGGTGAGTTCTTGCAGAAAGTAAAAGAAAAATGGGCCAGAAATGTAAAGAATATAAGAAAGGAAGATGGGGGGAAGAATGGGACTAATTAAGTAACAAGGAGGTATGGAGGTTAAGAGCTACCTGGCAGAGCAGAAGACCAGGCTGTCATGCAAGCCAAGGTAGCAACTTATAAATGTAGCCGAAATTACAAATTGTAAAATTTTGGAATATGCACAGTAAATATATCATATATTAAAGAAATGTGTCATAGTGATGACTAATTACCCTTAACGGCCGGAGAAGAAAGATACAAATAAAAATAACCTAAGATACTGTAAGGTTTATCATGATTTGAAGATATAGTGTCACTAGTAACAGCCTATAATTACGGGTATTCACAACTAAAGAGAACCACTCAGCTGTTTTAGATACCTTTTACATATCGAGACAATGCTTTGTACATACTGTTTTGTTTCCGTGCTGAAAAAGGTCAACGCTTTATAGCGAAATAAACATCTTATTATATTTGTCTTGTTTGACTATGAAAACTGTTTATTATTAAAGTTGCACAGCGGAATACATTTGCGGAATGTCCTTTCAAAGCCTTAAACAATTTAGCCGTACTCATTTGTTCTTGAGCAAGTTTCATTCCTGTTATTTCACGTGAAGCTCGCTGTACTATTACAAGAAAATGAAGGTAATTTACGGACACTTAACCAAGTCATCTTTAGGAGTATCTCTACAGTGTTACACGAACGAACCCGGATGCCTGTGAACAAGAGTGCAAAACCCTTGCTGGAGCTTTAACCCCGGAAAGGAATAAGAACAACCCATGAAACGTGTTATCAGCTTCTTGTAAAATCCCGTTACAACTTAAAGAAGAACCTTTGTAACCTTGTACACAGTGTGTGTATCTTTCTCTGTTTCTTGGTGACTCATAAATTCTCCCTAACTGATCCAGCCGATGGGATGCAACTAATGACTTCCTCGGTAAACGAACCTTGTACCAACGAGAGAGTTCCCAACTTTATATCTCACCTGAGGTGTAAAAATAAAATACAGTTTTCCGATTGTTCCGATAACATTTGTTAAATATATCAGCAGCTTTGAATTGTTTTATCTTCAAGAAATGATGTACTGCAAGTTGCAAATGAGGAGCAAAATCTGATATGGTGTACTCACATCATTTTCTCAAATTACTCTTGAACAAACTTGCTAGAAACACTTCTTATTCTGTATATTTTATCTTAATAGACATTTTCAGAAGTGGTTATGTTATATATTTCCTTGTAGGTACAATGGGAAATGTGAAATATGATTAGATTATGCGTTAGACAGATTTTTGGGTGGTGGTCGCTATGTGATGATTCTTCACTTGTCTGCTTAACAAGGAACCAACAACAAAATGAATGTCACATCAGTACACCAGCTATCTCAAAAATACTGAAACAGTCCACCTAAGCTAAAAGTAATGTACGTAAATTGCACAAGTATTTATATTTTGTCTCCATCAACTCACGAAACGTAGGATATACTTACCTGCTTAAGGAAAGTCCTAGTTTCGCTGTCTGGTCATGAAAATCTTAAACTTATAGTACTTTTTAGTCAATTGATGGAAATTAATCATTTCTTCACACTAGCCGTATATAGACTAAGGTTGTTGACAGATAGAGTCAACATGAAAAATTCAGTACCATTGCCGGGATTTGAACCACGGATCTCCTGGTTTCCCTCCTGTCGCTCTAACCCATTGAGCTACTATCTCCTATAGTATCTTATTAAAATAGTAGAAATCATTGCAATCATTTTTGGTAAAATCAAAATTCTAAGGCTTTCACGGCCGGTGTCAATACTAGATACAATATTTACCGGGCTTGTGGGCCGTGGTCTATTGGGTTCCTTCTTCTCCCCAAACGTTTCGTCTGCGACTGCGGCAGACGAAACGTTTGGGAAGAAGAAGGAACCCAATAGACCACGGCCCACAAGCCCGGTAAATATTGTATCTAGTAAAATCAAAATGTTTGAAAAATATCCCATGTATAGGGCAGTTTGGAGCGGGGGATTTTCTTGAAAATGTTTGTATGGTATCCTTGATTGAGGGTGCTCCAATTCAATTTTTTTGGGTGGGATGCAATAGTCAAGCAAGACCTGAGAAAGTAGAAAAAATTGCAGCAGATACCCTTATAGAAAGGGTGAATGATAAAGTTTCAAAGGAGATGTTGCTTTGAAATCCAAAAGGAAGATTATGTGAGAATGTAGAAAGTATATGGGACTTATGCTGTACACAAGCAGATGTTTTAGACGTAAAACTATGGAGGGGGAAACCAAGCCATTTTCATTGCGATGTCTACCCGAAAGTCCAAAGACTCCGAGTTCTATCGACCCGGGAGCGATGGAAAACTCGAGGGCACTTTCCTTGGGGCATTACCTGGGTACTAAAATTCCCCCACCTAACGACAACAACGTCAAGACGGATGGAAGTATATACGCCACTTACGCGCGTCAACCTCGCAGAGAAGACTACCGAATAACCTCGGTGGGGCGGCCTGGTGATCTAGCACACCTTCTACTAGCTCTGTAGTCTAGTACCCGGGACTTTTTAGGCAACCCTCTACTCCCTCCGGGTGGCCGTTGCCTGGCCGGTGGTACCCGATCTCCCGAGGGTGTCGGGAACACAATGCCCCCTCGAGTCCAACCCAATCCAAACAACTCCCATTGGAGAGGGGTTCAAATGTTCGGCCCGAGATTTCTCTTGGTAACGTCAGAGGTATCACGAGTACTAAGGGTCCGCAGCGCTCGCACCACAGCAGCTGAAGGGGATGGATTCCCTCCACTATGGGGGGGGGCCAAAACAGAACTACATTATGTAGTACAGTAAAATTTTATGTACTATGTTTGGTTGCCTTAAGGTCCAACATAGTACCTAGGGGCTGACTCAGGCGCTTTCGTTTGTCCGGGAGGTCCGGGTTCAATTCCCCTGGCCGACCTACCTGACCCATTGGCTTTTAGGGGCTTCCCGGTTCGCCAGCGAATGCTGGGTAGATTAACTACATTCCCCGAATTTCCTCTCCATTAAATTTCACATCAGCACTCTTCTGCTGATCTCTTTCAGGTTAGAAGTGTTGTCTGTTGTGGTGAATGTCTCGGTATTGCCTGAACTTTAAAACTTCCTCCTCTTGTAGAACCGGCTACGGTTTCCGGATCACAGTAGGGTGGGATGCCGGTTGTGTTGGCCAGCCAGGGAGCTTCCAATTGGTAAAGTGTAGAGACACTGTCCTCTGCACTGTTGTGGCTCCTTGGGACGGCTGCCCTCTCTCTCCTCTGGCCTCAACCTCCTTCCTGAGAGTACCCAGTTCGGAGCATAGGTACAATAAGCAAGTTTGAACCTCCTGCCGAATCCCCTCTGCAGCTTAGTCCAGTCATACATTAAAGACCAATAAGAAAAATACGTCAGTCTGTCTTTAAGAGCATGTATGTATAGAGGTAAATAAATACATTTATGAGAAACTTTTAGTTTAAAATCCATAGCGCTTGTAAGAGTTACATTTATATCAGCCCTACGGGTTTAGGAATTTGGAAATGTCCGTCAAAATATTATTCAATATAAGTTACAGTTGAAGAGGGAATAATATGTTACCCATTCAATATATTTATTTTAGTTTGCAAACATTAGTGCACTGTGTAGTCCAAATTTCCGAATACCTAAAAGCACAAAAAAGTGCATTAAACACGGTATCTCAACACGGAAAAAACAATATAGTGCGAATCATATAAATCTTAAACATTTCAATAGCCAATAACTTTTGAACAAATAATAGGACACACATGCAACTGTAAGAGAGTATAACACACAAATCACAATTTGGAGATTACATTACACTAAATCTCAGCGAAAACGTTGGAAGTGTCCTCCACCAGCATCTATACATGTATGCAATCGTCTCAGTATATTCTCTGAAGTTTTACGGAGATGATATCGAATTAAGAGAAGGTTATTTCCAGCAAGATAGAGCAACGTGGCATACATCTAATGACACCATGAAACTTGTAACCAGTTTCTTTAATATTCGAATAATCTCAAGAGCTCTGTGGCACCTCTGATCCCCTGACCTAACCTCACCGGATTTTTTCTTGTGGGGTTATCTACAAATATAGTATACAGGAATGGGACATAGACAATTGATGTTCTCAAGGAATCCATTTGAACCGAAAAAAGTAACATTGCTGAGGATATTCTCTGTAAAACGTCAGAGAATATGGTGCGACGAGTGCAAACATGTTTAGATGCTGGTGGAGGACACTTCCAAAGTTTTCGCTGAGTTGTAAATAGCGTAATGTAATCTTCCAATTGTGTATTATATTCTCCAACAGTTGAACGTATGTCCTACTATTGGCCCATTGAACTGGTTCAGGTTGATATGGATTACACTACAGAATGAGATAATATAATTAAAGTTCATCCAATTTTTTGAAATGTTACTTAATTCAGCTTTAATCTCATTCAATCTTCACCGAGAGTTCGCTTAGTTGACACTGTCATTTCATTAATTTCAACTAATTGCACAACTCACTGTCAGTTCACTTCGCTTTCTTCCACGACGTAGTGGCGTAACGAAATACGCCTGACATTCCCTCTTCTTCCAGATGGTGTACTCGTTGGTAAGTCGAACACAAGATATCCAGAATCCCTTATAGTAACAGCTATCTCTGTAGGTCACGGCACAAATTCTCTCGAGAACAGTGCTTTTCGTCGCACTTAACGTACTCACTTCACTAAACTGCTGATACCTGCGACACCGCTCGCTTATGTAGCTGTTGAAACTTTCCAGAACTTTTGAGTCTTGGAACGCCTAGAAGATTCTAGTTATTTGACGATAACGCTGTGTACATTTCTGTTTCGACTGTCCGGCGCTGTTCTCCGGATAACCTTGGCGCTTATAGAATTTACAGATAATCTTTAATGTACATGTTTTGTTTCTTATGTTTAATAATGTATGACACATTGATTATTTTAAACAGAGTAACGTTCTATTTCATTAAGTTTTATAAATGTGCCTATGTTCACTTTTAACATTATAATATAAGTAGCAAATTGCCGTTAGTAGATATTTAAATACTGAAGACACTTAATATGCTGGAGGCATTACATGATTCATGACAACACATTTATTCAAGCGTCAAGGGCACATGATATCACAGCCTGATTTGAATATAATAATAAACTTTCTCTCAAAACCAATTTCACGGTATTTTATAACTTTATGTAATCAAATACTGCATCCAAAAATTAGGTCAGGTAGCATCTCGTTTAATTCTGCGGCTTCTATCAGCGGCTAAATTATGTGTTAGGTCTCTTCTCATTTGTCATGTGAGTTCATGTGCTGGATTTTAAATACTCTCAGGAGCGATAAACAATGCAAAATAATATAATTATTCATTAGGAATATCTAGACCAGCTGTTATCTCACTACCAAAACTAACATTTACGGGAAAACGTGTTTGATTATATCACTTGTTTTGGATGTTGACATAAAGAATGAAAACGTATATATTTTATTTTTTTTAAATATCCTCTTATCACCTATTCATTTAGTTCTCTGTAACTGCAAAGCACAATAAAGTTTTACATGTTTCGAAACGAAGCCGAACGAGTATATAGAAGTAGTTCCTCAGATACTATGTGACACATATAGTTAGCTTTTACCGCCAAAAGAGCCGCATAAAAACGCTCCAAAATGAGTGTGGATTAGGCAGTAACAGTAAACGCCGCGTGTCTCACACTATCGAAGTTTGCAGGTAGGTGACACGCCGTGCCGCGTGCTGTAGCTGTTTGCAAACATACCGACATACTCCACGGTAGCTTGATACTATTAAGAATTTCTTTGGCTTATGAAACTGCAATAAAGAAGCTATTCTTCAGTTATTTGTTTAAGGGTGTTTAAGTGTTCCAACATTCCTTTACGACAGTCGATGACGGCAGATAAGGTGGTGGACATATGCAACTTAAACCTTTTATAGGGAAGCTAATGTTAGTCATATTGAGGATGGAAGCATTAAATGACAGAAAGAACAGAGAACAATGTCAAAGAATATGATATAAAGTTAACCAAATCTAAATGCCTTATGCAATGAGACAAGCATTTTATTTCATTGCGTTTAATAATACAAAATAAAGCATTTATAACTGAAAATGAAGCTGTTGGTTTTACAGTAACTGATTGAAAGTACTGTACAATTACGATTATATCAACTGTCCGAGTCATTAGTCGACTTTTTCACAAGTAACTGCCCTTTGCCCCATTACCTAAAAGGTAGGCTAGGGTCTCTGAAAAAGAGCAAAGAACAATGCTTTTGTTTTCGTGACCGTGCGTCCCAATAACAACTTTTGAGGTTCCTACGCTACCTAATCACAAAATAATAAAATATTTAAAGCTGCATAAAATTATGCTTAAGAGAATTTTGAAGCTGCGACACCGAAATTCTAACTAGTTCTAAACTATGCTATACTCGTTCGGTGTCGTTTTTTCGAAACAACCTGTATAGAGCATAAACAGTTTTTTGGGTATTACATTTTATAGTGCTATCCATCGTTTGAATTTTACAATATTTCACCACCTACAAGTTTGTTTCACGTGAAGTAATGCAAATAGTATACAATATAAGCTCTATTATATAGTGGTGGTTTGTATACTGTACTTTTCTTCTCACACTAGAATGCAGACTCAATAAAATAAATGTTTATGTTAACAGATGTCACTCCGTGGGGCAAACATATTATGCTTTCTTACTGGGCTGTTCAATAAAGAATGATCATAGTTTTTTACGGTCATAATTTCTCGCACTAAAATTCAATCTTATATTCTGCCACTTTAATGTGAAACAAACACGCCGTAGTAGTTTCATTGTTGGTACTACTGGTTCCCACATTTTAGAACCAGGCAAGTTCAGATATGTTCAGTATCGCCTACCGCTGCAATGGAGGCAATACGCGAGGAACAATATGCAGCTTTGAAATTCTGCTTTCGTCTCGACAAAACTTCAGTTAAGGCCTTTATAATGTTACAGGGGGACTATGGAGAGCCTGTTCTTCCCTACAGTAAAGCTCGAAAGTGGTTTAAAATGTTCAAAAAGAGGAGACAATGAATTTCAAAGGAAGGTGGACCCGTGCTCCAGTTACTGCTCTTATGAAAGAAAACATCAACACTGCTGCTGCCATTGTGAGAGAGGATCGACGAATTACCTTAACATCACTTTCTGAAATAGTGTACATTTCCTTGGGTGCCACCCACACGTTGGTGACAGAAACATTACACATGAGACGTGTTTCTGCACGTTGGGTTCCAAGACTTTTGATTCCCGAACAAAAGGACATTCGCATGCAGGTCTTTATGCAGTTAAAGTTGATGTTAGAGGAAGATCCGGAGTTTCTTTCAAACGTAATCACTCCTGATGAAGCTTGGCTACATCATTTTGATCCTGAGAGCAAACAGCAAAGCTCAGTGTGGAAATGTCCTTCATCACCAAACCCCCAAAAAGCAAAAGTGGCTGCTTCTGCTGGGAAAGTTATAGTCATCTCATTCTTTGATATTCATGGAATGGTTTATAAGCATGTTGAACCTGCACACACATCAGTAACTGGACAATACTACAGGGATGACCTGAAAACATTGCAAGTCCATATAAGGCCCAAAAGACCGCATTTCCGTGAAGCAGGCTGGATGCTGTACCAGGATAGTGCGCGGCCCCATATTGCCAATGTTGTTGCTGAATATCTTGCAAAGATCAACGTGAAATGCATTCCTCATCCATCCTATGGTCCATATTTAACCCCATGTGACTATTTTATGTTCCCTAACTTGAAGAAACGCCTTCGTGGGAAGCATTATCCATCATCAGAAGCAGTGGTGAAGGCTGCGGAGGCAATTTTGAAGGATCTCTCAAAAATGGTCTCCAGCATGTATTTTAAGACTGGCAGAAACGCTGGGACAAGTGCATCTCATTCAAGGGAGACTATTTTGAGAAGGACAATTAAAAGTATGAGGGAGAGTAACGGTACATTGTCAAAAAACAATTGTGATCATTCTTTATTTAACAGCCCACGTATATAGCGAGACATTGTACAAATGTTTTCACTGCAATGACGCTACTACAGAAAATCTCAACTACCTTAACGAAGACTTGAGTGAAAAAGATACACTAATCTATTGAATTTTCTAAACACACACACACACACACACACACACACACACACACGCACGCACACACGCACACACGCACACACACACGCACACACACACACACACACATATATATATATATATATATATATATATATATATATATATATATATATATACAAATAAAAATCATACTAAATCGTTATGTCCAGTGTTATGGACAATAAAGGATTTGCTTCTCTTGTGGCCTTGTAAGTTTACTTATTAAGAATATTATCCTTTCAGGTTAGGTATTGCCTTCAAGTAGGCGCGGCCCACACAAGCCATAGATTTGTATTTTGCCCGAAAGTGTAGAGTAGGAGGCGTAACACACAGTCGGCTAGACTCGCGATAACCAATGAACCGAATTCGAACGCTTTCTGCCACACAAGCTAGGTCAGCAGGACGTGTGAACACGCAGAAGCAAAGCGGATAGTATATTCTGAAAAGGTTTCCTTTTTTTCTTTTACGACGGGTTTATGACTGTGCAAAAACATCTGCTAGCAAATTATGTGAACAGTTTGCGGGAAGACTGCTAGAAGAACAGAATATTCAAATAATACAGCAAAGCTAATGCATGTTAAGGTAGCAATTATTAAAATATGTACCCCTAACATTCTGATATATAATATTCATTAAATTGAATAACATCTCTTTCTATTAATTTGTAACATTCAAATCTCGAATCAATAAATCTTTGTACTGTTCCATTCTAAAGATTTCTTATATGTTATTCCTGGTCAGTGTTTTTGTGTCAGTAATTACTGTTATAAAGATAAATATTATTTAGCAAGTTTTTATTTTGCATCAAGTCTCAAAATGCAGCAGCAAGACTTAGTTATGCAGAAGAGTATTCTATACATCGATAAAGGAAAGTTTCTCTGGAATCTTCCTCGTTTGAAAGACAGCGTTTTGTAATTTACGTCCTCCAACGTTTTCATATCGGACGATGAATGAAATGGGTGAAATGATACTTAAATGAGTCCAGGGTCCATATAGCTTACAGTTACCCAACATTCGGCTTTTAAGATAAGGAAAACACCCGGAAAAAACGTTATGCAGGTAACTCGCCCTAACCGAGATTCGAACTCGGGACCTCTTGAACGTAAGTTGGACACGCTACCATCTACGCTACCAATGCGGGTGAACCAGAGAATACTAATGAAATGGGAGCTATGTCGTTGGTTACTTTTATTTGTTTCCTTGGAATTTGAGTATATCAAATACTTTCTGATGTGCATGCAGTTTTCCGGTAGAAACCAAACACTTTATGATCAATATGCGTGTATATATTAAAAATAAAATATATTGTCGCGAATCCGTTATTACGATTGGCGGCGTACGCGTACAAAGAGTTTGGCGCGGAGAGATAACAGACAGATAGGGCAGCACGGAGATAAAGAGCTCTCCGAAACAGATAAAGAGACACATAACTGACTGGAAGTTTCGATTTCTTGTTTTTCACAGAATATTCCAGAAATATCTAGTAATATAAGTAGAGGTATTTAAGGAAGCCGTGACTCGCCAAGGGATAGTCGTAAACAGAGTTGAAATGAGAGATTCGAAATGGGAATTGATAATCGTGCAGCTGTATTTTGAAAGTGGACTATCTGTTTGTGGGTCTGACAGACGAACTGGAAGATTGTAATTGTGTATGTGACGTAATTATTCTGCTGTAAGGTTTGACCAAAGTATATTTCTAAAGAAATAAAGAAGATTTTGAATTTCTGCAAATTGGATTTTCAATTGTACGAACCCAAAGTCACAATGTAAACAAATTGTAAGCAGGAAGTATTTTCAATTGCATACATATAAAAGAAACACAGATTTAAAAATTCCGGTTCATCGTTTTTTTTTATTTCTTTTTGCCCGTCTCGGTAGCGTAGGTGGTAGCATGTCTGCCTCACGTTCAAGAGGTCCCGTGTCCGAATCTCGGTCAGGGTGAGCTACCTGGATGAGGTTTCTCCGGGGTTTTCCCTTATCCTGGTAGACGAATGTCAGGTAACTCTAAGCTCCATGAACCCCGGACTCATTTGAGCATCATTTCACCCATTTCATTCATCGTCCCATATGACTTAACGTTGGAGGACGTAATTTACAAAAAAAAAGTGTTTTTCCTTAATGTAACATAATTATCTTATTTTGGCACAATAATATGTCAGCATATAACACGTATCTTCTGAATAGTTTCCATATTATCTTTACATGTAATGAATTTATAATGGCAGCATAATGATGCATTTCGGAGGGTTTTCATGGTTGCATAAAACAAAACAAAGAATGCAGGGAGGTCTAGAATTAATACAAAATGCTTCTGAATGTTTACCTTTCCATTGATTTCAACAATTTTACTTAGTTGTGTTTTAATTTTCTTAGTATTACTACCGGTTGGGAGCATAATAATAAAAATGTCATTTATATGGTTTCATGTTTCTTAAGTTATTTATCTACTAGAAGCTACATTTAGCAGAAGCACTAAGTTTCCAAGCAGCGGTAGAGTGACGAATCGTAAATGAATGTCAGTAAAATATTCAGTTTTTCTGGGGAAACATTGATTCTTGATTCCAAAAGCGCTCGGTAGGACAGTTGAATACATCAACGCGTGGGAAGCTATAAGACGGTGCCAGGAGTCTGAAACGACCTCGTGACTGGCACATCTAACGTCAAGCAGTGTCACATCAAACGCCCGCAACACAAAGGAACAACATTCGATTCTCTTGTAAATAGGGTTTAAAGAGCCATTACGTTACACGCCCTCAGCATTTCGATATATCTGTATTTGTTGAAGAACCTCGTAAGGTGTATTTGTGTTAGCTTATTCCTTTGAGAATAGCGTTCAGTAACCCGCTTACAAAGCGAAATTCAAGCGTATTCCATAATTTGTATATGTATTATATAGTTCCCTTTATACTTTACACGACGTTTCATTATTTTTTAGGTATTAAATTTGCCTTTATTAAAATATTTTCTAAGTTAATCTTAACTTGGTAATTAATTGTTTTACACAAGTCATGAGTACAACAATGTTGGTGAGATAAAATCAAACTGAAAATAAATTAAATGTCCTACATGGAATTTGAATTACCGATCCGCTGGTTTCGGCCTAGTTGCTCTAAGAGCATGCGGTAGGAATTTATATTCTCAACTGACCAGCATCTTTCCCTGGTAAATCAGATTAGCTTCTCATAATGTGTTTCAAAATGGATTTGAAATCTCCTAGAAATTTATTGGTAAAATGTGAATCATTTGTGGAATTAAATGTTTTGTTAGCAGCAGATCAGTAGTTAAAGCTCCCGGACGGAAATTGTTACTTTGTAATATTTCATTACCTTTTATGGCGTGAAATATTATAATGTATTATCATGGGTGATATCAGTTAGAAAGAGAAAATAACAACATAATGCAAATATAAAAATGTATCCATTAGTAGGGCGCTCCGAAATTTATTTCTGAAAATATGAATACTACACAATTTTTGGCTTCATCGCAAACCACAAATTATTTTTCCACATAAATTTAGCGGAAAATTGCATAATAAAGGATATTTAGCATTTAAAATGTGACAGACATTCTGAGAAATATATTTAAATTTTAAAATTGCTCTATCTCAGTGAAATGAAAGAAACATAGGACAAATCAGCCACTACCTTTTTATATCGACAACATAGCTCTTGAATTCTGTTATAAAATGCGTTTTAAATATTTGAAAATATAAAAAATATGCACAACTGTAGCAAATTTTTATACACCGGTCAAGAGAATGTAACTAACACGCCTGACATTGGAAATATCGATACTAAGTTTAATAACGTCACAAATAAATGATACGGATATGCATAATAGCAATAAATAGTTTTGGTATGTTAAAGTCAATGTTCCATATAAGCCTTAGTTATAGTCATTAGCCAGAAAATGTAAAAGTTCGTCAGAGGAATGCAATTATTAGCTAAATCCGTGGAAAGGAAATGTAATTAGGTAACACAGTTTAGGGAAAAATAATTTTGGTTTAGGATTTAAGTACTTGGGTACTATTTACGTTTAGGTTTATTAAACAATTGAGACACGCAGTGCGTTTATGACATGTTTAAGACAAACGAGTTCCCAGAATTTAAGAAGTCACAGTGGAAGGGCAGCACTTAAGCTGCAAATAAAATGAGGTATGAGATTGCAACACGTTAGTTGGTAGGCCCTTAAATTGGTTACGTAGACTTCCACTTTCTTTATCCATTACCTCCTTACCTGGCTTCCGTGTGGTCCGCGTTCTGTTAGCTTATAATTTCTTAAAAGTCTTGCCAACGCTTCAAATCTAAAATATTTGCAGTCGATCAATGAAGAAGCCTGACATAGTTTACGGTGAAATGTTGGCAAGATTTTAAAGAAATTATAAGCTAACAGAACGCGGACCACACCGGAAGCCAGGTAAAAAAGTAAAGGCGCTTAAATTGTATTAAAACCTTAAATAATGCAAAAACTCCATAAATATTTGAAAATGTACAATATTAGAGCCGTACTTTACATAGTAACATTTTAGTCACTGCTCGGCATATGGGATTGTGGGCTTACTAACTATTTCATGGATTTTTGTCAGCGTTTAAGGATTTATTTAAAACAATTTAAGGATGTCTTTCGGGTAGAGCCTTACTTTAAAGAAGAATGGTCGAAGAATGGTGTGAAACTTATATCTTTACCAATTAGTATTACTTTCCAATCCAAAATGGCTTACGTATCCCAAGGAGGGGTCTCGTAGCTCCCGAGAAAGAATGCTTTTGAGTGTATAATAGCTACTCCCCTCCGTTTGATGTGTTCTTATTACGCTACTTATTGAGAAGTTTCATTGCACTTAGCGTGGCTATGTGGCGCTGATTCTGTCGATATTTCACACTGTTTATTCACTTTAACGAATGTTTTACCGTAAACATAGATCTTGAGGAGGTAGTCGGACTCCTTCAACTTCTGTGGTGAAAGAGCTGCGGACCTCTATGATGTCGTAGTGCTTCTGAGGTTACTATAAGTACATAATCTGCCCTGAGAAACCTGCACAGATGGCCCGACATTGCTGTACTCAAGAGATCGACCAGCTGTATTAAGTTCAGTCCCTCTGCAGTGGCTTAGAAAACTCATTTCAACACAGTACTGGTTGCAGAATTCTTGAAGAGCATATTTCAATAAAGGTATAAAATTGTACAACAAATGTAAATATACCTTGATGTACCTATAGGTGAAACACGGTTGTAAATAATTTGTTAAAAAAAAAAAAAAAAAAAAAAACCACCGACAATTCGGGTCTCTCTCGAAGGGAGCTGTTCGGATGGAGTTGGTCTCAGCGGTTCCCATAAGTGGTTCCCCCGCACTCATGGCTACTAAGTACGCCTGGCTGGTTTGGGAGATTCTAAGAGACTCCGATACTAGCCTGGATAGCTAGTAGCTAGATTGCTGGCCGCCCAACCAAGGTTATCGATAGTCTTCGCGTATGGATTGATGCACTTAAGTAGCACATGCATTTCCAGGCGAAAATGGAGGCATTTATATTCAAGTTACTGTCTCATAGAAAGCCCAACGGGTTTGCTTCGATGTCTCCCTGGTTTATAGAGGCAGAGTTTCCACTCCGGGATAGACCTCTCAAGAGCTTATCTTTGCTTCCCATTGGCAAGGCCTTCTGAAAATTAAACTTGAAGCCATCGTCCACTAGTTTTCCTTGTTGACTGGATATGCTAGGTTGCTTTCGACTGCAAAGAGCTACCAACAACACAGCAATCACAACCAATTTACTGAGCTCATGTCCTTACCGAGGACAAAGAAGTCACATCACTTTATACTTTATTGCGCTTGGACTATTATTACGGTTTCATTCTAAATATACACTTAAACTGGCCTGGATTGTTGATGGTATATGCTAAAGTATTGACGTGGTTTGTTCTGACGAAGATAGCTGGACCGAGTTAGTATGCATACCTCATTATTATGCGTAAATTTAGGGAATTGAAGTGACAATATGTGTGCTGATACTAAACTAGGCCATGATGAAAGAAGCTAATAAACCTAAATTAAATTTATAGAGTACTAAGGCAGAAAACAGGAATTGAAACACCTGTTAGATTGCATGTAGCGTTTGAATTATAATACGATGTAACATATATCCCGAGGTAGATTAATCAGTTGAGAGAATTTCAGTGTTCTTTCATAAGTTCTTACATGGTCTGATTCTGTGCCGTGGTTTTGGATTCTCTGAATCCGACACAAAGTTTCGAAACCTACATGAAACCAGTGTGAAACAACAATTAATAAGTATAGATTTTATCTGTTTAATTGAACATGTAATTTCCTTAAATAAAAAACTCGTAAATTGTTGCTTCTGTAACTGCTGACTCACATATCCTAAGCACAGTGGAGAATATGGAAACTTGCTCTCTGGCGGACAGTATTGATGTTCTGTGTAGTTCCGATTACGATTAGGGACCAAGCCCAAACGTGATCCTTCGTGGGTAGATCTAAGGAATTATGAACTCCTCCGAGAGATAATACGACGTGAATTTTTGTTTAATAGACCTCAGTGATAATAAATCCTGCTGTTGACGCAAAGGAAAGGTGTTCCACGACTAAGAGAATGCCTGAATGTAGGAGCAAAGAAAAGACAAAAAAGGAGGAGCAGAGATCAGTTGAAATAAAGGTGCCAAAAAACAAAATAAGAATAAATAGCATAATTGAGGATAAGATAAGAAAGTAATCAGCACCTAATCTGTTTCCGCCTAAGATGTGTTGATAAACTTATCACTTGTACACTACCTTCAGAAAACATTTTTCTGTGCTATAACAGCTTCTAGCAGTCACATTATAGGAGAGAAAATTACAATATTTAATATACGAAGAACACAAATTGCTATTGTTGATGTTTTATGAGATTTTTAAATACTTTTTAATTTTATAGATTTAATTTTATTGAGCTTAGCTGTATAGCTATTTTACCTTTTATGCGATTTGTTAACGATTTTCTTCTGTAGATTAACAAAATGATTTTGACGAACTTAGAAGCTTAAAGAAAAATTGAATTTTTTGACATCGGAAATATATAGGGCGTCCAGAAAGTAAGCTCTATTTCAATTTATCTCCGCTGCAGCGCTGCGATCGCAGTTTCGCACATCCGCGGTAGACGCTCTGTATCAAGGAGCAGAAACGTGCGTCATTATGAGATCGCTGTCAGCCACGTACGCTTTGTTGTGCTTGTTTACAATGTCGGTGTTGATTGAAAATCGCGCCGCTTGTGAAATCAGATCTGTAATTCGTTTTCTGAATGCTAGGATTGCGCCGTGCAATGCAGAATAAGCGCCGAGGAATACTGTCAAAAAATGTTGTGTTTCTTCACGACAATACACAACCACACACTGCAAATGCGACGAAAAACATCCTACAGGGCTTTAGCTGGGACATGTTTGACTACCCCGCGTAAAGCCCTGACCTCGCTCCTAGTGACTTTCATTTGTTTTTGCATCTCAAATCATTCCTTGGCGGTCAACACTTCAACAGTGACGAAGAGGTGAAAGAAAATGCTTCCAACTTGTTTAACACACAGATGGCAAGCTTCTATGAAGAAGCTATACAAAAACTTGTGCCTCGCTGTGACAAATGCCTGCAACATTTTGGCAGTTATGTGGAAAAGTAGTTTAAGAGTTGTGGAATTTTGTGCAATAAATAATTTTTCTTTATCTGTACATAATTTAATTTTATTACCAAACAGAACTTACTTTCTGGACGTACCTCGTAAATTGTCAAAACAAGGAATTATAAACGTTTGTGCTGTTTTCTTATTAAACCTTCAAGTTTTGTCTCTTTGAAAATATATATTATTCGATTAAAATCATACACAACTAAAGGTACAATATAAAATTGCTCTAATGAAGGTTTGTTCAGTAATTTTCTAAACATCACGAATGAAAACGTGAAAAAATTGGATTTTTTTTTTAAAGGATGAAGTTAATGAAATAGGAATTGTGGATAAACGGAGTGATGGAGTGATGTTAACTTCACTCTTCTTGTTGTGATTACCAAAGCATAAGAATATTTGAAAATGTCAAATGCAATTTCAAAAGACTCCATCTGATCCGTCGTCGAAATCGAACTCAAACATTACTGTCTAAGTTTAAGTGAGAACCTAACAATTAGAATCCCTCTAGCTTTTGAGTATCAAAACTTCCAGTGTAGGGAATAAAGATTGGTGCAGTCAATAGCATAAACTCTTGCCAGTATAATGCACAGAGATTTATGAAATACTAAATAGCTTCTACCACATCCAGTCCCAATACTCTTCATGGAATTCCTCTTACTCCACTTAGTGTTTGTCTTATTTTCCCTTTTTACTTCGAATGTGAGGCCTTTAACAGACCTTTATTCATTAATTATAGCTCGAGTGCCAGCTCTTTGACTTCAGTCCCATGCTTGATGGATTCTTTTAAGGTTTGGTGTGGACACTCATGGTGAAACATGCCTTTCAGCATGTTTGCGTACTTCATCCCCCTTTATGTGCTTCCTAGGATTTGACTCTTTGCATAGGACTCCAATTAAAACCAAGAAAAGGATGACATAACCAAAGCGCGTTTAGGACAAGAGTAAGTACATAATTTCAACGTCAAACCTGTAAAAAGACTACAAAATTTTTCTGAGTAAAATAAATATAAAATGCAATGGTTATTGAAACGCCATCATATTATATATTACTTCGTTGTTTTATCTCTCCTTTTCTGTATACGTTTACGTAATAATTGCTTAAATTATACTTTATATTCTTTATATATTTGAGGTACTAATTCATCAAAGGTACATCATGTTGATCATGCTGATCGCTTTACATTGATATTCAAAGCAAAAAAGCAGCGCTTTCTTTACAACTCTTAATGATTGCCAATGGACTTGATTCACTTTGCCTTTGAATCACTCACATAATGCAATTTCTTCATAGTATCTGTAACATCTAGTTTCTGCAACATATTATACATTATTTAATTTCGCTCAGCACTTGTGCTCTTCTTTTTGCAAAAGCTTTTGCTAATTTAACCTTGTAAATTATACTTTAATTGGTTGGTCACGCTATTGAAAAGCTAACCAGAGACTTATCATGAAGCATACATCTCGTCATTAGCAGAGATAGCAGGGTTCCTAACAAAGCGAAGTGGATGAACCCCCGTCGACTCCCACTCAGAGACGAGCTGTCCATTGCTCAAGCACCTGATAATTCGTTGTTGAGCACGATCAAGAATGCTCTTGTGCTTGGACAGTCCTTGTGTCTCCGTCGGCTACCTTCCTTTGTCTGAGTAAAGTACGTCTCTAGTACTGTGCATCTTCAACATCATTTGCTGCCTAAATGCCACTCACTAACTGTAATATACTGAATCTTGTGTCATACAGAACTAAGGAACTGAGAAATTACTGCAACCGTCTTGCAAACACGAGAAAGCGACATTCAAGTTTTTGGAACTCTTTCTTTTTTCATTTCTTCTCTCAATCGCAGCAGTAAGGTTTTGATTGAAATACAATATCTACATTTAAAATATTTGCATGACAACTAAAACATAACTATATCTAGAATTTTCTAAAAATATTCTGTGATAACCTCTTCATTGTGAAGGAAATTATTGCACCTTTCTTTGACTGTAAATGCTAAGCGATAGACAAAAATTACTACACTAAAATTGTGGAAACTTTTTAAAACACACCGTTTATTTAAAATAAAATTCTGTTTTTGTTGCATATGCCATTTTAAAATATCCTCTATAAATATTTCAAAATGTACATTACTTTATATTCTGTGGATAATAAGCTGTTTATTGCATAGAAATAACAGAGTTTTAAGGCCAGCTTATGACGTCCAGTTCGTAAAATTTGACTAACACTTTTCCCTTTATATCTATATGTAATGAAATTGTAAAGTAGCTATTTTTGCAAAGCTTTAACTCGTTTAAAATGAAGTAGATGGAAGAATAACTTTTCTTAATAATAATAATAATAATAATAATAATAATAATAATAATAATAATAATAATAATAATAATAATAATAATAATAATAATAATAATAATAATAATAATAATAATAATAATAATAATAATAATAATAATAATAATAATAATAATAATAATAATAATAATAATAATAATAATAATAATAATAATAATAATAATAATAATAATAATAATAATAATAATAATAATAATAATAATAATAATAATAATAATAATAATAATAATAATAATAATAATAATAATAATAATAATAATAATAATAATAATAATAATAATAATAATAATAATAATAATAATAATAATAATAATAATAATAATAATAATAATAATAATAATAATAATAATAATAATAATAATAATAATAATAATAATAATAATAATAATAATAATAATAATAATAATAATAATAATAATAATAATAATAATAATAATAATAGAATTCATATTGTCACAAATGACTGTATTAATTACACTCTGGTGACTCAAGTAGTAGGTGTGACGTCACTCCCTCCCCTCCTTTATGACTAGATGAATAATCTTTAAGCGATAGACGCTCTCTCTGAAACTGCCTGCTGATGGAGCAACATGTGTAGATGACACTGGTCAGGTAAACGGCCGTTATGGCCGCCTTTGTAATTTGCTTGTTGTAATAAATATTCTTATGAAGTGAACTCCACTTTTAGTTAGCTTTATCCTACCTTTTTACCAATGAAACCTTTATAAAGAAATCCCAACCTCTCGCTAAAGCATGTAGTTCTGCTTTGAGTGTTTGCTCCCGTGTTCGACCTGACCACGTGTTCCTTAATATCCACAAACTAATATCAGGTCGTCACAGTGCACCCTAGCAAACGATAGACCTTAGGTAGGATTATGTCAATGTAACAGAATTACATTTATTACTCCAGGGTTTGGTAAACAGGATTTAAAAACCAGATCGTTTTGTTTTAACATCTGCCTCATTGTAGTTTGACGTATTCTTACGATATATCAAATTCACTTATATTCATGTGAAATGACAGTTTATCTCCATTAATAAAATGTAGGTAGTGGACTATCATTTCTATTTTAGTATAATAAGTAGGAGAAGTAAGATATCTCAATGTTTGAGCCACTTAACCGAAGAAAAAGATTGTTAGATAAGATTTAAATGTGATGTGTGTATGTGTGTGAACAGAATAAGTAAAAAACCAGCCATTGAAGAAACATCAAACCGGCTATTTTTGTAGCATCCTACAAAAATGCCACACAAAAATTTTACAAAAATATCTAAACCGAATTTACCTTTTACATGAAAAATTTCTCGATATTTTTTTTTCTCAAAAATTGAACTGAATACTTTTTATTTTGGTAACATAATGCATTAAAGGTATCTTCATGGTAAATTTACAGAACGGTAGTGTTATAAATGCAGAGAGTTTAGTAACTGTATCTAGTCCAGTGTGTTGTTTTTTTCCCCTCTCTCTTAATCTAACAGTTTTCCCACAAACTTTACTTTATACTGATATTTAACGCAGGGTCGTTAGTACCTACATCATAAAATCTCATATGTTTCAGTGTAGGCTATCCATTTTACTTCCACTATTTGGCATCTTAGTAATTAGCCGCTGGTCTAGTGTGAGGTCACTGACCTTGCAGAAACCATTCGATTTCAGTTCTGATACGACATTTACTATCGCAAAGCCTGTCGTTTCTGTTTTAACCTCTGGTATGATTGTCTGTGGCAGGTCTACTTGTAGCTACCAAGAAATTGAGAATGCAATACTCTTAATAAGTAAAATTGTAAACCCACAAATGAAGTAAAGGATCATATCTTCAATTACACATTCATGTACTTCTAACAGCGTGTGCATCTTGAAATTTTTTATGTTTATCTCTGAAGTCCTCTTAATTTGGAAAGAAGGTCTTTGATCTTGAGTAACTGGTAAACATAAGTAATATATAAAAACGTATTTAATAAAAAAGGAAAAGCAAATCATGTAACCGTTTTGCATCACTTCTCATTGTTAATGGTTCGATGTGGTCAGTAATTTGCCATTCTTTTACAGTTCTGTTGCTATTTACGGTTTATATTTCAGTTTTTTATTTGTTCCGTTTATACCCCGCCTTTATATGTAATGTTTATTTAGGCGGCCTTTCTCCTTTGGAACATAACGAAGGTGTTAACTCGTATTCGTTGGATTTTAATCATTAGATCACGCACATATTCGCACTCCCATTCATACTTCCAGACTCTGTGGAAGATGACGAATTATCTTGGTCGAAGAAAAAAACCCCACTACACCGCGGGGATTCGAACCCCAGCACGACAGGCAACTACTCTACCGACTGATCTACGGGGCCAGGCATTACTGTTGGTCGGTTCGTCGGTAGTTAATGTTATTAATGTACTTTATTTACAGGTGGACTACATCCCCCAACATTCCCCATCCAAGTTTCCCTGTCATACATCTGTCAGCAGTATTAGACTTTTGTGTATCTAGTAAATGTATACTGAGAGGTTCCAATGCTAACTCAAATCTTTATTACACACATATGAAATATTTCAACAAAATGTCGATTGAAGAAATAAACCTTATATGTATGCACACATTAAGCAAGATAACTTTCTATCTTTGTACGTTTTATTTGATCCATTAAAATCACATATTAGAATGTATGAATGTAAACTGAACTTATTAAATAATAACTTCTAAAACCACTTATGGAATTTATTTTTCCATAAAACAACTGAACCTTCCCACTAGGTTTATTAGCGAAGTTTTATAACTAGTGTAAATTTAAAACCTAAAGTTATGGGATTTGTATCTTATTTCGAAAGCTTTTGAATTATAGAATATATATAATAGTATTAAATATAAATTAAATTTAATGTGATTTTGCAGGCATAAATATTGTTGAAACCTTCTCCAACTTCCCTGTTACATTACGAGGACGTCTGACCAGTTGTTAAAGGATTGGAACACCTGCACACAAAATTAACTATTACCTAATAGCCTTGATCTTGAACATTATTGCGAGAAAATATTAGTGAAATGCAAGTCGGTAAAGTCATTCGACAATAACTTATACTTTGTGTTGAGATAAGGAACTAGGTGGGGATTTTGACCGAAATGGAAGTTGCTGACAGCTCACTCTGAATACCGCCTTGTTGATCAGCATTAACTGCACCTACAGTTATTTATGACCACGTTAGGTTAGCAATGCAGGCGTTTCACCTCACGTCTTTGGTACGTATATGCACAAAAGTCATTTAAAAGATCCGGGATCGAATGCTTCTTTGGTATATCTTGATTAAAACCTTTTCAAGGCCACAGAAATGAATCTGCATGAAGGCATTTAAGCAACGAATTGTAATAAAATAAAATCCAGGTATTTTATCTAAGATACATTAAGCTAATGTTGAAAAAGAATCTGATTCTTGTGTTTTCTTGACTTTTAACTCATTCCTCTGCAAGATATTCTTATAATAATTCATTTTCTATCTACATTTTATATATGTATATAATCTTTCAAACTGCATTCACGTATTTAACTGAAGGATACAGTATATATATAAGCCCGGAAAACATAGTTAGTGGAGTTAGTATATATATAGCTTTAATAGTTTCTGCTTTTTGCGTAATCAGAGGGAAAAGCTGTTGTGTTGCAATGATTTCCTATAGCTACTAACAAACTTTATATGCGACGGCTTCAAAATTTTCTTCTCTTTTTAGGAGCACCAAAACACAAGAAAAATAGTTGAGAAACAAGTTGAGAAAGCTATGAATAGTTTAAACAATTAAATCAATAACAAAGAATATCTCGTAGATCGTTAGCGTTACAAACAAATTTGACATACATTGCATGCCCTGACGAAATTATAGCTTTTGGCATATTAAAATTTACTTTTCTACTGTCTCCCAAATATAAAAACTCATTCAAGCTAAAGAGAACTTTACAGGATAGTTTATATATATCCGGGGGCTGTTCAATAAAGAATGATCATAATTTTATGGTCATAATTTTTTTGCATTAAAATTCAACCTTATTATATTCTGTTAGCTTAACGTGAAACAAACACGCCGTAGTAGTTTCATTGCTGGTACTCCTAATTCCCGCCTGTGAGAACCAGGTAAGTTCAGACATGTTCAGTAACGCCTACCGCCGCAATGGAGGTAACATACAGTTAAAGTTGATGTTAGCGGAAGATCCGGAGTTTCTTTCAAACGTAATCACTGCTGACGAAACTTGGCTACATCATTTTCATATTGAGAGCAAACAAAAAAGCTCAGTGTGGAAATATCCTTCATCACCAACCCCCAAAAAAGCAAAAGTGGTTGCTTCTGCTGGGAAAGTTATGATCATCTCATTATTTAATATTCATGGAATGGTTTATCAGCATGTTGTACCTGCACATACATCAGTAACTGGACTATACTACAGGGATGTCCTGAAAACATTGCAAGCCCATATCAGGCGCAAAAGACCACATTTCCGTGAAGCAGGCTGGATGCTGCACCACGATAATGCGCGGCTGCATATTGACAATGCTGTTGCTGAATATCTTGCAAAAATCAACGTGAAGTGCATCCCTTAGGCTCCCTATAGTGGGGATTTAGCCCCATGTGACTTTTTTCTATTCCCTAACTTGAAGAAGCGCCTTCGTGGGAGGCTTCATCCATCATCAGAAGCAATGGTGAAGGCTGCGGAGGCGATTTTGAAGGATCTCTCAAAAATTGCTTTCCAGCATGTCTTTGAAGACTGGCAGAAACGCTGGGACCAGTGCATCACATTCAGGGGAGACTTTTTTGAGAAGAACCATCAAAATTATGAGGATGAGTAAATTACGATGTCAAAAAAATTGTGATAATTGTTTATTGAACAGCCCTCGTACATACATTATTTATTTTAAAAATAGCTTTCTTAAATGGTATTATAATGAATATTCTTTGAGCAAGTTTTGAGAAAATCCTAACTAGGGACCGGACCAATATTGAATTCTACTAAGATCCGGAATTTTAGTAGTAGATTTAGCATATAACTGACTTTTCCTTTTTATATAACTTATCCATAGGCACACATAGAGACGTGCACGGATCGTTTTATAAAAATACCCCTTTTGGGTTTCTGATTGCCTCAAATATATAATTCTGGTGAAATTTCTACCTTCCAATTTTTGGGTGGTATCGCCCTCTGGGTGCCTCCACCGGAGAAATGTGGTTGGGCAAGGTTACCCCGAAGGTCGTAGTTGCCATAAGGGGAGTGTTGGTATAAATACATACATTTTTGGATGGTATAAAATAGTAAAGATCGAATTATCCAATCAGATAAGTGTTGAAAAATTCAAACCAATTACAAGAAGTAACTCTGAAATGGGTTAAATCTGCCCCAAAATTGCCATAAACTATGTGTTTTAACCATACCTGCAGTTTTTTTTCAATAACATTTTGTCTATCTCTCAAGTCTTAACAGTATTTAAAGTCATTCAGAAAGAACATGAATACTTTTCAGTAAATATCTTTAATTTTTTTAGCCAAACTGTTAAAATAATATTTTTGTGGAAAACAAAATTTCGAGAAAACATTTCCGTGTAAAATTACTTTCGTGGGGAGTTTTGAAAATCGTGTTTTACCATGCCAAGGTTGCCATGTGTCATAATTTCTGTTTTTGTGATTGGCTGTTCTTATACACACAGAGATGAAAGCCCTTGTAAAAATGTTTTAGAGGTATTCATTGGACCTCAAAGTGTGTATATAAGTTGAAATGTTGAAGTTTTGTATGTAAATACGGTTCTAGAAGATTATTTAATTTTTAAATACATGGCACACATTCTAAATATAGAAGCATGCGTAGGTACTGTCCTAGGATGAGGACTTTAAGTGACCCAATGGTTTTATGGTAAACCATACGTTGATCGTCACTTATTTGTTACAGTTTGTGAGCATCTGGAATTAACTATATGGGGATAGATTAATTTTGTCTATAGAAATTAGTTCAACTTCATATGATTTATAGGGTTTGGTGTAGAGTTATACAACACTGAGGTAACCTCACACACTTAGAGCTACGTAGATCTGAGGCTGCTTCAGAAGGAAGAAATGAAGTGAAGCAATAACAGGAGCCTACAGGCCTCAATCAGATAGGACAGCGACGTGTGGAAGTCCTTAAAATTACAGACTCCAAGAACCCTCTAGTGTATAGAAAGAATACTGTTTACTTTGAGAAGGATTCGCCCCACCACAACCCACTAAACCTAGAAGCACACTTAAAATATGAAAGGTAAAACATATGGAAGGGAAATGATATCGCGGGATACGAGAAACCACTCGAGGATTCGTCTACTTTAAGAGAAAGCCACAAACATCCTGCTGTCTGAGTTGGTAGTGGAATCCAACTAGGAATTTTCCATCTTGTTCGGCAAAGTGTTTATAACCGCATCACACACAATCTATAGCAATACGTGATGATTTGATGTAGTTTCTGCTACAGAGTTGCAGTACGCCACTGAGGTGAGAAAGATGGATCTACTGCGAGGAGAAAGCCAAGTGTATAGATAAAATATCTGCACGAAGTGATCTTGCGATTGCCCAAATGTAGCGGTAACATGGTTGTTAACAAAGTCATGCACGCCTGTATTACGGTAGGAAACCAGGCAATATTTTCGCTCCAGCGAGACCACAATTTATGTTGCGTTGCCTCAAGCCGAGAAGTGGCATGACTCTTCCTGTCTGCTTCCCTTAGCTAACAAGTAATATTTATATTTGCTTCAGGCTCTTTCGTAATAAATATCTTTCCTACCGTACTTCACCCAAAGCGATTCTCACATCCTCTGGACCAACTATACTTTCTCAACATAGACCCCGCTTTTGTAGAACAATGAGGTTATGATATATTTTAATAATAATGATGATGATAATAATAATGATACTTATTACAGAAACCGTTATTAGATTATGATAAAATAGTAAATTCACCAGTGTGGTTTATTGTCTTTTCTGTCATGTACTTAAGGGGTGAATAATAAGTATACAGCAGATTTTAAAGAAGATATACGCCAGTTGAATAAAAAATTCTGTGGGTAAGATATATATAGCTCTGAGTATTTGCACATAAAAGGGGATGTATGTATACAGTGTAAATAAAGAAGGTAATATTAAATCTGGTACTTAATTTTATGTATCTCTCATCTTTCAGAGCTTCCACCTGAAAACTACAGCAAAAAAGAGATCTGTTTTAAAAGACAAAAAAAATTATTTCAAACACATTTTAGTGGCATTATCCATTACCGAGTTATTCGTTTTATTGGTTTAAATTTTTGATAGATTTTCTTATTTTTAAAGTTCTATTTCTGTTCTGTTGTTTTGTGGGATTACTTTAAAGGAGAATGCAATTTTATGGCCAACACAGGCGGTCAATTAAACAATTGATTATCCCGCCGAAGTTTATTTTCCCTATAACGGAGTATAAACGCAGAAAAAATCTTAATTTAAGTACGTTAAAGTTATGAAAAGAAACAGTAATGAGTAGAGAAGTGATGCGAATTTAGCTGTGAATTGTTTTTGACTTACAGTATTACTATATTTCAGAAGTGTTTCACTAAGATTGATTATAATCGATGATTATCGACAGTTCGTAGCGCTTAACGACCGCGTTAAGCGGTGAGAGCTAAAATGGGAGTTTATGCTTAGCAGTTTGATGACGTTAACGATAGCAGTTGTTTATACATAGAGGTTAGCAGATTCAACAGTGAGATGTTTTCGGATTCTAGGGCTAAGTTTCAGAAACGGTTTAATCTTGCATTCACAAACAGCCATCAACTTACAACAAATATTCCATTTATTAGCTCCAATAACTATCAGCTAAATTAACTTATGTTTTTTCTTACACTCTGAGTTATTAGGTGCTGTCGTAAGTAAAGTTAGTTTCTTGATTTTTGTGTTTTGGAAACTTTATCGGCTTTCTTTTGTTTGGCAATACTATTTACAGAGTGCCATGGCTAATGTTGCGTACGTTAGGAGTATATATCAGTCTTCAGTTGGTAATAAACAAACAAACACAAAATGGAGATAACAAATTTTGAATTTAGAATCTTTCTAAAACAACTGGCAACTATAGTATGAAGTCGCTGCCTGCGAAGTGGAGGGAGAAGGTGTCATTAGCGAGAATGTGGCATAACCATGCTTCCAACATTTCAACAATGGAGACGAAAACACTAAAGAGCACGTTCTGGAAAATCTAAAATAGGTATAGAATATTGAGAATAAACGCCAAGTTTTGCAAGAATATCGGCAAAGGGTACATGTAAGCTTTCAGAAGAACTCGGTGCACATTAAGACACTTGAAAAATCATACAGAAGCAGTAGATCTGTACATCATGAACTGATACCTCAACAGGCTGAACGTAGAGTGGATATCTGACTTCAGCTTATCCATAATTCCATGGATGATAGATTAGTCAGGAAAATTGTCACTTTTGATGAAAAAGGGATATATTACCGAAACCCCGATGCTTCGAAACAATGGATTGATCCCCACCAAAGTGCCAAAGTCATCGTTAACAGAAATCAATTCGGTCCTGAAGTAATGTTGTGTGTCTGGTGGAGCTTTGAAGGTTTCTACCAAACGGGTAGGCGATCGATGCTGATCATTAATCTCAGTAAATGGAAGGAGTTCATGAAATTTTGAGTCACATATACCCAGCATCATTTAAGGATACATATGACTGAAATTTCATGAACGTATTCAAAAATCACCTTTTCCTCCCTTTAGTCTATGAAATAGTGTAAGCATTCATGAATACAAAGCATGCTTAAATAGCCACCGCAAGCCACTTTTAAATGCTCTAATCTAGTTTGAAAGTTACGCGAATGCGTGTTAGATATGAATTCTAATTCTTTATCCTTGTTTTCTCGCTATTTAAAATTTCAGAATTTTCATTATTTAAAATGCTCCTTGCGTCCAGTTTTGGTTATGGACTAATGAAACTTGTTACGCACGCTAATAGAAACACAATAAATAGAAATTACCCAGGGTTATACTCTGAGATGCATTTAACGGCACTGGGAGGTTATTTTTACCAAGACAAGGCTAATTTTTACCAATATTAAAATTTGAATATATAGAAAACTAAACATTATCAGAAATTGAAATTCGGTATGATTACTGTATAAGGATGTTTGCATTTAACTACTGTATAATATTTAAATTACGTTCACATAGGTCCATGCACGATTGTCATAAATCACACCGTATGTCCCGAAAAAAACATTACACCCTATAATTCAGGTGCACTTTACTTGTAGGAATTTAAAGCTACATGCACCAAGTTTTATCCTAAATTACCTAAGATACAATTTTATAATAGCAGCTAAATGAAAATCACATATAGTTTATACTATGCACATGAAAAATTAATTAGTCTTGAGTAAATAAAAAGTTAATCTTTTCAAGGACTGAATATTTGTTTCGATCCATTTTATAAATCACATAAATATAAATGTAAGCCGAATGTGTACAAGGAACGTTGACAAATAACCACTACAAATTTTGTGTCAATATCTTTTAAAGTTTTTGGGAAACATGCACCTAAAGTATGAAAAATCAAGGTTTTGGGAATTCACGATCAAAGATTAAGCACCATTCTCAGGAAGTGGGCGTATCATTACGCCGCCATCTTTAAATTGACGAACAAAAGGATTTTAATACCACCTGACAACCTATGTTGTATATGTTATATACATAATTTTAAAACTGAAGAATTATATAACTTTTTAACATTAAAAACCAAAAATGGATTTTTTGAAACCTGTCGACCTCCCAGTGCCCTTAAGCACACTTTCTTTACTTGAAAACTCAAAAATTAGATATTTTTGGACAAAAAAAAGCCATATTCATAGCTTTAAAAACTTCTGAAGCCTAAAGTTACTGAAACAGAGAAATCCAGGGAATATTAAAAAAACGAATGTATTGGGAAACTGTTGTTAAAATATTAGATCAAAATTTAAGTTATTTTGTCGCAAGGGACATTTTAGGTGATGTAACGATAAATAAATAAATAAATTTGACCATATTTTCGAACTATCGCAGTGGAACTGACAAAATTTGGACTGTATCTTATTTGCACTAAGTTACATCTGTGATATAATTCTTAAAAAAGCTGGTGTTTTAATTCAGTATTTCCAATTTTCACTCATAGGTATCCTTAACTAAAACAGAGTTCTCTTGCAAAAAGACAATGCAACATCTCATACTTCAAGAACAACCATGGAAAAAATTCAGGAACTAAGAGGAATCGAACTACTACCACACCCAGTATACAGCCCTGATCTAGGACGCGCTGTGGCTCAGTGGTTAGACTGCTTGGATCTCACCAAGGTGGCCCGGGTTCGATCCCAGGCGACCGCAAAGTGATATTTGTGGTGGACAACACGGCGCTGGGGCGGGTTTTCTCCGGGATTTCCGGTTTCCCCCGCCATCTCATTCCGCCGGCGCTCCATCTTCATCTCATGTATCATCAGTGTCACTGCCTGCGCCCGTAGGGGGAGGGATTCGTCCCTTTCAGCTGCCGTGGTGCGGACGCTGCGGACCCCTAGCTCTCGTGGTACCTCTGACGTTACTAGAGGAACCTCGGACCGAACATTCGAGCCCCTCCCTCTGGGAGCTGTTCGGATTGGATTGGACTCGAGAGGGCAGTGTGCTCCCGCCACCCACGGGAAATTGGGTACCTCCGGCCAGGCTTTGGCCGCCCGGAAGGGGTAGAGGGTTGCCTCATAAGTCCCGGGGACTAGCCTGCAGAGCCAGTAGCTGGTGTGCTAGATCACCGGCGGCCCTACCAAGGTTTTTTTGGTAGCTGGTTCATTAAGGACCGGCGCGCAAGTGGCGTATCCACTTCCGTCCCGTCTGCCGTGTGCAGCGAGGGGGGGGGCAGTTTATAAAATAGGTACTGTCCTGCGGTAAATATACCCGAGAGGCCCGGGTTCTGGTCCTATGGGTCCAGGACTAATGGGAATAGATCCTCGCATTTATTGTCACCACCTGTGGTGCCGTATGTAGTAAAAGCGGGCGTTAAACACTACACACACACACACACACACACACACACACACACACACACACACACACACACACACACACACACACACACAGCCCTGATCTCGCACCATCAGGTCATCATCTTTTTCGATCAATGGTCCATTTTCTACATAGAAACAATTTTGAAAACTTTGAAGCAGTGCAAATCTGTGTCACCGAATTCTTGGCATCAAAAACCAGAGACTGATGCTTCGTGGGACGATAAACCTTGCTGAACGATGGCTCAACCTCATAGAATCTAATGGTGTACTGGCAAATTAGTTAATTGCTTGTCAAATAAAAGCTTTTCTAAAAAACATTACTTATGAGACAGTATCTATAAAATGTCATAATACACCACAGTAGCAACTGGTAGCATGGATATATTAAGGACGGAATCAAAGGTGTTGGGCCAGACACAGGAGGAGCTCAATTACTCGATTATTCCTCCTATGCGCATTCTGCCAAATATATATCCAGTCCTTAACCATATCACAGAAATTTTCTCACCGTAACAAACTTTTCAGTTTCACATCGAATACTAAATTAAGTCGTAATTAATGTCTTTAGAGGTTGGAGCTTATACCCATAGTAGGGTAACTGAACTGAATTTTTTAAAAAGTGACTTTGGCAGGTTGGCGGGGATCAATCCACTGTTTTTAAAGTACTATCAAAGGAGAGGCTCATATTATAAGCTACATTAATAGTGAAATGGAATTACAACTTCATTAAGCTCTAGTTCTAAGAAATAGAATAGAGAATTTTCTAATACATTACGTAATATTGATAAAATATTTATGTTATATTTTCACTTTCTTCACCAGCCAGGTAAAAAGATGATTAGATAGCAACGTTTCGGGAGTGTGCATCTCTCCCGTCATCAGGATAGTTATAAAATGTTATAACTACAAATGAAACACTGGATATAACATAACTAAAAAACAAAGACAAAACACTATCAAAATTCGCATTACTGAACAAAAGACTGTTTTCAGGAAATTAAATGCCAGGTCAGGAGATGGCGTGAGCATAGAAAATTGTGTCAAAGAAACGTAACTACTTATCTTGATTATCAAGCTGCATTGATCACACACGACTGGACATTGAAGATCTGAATGTCAGACCTTCGGTCTCAAGCCAGATCAGGGCTAGGCCCTCTACTGGCAGTGGAGTGCTTTGTAAGGAAGGATAATATGCGGCAGAAAATGCAGCTGAAGTTATATGTAAGCCATCTGATGTGTTATTTCATGTGCCTAGAAGCAGCCTTGGGCATTTGTAGCGCTCTCCAGAATCGATGTCGTACTCACCTAGACCACGGATGAGGGATTTGAAGTTGTGGGAGAGGTTTTGATAGAAGGAACGTGAAAGGGTATGGATGCAATCTGTTATTGTGGGGATACGTAGGTAACGTCGGATAACTAGATTGGGGATGCACCAAGGGGAGTCTGTGGCAATGAGGAGGAATCGGCATTGTAGAATTTGAATGCTCCGTTCATGTTCGATTATTCTGGTAGCGATGGTCCTTCCGGTTTGTCCTATATACGGTGTCCCACATTCACAGGGAATGCGACACACTCTTTTGTTCAGTAATGCGAATTTTGATAGTGTTTTTCTTTGTTTATATTGGTGTTATATCCAGAGTTTCATTTGTGGTTATAACATTTTTTAAATATTCTGATGATGGGAGCGATACACACTCCCGAAACGTTATCTAATCGTCTTTTCACCTGGCTTGTTGCCCGAGAAGAAAGTGAGCATATTTGTCGCCAGGAAAGATTCAGGTCTTATCTTACAGGAGTATTTCTTTTAACCTGAAGGTCAGTGTCGGTTTCCTGTCACTTTTTGCGTGCAGCATGAGATTTAAATAAGGTGTAAATCACAACTAAGCAGTACATGAAACCGTTTTGAATAATAGCTTAGGAGATTTGCCAAATGGAATTGTAAACGTCATGGTGCAGATCCTTGCATAGGAGTTATTCGATTGAATTTCCATAATTGCAGTGGTAAGCCACCTACTCGACGAAATACTCGACAAATAGAGCCATACATAATTTTCATTAATATTAATTTTCATACGGTATTTATGATGGCTTTGGGCTTGTTTTTAAAAGCAGTAGTGAGAAAAAAAGGCTGCGATATTTACACAAACAACATGCTGATATTTTCATAAAAACTGTAGGTGTTTCAGTTACACGATGCATTTTGCTAGGCTATAATATTCATCAACTACAGCAAAGACACCTAATATATTCCTGTTGATATTTGAGACCATCTTCAAAGATAAATCATTTTAGTTTTAAAGTTAAGAGCATCACTTTGCATAATTTAAAATGCATGGATCTGAAACCAGTCAAGGAAAGAACGAAGTTATTCTGTATTTCGTTCTTAAACCGTAATGGAAGGCAAGAGTTGCTTAATTTGTGTAACAGAGCATGATTTGCAAAGTATGGAATAAAAATTGAGTAAGTTTGATGTTTAGAATATGTAAAAACAAGAAACATAACGCCAAAAACGAAATTAAAATAAGCCAACAAGAAAATGAATCAGTAACAAAATAAATTGTAACCTCCAAATGAAGTCAATGTGTACCGTAAGTTTTCTCAAGGGAAGAATGATGTATTTATCATGCTATAGTATTTGTAAGCATAAGTGCACATAGCTTCTTCTAACATTTGTACATTCCGTGTAATTTATGGCGGCTTCTAATTACAACCGGTCTATACAAGAAAATACTTCTCTCTGTGGCTGTAATAACGATTTTCATGTAACAAAGTCCTGTGTATAACAATTATATGACCTCCCCTACCAATTACTTACTCCTTACTTGTTATATTATTATGCACACTCCGTGTGCATCGTGCAGAAAGCCAGTCTTCATATCACAAGTACATCTTTGTAATTTATTCCCTTTACCTTAATAGGAAGAATAGCATATTTTCACCAAAGCTAACTTAACCAAAAGAGTTTAAAATATATAGCAAATGTTTTGGAAACGGATTATTCTACAAATTTATTTCTCATACAGTATCGGACGATGGGTGAACTTGGTGAAATGATGCTCAAATGAGTTCGGGGTCCATGGAGCTTAGAGGTACCCGACATTCGCCTATCAGGACAAGGGAAAACCCCGAAAAAAACCGTATCCAGGTAACACGCCCTAACCGAGATTCCAACTCGGGAACTCTTGAACGTGAGGCAGACATGCTACCGCCATGCTACCGTGGCGGGCATTATGTGTTTTAGAAAGCTTTATACCCTTCAATTGTACGTTGCACCCACATATCGCTTGTGGTTTCTTAGTTGTAGGAATTCTATATAAAGAGCCTCACATCTGTTGCAGAAGATAAACCTGTCTCATTGTTTTGTTAGGTCAATAAATCAAATTATATTGTAATTAAAAACTGTTAGATCCACTTTTTTCAAACAATAATCGTCCAATACTTTTGCCCATGGAAGGAAGTATTTGAGATGTAAATTATTTATTAAAACGTTTACCTTTTATGCCTTATAAAAATTTACAGTTTTTACAACGTCATATTTCTTTGGGTTAAGCTCTTCACTGAATACGCGTCGTATTTTGGATACCTGGATACCTGAGTATTTTTATAGAATCTTAATATCGAATTTGGATAGAATACAAGTACTCTTTACGTTTCGCAAAAAGCATTTACAAGGTAAATAAACATTTTATTGGAATCCTCTGTCGAAACACAAACTCCCTCATTGGATCTGATTAATTGTGATGTATTTATTAAAAGTAGTTCAAATTACACACACAAATTTGATTTAACATATACTAATTACAAATATGAAATAAAGCCACGACGATATTAAAATTAACCTCATCTATCCATATGATAAAATGTAGGAAAAATATTTGTGTGGTATATTTATATCTCTTCAAAGAACAATATGTGTCTAGTGAAAGCTTGATACGTTGGAAAGGCTGTTAAGGTTGGAAGCAATACATCTAAACAAAGAGGGCCAAATTCGGCTAAAAGAGTTTTGAGTAATATTTATTGTAATCGATTAATTTTAATCGACTCGATTAATCGATTCAATTTTTAATCATTAATCTAAAATAATTACTCGATTAATCGTTTCGGTTTAACGATTGAATCACGCAGCACTATATATATATTATTTTCGTAGCAATACACTGTTCAGTGCTCACGTAATAACATTACATCACATATACACAGTCTTCTAAGGTCGATCACAATAACAGTGACAGCAGATTGCATCCTTAGCTCTCGTTACAACACAGCTGGCTGTCTCTCATTTCACAACACTGTTTCACACTGACTCACTCACTAGCCATGGCTTCTTTTTATACACAAATTCACGAATTCCTGACTATTATCGAATTTTCTCTAAAATATCACCAGATAAAACACGAATGTTCTAGAATGTAACTATATCGGGTGCCGGCAAGTCTTTCACCTCTGTGATAAACTATCCGTCTGTTGTTTATCGGCGCTATCGTTAATTGCTTATGCAAGCTCGTGAAGCATTATCCACCGTCTATTATCGATTTGTGCCGAAACGTTTATACCCGGCGCCGCGACTTAAACTTAATTTAACTTAAATATAACGGACTACTTTCCTTTAGGTGGTTTAACATACATAACTCCATAGAGATAAAACCTTTTTAAAAGTAGATGAGTATACAACAGAGAATTCCATCATAGAGAAACATGCACAACTAGTGGAAGTTGGGATAAGAACCTACACATCAACAGAAGAGACCATACCTCAAATTTTCTGGGAGTAATTCCAATCAACAACAAATCCCTTAATTCAACATCAAGAATCACAACTGAGCACGTTCAGCAATGAAGCAGTTGTCGCAAAAATATATAAATTGGAACTATTTACTATTCACCGAAACGCCTAATTGCTCTTTTCTTCTCAAGAAACCTGTACCTCTTTTGTTTACCAGAATGCCAAGGATGCTGCCCCTGCAATATCTTTTTATGGAATAAAATTTGGGTTTCATTTGTTTGAATCCATATAAGTCATGCAAATCCTATTTCTGAGCTAACGTGGGTAATTTTGCATTCTTATCGCCCATCATTAAAACCTCATTAGCACATTATATGTCGACTCTAAATCAATGATGTCCATATAAAGTATGAACTACTTGAAGAATTATATTTACGCTAATCAAAACAGAATATAAATTACTCTAAATGTCGTTATTTGAATTATGAGCATATGGGTGTACGCTGCAAAACCAGGCGTGTCCCTGAGAATAATTAATGGGATATTGTAAACCTTACCCACATAAAGGTTTCGATGACTAACTCCCTGAATATGCCTGCAAAATATTAATCTTAAATTACATTACATATGCATCATCGATAGGTAGTTTAATCTTAGATTAGAGGGGATATAATTCACCAACAGAGAAAGAATTAATAAAGACGCAATTTGTCAGGGCAGGTCATTATTTGCTGTACTATTTCAAATCTACTTGAAAATAATTAATATTTTACGGGAAAGATTGAAATTACTTCAAGGGAATGCTCTTGTTATCAGAATATCCACATATAATTAGTATTAACATGGTTTAATGAATATTCTAATGGAATTTCTCGCACTTTTAATGCATCGATACAAATATCAAAGATATTCTTAAATTAGTATTTCTGATATTAACAGCAGCGCGGTATCTTTCATTCCTGTTAATACAGCATATATCTAATTCACGAAATGATATAAAATAATCAAAACTAAATACCTTTTAGTCTTTCATTGTACATTTAGGGACATAAAAGGTAATTTAACTGTCATTTTATAAACATTAAGCCTGATTTTTCAAATTTAATATTCAGTAGCCTTATTAATAATTCCAGAAATTTTATGTTCTCTGATTTCTTTAATTAATTAAAATATGTATAATATTGTGAATCCATAACTATATGAATAATGTGAACCTACATTATAGATTACGTTTATCAGTCTTCAAATTTGAACTACTTGTCTAACTTGAATCTCAATTGATTTTCTTTGTACATTAAGATAATGTATGGTAAATTGATACACCTTTAATGTATCGGTTAATGTAATGTTTCATTATGCAGTGTAAAATTTTTAGAATGAATGAATTATTTACTGTGCATATTCCTAAATTTTTCAATTTACAACTTTTGGCTACATTTATTTGTCTTCACCTTGTTGCTACCTTGGCTTACATGACATCCTGGTCTTCTGCTCTGCTTTTAACCTGCGTGCATCCTTGTTATTTAATTAGCCCCATTATTCCCCCTCATCTTCCTTTTTTTTATATTCTTTACATTTCTGGCCCATTTTTCTTTTACTTTCTGCAGGAACTCACCAAAACTTCTTACCGTCTTTTCCTCCTTCCCATTTATGATTTTTATAGCTACTATCCTCTTCTCCACTTTCTCCCATTTTTCCTCCCAAACCTTTTTTTCTCTCCACATTGCAACCTCCTCGCATTCTGTTACAATGCTTTCTTTTCCCTCACACAATTCACAAATTCACTTTTCCCTACCTTTTTTCTATTTATTATTTTACTTGTTTTCTCAAAACAATTACTTTTAGTGTATATTCAACAGTTGTTAGAAATTAAAATGTTACTTGAAAGCTTAAGTATGTGTGTTTTAACTTTGTGGATGCAAACGATGTTTTACAGTTGTTTTTTTAGAAATTGTAAGAGTAAATAAATGTTTTATTTCATTAAAAATAAAACACATAACAAGAAGATTGAGAGGCATATATAAAATAATGTGAAAATGATCAAAATTGGCAGCAACTAAGGAACAAATGCAAAAGTATTAGCACACAATCTGCAATACCATAGACGTGATTAGACGTAATTCTCCCCATTTGTATTACATTGTGGTTTATAATTTATCTGATCATTCAAACGTGGGCAAGAAGGCAAATATGGTTATGTTATTTTAAAGAAAGAATTTCCTTATAATTATATGCAGTGGAAGAGTTAAGTCAGGTAACTTTAAGTAGAAAGATAAATCGGCACCTCCACAAATGTGGTCTTTTCTGTCTGCACCCTTAGGCTGAGAGAAGACAGAGGAAGGTCAATTCCGGAGCCTAGAGAGAGCAGAGGACACGATTCCTAACACATTTTGATTGAAGCTCCTCAGCAGTAAGTGGTACAACGGGCACTTCTAGGAGGCTGGGAAACCAGAGAACCGCACCGCTGGGGAACGGAAGTTTATAGAGAGCACCTTTTTCCCCTGTCATGTTGCACCCACATACCGTTGACGTGGATCAAATCTAAAAAAAAGTGCATAAAAATTGAAATGAAGTAAGATGTGAGGTAAAATGGAGGGGGACGAAATTCGGGGGATGTAATGGGGTTAGCGACTCACAGCTCACAAAATACCGTGGGTCAGGATGATCATCCACGGGATTTTAGCCCAAAAACCCCTGAATGCTGGCCAAAGATATTACAGCTGAGGCATTCAGTTTGGTTGGCATGGAACAAGCTATTCATGAAATTTTTGGGGTAAAATTGCACTAATGGAAAAGAAAGGTAATGTAAGGCAGTTTATTAAAAGGAATAATCTTATTAATATTAAATTATGTAATTTGTGTTTTTATAATCAGTTGAAGCACTTTTTCATGCAGACATTGATCCTTTTATTTCCGAATCATACATTGAACCCTGAACTTTGGTCCATTACAACACCAAGGCAGTTTTAAGATATTGCAGTTCCTTTAAAATGCTTACTATATTATAGTTTACTAAAATTTGTCATAAAATTATCCGATAGAGGATTTAATTTGTAACCATATATATGCTGGAAATTAATTATTCTTTCACACTGGCCGTGTGTAGGCTAAATTGTGGAAACGTTGAGTCAGACTGAAAAATTCAATGCCATAGCCGGGATTTGAACCACGGATCTTCTGGTTTCCGTCCAGCCGCACTACCATTGTGCTACTATGACCAACGTGCCGACATGACATTAAATTCTCCAACTGACTCGTATTTTCCCGGTAAACCACTTAGTAGTTCTCATAAACACATGAGACAGCTACCTTAATGGCGACTTACTACATGTAAGTACTTTATTTTTCAGTCTGACTCAACGTTTCCACAATTTAGCCTACACACGGCCAGTGTGAAAGAATAATTAATTTCCATTAATTAACCTAATAGTGGTTAACTATAAAGCCCGGGCCTTAAAGTACTTACATGTAGTAAGTCGCCATTAAGGTAGCTGTCTCATGTGTTTATGAGAACTACTAAGTGGTTTACCGGGAAAATACGAGTCAGTTGGAGAATTTAATGTCATGTCGGCACGTTGGTCATAGTAGCACAATGGTAGTGCGGCTGGACGGAAACCAGAAGATCCGTGGTTCAAATCCCGGCTATGGCATTGAATTTTTCAGTCTGACTCAACGTTTCCACATATATATGCTTTTGTTCGAAAACGGAAATGTAGCATTTATACGTCAGGTTTGCGTTTTGGCTCTCAACTTCATCGAAGTTTATCGTCGGCATAGGTTACTGACGTGCAATGCATGTTATCATCATCATCATCATCATCATCATCATCATCATCATCATCGTCGTCGTCATCATCATCATCATCATCTTCAAGGATTGGGCCCTGTGACCCGTTCTGTTCTCTTCAAGAGCCTACTGATCCTTCCAACGTAATGCTGGGCGTCCCACATCTCTCTTTCCCTTCGGCATATAATCTAAAACTCTTCTTGGTTCGGTTAGGGTGAGTTACTCGGATAAGGGTTTTTCAGGGTTTTCCCTTATCCTGAAAGACGAATGTCGGGTAACTCTAAGCTCTATGGACCCTGGGCTCATTTGAGTATCATTCCATCCATTCCATTCATCGTCCGATATGACTTAACGTTGGAGGACGTAAACTTAAAAAAAAAAAAAAAAAAAAAAAAAAAAAAAAAAAAAAAAAAAAAACTCTTCTTGGAAGTCGTTCCGCGTCCATTCTTAAAACATGATCTTTCCATTCATTTCTGTTCCTTATTATTTTACTGTTTAAATTAAAAATCCAAAAATCTTCTCTTATTTTTTCGTTTCTTACGTGGTCTATTCTTTTATAACCTGCCACGCTTCTCAAAAATCTCATCTCTGCCGATTCTAGCTGTTTGCATTGGTTCTTTGCCAGTGTCCATATTTCGGAACTGTATGTTAACGTTGGTACTGCCATTATCTTATAAAATATCATCTGTGTTTCCTTTCAAGTTTTCCTGTTCAGCGTTCTTATTGTAGTCCCACACATTTGATTGAATCTGTTTAATTTCACCTCCATATCCTTGTTGTTATTTGCTACTGCTACCGTGTAGCCTAGATAGTTGAAACTATTAACATGTTCTATTATTTTATTGTTTGTAACTATTTTTGTTCTTGTGCTGTTCTTTCCTCTAAAAGCCATTACTTTAGCTTTGTCTTCTGAAATTGAAAGGTTATATGTTTCCGCTATGTTGTTTAAACTATGTACTGCTCTTTGCATGTCATCTTCTGAGTGGATTATTATCACTTGATCATCAGCAAATAATACTGTATTTAAAATTATGTTTTTATTCAGTACATTTTGTTTTATACTTTGCTGCCATTCTTAACCATATTATCAATATAGATATTAGGGAGTATAGGCGATAGAGGGCATCGTTGTCGTTGGTTCCATCTTCTCTCCAATAACCCACAGTTAATTTGAATACGGGTATTATGTCATTGCTATATGAAGTACTTCATTATTATTACTGGCACGCGTGTTACAACGAGCCATTCATGAACAATATTGAATAATGATAGGATTACATAAAAATACGTCAATAAATGGTGCAATCTCTTTTAGATCTACAATTCTTTGTGGCTGCGACCTTGGATTAATGACTAAGTTACAATCAACTATTAATGCATCACAGCCGATTCTATCCCAACATGTTCCCCCAGGTGGTGGTGAAGGCAATAAAATCAACATACTTAATATATGCAAAAATGATAGGAATCTGCGGCGTGGACAGGCCCCTCTGTATGTTCAGTGAAATGTACACAGCTCCCGTACAGCAGGGTTGTAAAGTACTCTATTGTTTTCATTAAGTAGTTGCCTCTGTTAGGCAGTTCTAGGAAACAAAGGTGGGACATGCAAACGACTTTGTGGATTCCTTGACATTGCGTAACTGTTGATTCTGCCCTCGGCCTTGCTAGTACAGTGGTTGTAGCTTCTTCCTCTTCCTTTTCTCGAGATGAAAGTTGGTACAGCTGCTGGCACAAAGCGGTGCGAAATATAATTATTATTACTTCCGGTGAAGTCCACGGAAAGTTACGTTAAGCTACAGATTCAAGAGGAAGCTTAAGAACTACGAATTCGATTTGGTAGGAGGTTTCTTCTGACACCATTATCTAACCATTTCTTTACTGATCATTGCTTACTTCTTTTCGTAATTCTAAAATGTCCTTTGAGAATACCGGTAAGAATATGAAATTTAATTTAAAAATTATATAGCAAAATGACAAATACTTTTATGCAAAATAGCAGAAATTTCAGCTTAGGTCATGCTATTGCATTACATTTTTAGATTATTCCTCCTGTCTTATTTTCTTTGTTTCTCAGCGTTTTTTCAATGTTTATATAATCAAACAGTTATTTTAGATTTAATTATATTTTAGATATAATTCTATTTAAAATTATATGTGATTGTAGTGGGTAGGAAAGGAGGTTAGAGATAACAATAAGTGTGAAAGTGATAAGATAGAAGAAAAGGAAACTGAATATTTATCATGATTTTAATACAATATTTATGTCGGCACGTTGGCCATAGTAGCGCAATGGTTTAGAGCGTCTGGACGGAAACCGGATGATCCGTGGTTCAAATCCCGACTCTGGCATAGAATTTTTCAGTCTGGCTCTACCCTCTCATAGTGCGTCCTACACACGGCTAGTGTGAAAGTACAATTAATTTCCATTAATTGTACCTAATAGTGGTCCGAACTATAAAGCTCGGGCTTTAAAGTACATACAGCATAGTAAGTAGCCATTAAGGTAGTTGTCTCATGTATTTATGAGAACTCCTAGTGGTTTACCGGAAAAAACATCAGTCAGTTGGAGAGTTGGCATGTTGACTATAGAAGCTCAATGATTTTGAGCGCCTGGACGGAAACCAGAAGATCCGTGTAGTAATGAAATGTGTAGTGTTTAACGCCCGCTTTTACTACATATGGCACCGCAGGCGATGACACTGATGATACATGAGATGAAGATGGAGCACAGGTGGAATGAGATGGCAGGGGAAACCGGAGATCCCGGAGAAAACTCGCCCCAGCGCCGTGTTGTCCACCACAAATCTCACTTTGCGGTCGCCTGGGATCGAACCCGGGCCGCCGGTTCTAATTCCGGCTCTGGCATAAATTTTTTTTCAATCTGGCTCTACCCTTTCATAGTAGGTCCTATACACCGCTAGTATGTAAGAACAATTAATTTCAAATATTAATGTAAATTTTAAAGAAACATTATTTTATTCTTAGTGTGACAAAATTGATTTAAAAGAAAAATTATAAAAATATTAATCAATATTACAAAGAACACTGCTATAATTGGATGTGACGTGGACCAATAGAAAGATATTGAGTTGCCATGGCAACGGCAGGACCAATAACTTGCAATTGGCCGAAGAAAGCCTCCTGCTTTTAACCGCAATAGAGATCGGACGTGTGTTAGTCCGTAAGTCTACAGAAAGGAAGCGGTGGAGAAAACATTGTATGGTGGTACATTTGTTTTAGAAGTACGTAATATCGACGTTCACTAAAGTAATTATTTGTTCAGTGTTTCAAAGGTTGTGTTAAATAGTATAATGAAATTAAAATATCATTTTGGAAAAGAGGGTTATAAAAATATTTAGGTGTCATACAAATTCATCATCACTCCTTATCTGCGATCACGCACTGAAAAATGGATCTTCATGCTAACACGAGAACAGCTGTAGTAAGTTCCGGAATCCATCGTAACTGGGTCCAGATTCGAGATAGTCAACGTGGTGCACCATTGCATCATAATCAACAACCATCATCCCAACCCTACATACGAAACAATTTCGTTTCATTATCTTCATTTATCCCTCTCTGTTTTTTCACTATCTTTTCCTATTTATCCCTCTCGCTCTCTCCCTTTCCTCTCTCTCTCAATACATCGCCTTCACACCCTCTTCCTCCTCTTTGCAACGTGTACGAGAGTTAAACTTTGAGAACTGGTGACACTTCTTTTCTAAATTCATTGTTATTAGAAATAAAAAGCATCTGCTCACTGTTATTTGCAAATGGAGTCGTAATTACACTGCACGTTGTTGCAGTCGGTTTAGATATACAATTCATATAGAGAAAATATTCTCTCTTTTTGTTACAAGCCTATCATTCTTACAAATTAATTTTATGTAGCATGCTGATGTTAATATTCTCTTATGCTTTTGAATGACATAATGTCCCCTGCCGTCTTGATGTCCAAGAAAGTCGTTTTTCAATTACTACTTTTGCTTCAAAAATATCTGTTATGTTCGTTTTTGGTGACACCCAGTAAACCTAATCTTATAGCAAGTCACTCTTCGACCTCGAGAGATTAGGTGCGTGCGGGCATATATGTATATAAAATCAAAATGTAAAAAATTCACATAATTTTGTGAGATTTTTGGTGGACAACACGACGCTGATGTTGGTTTTCTCCGGGATCTCCGGTTTCCCCCGCCATCTCATTCCACCGATGCTCCATCTTCATCTCATATATCATCAGTGTCATTGCCTGCGGTGAAGTATGTAGTAGAAGTAGGCGTTAAACCCTACACATTTCACACACATTTCACATCATTTTAAATAAATTTGTTTTGATTTCCTATACTGTTCATATATCACATACCAGATGCTCTATAGTGTGATCATTCTTATTGCACTTACATGGGGTCTAATTCTACGGAAATATGCACTTCATTTTCTATGACCAGTTAAGATATTATAGAGTGTTAATGTTAGGTTTGCTTTCATTCTGTTATATACTTTGGGTGAGTTGATTTTGATTTGTTTTGCTTTGCCATTTTATGCTCATTTGTCATAGTACTTTTATGACCTGTAGCTCAGATTCTCTTTTGATTATATATTTCCCTTTCTGACGTTATTCTTAGTACTCCTAGGTAGTTAATATTTGCTACAACCAACGTTAGTATTATTGCCAGTTCTTCACCAAAGTGTCTTTACTAATCTGAGGTTTATTTTTCGTTGTTTTGAAGTATAATTTAACTTCGAAATGCTATTAATACATTCTGGTCGTTAGGACTTTTGATAGAAATATGAACATATACTACTGTATACAAATTTAAACAATTTAGAATACCTATGCATAGGTTAAGTTTACTTTTTGGCTTCTTCAAAAATATATTTTGTATAAATAAGAGTAGAATATGAAATTTACTTATGATATTTAACGAAATTTTTGTGCAGTAAAAAACTGTAAAACATTGAAGTGCACAACTATATATTTATTTATTTTGGGTTTCATACATAAATACTGCACTTAATGATTTCCAATAATCGATTAAAGAATTTTACTTTCTTTAATTCTATGTATCAATATGACCTGTGTGCTTGTACGACTTTCTCTACTCACTCACTCTTGTACAAGTCATTCCTAAGACGCTTATACTTGTGTATACTTCAAATTAAGTGAGGCAAATATCTGTAGAAAGAGTTTATGTATTTTCTTTTAGGCATGCTGGCAATAAAACTGCAATAGGTTTAAGTGATTGTAAAATGTTTAAGAGCTAACGTTTATTATAAAAATAATTTAAACATATCCTATTTTAATAAAAATGTAAGAGACATTCTTAGAAAGTAAAAAACTTTGCCACTGAAAACTAATTTTTATAGTGGAAAGATCACAGTCGCCCGCGCGCACACACACACGCACACATACACAAACACACATTATATGTAGTCCCAAAACATGTGTTTACAGTGAAATCTCGCAATTAAATTTTTGAGTGAAATGTACGTAGTAAAAAGGTTATGGTGCATGCAGTTTTAAAATCGGACTTCAGGTATCAAAACATTTGGTAAACCTCCACGTTAGTCTCGTATTCGTATCAATTGTTAGGAACAAACTGTTTTGTTTATCCTAACACTTTTGAAATATATTTATTTAATTAATGTAGTCCAGTGAATTAAAGGTTCCACATGTCCATGTACAGTTGTACGTGTGCAGAAGAGAGATGAATGAATTAAATGGAGGCCACAAGTTTTCCTTTCAGTTTTACTGTTCATGTTATTTACTATTACATATAATCTACATACTTTAAAAAATATATAATTAAACCTATTTAATGTAATACACTTTAGGGTGTGCTTTTTCCTGGCTTATCGGGGCTAGTTAACACTTTCTTTTTTTTAATTTTACGTCCTCCAACTTTAAGTCATATCGGACGATGAATGGAATGGGCGAAATGATGCTCAAATGAGCCCAGGGTCCATAGAGCTTAGAGTTACCCGACATTCGTCTTTCAGGATAAGGGAAAACCCCGGAAAAAGCCTTATCCAGGTAACTCACCCTGACCGAGATTCGAACTCGGGACCTGTTGAACGTGAGGCAGACACTCTACCACCACATACCGAGGCGAGCTGCTAGTTAATATGTCATATGCTTATACTAAAATACAGTTCCGAGAATGGAACGATAGTAATGAGTTTACATACCATAAAATGTGAAAAAAATTATTGAAAACGGAACTGTTTTTTCCTAACTTATTTATTCACGTGGTGAAAGTCCGTTAGAGCTAGTTTTAACTTTTCAATAATTTGTTGAGAATTAAGTTTGCATTGAATATAGTGAAAAGTATTGATAAATGGCTTAAAATAACCAATTGTAATTTCAAAAATATATAATTCTGTTACTATGTTTTAATTATCTCCTTTAAGTTAATCTGATTTCTGACAAATCCTTGAGAATGGCCTTACAAAGGTAAAGGGATTTGAGATATGCTTAAAAGTTCTAGAACAATTAACCATTCCTTGACAGTAGTAATTAGCTGAAGAAAGAATGTTGCAACTTTTATCTTATTGAATCTTCCTGTTTCTGAAACTAAATGACGCACATTAAGTCTAAAATTTAAAATCCATTTAAGCACCATGGCTAATTTATTTTAAAACAGAGTTGCCACGCCTACAGGAACTTTTAAGCATTTAGAGCAATTTATAAAGTTGCCAGGTCATCAGATTGAATGTATTTTAGATGTTTTCTGAAGAAATCGTCACACAAAAGCCATAAAACTGTCTGCATTTACAATAGACAAGTTCTGCCGCGTGATTTCGTAGGTGGTCTGCTATCTCCGGCGATGCGGTCCATGGAAGATGTGGAAAACGATTGGCGGACAGGTTTTGCTCAGCAAATTCGATCTGGCCCAGAAAACTAGTTTGAGGCCTTTCCATATCTTTAGGAACTGCTGACCGAGTGACGTTTAAGTCCGTTGGGCATCACAATTATCTACTTCCAATTTAATTAAAAAGAAAAATTCAAACACATGTGCAGTTAATGGGGACTATATATTATAGATTCAATTGCTTTTCTGCAAGATAAAGACTTGATGCATGGAGTTATTTATTTTCGACTTAAGTGAACTGGTTGCTAGTCACTGAAAGTATAATTTTGTCTCTGAGATATAATCATGAGGTGATCCTCATGCAATTACTTACTACGTATTTCAGTAGGGCAGTATACTACAATGTCATTCATATGCATTAAGCTGTAGTTTGTTTCAGAGTATGTAATTTTTATAGTATATTTGACATTTAGTAGGGCTACATTAACTGTTGTTGAAACCTGGTTAAAATATAAACTATTGTGTACCGTTTTAAAGGATTTATTAGCGCAAGTATTGCAAATATAAACAGCAAAACACTTAATGTCACACATTCATTCTCTCCCCATTTTAAACCACCTTATCTGCATAAACTGTCTGTAGTCCTTGGAGAAAGGGATAGACTGAATAAAACACATACACACACAGACACACACACATACACATACACACACAAAAACACACACACACACACACACTCATTCATACACACCAGTTTTCTTACTCTCTACAAACCCAGCTAAAAACGAATTTTCTGCTTAAACAAGCCTTAAGGGTTAATGAAATTTAATCGAATTTTCAAAGCTATTTTTACGTTCTTCTTTGGGAGTCCAACACCTGACTGACGGTGTTAAAGGCATTTGCTGCTGGTGGAAACATACGAATCAATAGAAAAATAACAATGGCAATATTCCATCAGATGAGGATTTTTCACTTGAAAAAATACGAAAATACAACAGAATAATTCAAAAAGGGGCTACAAACATATTTTAATAAGTGAAAGCTGATTTTGAAGGTTACTATCTCTTATGAGTGTCCAGGTTCAATAATAAAGATAATTTATTCTTAATCTGTTCTTCCCCACCACCCATGTGTAGAACAAAGTTTTTAAACAGTAGAGTCAGACGGGGTAGTTCACTACCATAACCGGAATTTGAACCACAGATCCCCCGTCTCCGTTCTGTTGATCTTAACCACTGACTATACCCATCTAATCCACACACGCTTAACCATAATATTTGTGTACAAGGGTGCTCTGAAAATTTTCCGACCTTAACATGAAGATGGCAGCACTCGTAAATAAAAGCTAGTGAATTTCGTTGTTCATCTGTTGACAGTTACTCACCAAAGTTTCAGCCATTTTTGATGCTCAGTTGTTATGTAGCAGTCGTTTGAGTGAGTTGATGTGTTTTTATGAAACTGCACAAAATCTAGTATCGAGCTGTCATTAAATATTTGTTTTTGAAAGGTAATACGCCTACGCAAATCAAAAATGAGTTGGATTGTGTGTATGGAGACTCTGCACCATCATTTTAACACAGTGAAATTTTGGGCAGCTGAATTTAAATGTGGCCGTAAGAGCTTCGGAGGCAATGAAGGTTCGGGACGTCCTAAAACTGCAGTTACCGACGAAACCATTGCCAAAGTTCACCAAATGATGCTATACGATCGCCGAATTAAAGTGAGAGAGATAGCAGAGGCCATGAAAATGTCAAAAGAACGTGTTTGTTACACATTAAATCAACATATAGACATGAGAAAGCTGTCCGCACTTTGGATGCCACGTTTGCTCACGTTAGACCAAAAACGTCTTCGAATGAACATTTCCAACGCTCTATTGGCCCAGTTTAGGTGCAATAAATCCGAGTTTTGGCGCCGTTTAATCACTTTAAATAAAACTTGGATACACCATTATACGCCCGAAACAAAAATACAGTCCAAACAGTGGACTGCAAAGGGGGAACCGTCTCCATAAAAGCAAAAACTGTTGTTTTTTTCGATTGGGAAAGTGATGACGACTGTTCTTTGGGATAGTCATGGAGTTATTTTAATCGATTATCTTCGAAAAGGGGGAAGAAACATTACAGGAGCATACTGCGCATCATTTACTTGACAAACTGAAGGCAGAACTTGCGGAAAAACAGCCACATTTGCAGAAAAAGAAAATCCTGTTTCACCAAGACAACTCACCGTCTTACACCTCAGCGGTCGCATATGGCAAACATCCACGAATTACGATTTTAACTGCTTGGCCACCCGTCTTACTCACCATATCTAGCCCCAAGCGACTTCTTTTTGTTCCCTCATCAGAAAATTGCGCTCGGAGGACGGAGATTTTCGTCAAATGAAGAGGCAGTTACCTTCGTGAACAATTTATTTTGCAGAGAAAAACGCCGAGTACTATTTGGATGGGTTACAGAGATGGGAGCATTGCTGGGAGAAGTGTGTAGACTTACAAGGAGACTATGTTGAAATAAGAAGTCTGAAATAATGTCTTGTATCTTTATTAAGTCGGAAACTTTTCAGACCACCCTCGTAATGTACGAAGCCCCGGAAGTACATACAATATAGTAAGTCGCCACAAAAGGTATGTTATCTCATATACTCGTATGAGATCTCCTACCTACTTACCGGAAAAACACGAGTCAGTTGGAGAATTTAATGCCATGCTGGCGTGTGTCCTGGTAGCTCAATGGTTAAGAGCGTTCAAATCAATAACATTCCTAATCTGTTACATAAAATATATCATATGCATTTCCTTCTTAATAAAATTCAATAAAGCTTTAATATAACTGATTGTGAAAAAGTTGAAGTTTGATATTTGTTTAACTTTTTCTCTATTCTCACTTTATTTTTCATTTATTCTATATTGGGAATGAAAGAGCACTTAATTTTGCTCAGAGATCTCTTTCCCAGACTTGAAGCAAATCTACGATGGGACTACAGGCTATACGTCCCTTCCTAAGCAAGTCGTGCTAAAGACTTACGCTTGAAAAATTTCATCACTCTCCACCAGGTTGAACTGAAGATAAGTGGCCAGGTTACCTTTAGACCACCGAGAGCGACGGGATGGTTGAGATGGCAACAAGATGAGATGTAAGCACACTAGGAGACAACATAATTGTTTAAACTATAACTCTAATGTTATTACTTTTATACAACGCTGATAGCTTAAGTCATTGCTGTCATAATAAACCTATTATTACTAATATTCTGTTTTGGCCTTGTAATAAATGACAGAGGAGTTATAAACTAATGCTGGTGCTGTACTAGTTTGAACAGTAGCACCTTCGTCTCGCCTACAGTTGACTGAAGGTACTGCTTCATGACTTTACCCACAATCACACACGTGAGCTCGGTCACCCCTGCTGGTAGGAACACTTACTGGCTGTCAACTGTTGGCCTACTACCGCTGCTTCACTGTCGTCATTAACCATCATTTCAGTTTATGAAACCCTGTCCGCCAACTTTATTGACGCCATCCTTCAAACAGTTAACAAGAACCACTCTTGGAGGTTGCTGGGCCGCTTTTGAATCACAACTAATCTATTCCCGTCTATGAAATATTGGTACCAATATTCCTGCTAAAGAGGTTCACATAAAAAAAAAATTACAGGTTGCGCAGATGTTCACCTCGCATTTATTAATACCTGTGAAGCGTTTCGGAACCTTAAAGAAGTTGTGGTAATATCTTTTTTTTATTACCATGACTATCTCGAGACGCATCCTTCAACATAGTGGACACAGTAGGCGGAATATTACCCTAATTTCCTTGACGCGGTCGTAAAGCACTGGTTTCGCAACACTCTTGACTAACAGTTTCAGCTCTTTATTTTTTTTTCTTCTTCTTCTTCGCTAAACGCACAAGTATTAATTCAGTTAAAATTTCGATATCATAATTTTACTGAAAATACAAAGTTCAGCACTGTCTAATAGTACTAAAAGAAATGTACGAAACATATCGAGGGAAAAAAAAAATCTCTCATCCAGGTAACTTGCCATCCTTTTTTCTGGAATGACAATTTCCCATTTCAGAAAAACTTCGCATGCCGTATTTAGCTCACTAATCATTTGCTAATACAATATTGAATTCAAATACTCTCAAAATACGATTTTATTTTATTTATTACATTTTATTATGCCTAATGCTACGTTCTATTAATTACATTTGCTTACAACAATGCATTGATGCATATTTAGCACTTGTTTACACATTTTATTAGCTTTCTGGGTATCAATCTACACTAGCCTCACTAATATATTAATTACAAGAAGTTAATAGAAAAAATTAGTGAAATTTTGCAATGAAAGTATTGTTCCATGAAAAATATTTAATGCTCTTTATGACGTCACCTTATTGCCCTAACTCACTACTGCTTTAATAAGGTTGCAATGATGTAAGTAATGAAGCCTCATTTAATTCAAACAAATACGTATTAATTAATTAGAGCCAACTGAAAAATTCAATGCCACGGCCAGGATTTGAACCACGGATCACCTGGTTTCCGTCCAGTTGCTCAACTGGAGAGTTTAATGTCGCGTCAGCATGTTGGCCATGGTAGCTCAAGGGGTTAGGGCGGCTGGACGGAAACCAGCAGATCTGTGGTTCAAATACCGACCGTGGCATTGAATTTTTCAATTGGCTCTAATTAATTAAAAGCACCCATTTACTGGAGTAATGTATTTAAAAGGATTAATCTTTTAAGAATTAATTCCTCAATATAAATTTACATTAAAATAGGTATTATTGTTATTATTATTGTTGTTATTATTGTTTTTATTATTATTATTATTATTATTATTATTATTATTATTATTATTATTATTATTATTATTATTATTATTATTATTATTATTATTATTATTATTATTATTATTATTATTATTATTATTACTAATACTACTACTACTACTACTACTACTACTACTACTACTACTACTACTACTACTACTACTACTACTACTACTACTACTACTACTATTATATCATCGACGTTAGTAATTAGTTAAATAGTCACAAAATGTAAGCGAGAGAAGCGGATTCCATTCTCAGTACCGGGAAAGGGATTTTCTCCCTCTGGAAGATCTGGTCCGGGGGTGCTCTCGGCATGGTTAGATCCTTGAGGAGCCAACTGAGGAGCTGACGCCTGCCCACCCACAGTACAGCATAACTTTCATGATGCTTTTGGATAGCAGAGGTACACTAATTTTACATGTAAAGATCATGCATGACTAACGCTATCTTAGCGACCACCACTAGCCTTAATGACACGTTCTACCCTCTCAGGGTAGACAATACATTAACTCAGAACTAAAAGCTAATGCAAATAAAGTAGTATAACTAACACATGACCATTTCCTCTATCATTGAGGATGCAACCACTATGTTAGGACGGCGTTTCCTATTGGAAACGACACTACACCCAACTACATTCCTCACCACGAATCCGCGAGGGCATATTCAGGGCTTCGGCCATGCTTATGTCCTAGCATCCAATCTCACCTTGGTTAGGCCATAGGGCGAACCTCTACACGCTCTCCGTGAATCCGCAGGTGCATAAGCGGTACTGTTGGAATTCCTCTCCTGACTTCTCTCCGGTGGAGGTTTTTTAGTGAGTAGTACCTTCGGGTGAAGCTCACACTCCCGGCTGCACCATCCCAGTTCAGTCGGGGTCAGTCCATAAATGGATTTTTCCTCCACTTGAAAAAAAAAAAAGGTGGTTGACGCAGCGGCCCTGTGTAGATCTTGACACGGCTTTCATTCCCGGTCGCTGTGTCACGGCATTGACTCGACCTTTTATGTGCCGTTAAAAGTTTGACAAATAATGTGACAAATAGAAATATCGTAGATGCTTCCAAAAATAATTCCAAAATTAGTATGGTGTGTGGGAGCAATCTCTAGTGTTTAACGCCCGTTTATACTACACGCAGCACCGCAAGCGGTGACACTGATGATACTTGAGATGAAGTCGGAGCACCGATGGAATGAGATGACAGAGGAAGCCGGAGATCCTGAGAAAACCCGCCCCAGCACCGTGTTTTCTACCATGAATCTCACTTTGCCGGCGCCTGGGATCGAGGCTTCCTTGTTCAGAGTAGAGCTATCTAACCACTGAGCCACGGCCGATATATCGGGGGAAAATATTTCACTCTAATACATTTACAGTTGAGAAGAAAAAACAGTTTTAAATTATATATGGTAGGATGATATTTGATTTGATATTTATTTGTGCATAAGAAAGTAATTTACAGGCGTGGTACAGAGAAACCTTTTTGTTTTCATACTATCCTTCCTTAACCTATGTACAAAAATTGAGTGACTACCTTCTTTCACCCCTCAGCCAGCTTGGCATAACAGTCTTTTGCTGCACTGAGGGGCTACCTGTGTCCCTTACTTTTCCCTGCAAAATCCTTCCTCCCCCCTTCTTAACATTTGCTTCTAACTATCCTCAACCATTTATCTTTCATTTTACCAAGAGATGTTTATTCCTATTCCGTTGCTTCCCTGTCAGCATTCTTATTGTTAAAATTTTACCCTCAACTTCCTCCCATTTTTTCTCCCATGCCTCCTTCCTCCAATTCTCAACTCCTTCACATCTTACTGCGTAATGCTCTATACTTTCTCCCCCCCCCCCACATAATTCATATATTCCTACCTCACTCCACTGTAATCCTTTCATAAATATTGTACCTGTTCTCATCCATGCTAATCCCTCCCTTTCAGTCCTACTACAGTTGTCTATATAACCTTCTCTTCCTCAGTCCGCAACACAATTTATGTAATTTTAACTCCTATAGCTCAAAGTGAGCTTAGAACTATGGGTGCATTCAAAAACATGAGTTTAAAGTTTTGTTTTAATTCAATATTCATCTCGTGAGTTTTACTTAACAGCATTAATTTCTGCAGCATGAGTTATCCATCTATAGTTTGCTATCTTGTAATGGGGTTGTATACTTAGTGCTCATAAGTTCAAATAAAAATCCAGCTGCAAACGGATGACTGCAGGATCTGCAGAAATTGACGTTTATTTACATTGTATGCATCAAATTTCTGAATCCTGTATTTTTGGGCACTCCATAATTTTTAAGCAGCAAATATTTATAAATAGAACGATACCTTGTATGCAAAATAATATAAATGGATTAACTTTGATTTCAGACTGTTTTTAACGTCATAAATTGTTTCGTGAGACCAGATTTCCTCTTTGACCTCCGGTGGAGAGATGGTTTCGCATGGTTGCACAGAACGCGTTGCAAATCATATCTGTACATCGCATTTATCCCAAGGCACACTATTTCACAATGTTAGCAGAAGATTTAAGATCTAAACTATGTGTTTCGTCACGATTAGTTTGTTTTATGCATTGCATGTGATACATACATCGTCTGCAAGAAAAATTATCATGCATCTACAACTCTTATCGCGATCAGATTAATACACATTCACAAGACCTAAGGTAAGTGCAACAGTTCTGTTCCTATCCGTTGATGTTATCTCGAAACTGTGTGTCGAAGTCTTTATGCAATCATCTATATATAAAGTCGAATATTCATTCAGATAGCTTTCTAGAAAGATCGAGATAAAAACTGATACGAAGCTCAAATGTTCAACACATTTGTAATAATTGTGTAATGTTATTTCGCTTTATTGCGTACTACGAGGCTGTTCAATAAAGAAGGATCATAATATTTTTACGGTCATCATTTTTCACTCTAAAATTCATCCTTATTATATTCTGTTAGCCTAATATGAAACAAACACGCTGTAGTAGTTTCATGGTTGCTACTCCTGGTTTCCGCCTGTGAGAACCAGGTAAGTTCAGACATGTCTAGTATCGCCTACCGCTGCAATAGAGGTAACATGCAGTTAAAGTTGATGCTAGAGGAAGATCCGGAGTCTCTTTCAAACGTAATCACTGCTGATGGAACTTGGCTACTTCATTTTGATCCTGAGAGGAAACAGTAAAGCTCAGTGTGGAAATCTCCATCATCACCAACCCCCAAAAAGCAAAAGTAATTGCTTCTGCTGGGAAAGTTATGGTCATATCATTCTTTAATATTCTTGGAATGGTTTATCAGCATGTACCTGCACACACATCAGTAACTGGACAATACTACAGGGATGTCCCGAAAACATTTCAAGTCCATATCAGGTGCAAAAGACCACATTTCCGTGAAGCAGGATGGATGCTGCACCACGATAATGCGAGGCCGCATAATGCATATGTTGCGTGAAGTGCATGCCTTACCCTCTCTATACTCCGTATTTAGCCTCATGTGACATTTTCTATTCCCTAACTTGAAGAAACGCCTTCCTGGAATGCATTATCCATCATCAGAAGCAGTGGTGAAGGCTGCGGAGGTGATTTTTGAAGGATCTCTCAAAAATGGTTTCCAGCATCACTTTGAAGACTGGCAGAAATGCTGGGACAAGTGCATCGCATTCAGGGGAGACTATTTTGAGAAGAGCCATCAAAATTGTGAGATGAGTAAAGGTACGTTGTCAAAAAAAAAAAAAAAAAAAAAAAAAAAAAAAGTTGTGATCATTCTGTATTGAACAGCCCTCATATATGCATATCAGGCATAGAAATGCTTAAGAAATTAGCCTCAAATTATTTATGTTAAAACCAAATATTGCACCGCTGTAATAGGCAATTTTAATAAATTTATATGTTAAGGAACTTAACTAACATTACGTAACAGATATAAATTTGTATTTATATCTTAGAGTTATTTTTGCGCTTACTGAATGCATTTAGTGAAATTAAAAGAAAGTCTCACTGACTGGCGGGTAAATACCGCTGTGGCGGCTGTAGGGATTGTGGAAGGTTTATCTGCAACCTCTCAGTTTGTAGCTTTATTTCCCTGCGTCATGGCTTTAATGTTCAAAATTCCCCAATTTTAATGTATATCCTCCTTTCTGTTGTATGGCTCATTTGGTTTAAGTACGCGGGTTCAAATCTGGCCCACGCTTTTCTGTTTCTAGTATGTTTAAGCGGCACTCCCAAATCAGTAAGTTTACTGGCTCTCAGAACAATTTAAATGAATGACTTAGGCAAGATCATGATTTTAAAACTAATGTATCACAAAGGTTGTTTAGAAAACGACGTAACAGTGACACAGTACCTCCTTTTAACATATTTAACCGTGTTAAAATTACTAACATTAGGCAAATTGAAAATAACCCCTAGACAAGTTTTCAGTGTTTTCAGTATTAACTTTTCCTCAGCAGTATTATCTAAACCATATAAAAGAACAGTATTATCTGGATCCTATTACAGTTCATTAACCGTCATTTAGAATTTTGGGTTGATTTTCTAAGAGTAAACATTAACCAAGTCAGAGTTTAGCAGTTAAGAAGCATCAACTTTCAAACTGTACCGTGCGTTCCCTGAGCGACCGGACCGCCCAGCGGCGGCTCCATAATGGGTAGCGGCCGGCGTGTTCTCCGCCAGAATTACACCTAAAGGACCGGCAGGTAGGATGCACAGAACTCTTAACTACTGTACTAATTTACACTAGGCTTACGTGAAATCACAATTGATGTTGATAAACATGACCTTCAACGCGAATACATTTGTTAATTCTCCGAAAACAGTTCTGGTTCACTAGCACAAATTCGTCTTGCCTGATTGCCTGTATTTCTCTCTTGATGTTGTCCTTCAATTCTTGTAACGTGTACGGGTTGGATGCGTACACTTTATTCTTTATCGTTCCCCATAAATAAAAATCATATGAATTCAGAAGAACGAGATGACTACAATTCTCGACTAATTATTCTGTCCCAATACGCACTGCTAAATTCATGCATAGAATTCGCAACAATGTACACTGTAGCTGAGTCCTGCTGAAACCACTCAATCGTTCATCTCATGTTAGTTTCGGAAAAAATTATTTAAAATGCAATTTACATAAACGTGTGAATCAACTGTTGTGTCAACAAATATGGGGCCGATAATTCTACGCGCATGTACTGCACACCAAAACCCAACTTTTCCAGCGTGGCGAACACGCACGCAGAACTCTTTCCCTTACCACAGATCTAATTCGACTGACACGGGAGTAGTAGAGTGCGACAGGCGGCAGGCGCGCCACTCGTTAGCCAGCCCAACGCTGCCGTGAAGCGGTCCTGTCGTTCAGGGAACGGACGGTAGATGAGTTGTGTGCATATCTGATATAAAGCTTGCCAGAGTACTCTCACTCCATAGAAATATAAGAAGTGCTATTGGCAGATAACGGGATAGTTCCTGAGGTCACTTTTCTCCCATATATGTCCCAAATATCCCAGAACTATGTAAACCCTTTGCGTAGTCTGCAGTTTTTCCACTAAATGTTGTTGTAAGGCAGTTATATTAATTTTTGTTTTAAGATTATATTCATTTCTATCAAATTGATATGGTGAGCTGACTTGAGTAATGTTTAAATAAAACTACATTGGTGGGGAATTACAAGGTATTAATGCATCTATTATTAACGTGTTATTAGTGCGTAATTTCTATTCACATTGGTGTTTCTCTAGTTTAGTAATGACATTAATATAAGTATATTTATAATGTTCATTGGAAACGTCAATGAGAAACGTGTTATTGTGGAAGCTTTTAATGCTGATTAAATTTTGCGGATTAAATTATCACATTTTTCTGTTACCTGTAGAGAGTAGAATAATATTGGTACGCCATTTGAAATCACAAAGCCTTCCTGGACTGTATAATTCGATTGAGAAGCTTTACGTAAAATAAAAGGCAGGCCTCTTAAGTTATTTTTATCTTCACTAGATAACCTTACACCTGAAATATCATATTAGCTTCTAACAATCACAGGTCCTATAAAATACATTACCAAATTTATCCTCCTCAAGCTATCTGAATAAATAAAAGCAAACAAAAGGGTTTTCCTGTAAAACCGGTTTTATTGGGCCGTAATAAAGAGAGTAAGTGATGTTTCCCTCGATAATTGTAGCCAAAGGATAAAATTATATCAGTTTCAAGTGTAAAGCCGTGGCGATATAAGCATATTAAATGCTTCAACACCATATTGCCTAATTCTTTGTTGTTTAGCCCACACGCATTTTAATGAGGACCGTGAAACCGGAGAACCTGTCTCTTTAAACGTGCAAGCCATAGTAAAATCTTGGGACCATCGTAAAATCTGCTGATACGGCGTCTCAACGTGTGCAGTGGAGGCGATGATGTTTCATTTAGGTGCAGTCCTTTATGAAGTCTCACTGCAAATATGCTTTCATGCTTAATAGGTTCCCGCCTCAAGGTGTGAGGCCACAATAAACAATTCTCTATTTTAATAGTACAAATCTTTCTGCACTTAGGTTTACTCTTCTCCAAATAAAAATGCATTTGTATGAGCATTATTAAGTATAAATATGCTTCAGTCATTCCATGCAGTTAACCCACACTTCCTTAAAAGTGTGAAAGCAAAACTTGTTCCTCCCATTTTTTATATTTCATACTGTTTTATCGTGCCGTTATAAGTTTATCAAGTGGCAAATGTTTCCTGGACGGATAGTAGTTAAAGCTTGGGTCAGTGTAAATAACCTTCCTCCAAAGAATTTCTTTCGAGATGTCTTCGCTTTTATAGCTGACAGTTACACAGCAATTACAAGCAGAACTGAAGTTGCAACATTTTCTTTGGTGCATCCTAGTAACCTAGACCGTTCCCTTGCAGTTAGAACTGAACATAACGTGACAATAACCACTGCAGAGATAGTAGTGTGTGAGAAGTGCTTGGCACTCAAATACTGCCATATTGGTACACATAGATATAGGTATACATTATATAATGAAAATAGATACCTTGCATCGGGACCTGGATAAGAATTTTTCCGTGGTTTTCCCTTATCCTGAAAAACGAATGTCGAGTAACTCTAAGCTCCATGTACCACGGACTCATTAGAGCACCATTTCACCCATTTCATTCATCGTCCGAAATGACTAAACGTTGGAGGGGGCGCCCGCTTCGGTAGCGTAGATGGTAGCGTGTCTGCCTCACGTTCAAGAGGTCCCGAGTTCGAGTCTCGCTTACGGTGAGTTATCTGGATAAGGGGTTTTTCGGGGTTTTCCCCCCACACACACACTGGAATACTGACCAAAAATACTTCAAGATAGATAATAAAAAAACTTATTGATTTGGTCATGCATAAAATAACTTAAAAGGGTATTGTAGTATTGTAAATCTGCTTTTAAACCTAGCTTTTATGTTGACAATTACATTTTATAAGTTAATGGTGCTTAATATTTTAATATATTATGTTATACATCCTGTAAAATCGCTAATCTATACCTGGATATTTTACGCTAATTAGATCTATAAGCTCCTTTTGACATCACTTCATTTGATTTGAGCAAACTGAAGGAGCAATAATTTTGGAAAATTCTGTACAATTGAAAACATTAAAATGGTAAAAATGTTTTAAAATTTTAAGTAGCATTCGAAAATATATTGCGTCTTATTGAACCAATAAAGTTATCAAAGTTATTCTGAAATATGTTATTCTTTAACGTGTTGTTAAAGTCTTCGATGTTTTACATTATCTTCGACTGGTTTAATTAGACATCGCTAACCTTTACTTGGTAGATTGTTTTGGAATTTTAACCAACATTGGTATCCCTTATTTTATTCAAGTCTATTAAAAAGGCCCCTTCGCGTTCACACAAATACACACACCAGGCGCGGCTTTGGGCGCGTTCTGTACTGTGTTGGCAACATGAGTTGGTGCGGAATATACGGCTTCTACGAAACGAAACCGTAGCCATGGTAACCAGCAATGTATTCTACCCCTCCAACCTCTCCTCATGCACCGCATCTATTACGGTCACCTTGGCCTTTTAATAACGAATCACTAGTGGGAACGTAAGCTAGCTGCATTATCGACGCGCGGGTGCCAAGAGGGCGGCGCTATTTCAAAATATAATTTGGAGAACTTTTGTAAATGAAAAATAAATAATAGAACGTAAAACATAACTATGTAAGTTATTCAGAAACAAGTAGGTGACTCGGCGATTCAAACGCATCAAGGAAGAACCGCCCTGACACACTCACCCACAAGCGTCTTACCGGTAAAAGTCAAGTTGCTTAGTCGGGCCCCGCGACAAGTTTCGGACTCCACCTGCCGGAAGATAAACTGTTCGGTCAGTACTTTTAAACCCAGGCCTCTAGTTCACGTCGAGGGTTAATATAAAAAGGAGATTAAAAATAATCCATAAATAATTTATCACATAATATAATTTTATCTCCCAAATTATTTATTCATTTGTTAATTATTTACGCATATTAGCTGAGTCCATCTATTGTAATAACTGAGATATTTTTTAAGGTTTGTCAATATACATATGTTAATAAGAGAGGAAAAGTAACACATCAGAGTGGCATATTGGTAATCGTGTTCAGCCTGGGTTGCTGAGTTTTCCTAATGTAATTCAAGATTCCTGTTTTATCTTATAATAGAAACAGGGGTATAAGTATGTACAATAATACCTTACTTTTTCACAAATTAATACACAATTTCTGAAAAAAGAAACTTTACTTTGCAATAATAAATATTATAGACCACTGAAGCCCAAACAGGTCTTTTATATGCTAATGACGTCACCTGGATCTCTAACCCACCTCCTTCGTTTTGTACATGTAGCATTTCCCTTCATTTAAATAACGATTTTGTATCTATTGAACAACTGATTATCTGGCATAATGGAAGTAAAACAAATAATATTCTTAAAGCTATCTCTTTTTCACTAGAACAGTGCGTGCCAACATTTTGAAAACATTTGGATAAAAACTATAATACTCGGAATTTCTATACGTACACACAAATAAACAAAATATTGATATATTCACTTTTGATTAAAAATAATAGTTAATAATAGTTACTTCCACTTGGGAGAATATAATACACAACTGGGAGATTACATTACACTGTTTAAATCTCAGAGAAAATGTTGGTTGTGTCTTCCACCAGCATCTTAACATGTTTGCACTCGTCTCACCATATTCTCTGAAGTTTTACGGAGAGTATCCTCGCCAATGTTATTTATTTCGGTTCGAATGCATTCCTTGAGAACATCAATTGTTCGTGGCCTATTCTTGAACACTCTACTTTTTAGATACCCCCACAAGAAAAAATCCGGTGAGGTTAGGTCAGGGGATTTGGGGGACCGCAGACCTTTTGAGATTTTTCGATTATCAAAGAAACTGTTTACAAGTTCCATGGTGTCATTAGATGTGTGACACGTTGCTCCATCTTGCTGGAAATAACCTTCTCTCAATTCGATATATTCCAGCTTCTCCATATGTATTGAAGTTACCCATATAAACATCAGTCTCTACAGTCGTATCAAAGAAAATTGTCAACAACTGTCAGGGCCCGCCTCGGTAGCGTAGATGGTAGCGTGTCTGCCCCACGTTCAAGAGGTCCCGAGTTCGAATCTCGGTCACCGTGAGTTATCTGGTTTTTCCGGGGTTTTCCCTTATCCTTCAAGACAAATATCAAGTAGCTCTAAGCTCCATGGACCCTGGACTAATTTGAACACCATTTCACCCAGTTCATTCACCATCCGATATGTCTTAACGTTGGAGGACATAAAAAAAACAAAAAAAACTAAGTGTTGTACAATTCACCCAGAGCTACTGAGACCATTGAAACATGGAGTGATCCAGGTTTGTATTGAATGCACTGTATGTTTCCCAAAAGAGAGATACTCTACAAGGGCTGCCCAGCAACGTTAACTTTTACATTATCTTTGTCATGCATAATTTGATATTTTAATCGCTGCAACAAAATGACTGGTGTAATTTAGCAAAACATCATTATTGTTTAGTCTGCAAAGAGTATCAAGGAGGAGCCTGAATAACGCAATACACAGTGACTGGACAGCACGAGCGAGATGCGGGTAATCAGCAGAAACGCCCTATATGGATGTTTGTCCTTCCTTAAAGGCGCGTGTCGGTTGGCACAACTGAATTACACTACAGCTTTTATTAGAAGTCAAACGTTTTATGCTGTGACCACTACCCACAGTTGTGTTTAATGAAGTTTCATCAAAATTCATGAAATTCATGGGATTGTTTACGAGTGCGCCTGCCAACGCAGATGCTACCAGGAGGTCGCCATTCAGGCCCTTATTTGCTAGATACCGTATTATTCGCTGAAGACCCTTTGAACTTTACCAAGCCCACTTAAATACATGTTAACGGGGACATTTTTGATTTCATTGTTAACATATGGATGGAATTAGACGATCAGGCAGGCATGTGATTACACACCTACTGCATGACCGGAGAGCTACGCCCTGCCAGGAAGATGCTCTTACGAACACTCCAAAACATAATGATAATAAAGTCCGTTAAGATATATAAATTAACTCTAATTACTGTCTAAACGTCATTCCATTTGCTGGCTCTGTCTTTAGTGGATACAAATTAATTCTTTATTGCACATTTAATACGCTAATACACAGTCTAATCAAATTTACTGAAGAGATGCCCATATCATCAAGAACCGAAATGTTACGAATTTATCTGATGAAACTGATGACCTCGAAAACGACTTCCTAGAGATATTTCAGGAATAAAATGTAAATTACACCTATACTAATTATTTTCTTGCATGTATTAAAGTATTTACCACTGTATCAGCTTCAGATGACAGAACATTAAATGAAAGAACAATTGAATGTGTTACAACATACTTAAACAATGCTACCAACAATGGTAATGAGAAAGTAATGTACTTAAAATTTATTTAATTTATAAGGGCACAAACAGTACAATTTGTTATAAAATAATACAAATATAATTAATTTGCAAATTAACAGCATTTTAATGTGCGCCATTTAAAAATCTAATTTTCAAAGTTGGAAGTTTAATGTTTCATTTGGCTTTTGGTAACAGAAGTTGGTGAATGGAGTACAGGACGTCCGAAAATGGCAACCACGGAAGCAAATTATAAAATAAACAACCGAGGCAATGATAAACATTATTTGTGAAAATTAAACGCGCGGCACATGTATAAAATATTAATTTAAAAATGGAAAGTGTCATTTTTGGGTTTGTTTTAGTTAAGCTGAACTAAGAAAAAATTTAATAGATATTAACACACTGTTTATTGTAATAAATATGCAAACATTCCGTAATGTCACTGACGTATCAAAACAAACGTTGCATTTACACACGATTAAGAGGACAGCAGTGTAGTCCATTTTACAATTCGTGCACCTTACTTCAGTGGATTGCATTGTACTGAATGACTGAGTACAGGGACGAGAATGACAATGACGGAGATATAACCGGTACTCAATATGAAATCTACAACCCACTCCTATCTCACTCGCGAGCTCCAGCCACTGGAATCCAACCCCAAAATTGCATTGGGGAGACGTGAGTGGTGTAACCATTCACTATAGTGAGGTTCAAGAGGTCCCAAATTCGAATCTTCTTCAGGGTTTCGGGGTTTTCCTTGGCCTTGAAAAATGAATGTGAGGTCAACGGACCCTGGGCTAATTTGATATTCATTTCATCTACTGCGTTCATTATGACTTAACGTTGGAGGACGTAAATGTAAAAACAGAATCACTATGGCGCCTTCTTTTCCAAAATAAGATGAAGATATATTTAACTATACCTAGCTATTATATAATAACTGACCAAACAATTTATGAAATTCAAAATTAGTTTCTTAAAAAACTGTTAGAAGTACTACAAAAGAACCTTACTGGGCCAGAAAACATGGACACGTGCACTCATAAAGGCGAATGGTTTGCAAAAAATGATTTTTATTAATGGGACCACAAACGTGCAGCTCCTTTTTCTACTTAGGATGTACATACGAGATAAATTAAAAATAAAGGAAAATTAGCACGATTTTGACTTGCGGGTGTGAAGTGTAACTTTTAAATGCAGCTACATATTATAAAATGAAATAATAATTAAAAACTTTTACAATAAACCATACTTTAGCATCCATAAATCATATAAGTAAATCTAGGAGCTTTAGCAAGGAGGATTAACTAAGGAAGGATTGACTAATTCTCTCAACTAGTGTTTAATAGAAAGTAACCTTTCTAGAGTTAATTTTCCTCTGCACAGTTTTCTACGAAATACTTATTATACACACTGTTAATTGCAGGTACTAAGGGTTGAAGTATTCCCAAGCAACAAGTAACCTTTAAGGCATTAGATATACGGCTTATTTAATAGTAGCTTTACAGTCATACTGTAATATACTATATATAATAGTATATAATATATACTTTCAGGAAAAAGCGCAGTGAAACAGGTATGGGAATGCAAGGGATTATAAAAGGGGTGAGAATTAGGTAGGGGAAATCGAGATGTTGGGGCATATCAGCAAAGTGGCTATTATGGGTAAACTGCAGGAAGGAAAGAATAAAATTTGACCGTGTGAGGTAGAGGAAAAGATATGAGAAAATATGATACGGTTGTATCAATTGCAGAAGGGGAACATAGAATGGAGTTGTGAGAAACTAAGGGTAGTATTTGATAACCTGTTAAGAAGTGATAGGCAAGGAAGGATTGGAAAAAAGGCTAGTGAAGTTAAATAATTTGTAATAGGGAAAAGGGGAACCTGAAATGGGGTAATGTGCAACTGACAAATATTGAATATTGAGGTTAATAGAATACAGATCCTTTGAAGTTGAAACAAGTGATAATAGTTTATAGGGAAAGACAAAAATGTAACGAATAGGAAAAACCAATATAGGATAAAAAGTAAATGGAAAGCAATGGCTTTTGAAAGGTACAAGCACGTATGAAGTATTGAATTCTATTGAACGGCTACCTTGTTAGTAAAGGGGCCAGGCCCCAACTCAAGATGTATTTTTTAGTGCTCAATAAATCATATACGGCAATAGCACAGTTAATCTCTTCGGATTTTCTGAAGTCTAGGCTCCAAGAGTTCTGTGCTTTTGAGAGAAAACCAATCTCCCCTCTCACAATTTGCAACTTTTTAGAACCAGGAATCAGTTTCTGGAAAACTAGGTAGATGACCTAAAGTGTGTGGAAATTTTACAGATGTCCAACTGTGCGACGTCACTACATGGAAATGACGTAATACCAATTTTTAGCACACATACCAAATGTACTTTAAAATGGTACCTACCAGTTTTGTGTTTCAATGAAAACAGATTACAAACTCTATGTTTTTAACTGTGCAAATTAAAAATGTAATTTATCAGGTCATCTAATGATTATGCACTCATTAGACTACTATGGCAGGAACTGTTTTCTATATCTAATATAAGCACGGCAGTAGCAAAACTATTTATATAAATAAAGGCATGAAAGTAAGTACACGCCCAACTAGCATACATTTTTTATAACAAGCACAGAAGTTAATCATAGCTTCAAGGGTGTTCAGCCGCATCATGATTAAAAATGCCGAGCACGGATGTGTTTAGGAAAATATCAGTTGCAAACTTCGCGAACAAGAACATTTTAAGATGAGCTAAATTCACGTGGCTTTTAAACCAAGCAAGTGGATAATGCAAGACTCCATTTTGAGTGTGGTGAGTGCACCTGTCTTTAAAAAATATTCTGAAAGGAGATGCTACAGTAAAAATGCCTAACTGCAGTTAATTGCTTGATACTGTCTACTTAAAAGCATTCCATATGTTTTAATCATTACATTTCACCATGAATGTTTCTCTCCACTTCACATTGCCATTTTTTATGATTAATAAGACAATTTTGTATGTAATACAAAATGAATTTCCATTTTTAATTTTGCAAAAACTGGAAGAAAATCATAACATCGAGGCATTGTTGTAGTATAACAGTGGAAAAATGTAACCGTCTATATTATGCATATACGATTATAGTATGAAATTTGGAGCGAGGAAAGTTAAAAGTTGATAAGAATCAGGTAAGAAACATTTTTAGATTAAATTATTGCACCAGTAGGGCTTTCGATTACTTATTACTCTCTTAAAGTTCACATGTAGCTATTTCAAGACTCTGTTTCAAGAATGGTTGCTAGGCATTCACTTTTCTTTTTAAGTTTAACGCCCTTTAACCATTTCAAGGTCATTTCAAGGATGAAAGAATGAAAAGGATGAAGGGATGCTTAAAGTTACCCAACCGTTTTCTCTCAGAGTGAGGGAACATTCCGGAGAAAATCTTCATTTTCTTAATTCACACTGAGATTTTAGCTCGGGATTGTTGAGTGTCAGGCAAGGCACTAATTATTATCATTGAGTAAAAGAATACAACCAAAGATAGTCTTACTAATGATTCAGACATATCTGTTCTGTGGATTTGGTTTTAGCTGTTTTTAACCTAGCTTTAGTGCTTTCGACCGCTGACTATTGTTTCTGTACATATCAGAGGAAGCATATTTTCGTAATGCTGTGATTATAAAACTTTTAACTTCCGAAAGAAAATAGCCAATAATACAGGAGTTTGAATAGCGCGAATGCTTCAAAATAATCAACAGGTAAAGTAAGTTTCCACCTACTAGGTGTGAAACCTAGATGTGCAAAATGTAACTTGTACTTTTATTCAGAAGAACAAAAAGTTACAAATGGCCATTTGAAATCCTATGTTTGCTGAAATCAACGAGTTTGAATTGGTAATATAAACATTAAAAGTATAGTTTGAAATTGTGGAAACGTTGAGTCAGACTGAAAAATTCAATGCCATAGCCGGGATTTGAACCACGGATCTTCTGGTTTCCGTCCAGCCGCACTACCATTGTGCTACTATGGCCAACGTGCCGATATGACATTAAATTCTCCAACTGACTCGTATTTTCCCGGTAAACCACTTAGGAGTTCTCATAAACACATGAGACAACTACCTTAATGGCGACTTACTACATGTAAGTACTTTAAGGCCCGGGCTTTATAGTTAACCACTATTAGGTTAATTAATGGAAATTAATTATAATTAATTAATTTCCATTAATTAACCTAATAGTGGTTAACTATAAAGCCCGGGCCTTAAAGTACTTACATGTAGTAAGTCGCCATTAAGGTAGTTGTCTCATGTGTTTATGAGAACTCCTAAGTGGTTTACCGGGAAAATACGAGTCAGTTGGAGAATTTAATGTCATATCGGCACGTTGGCCATAGTAGCACAATGGTAGTGCGGCTGGACGGAAACCAGAAGATCCGTGGTTCAAATCCCGGCTATGGCATTGAATTTTTCAGTCTGACTCAACGTTTCCACAATTTAGCCTACACACGGCCAGTGTGAAAGAATAATTAATTTCCATATAGTTTGAAACTTTCCTTTAACGCGACCTTCGAAAACCATACAACTAAGATAACTCCACAGTAGGGTTAAGCAACGGTCATTTTTTTAAAAAGTGGCCGTTTGAGAAAAATATAAATATTTAGAAAATTAAAACTAATAACAAGAATATTAGCTCCACAAAAAAGTTTATTGTTAGAAAATTCAAGATACACATTCAATTGGTTATGAAGGTATATTAAATATTAGTAATGTAACCAAACTTAGAGTCGTTTGTAAGAACGTCAATATTCTCAAAAATGTTTGAGTCAGAGGTAGTTAAGAATAGTAAAGCTTTTTTTTTTCACATCCATGGACGATTTTGTTTTTTATTTGTTTGTAATTTACGTCCTCCAACGTTAAGTCATATCGGACGATGCATGGAATGGGTTATATGATGCTCAAATGAGCCCAGAGTCCATAGAGCTTGGAGTTACCCAACATTCGTCTTTTAGGATAAGGGAAAACCCCGAAAAAGCCTTATCCAGGTAACTCACCCTGACCGAGATTCGAACTCGGGACCTCTTGAACGTGAGGCACGCTACCACCACGCTACCGATGTGGGCTCCTTGGACGATGCAGAATTTAAATACCAAGTTTGATATTTAACCATTCTTCGGTTTTCAGCTATGCAGTTCACATATACACACATAGACACACACACCATTTTTTTAAAATAAAACGCCTCTTTTGGATTCAGTGAGCATCAAAACACTATTTCCGTAATACTGGAATGTAAACTACAGCTAAAAAGTTTTTGAACAGCTTTTTTTCTGCAATTAATTTGGGTATAAGGCCAAACAAAGCAAACGTCATATTATAAATGGTATAATTCCATGGACACATACTTGAAATTTAGTACGTTACCTTTTATTTATCAATTATGTTCATTTTGAAAATTTATCATTTGTTAACCCTTATAGGAACACTTACCCTAATGCTGTTTTGGATGACATAGTATGTCTTGAATTCCCTAGATGTTCACAGACGTTCTCTAAATAGGAATTGGCTGTAAACAGCATTTTATTACTTCATAAGCAGGTGAATGATACATTTTGTTGTTTAAATGTGGGTAAAAGAAGGGAGTTTTCAGCAGAATACATTTTGCAATAGCCAGCTTACATAAAGCAGAACATACCATGTGTCAAACTGCCACAAAAGAACAAGTTTCATTGGAAGTGTCCATTACACTGTATCCAAAGACGAGACCTAGGTTGACATCGAAAAGTGAGGACAAACATTAAACAGTGACCAGCAGACGTGATTCTTTGAAAACATCACCCATGCTGACAGCGGAACTGAGCCAGTTGAGAGACGAATCTGTGAATATTTCACAGTGAAGAGATGACCTCAGGATGTACATCTGAAAGGTTACATTGCGACAAAGATACCACTATTGAGAGCTGTTAACAAGCGGAAAAGATTACAGTGGGCCAACCGACATGTAAGCTGAACTGTCTTCGGTGTCAAGAGGTGTTGTTTACTGATGGATCTAAGTATGAGCTTCTGGGCTCGAAACTTCGTCAGTTTGTCCGAAGTGTAAAAGTTGAACGCATGTCACCTCAGTGCATATTCCCTACAGTCAAGCAAGGAGGTGGTTCCGGGCTGATATGGGGTTGGTTTTGAAGGGAATATGACTAGTGATATTGTGAAAATAGAAGATATTATGAAAAAGGAGCACTGTCACAACATTCTCCAACTCCATTCCAAACCATCTGGGATGCGGTTGAATGGCAAGGTTTTCATCCTACAGCAGGACAATGACTCCAAGCATACAGCTTTGCTCTGTAGAAGATAGGTTAAACGATTATAAGAGAGACAAGACTTGAAGATCATGGATTGGCCCCCTCAAAGTCCTGACTGCAATCCTTTTGAACTACGATGGGATCATGTGGACGGAGAGGTCAGAAAAAAAAAGCAAGCCACTAATGTAAAGGAAATATGGAATCATGTTCAAAACGTATGGAGATTCACTGACGTACTTAATAGACAGGATGCCCGGAATTTGCAAAGCCGTAATTAAAACAAGGGGAGGATTAGGATTAGGATTCATTACGGAGGGGATTCGGTACTTGGGCCACTATGCTGGGCCCATTGTGCCATGCCACCAAATGGGTCACCCCGGGAGGAAGGATGAGGCGAAGGAGACAGAGGGCGGCCGACCCAAGAAGCCACGACAGTGCAGAGGGAAGTGTCCCTACATTTTACTTAGAGACTTCCTCCAACATGCAAAGACAACGGATACGCTCCCCTACTCCAGGACAGTAACGAGCCTAGCAGCCGAGCCCCAAAGGTCTCAGGCAGTATCCCAAAATGGTCACAGCAGAGGCGCAGAGACCGGCAACCGGTCTACCGGAGGAGAAAGTAGTTTACTGCAGAGCATACCTTCCTGCCATGCACCACCGAGACACCCGCCGACACTTCTATCCTGAAAGAGACGACCAGGTGAGAAATGATATGAAATGATAACGGAGATGAAGTGGAGGGACAGGAAATTCAGAGGATGTAATTAATCTACGCAGCATTCGTCTAGAAATCCGGGAAAGACCCCGAAAAAACCCATGGATCAGGTAGGTGGGCCACGGGAATCGAACCCGGAGCTATCGAATGAAAGCAAGGGGAGCTTACTTTGAAGAAAGCAAAATTTGACATTTATTGCTGATTTTCATTAAATATATTGTTGTGACTACATATTATGTCTCTTTTATTCCATAGTTTCAAGAAATCCTAAAAATCAGGTGTGTTCAGAAACTTTTCAGCGGTAGTGTACCATTACATAATATACTTACTAAAAGTAGCACTGCTACGTAGCAAAAATAAAATTAGTTGATTTTACTTTATTCAAACTCGTTACAAAATGTAGGTACAGTTGCTTAATTATTTTCATAGATTATAAAAGCAAATGTTATTGCCATCTGAGAGATGATGTCGTGAACGTGCCTGGATAATGAAAGTTGGTTAACTAAAGTTAATATTTGGGCAAGTCCATAAACATCATGGTGGGTAGAGTTATCCGTCTTCTTGTTCAGATAGAACAATAGCTAGTCTTGCAACCTGCCCACTCAACTGTGATTTCTACCTCCCTCGCTACCAATTCAAGCTTCAACAAAAAGTTCGAATCGAGCATATGTGTATAGTAACGGACTCTAAATGTTATCTGCTTACAACTGAATATGCAAATTTAGTGTTTGAAACATCCTTAAATATTAGCTTCATTGTTTCTACTGAAACAAGGGTATAAATTTTACAACGTCGGTTCCTAACCCATTTTGTGACTAGGTTACTTTGGGCTATATAAACATGAATTTTTAAATATATGTAATGTTACAATCTATCTCTTATCGTTCATTACAGTGCCCACAAACTCTTCTTAAAAAGCTTATTTTCTATCTGCTGTATGTTAATCAGATAAACATTTGCAGAAATACTGGAAATTAATTATTCTTTCACACTAGCCGTGTGTAGGACGCACTATGAGAGGGTAGAGCCAGACTGAAAAATTCAGTGCTATAGCTGGGTTTTGAACCACGGATCTTCTGGTCTCTGTCCAGCCACTCTAAACCATTGAGCTACTATAACCAACGTGCCAACATGACAACAACAGGAGTCAGAAATTTAATGTCATGTTGGCACGTTGGCCATAGTAGCTCAATGGCTCAGAGCGGCTGGATGGAGACCAGCAGATTCGTCCTAATCCTGGCTATGGCATTGAATTTTTCAGTTAGATTCTACCTTTCCATACTTTAGCCTACACACGGCCAGTGTGCCCGCCTCGGTAGTGTGGTGGTAGAGTGTCTGCCTCACGTTCAAGAGGTCCCGAGTTTGAATCTCGGTCAGGGTGGGTTACCTGGATAAGGGTTTTCCGGGGTTTTCCCTTATCCTGAAATACGAATGTCGGGTAACTCTAAGTTCTATAGACCCTGGACGCTGGACTCATTTGAGCATCATTTCACCCATTCCATTCATCGTCCGATATGACTTAACGTTGGAAGACGTAAATTACACAACAACAACAACAACAACAACAACAAAAACCGGCCAGTGTGAAAGAACAGTTAATTTCCATTAATTGGCCCATTAAGGTAGCTGTCTCATGTATTTATGAGAACTCCTTGTGGTTTACCGGGAGAAACACGAATCAGTTGGAGAATTTAATGTCATGTTTTCACGTTGGCCATAGTAGCTCAAGGGTTTAGAGCAGCTGGACGGAGACCAGAAGATCCGTGGTTCAAATCCCGGCTATGGCATTGAATTTTTCAGTCTGGCTCCACCCTTTCATTTGCAGAATTGGTTTAACACATTTCGTTGTGCATAGATAAAAGAGCGATAGATAACTCCCATCACATGTTCAAAGCCACATCATATGCTGCCCTTGAAAACACATAATTGTTGTATGACATTAAATGAATTATGTTCTCTTTGAAACAAAACAACGAAGCATTGTAATCTTCAAACTACTCGTATAATGGGTATGTGCAAAATGACTGATCTCACAAATAAGTTCTTTTTTTAAAAATTTACTGTGCCTTGAAGTAAAGCATGTTCTCTGTACATTATGGAATATTCCTCCGGAATGGAGAGGACTTATAAAGCTAGTCACACAAATTGAAAATATACAGTTTATTTTTAGATGTCCTAATGTTTGTGGTGCTTTTCAAAATCGTTACCACTTTTTTATAAAATTGAATATATAATTGTTTAAATATAAAGTGTAGTTCGACATGGGGAAGTGCTCTTAAACAATCTTGGAATATAGTGAATCATAATAGGCAGTTTGATATTCATTCCAGTTTTTTATGTGTTATGTTTTGCAGCACACATTCATAAACAGAGAGAGAGAGAGAGAGAGAGAGAGAGAGAGAGAGAGAGAGAGAGAGAGAGAGAGAGAGAGAGAGAGAGAGAGAGAGAGAGAGAGAGAGAGAGAGAGAGAATAAAAAGTGAACTTTATTTAACATAATTGTACATGAGGATACGAAACTAATAAAAATAATTTATTACTCAATTAATGATTACATATATATAGCAAAATTTATAGTACCTCCTCGTCCCTTAGTAGGTATAAAATGTTTTTATTTAGAATCTAAAATTCAAGTTTGATGGGATATTGCTGAGAAGAAACTATCAGCTAACTATGAATATTCTAGAAATAATTTTTAATCAAATAGAAACAGAGAAACATAACAAATGACAAAGAATAAAGCAATAAAACATTCATAATCCAGTTTATAGATTTTTAAGATAACTTAGCTGTTAAGATAATCTTAACTTTATTTCTGTATGTTTTGCAAGATTTCCAATATTGTGTTCCACAAATTAACTTTATCGCCTTCCTCAAAACATTTAAATGATGAACATTATAAAATAATGGAAATAATAATTTCTTCCAAACTAGCCGTCTGTAGGCTGTAACAGTACTTTTTGGTTGTGTTTGAGGTATGAAAGGTTTATAAATTTATAAGGGCTGGTTATGTAAATGTATTTAATAATTTAAATATATAAAAATGTATGTAGTTGTGTGATTGGCCGAAGTAGTAGTGGTGTGACGTGGTATGACGTGATGTGGTGACGTACCAGTGGATCGGCCAATCACAAAATAAAGTGGAAGTAACTATAGTGACAAGAAAATCAGGAGTCTTGAGAAAAGTGTTATGATCTTCAGTCGTGTTTCATGACGATGTAAAGATGTTGCGGTGAATATAATTGTAAAGGAAAGTTAATAACATTCAAGACGTTTTATTCGATATTTGTAATAGGAACGAGTGAATCGTAGTTCATATTATACAATTAAATAATATATTACGAAATCGGAGTCATATAAATTTTATTTCTGTCACCAAAAATCCACATCCACACCTGAGAAAAGATCTCTTGACTCTTATTTAATCAAAACTTGACCTGGATCTTCTAAAAAGTTGGCGTGCTTCCTATCTGCTGCGAGTGGAGAACAAATATATTCCCGTTACAAGGCTAAGGTTTGGATGAGTAGAGCCAGCCTGAAAAATTCAATACCATAGCCGGGATTTGAACCACGAATCTCCGGCTCTCTAAACCACTGAGATACTATGACCAACATGCTGACATGACATTAAATTCTCCAACTGACGCGTACGTTTCCCAGTAGACCACTAGGGGTTCTCATATGCCATAAGACGGGCACCTTTTGTAGTGACCTACTATGCTGTAAGTACTTAAGTCCAAGGCTTCATAGTTAAACCATTATGTTTAGGCCATGTGTAGGCCAAGGTTTGGATGAGTAGAGCCAGGCTGAAAACTTCGAGTCAGTTGGAGAATTTAATGTCATGTCGGCATGTTGGACATAGTAGCTCAGTGGTTTAGATCAACCGCACGGAGAGCGGGAGATTCGTGGTTCAAATCCCGGCTACGGCATTGAATTTTTCAGTCTGGCTCTACTCATCCAAACCTTATAAAATAACTTTCAGAAGATTTGGATGAAACTACATTAGCAGGCAAGGATTCTGAGGAAAGTAAATGAAAATAGCTTGTAATGTTAGACTATAGAAAATAATTTGTGGAATTATATCCTTTTTCCTTTATTAAGGCTTAATAACCATTTTCCTGAGATCCTCTGCAAACAAACTAAAACAAACTTATGAAGTCATTTCGTTACTCTGACATTACTCACGAAACTATGATTGACTGAAATAAAATATTAGAATAAAACGAGAATATATGGCAGTTTTATTAAATAAAATATTTGAAAATGTATCTAATAACAAATTCATACTGTAGACAAAAAAAGAAAAAACAGTTTGCTGTAACGTGAATAATTGTCAACAAAAGGGGAAAATGAAAAACTCTGAGGCCAGTGCCTCAGCCCCTTTAAAGAGGAAGAAACCGATTCTCTGAAACATGAAATTGTTCACGTCATTCCCTCTCTTCTTGTTCCCATCGAAGCTAATACTTCCTTGAGAACTTGGGATAGACTGTGAAAGAATGACTTCCTGAATTTGACTTTCGTGAATTATTTTGGCTTATGCAATAGTAGTCTGAGTGTCCATAATTCACTGCATTTTGCTTGCAAATGGAGCAGAAAAGCAGAGTTAAAATATTTATCAGCGTGAAGAATTTTCATTGGCGTATATAAATAGAGTTTCTTTCTCACAACTTTACAAGTAGGATCACGACACACTCCTAGAACCCTACAGGGACGTTAAATTATATTAAACGCTTTCCTAAGCACTCCCTGGAACAATTGGAAGCCTTCGTAATCACTAGGCCGGAGGAAACGTTGGAAATGAGTAAGAAACGGGTGCAATCAGATGATGTGATGGGACGTGACGTTTCAAATAGGGAGGATATAAGACACCCTTGGGGTATGGCAATGACTTCACTGTTGTGCGTTAATCAAAATCTCTAGGTGAAGACACTCTTGAGTTATGGTCGACACAGAGATGATTGAATACGTCATCTGCTCCACCCTGTAATCAAAGTGCATTTACGCCTTTCAGAGGTCGTAAATTGGTGTAGGATCAAAGGACGATCTTCCAACGCTGTGATGGGTAATAGCTGGGTGTGATGCAAAATCGAGAGAGCAGATTTTCATTGTGGCCAAAATTTTACTGGTCCTTCTTGCAATCTACAGATCAAGCAAAATTATTTACGTGGCTACGTAGCACTGTTTCTCTAACATTCTCGCAGACTGGGTCATTCCTAGCGTGGAAATGTTTTCTTGATTATAGTGAGTCTAATGATTTCCTGCACCCAACGTAAATATCATGTTTATTAATATCTGCAACTAGTTTTCTTTTTTACAAGATTTGGACGTAAACAGTGAAGCTCCTGCTGCGATATTTTAATAGCACGAAAAAGTAAGGTTTAGTTGTTGATTTAAAATGAGTATTACTTGTTTAATATAGGCGTATTATATTATATTCTGCATTATTTTTCAAAACCTAGCATATTACAACAAAAATAAAGCTTTTAAAAGTTAAGGTAACGCTGCAAGGTTTTCAATAAAAAGTTTACTAGAGTATAGAAATGTGAAATATTTAACATTCCATAAAATCGAAATTCATGGAAATTTTTGCAAACAGTATTAAGTTTACATCTACAATAAGTATTATTAAAACTACAGAGACCAAGAAACATAAACTATGTTCTGTTTCGACTTAGGACAGCATCCAGTGACCATTTTTGAAATGTTCAAACTAAATTAGAGCTTTTTAATCGTACATTCTCAGCTTTGTCTTACCACACAAAACGTTTAATCGAGTGAAATGAATACTTAAGTCTCTACCAATTAGAAGCACCTGAAAATTATAAACAATGAATATTTAACCAGTTAAGTTGATGTTTATTTATATAATACACAAGTCACTTGTTCGATAAATTCTGTAATTTCACAGTTTCCAATAAAAAGAGTGCCTTGAACGTTTCTTACCTCTCTGTCCTTGCTCTTCTTTCATCTTTCGCTTTCTTGGTCTTTCCCTCTCTGTCTCTCTCTCACTCTATACACAAAATATACACATATAGGGTATAGGAAAAAAGTCTTTCTATCTTCTCCCTCATTTTTCATTCTCACATTATCTAGACATACACGATGTGATTTTACCGCGCAAAATTTGACGTCGTCAATAGCATCGCATTTTTGACAGCGGAAGGTAAAACGCCAATTCGCTTTTACGAAAAGCTAAAAAATGTGTGTGGTGATGCAACGGTGGATGTCAGCACTGTTAGACGATGGGTTCGTCGCTGTAACAAAGCTGAAGCACAAACACCATTGGCAGATGAAAAGCGAAGCGGCAGGCCGGTGACTGCAGTGACTCCATGCAACATTCAGCGAGTCGATGACATCATTCGTGGTGATCACCGTATAACAACAGGTGAATTGTGTCGCATTACCTCCCTCAGTAAAGGTAATGTGATGAAAATTATTCAAAATATGGGTTACTCAAAAGTTTGTTCACTTTGGGTACCAAAAATGTTAACCCCCAGCACAAAGAAACAGGAAAAACAATTGCCTCCGAACATTTGCAGCGCTCCAATTTGGAGGGAGAGGAGTTTCTGGAAAGAAATCGTTACTGGAGACGAAACATGAGTTCATTGCTATGAACCTGAATCAAAGAGGCAGTCAATGGAATGGCATCACACAACGTCACCAAAGAAAAAAAAATACAAAACTCAGCGGTCGGCAGGGAAAGTTATGGCGACAATGTTTTGGGATGCAGAGGGTGTGCTTATGATTGACTTTTTGGAGCAGGGATGCACAATAAATTCTGTCCAATACGTCAGAACTCTCAAAAATTTGAAAGCACATCTTCGCCGAGTTCGCCCAACAAAAACTATGGAGGGTGTTCTTATTTTGTATGAAAATGCAATACCACACACCAGCCGTTACACTAATGCAGAAATTGAGAAATTGGGATGAAAAGTCTTACCTCACCCCCCATACAGCCCTGACCTGGCGTCATCAGACTTCCATCTGTTCGGGCCACTAAAGGAAGCTCATCGTGGGATTCATTTTGAAGATGAAGAGGCTGTGAAAACGTCCATGCGTCAATGGCTTAGGAAGCAAGACCGTGTGTTTGACCACACTGGAATACATGCCCTAGTTAAAAGGTGGACAAAACTGTGGAAAAGGACGGAGATTATATTGAATAGTGACAAATTAATCGTCAATGTTGTAGTTTTCTATGTAAATTGGATTCAATTTTTTGGCAATTAAAAGAAAAAAATAGGAGGCATTACTTTTTGACCCACCCTCGTATTATAGCGGACTTGAGTCTGAAGTGATTTTTTCAAGTTAGGTTGTTTTAAAGCAGACAAACAGGATTTATAAATTGAAAAGTGCAAGAGAGCAGACAGTCACCATCCTCTATATTTCACATTTCCTAATTATCGCTGATCTATAACAACGATTTACGAAGTACTGTTGAAACAATTCAAAGCATACCACGAACCTGTTGTGTAGACACTCTTGGATATCATCCCTGGTATCTGGATACATTTTTTTCTTTTATCAGACCTTGTCTCGTAGAACAACTTTTACCTCCATGCTATGAGGGGGGTACATTTGATTAAAATCTAACTCTCTCCTAAACTAATTTTCCAGTCAGAAAGAAAATGGCTCAATTATAGTGATAGAAAAGCTAGGAGCCTCTGCTTCAAGGTTCTTTACCACGGCATTGCGATTTTCTTACGATAAACTTTGAGAAATTATGACTGGTAAGCTGAATAACATATTCGTAAAATGTATTTCATTTATTTGCAAACAGACTCCAGAAGAAACTTACTATCATGTGCTTTAGAGATCGATAAGGAGAGGTTTACTATGTCTCGACTGTGAAAAAAATGCATATTTTATACTGAATTGGAACTACTTTCTCGACAGTGAGACATCTGTTAAACATTAAAACATTAAAAATTTGCAAGTTTTTCAGTGCTAAAATAAGTAAATTCTATTTATTTAAAGATTAATATCTAAATATAGACAGTCTTAACTAATTTTATCAACAAATCTTCAATAAATAAAGAAATAAAGAAATCTTCAATAAATAGAAATTTAAAGTTAAGATGAAAAGAGGCATGAGAGAAGATTGAATAAGTTCTGAGGTACGCAGGAGTTAATTACTTTTCTATTGCAGATTATTTTAAATTTAATATATTTTCTACATTTTCCATTTCTGCTACAAATCTGCTTCCACGAGCACAAATACCTCAGTTACTTCCACCAATTTTTTTTGCGAATAAGTAACATTTATAAGTTATAAAATTTTATCTTACATGATACATTAAGAAAAACGTTAAGTGAGATATTCAAATTTAATTCTTAATATTTCTGAAATGCTTCCAGCAAACTCATACTCAAGATGAAAACAAGAACATTTCGAGTATTGTCTTCATTAACTGTGAATAATTTAAATCTTAATCATTATTAATTATTTTTGCAGCGTACTTCTGCGTAGCACTCTCCATCAATTAATGCATAATTCAAAGGAAAGCATGATTCCTGATCAGATGAATGTAGAATTTTATAAATGTACATGCCAAGTTTGTGGTTACATTTCAAAACTCAGGTATCACAATAGGATGCTCATAGTTCCACATTATCTAAAAGACATAAAGAAAGAAATAAGTTAAGCTGTTGCAGTTCATAACAGAAATAATGCCTTTACACAAAGCGTGTGGAGAAGAAGCGATTCCTTTAGGGAAAAAAATCATCAGTAATAATGAAGACAACATTATACAAAAAGGTCTGGAAAGAAGAATACTGGGACGAATAAGGAAGGAGCCGGGTAGCGCGGTGGTTTCGTTCGCGGCTCCCGTTCTAAGGGTCCCGAGTTCGATTCCCGGCTCTGGGGTTGGCGATTTTAAGTCGGCCCTGTCCACACCTTCACCTCTGTCTAGCACACGTAAAGAATCCCCTATGCCCAACGTGGTTCGGAGTCCACGGTAAAAACTGTAGGTCCTCTCACCTCACCGCCCTCTTCACTATCACCCTATCATCGGAGGTAATGGACACCGCCCTCTGGGTGCCTCCACCTGAGAAATGGGTCCGGTCATCACTTGGTGGGGTGAGGTTACCCCGAAGGCCAAGGTTGCCATGTGGGGAGTGTTAGTAACTAACTAACTATAAAGAAGGAGCTGACAGTACTTAACGTAAATGCAAGAACATGAATGTATTGGAGCCTACTTGCCAAAGGAGCTGCTCCAGATGCCTTAGTTGAGATAACACTAACATAGAAGTTGAGATTAATTTTAACTAGCACTGCATACAGGTCCTTAAGAACTTTAACTTTTTTTAAAATTCCACATCCTAGGGAATCAATGGGATGGATCAATGGTGATAATTATGGTTTCAAAGAAAATGGTAAATTTGTTCCTATTTGTTTGACGTTGTCAAGAAGTTTAAGAAAGAAGTAAAGACCTTTTGAAGCACTTTATAAAGAAAATTAGTTCATAAGATTACAAATATGATTTAAGACACTTTTTGATCCACAAATCTTGTTTGACAAGAAGGAAGTTGATAGACAATGTTCTCGATGTTTAGAAGTGGAGAGAATGTGTTCATCAGAAGACTGTAGTGGTATTTCGTACTATCAGAAATTTTGTAAAATATTGTGACTTTGTGGGTTCATAGAATTAAAAGTCTTGTTTGCAGAAATTTAAAATGCTCTTTATTTCAGTAAACAATAACATTGTACACCCCCTGCTGCAGTAAAATTGACGTGACATACACAACAGTCTTGTTCCACTGCCACACGTAAACAAACACTGCGGTGTACTTCAAATGTCCACACATTCATAATTACTGCACAGCTGCACAACTAACAACTCGATTAACAACTGACGGCGCTCTAACACTTGCAGGGCTTTTATACCTCCAGTCGTAGTTCTAGAAAGCCACCGACGTTTCAAAGCCTTTCGTGGCGGCAAGAGAAAAGATGAACCTATCCAAACATCACTCTCTCTCTCTCTTTCTCTCTCTCTCTCTCTCTCTCTCTCTCTCTCTCTCTCTCTCTCTCTCTCTCTCTCTCTCTCTCTCTTTCTCTCTGTCTCTCTCGGCAAGCGTTCAGCGCTCGCAACACTATCTGTCTTTCTTTCCTGCGCAGGCGTCGGTACCTGCTCGTTGCGGCTCCAACACAAAAAATACGATCAATGACAGTATTTACAAATACTGAAGTCCAGAGTATCAGATGTATATAAATTTGTTTACTTCAGATATATTTGACCCCAATAAGGTGAATGTTTTATTAGAAACACCACAGCACATGTAGTTATTTTCTCCTTGTAAGCCTAAGTTTTAGAGCTACAAGAATTTCCAATGTCTTATCACGAAAATATCTGTGATTCCTTCATATTCTTTGACTTTTAAGGTAATCTAAATCTGCTATTAGGAAATGATACCAGGTTTAGTGTATTCATTGTCCTAAATGTCCTAAATGGTTTCATAAGCATTACAATGTAATAATACTCATTCAATCGCTCTTGTGCTCCTCAGAGTTCAAAGTAGCGCTGAAGGCGATAAAACACATTCTTGTATTTTTAGCATCTGGTCGAACTCCAAATATTTTATGTCTTAGAAATCATCATATACTTTTCAACATTATTTATATGCATATTTAAAGAAAATATTTGGTCATATTTTGTCATGTACTTATGATAATGTATTGTTTATTATTTAAAAGATAATTGAGCTTGCCCCACTGCTTTCCCCTATATGACATTTCCCTCGATTTTCATTTTAGTACATAATACTTAGGCACTGCTGCACAGACTCGGAGAAAAATATAATTTCCCATTCCTGTTAAAGATATTTTCTTACCAATTAAGATAAATTGGTTTAATTATTATACTATCGAGTTTTAATCACATTTATTCTGCCTAGATTACATGTAAGATACGGAAACATCGATCAGCTTAATATATTACAAATTCTTTTATCTTTGTTATCTTATGTGAAAAAAGGAGAACCGATGTGATTCAAATATTAATAGACGATAAACAATTTAAGAGGAAAGCATTGAAGGATGATTATTTCCAAAACCATTAATGCAATAGAAACAGCTGCTCCACATAAATGTCTGTATTGTTTTCTGCAAGTTTCATTCAGAAAGTTTATTATAGAAATACGATCAAGAATGAATAGAACCTTATAGAATATTTACAGATTCAAGATATTACTGGGTAAACAAATTGAATCAAGCATTTTTCGGAATGCATTTTGAAGCAGTTGAGTGCCGCTATGGGAAGTGAGTGCCGATAGGTCCGTCTACCAGCTTCGGGTAATCAATAGCATTTGACTCATCCTGCTAATGACGATTCTGGCTTGTCAAGGGCACTATTAGTTTGGGGTTCCTGCTTTCATCTCAGGCGGCATGTCGCTGCTCAGAAGAAATAATGACAGAACATGATTTATAATGTCCTCCAAATCGATAAAGTTTCTTAGGAAAAATAAGTCGCACACTGTTCATCTCTCCACACCTGTCAATATTACCTACCAACTTTCTATTTCCCCTCTCCAAAGACTATCTCAAAAGTGGAACACTGATTTACTATTGTTTTGTTTCTGAGGGCGGTGAGAAGCCCTTTGAAAATCCATTCTGGGAAGATTTGTTAAAAACAGTTCTTCCTCTGACTTCCCACATCTTGCGAAATTCTTTCTTAAGCATCATTGAAACTCCAGACGTTCACTACTTCAGTTCGATTCATTTGACATTTTAATACAGCTTGATGTAAACGTAATACGCAAATAAAGTCTCAAACCCATTTTAAGGTTAGCCCTAGAGATTTTCCTTTCTTATACTTTTTTCTTAAAAATTTGAAAAATTTCTCCATGCAGTGCTATAATTGTTTGAAAAACTTATTATATTAAAACTATATTGTTTGATAATACAGTGCTGCTTGTGAAAATTGCAACACCAAGAAGAAAACACATGAGCTCAATGCATTTAATACCACTTAATCATTTGTACAAGTAGTAAATGATTAAGTTTTCATATCTGTACATGACCTTTGAACCATAATATTCTGTATTTCGTGTGGCCTCCATGCGCTGAATTTAGAGCTGCTATATTCCGTGGCATTGCACCAAAAAGGTTCTGATTATCTTCCTGGGGGATTTCCCTCGACGCTGTTTGTATACGAGCCCCAAACTCCGTGACACTAATTATCGGAGGACCATGACGCACCAGGTGCCGACCAACCATATTCTAGACATCTCAGACGAACGTGCAGGCCCCAGAAGCAATGGCACCCGATGCTCTTCAAAGAAGGCTTGTACATTCCCCGCAATATGTAGGCGGACATTGCCTGTTTAAATATGACCTGAGGAGATGCCTAAAGCAGGGGGAGTTTCTCAGCCCCTACAACCACCGTTAGGTACTGGTTGCCGTTCAAAGTGTCCTCAATTCGTAGGAGGCGAGATCGTTTGTTGTAACCAATGGTAGCCCAAGCCATCACAACTGGAGTTTGTCCGCTATGTCACTCAACAATACAGCCCCACATGTTGCGCTCACCACGGTACCGTCGGATAAGTAGGACATGTTGAATCGGGAGTCATCCGAAAAGACTACGTTTTGCCACTCAGCACCCCAGCGACGGTGTACGCGTGCCCATTGCTGCACAATGGAAGCCGACGTAATGGCATGCATGCAACCAGTCCAACCTGCAGCAGACGGCGATGAACCGATGATGTAGACAAGTCCACACCTGTTGCAGTACTCCGGAGTCAAGCCAACACTGTGGATGAAGCTGTACATCCGTTATGGCCACTCGGACAAGACGACGGTTATCCTGTGCTGTGGTCATTTTTTTATGATCTAGTTTCCGCCCTTCGCTGCGTACGACCTTCATCCATCCACTGCTTCCACACACGCATTACTGCCATAGCAGTATGTACGAGCCGTAATGTCATGGTATAACAAACCCGCTTCCCGGAGACCGATCATTCTGCCCCGTTCGAACTCATTCACATGCCGATATGGCTCCCTTTGACGTCGACGAGGCATACTGGCACTTACTTCTCACTTTATGGTTTCCACCTTGACAGCTCTGCACTGACCACCCTGGGTGCAACACTGACCTTGTCGGATTGAGACGCGAGGGCTCTGTTCGGCCTACATGTATCACATCTATCTATAAATCTAAATATTTATTGCTTGCACATTCTTCTACACTTCCACCAAGTTTGGAGTTATTCGGACAATTTCTTCTTGGCGTTGCAATTTTCACAAACAGCAGTGTATATTGAAGAAACTACACATAAGAAATTATAACTATCCTACTGGACAGATTCAATTGATGGGCCAAAATGATACCAAATGTCATACTTAGATATGTGACTGAGAAAGGAAGGGTATATGACAGAGGCATGTAATGTAACTTTTGAATAGTTCAGACAACCACCTGCAGGAACCTGCTTATATGGATAATACTCTTAATAACAACAGTTCAATAAATATTAATAAGTAACGCATATTCAATAATATGTTCATATTTTCCGGTGGATAGTTTATGATCCCCCGTGGTTCACCAAGTAGTCAATTGTTGCAACGATATAACTTTCTGTTCCACAAGCTATTTTGAATAGGCTAATTCTTCTATGTACTTAATTATAGTAATATAAATATTTGCTTAAATTGTATTATGTCACATTTCCTTTAAGATTTAAGGTGATTATGGGGATACATTAGGTTGTAAGCGATAGTCAAATCTTTTGAAAGCTGATGGCATGTGATATCGTAGGATTTAAATTCTCTTCTGTTTGAAAGCCTTAGGAATAAAAACCAATACCCATTTAAAAAATTATAAATAATTTAAAATTCAAAGCAACAATTTTTAGTGCGACTGTCCATCTCTTATAGTTTACCAGTTATGAAAAATGCATCTAAAATGAGAGAACTAGTCACAGGAAACTCTACATAGTTCTTATATTTTATTTTCTATGAAAATATCTTAAATATAAGGTATTTTAATCACACACATACACAAGTATTTCTAAAACATGCATTACCAGATAAATCTTGGCATTAACTATTTGATTTGTATACATATTTCCTCTATTTATTTTAAGTTTATAGCGGAGCATATATCTTAAATATTTGGTGCAAACTTTTGGGTTGATGTAGGCAATAAGTGATGCAGTCCCTCCTGAGTTAATCGTAAAGCACTAAGGTAGCACATAGTGGCCGAAAAATGTCTAAATGAAATCTAATTGGGAAGAATTCGCTAATTTTCACGAAAACGGATGGATATTAGTAGCCATAGTCGGAGCTCTGCTCCAAAATTGCTCGGAAACGGAAACGATATCCATTTTGGGAGAAAGGTAAAAACACTTTTTCCCTGCTCTGAATATCACCATGTGCGGTCAACAGGAAAGTTGGTCAAATTTAATGTTTCCTGTTTACGATCATAGCATACTATATCTTGTGCGTAAAAAAATTCCATTGTATAGGATAGCGAGGAGGCCATGAAATTTGCATCAACTCTCTGGAGTTGTGCCTTCCGGTTGGTAATTGCATTCTCAGTTTGGTTTCTGCTGTCGGTAGAAGTATTTGTAGAATCACAAACTGCATTCGTACAATTTATTACAAATATATAACTACCTTACTGAATTTCAAAACTGTCAAACCTGCATTAGGATAAAACACACTTTCAAACGTGTTTTTATCGAATTTGTACTGTCCACCAACGCAAACTATGTACCTGAAAGGAATGCCCCCATTACACAGTGAGACTGTGTGTGATAGAGAACGCATGCTACACAAGGAGCAGAACCGTTAAAAAACATGAAAACATGTGCCCTACTCACTCTGTAGACTAAAACCGATAACATTCATTCACAAAAGTAAAAGCCATCAGAAGGTTTCCCAATTGTCTGTAAGTGGGGTGTAATAAACTACCGAGGTAGAGAGTAGGAACCTTTTCTAACCCCCCTGCATCTCATTCCCCGGAGACTTTCTCTCCTGTGGTGTACTCTAACGAAATTTGCATGCTGTAATCTAAATAGTTATTCATACACTTTTCCATTCTCGAAATTGCTGAAACCCAAATGGTAAAATTTACTATTCCCAATTTATTGGGAATGAATTTTAGATACTGCTACACACAGTTATTAAATTGGATTTTAATATTTTGCCTTCACGTTCCTGTCGCTTTTATCTTCCTGTTCCATCCATGTTTTACAACCACGTGTGGGCATTTGAAACTCTGGAAGCCAGACATTCAGTTTCTTACCAGATCAGGGCTGGACCTTCTACTGGCAGTAGGCTGTTTTTTAGAGGTAGGAAAAACAATTTAAACGTGAAGTGTTTTGGTTTGTTCCCTTTTTATGTAAGTATATGCATGGTATAAGTAGCTGAACTGTGTGTGCAAAAATCTGACGGAAAGAATAGAACAAGCTGAATGACATTTTGTATCACACAATACTGAGGGCAGTAAAGATCCAGATATTTTGAGTTGTACTCAAAAGGGACAGTAAAGAAAACGGTCGCATCATTTTTAATAAACAAATGATAACGTGATAAACAAATATTTGCAGTATATTACTTCCATATGCTAAAATCATGAATTGAAGCTGTCGTTAGCAGATTCAGCGTTGAGAAAACAGTAATTAGTTGTAAGTCAGTGTAGCTAAAGTAGTTAGCAGTCCGGTGAATTTGTGGCTAAAAGTCCATTAGATCGGGGAAGAGTACAATTATATATTCATGTTGACGAAGTTCCAGACTTCAGAATAGGCATAGAAGTATTAAAACTTACTCACAGAGTGTAGAATTGTTTTATCTGTGAATGGCAAACTTTAAATTTGTGGAGAAAAATGAGAATGTTGGTGAGATGTGAAGAAGTAAGGGGGTTTTAAGTTGATAAAAGAACGTAAGTTTCTACAATTTATTATACTTTTCTTCATGTTTTACAGCTCGATTATTGGCAATCTTAGCGTATTTGATCGCGGTGAGATTATATGCGTTATATTTGGTGGCGGTCTCCAATCATGAACTAGCCGATCAGCATTTCTGCAGCTCAGGGCAACTTACACTTCTCAGGCCCGGTTGCATAAAAGATAATCTAAGTTCAACCATCTGAAAATGTATCTTCAGTCAAGCTGAACTTAGAATTTTGGTTGTATAAACATTGATCTAAGTTTATGGCCTCTTGATTTAAGATCAAATCTAACTGGTGAATTTTCTCCAGTTAACTTGATTGAACTTAGATCAGCAGAACTGCAGAATTTACACAATAGTTTCTGAGAAGAAATAAGTAGAGCAGCTTTAAATAAATAGTAAATAAAGCATTTTCGTGGTTACTTGAATAAATAATTAGCCGCTTTATTTCACAAATGTAAGTTAAATATGCATTGTTTGTGTTCATAACCTATACATAATTATTATTTTCAGAATTAGGATTACTCTGATATCTCTAATGATTAGAATTTTCAATTTGAAATGTCTCCTCGTGTTTTCCAACATAGAGGAAATTCCATCTCAGAACTAAATGACAGAAAATTCAAAATCAGGTTTCGACTATCAAAGCATGCACAGTTAAGAACACAAACCCTGAGGAATTATGCACTCAATTCAATATTTATGACCCTGCTCACATTTTGGTTCTATGCAACTGAAAGCTTCCAAATAGTGATTGGGGATATATTTAATATAAATAAAGGGACTGCGTTAAGAACAATATACAAATTTACAATGGAGATTGCAGCTTTAAGACTTCATTTCATCAGGATGCCTATGGAACAGGGTGAAATAAGAAGGGTTATGCGAGATTTAAAATTAGAGGAATGCATCTTCTCGTTTTCTTGAACTTCCATTCTTTTGTTTATATGTTCCAGCTCGCAGTATTGTAAACAGACGAAAATGAAAAAGATGTACATCGGGCATATAATGAAGATAAAGTAAGCGAAATGATTAACTTTCGATAAATACTGTTTCAATATGGAGTAAATTCTTATACTGTTTATTTAAAATAACATTATTTCTAGGACAAATAACCATAAAGCGAAAGATTTATTTAGTTTTTGTTATGTCTAGATTGGCTACTCTGTGCAGTTGAATTAAACAGAGTCGAATAGTTCCGATAATTCTCGAATCCTTTCAATACAACACGAAAGTTGCAAAATGTTTGGCGATGTTGCCGCATTTGATTTTGTGATCTCAGATCAGTACTGAACGGCGTTCAGTAAACTTAGTTCAATTTTGATCTTCGATTATAAATGAACTGCAATTAGCGATTTTTATGCGACCGGGCGTCATTGTTATGGAGATAGTTTAAAGTGCGAAGAATTGGTGTGTCCGAAGCTATCAGATATATTTCGTTAGTTAAAAGTTTTAGTTCTGAAATTCAGAAATAGTAATTTTACATACCTAAAAAGTCGGCCACTTGCTTCAAATATCTTTCTAGCTCCCATTAAAATTAGCCAATTAACTGATGTTATATCGCAGCTATCCAGGTAAAGCCTGAGATAAGAACCTCAAAGTTCACAACTGTAGGAGCCGGAAACGAGATTTTGAGATTGGAACAAAAATGTGTCGCAACAGAGGGAAATTCATTATCAAGGTAGGGTAGAACAAAACCTGATGAACGCCTATACGAATAGAGTAAATCCTAGAAATAACAGGTAACATGCAACGGTAACTATGCAACTATTAGATACACCAGGAATCAAGTTTATCAAAGAGCCTCCAGGTAAATGTCGCGTTATGACCTAGCCTTGGGGTCACTCAGGCCGTTGTTGATTGTCAGTGAAACGTTTAGAAATGTCATTCCTCCGATCGTTAAGGCGAGCGAGCTAACGTGCATGAAGTTGGTGTACGTGAGGATGAAAACCGTATACACATCAAGTGAAACTCTCCCTCTAGTTGACTGTGGACAAACCGTGAGAAATCGCTTTCTTCTTTGTCTGTCCGCAAAAGACAAGGACATAACCAGAGACAGTTGTTTATAACAAGAAGAAAACACGCGCTATACACGCACGCTCCGGGTTTTTGCTACGACGACCACACCGTCACCGCAGAAACAACAAGATATTTGAGATGCGATTCTGTGCTCCAGCCAGATCTTCCGGCTCCGGAATCTCGTTCTTCTCTGATTTTCTCTCCTCAATGCCGTATCTAAAATCTTCCGGAGTTACTCAACTTCGCTAATTCCCAATTTGTTTTGGTTTATAATGCAGAGAAACTTATTCACAACACACTCCTAGTAAGTTTATGAGAGTAAATAGGTGGAATCTTGTGTTATGGTGCTATAGCTATGCTATTAAATAAATTCTAAAAATTTAAACTACATAAATTTACCACCAAATTTATGTTATTTATTTAGTAACAAATAACGTTGTGTATTTTACACACGATATTGTGGGCTTTTGAAACATCAAAATCTTGTTATTGTAACTGAATGAATGAAACTTATGAAATAATAGTAGAAATAAAACTATAACATTAATAATGAAATCATCCTGCACTATGACAATGAGCTAGAGCGTGGCGCTCTGGTCCTCCGCTATGAAATGCACATGGTTTCAATCTCCCACACGGGGAAAATTTTAAGTCCCGGGTATTGGACCCAATGGCCACTCAGAATAGTGAAGAATTGAGAAGCTGTAACACTGCTCAGACAAAATAGTATACCAACCGGTGGATGAGTGATCAATTCGTCTCGGTTGGATGACACCTATTGCTGCCCCACATACGTGGGCATGAAGCCAGCAGTCGATTTATTAGACCGAAGTCCCAATTAGGTTGCAGTGGATTATTATTAATAAAGGTAAAGGCACTCAAATGGATACTTCTGAAATCCACATTTCCAGAAAAATGTATTAATATTTAACCTCTACACTCAAACAGCAAGCATGAAAACTGTATGCCATTGCACATTTGCAAACGATGCAGCAGGCGATGCACTTAATGTCGCTTCTGTTGGTAATAATGGGGATGAAGGTGGCGACGATGGTGAAAAATATTTTTATTTAACTTAAAGGAAGGTGACGTATATGTATCTTAAACCTTTACCACCTGATGGTAATATTTGTTCCATATTGCAATATAATCAATAAATGTAACACATTCATTGTTTTCACTTGGAAATATACCTTGTTAAATGCCAAGGAAAATACAGTAATAACTAAGTTGCAAAATCTTCAATATTTTCAATAAAAATAAATTTTATAACCCACTGAATCACCGTTAAATATATTAGAGTTTTGTTAAAAGATCTAAAACACTTTTCCTACATTTAAATGAAACATTCATGCCAGCATATTTCAGAGCTTCTAGTACAAAAGATAATCACTTTTAGGTTATAAGAGTTTTGAAATTTTGATCTGTTCATAAATGAAACACGAATGAGGGATGGGGCTTTCAACCAGACAAGGCAAGGTTACCTGTTCTCTGTATACAGTTAGAAACTGCGTGGGATTCAAAGAATGACAGATTTCTACTTATCTGACAATGCCGAACTTGGCTCTAGATGCATTCTTATCCTCTCGTCTCTCATCTCAAAAGTGGCAAAACAGGATTCAAAGGAACTGGTCGCTCTCTACATACTGACCTGTAAACAAAACATATTTCATTTAACAGTTCCTCGAACTCCATATCTTTGACATAATATTAGCCACAGCTGAAAATGATCACTTCCTTGATTTAAGCTTCGAAAGAAGAGCCTTCAAACAGTATAAGGACACGTGAAAATGTGTATTATAAACTGTTATCGCAGGGGTGATGGAAGGAGCTACTATACAGGTCTATTTTATAACAAAAGTATAACTTACACCAAAGACATTATCTCATGCCATTACAATATTCCATAATACTTAACCCAATATAGATATATTACATTAATATAAAATAATATGCTAAATAAGCGTCACTTTCTGAACTGACTCCCACGTCAAGTTTAACAAAATCATTTGTATCTATTTCTTAATAATACAATTCACGTTTACACATTTTGTTTTACGATTCGTTAGGTAAAGCAATAGCCAGCCTTTTATCAAAATAATACCGTTTTAAAGTCCATCTACTTATATGGCATGCGGATGAAATGTGATAGTCAAATTCACATGATTGTATTCTTCAACGAGCTATTCTTACGAAACCTTATTTTCCTATCTACATAATGTATACTAATATATATACATATATATTAACAAAATGTTTCAGTATATATCTACTTGACTCTACATTGAAAATAGAAGAATTAGTAGGTTTAAGTCATAGGCATATCCTTTAAGAGCTGGCAGCCAGTAATATCTTTCCATTTTAGAAAATTGAAAACGCTAGAAAATTCAAATCAGTAACAAGGGATAGCTCGGAAATGCTTAACTCCACACAAAAAATATATGGCATAAATTATATAATGGTGTGTCTTACCCAGAGCTACATATTTTGTGTAATAAGATATTGTCAATCCTTTCGGTTCACGAGTTATGAAAAACGTCATTTATAATGAAAACTTCAGAGACTATTTCCAGAATGTTAAGACATAAACTTCCTTTGTCATGAAAATATGTATCTTAGGCACATGACAAAAATCTTATAAGCTGTTTCTAGAAAATCAACATTTTCAGGTAAGCAAACTTGTAAATCTTCATAACGAAACCTTGGAAAATCTGAATTGAATTACCATGCTGAGGGAAATACTGATAGATAAATAATACTGATTAGAAAGGAATCTCTCTATTGAAAAACATTCACTATAAACATTCGAAATCATATAAAAATAAAAGCGAATATCACCAAAAACTCTGGAAGAAGGTACACGATTCGAAGTGTGTGCTCCTACATCTATATACTTTTGTTGTAAGATTTTATCTATTCCTTGTTGTTTACCAATTATATAAACGTCACTCAGAACGAAGTATATTTACAGATCAAGATATATAATTTTATTTTAATGTAAATGTCTTACATATGTGTTATTTGACCAAAATCACTACAGTTGTTTTTGCAAACCTAAAATTTATAAAAATTGTCCGTCTAAAGGGACCTAGTATGGGGAGATTTTCTTGAAAATCTTGGTGTCGTATTATCGGCCATTTAGTTTGCAGTTATGCTATGCACGAAACACACAAAATTTTTCTAAGAATAATTTTTCAGAATTCAGAGTCCTCAAAACAAGTCTGTGAAATCTTGGTATCACACTTTTGGGATGGTATCCAGTGTTCTCTCAACGCAGTAAAGAAGTTTAAAAGCGAGTCTTGTCTTCACGTTCAGCTATGAAACATTTTCTGCTAGAATAATTTAAAATTGTTACACAGATTTTACAGCAGTCTTTTCTCAGTGAAAAAAACCATTCAGTAAAGTAGAAGAATCACTTAAGGCTAGATACCGCATAACTGTTCAACCTACATATCTAACAACGAATACTTCTAAAACGGCTAATTCTAAACAAATTTCCTAACATACAGAATATACATTTTATTCAATAAACATAGTTTTCTCTTAAACATTATGGCAGGCTAAACATCACCTTTAGAGTCATTTTATGGAGTAATTTGGGATGGGTAATTTTGCTGTAAAGTTTTTGTCCTGTTCTTGAGAAACGCCGTTCTTATGCTTAATTTAGTGTTCGCTGTTACACAGGTTCAGATGTTTAAAGAAGAGAAAATATTATTAGGAAAAACTAATGGTATAATTACACTATTGTAATCTAGTTCAGTTTTACTGGCACATCACTAAATTTTTACAACATAGCGGCACAATGAAATATGCCCGTTAACAACCTACTTTTCCGTTTGCTTCATTTCTGTGAAGTGGAACACAAGACCTCACTAATTTCTTAGAATTGAAACTCTCACTGGGCATCATAACTATCACCGTGACCTCTAGTGGAAAAGCAATGAATAATCAGGGTTACCTCTAGAATTTAACACTACTAAATATCTCACTAACTAGCTCAAGACGATGAGGTACTGGCAGGCAAGGTTCAGCCCGTAGAATTTTGCTGCGTGTCCATCCAGATTGGGTTTATCCGCAGGAAGGATTTTCTTTTATAAGGATGAGTTAAGGATGGCGTGTCGTGGTTTAGAATGGAAGAAAAACTGTGAGGAAGTAGATTACCTCTCTGAAGGAAGACAGGATGCTATGCCTAATGCACCCTGGCGATGAAGTATATTAAATTTAAAATTAAAGTAATATTGAGACCAAACAACTCTTGGTTTGATTATGTAGCAGCTCAGCTTTTGCTGTTGTTGGATTTGCTCCGTGGTTACCTGGGTTGCCCGCAAGCCATGTCGATGCCGACGTCTTCTTGAATCATAATCACCAAGAGACCTATCCAGGGCGCTTCTATGTAATGGTAAAGTGGCGTATAATTTTGTTGCCCTGCGTCTGATTTCGTCTTCCACGTATGGAAGTGATGAGGCTTCATGAAGCAACCTTACTGGAAAAAATCGGCCTACTGAATAGATGGACCTAAGCGCTCTATTCTGAGCACGCTCGCTTGTATAACTGCTGGAACCTACTAGGGAATTCTAGGATATTCGAGAGGAGAGGATAGGATAATCGTTTTTGATTTGCACTATAAAGGTAATCACACACTTCATGGCCTGCGTACATGGTTTACCAGGTATTGAACTTATCAGTCTTTTCTGTTTTTCCTTCTTTTTTGAGTTAGTCTTGCAACGTTAAGTCCTATCGGACGATTAATGGAATTAATGAAATGAAGCTCAAATGGGACCATAGTCCACGGGGCTTAGAGTTCCCAGATATTCACATTTCAGAATAAAGGAAAACTCCTAACTCGGGACCTTTTGAATCTAAAGCAGACATGTTGCCCACCTACGCTAATATGTTAAAATAACAGATGCTTCAGATGTTTAACTCTAGTCATGCTAAGAGAAAAGAAGAACTGCAAACTTGATTTGCACGCTTTAATAAGCTCATTTTTTGTTTTTCTTTTGATTATGCAAAATTCAGTCAATGGGAAAGGAATTTTAAGAAGTATTTGCTGAAAAGTCTATATAACATCGAATTTTGCACACTAACAGAAAATATGTTACAATTTTATAAAAAAATATAATAATTCTTGAGAAAACGAAAAGTGACAAAACTTTCTACGTAAGGAACATTTTCGTGTAAATACCTTTCTTCAAATTCATCTGCTTGGCATACTAAAGAGTATCTTACTTAAGCATGAAACATTGTGTTGACCCACAGTTGGCTCAGACATGTGTATATGTAGGGGACCTTAAAATGTGTATTTTCAATGTGACATCGATATAGAATATTTTTATGCTTATGTTCGTCCTTATTAAATTAAAATTATATCATAAAACAACAAAACAAGCAAAACATAACATACTTTTAAATTGGTATAATGTTATCAAAGTGGATGGTTATACTTACATTTCTTATACCTCAAAAATTATATCTTTGCATACTGTAACATATGTTGTGCATATTGGTACATAAAATAAAATGATAAGTTTGAAAGGAAATTTGTGAAGAATACATTTCAGACCACCAGACCAGACGTGGTATTTTCCAGGTACGAAGAATTACAAAAATGTAGAAGGAATCTCAGCCAGACAGAATGGTACTGGTGATACTGGACCTCCTGTTCACTAGGTTTATCCATGTTGGTTTACTTTCTTTACTTGTTAAATGTGGGAGAAGTTGAAGAAAATAAAAAGCTACAAGGGTAATTATGGCAAATCGTGAGTTATAATTATGATACCGAAAAAGAATTTTTTAGCTTTACTATTAGAAAGGAGATTTATATGCAATGCAAAAAGGAAAAAGAAGGCATCCAGAAGTATCGTGGCATCTTTTACTAAGATATTAACGAGATACAAGAACAAGTTCTTTTAGACGTTCTCGGGTTTTAACATACCGAAACAAAATTTAGGCTCACGAAATAAATTATAAGCACAGAACTTTTATATGAAGAAATAAATGTTGCAGAAATTATAATGTACACCATGAAATTATTGAGGAACAGCTGAAGCCACTGTAGTCCAAAAAAACTAATATAAAAAGTCTCTAGGAGTTTTGGATTTATTATGAAGCATAAACTGACAGCGTATAAAGAAAAACAGTCAACATTGATTATGATATAATAAGTCATAACCAAAAACAGAAACGTGCCACCACATTGTACCACATCCGGTACACTGGCGTATGTTTAATGGGGAGGGGGGAAGGAGTTTGTCAGTGCAAGGTATTTAGATAATGTCTCGTCAAGGGTAATTAGCTTTTTTCTTTTTTCCAGTACGGAATAAGCTTGATATATTACAGTTTTGTTTTTGTTTCTTTGCACGTATGTTTTGTTGAGCAAGAAGGCAACAGTAAACGACATGCCAGTGATATTATTTCTGCAGGAACAAGTTTGCTATCCACCTGTGCAGAGATTTATGTATTGCACAGCGGTACATTTGGTACAGATGACGGGCAACAAGCTCTTGCTTTAGTATGGCTATTCTGGCGTTAAGGAACCCGCCTTTTAATGAAAATATGAGACACGGTATCAAGACGGCGGTGGTTTAACGAGGTATTCCACAATCTCTTCCTACGTCTATTTCCCACGCAGACCTGCATACATTCTATTCTTGCGAACTTAATGGAATAGACGTGCATGCATTTAGATATTAACTTTCTATTACACTTAGTGCGACATAGTTCAGAGGGTACTATTTGTGTCTTTTTTTCTTTCGATTTTCAGTCTTGCCTAACCGTCTTATATTGAGTCAGCAAAGAAAATTTATTCAGTTGAGCTTCAACGTTTCTTGTGCTTATTATAGTATTTTGTTTCAAACAACTAAGTTTTTATTAATCATTTACTAGCTGACCCGGTGAACTTTGTACCGCCACTAAGTTTTCTGAACTTGTCTATATAAATAAAGCAAATTGGGATTAGTTAGTTATTTATTCCGTAATAGGGAGTGAAGTTTAAATACAACACAGTTACAAGAGAGTTAATCAATTTAAAGATTTCTGATAAACAATATTTTTTACTATTCTGTGGTGCATAAATATATAAAGATGATAGTTTTCCGATGCGCGAACACTCGACGTATTATTGCCCATGAGGGAAACAGGGATGCTCCAAGTTAATTTCGCAGACTTCCAACGACTGCCCTTACGATTTATTTACGGTCATCGCAAAGGCCAACCGCATTGGAAATTGTAGAGGCTTAAAATCAAAAGGTAAATCCGTTGAAATTATCGGAATACGTGGGATCAAGATGTAGTTACTCTCCTTTGTACTTTCCCTTGTTTGATTGTTGCCTCGATAACGTCATTCATTAGCTTTCCACAGTTCTTCTCGTTCCAATACACAGTCATTGGTTAACGTTACGCAGCGTGATCACAACTGATCCTACCTTTGTTTTTTAAATTGTGAGGTGAGAGTCCAGATAATTCTAATGAATTTAAATACTCTGTGGAATAGTTGACTACTTCATCCAGGTTTATAACTGTGTCAACCGATCTGTACGAAAACAAGTCCCCCGCCCGCCTCGGCAGCGTAGATGTTAGCGTGTCTGCCTCATGCTCAAGAGGTCCTGAGTTCGAATCTCGGTCAGGGTAAGTCACCTGGAGAACGGTTTTTTCCCGAGGTTTTCCCTTATCATTAAAAAAGAATGTCGGGTAAGTCTAAGCTCTATGGACCCTGGACACATTTGAGCATCATTTCACCCATTTCATTCACCGTCAGATATAACTTTACGCTGGAGGACGTAAAATTACAAAAATAAATAAATAATAATAATGATGATGATTATGATGCTCATGATGATAAATTAATAAAAAAAATAAAAATAAAAACTGCCCCAGTAGAAACATCCTAGATCGCAATTCTGACATACCAAAAAGACTGTTAGCATTATTTGCGTCTCGCTGCTCATCAGTGCGGTCAGTACGGATGTAGCTCGTCGCAAATTTGACTGACTACCTACCTACGACTTAAGTCAGGTAGTCTTCTCCTTTGCACAGTAAAAAGTTTCCTGAAATTTCACAAAGTCACAAAGGAATTCAATTATTTTTGAGTTAATTCAATTCACGAATTCATAAACATAAATTATAAAATTCACCAATATTTTACAACAATTGTCTGTGGTAAAATATTTATAGTGTTTTATTTCGTTCAGTCATTAACTTTGTGTCTAATATTCGAAATGTGTATCATTAAGCTACATAAACATTTAGAGCCTTGATAACAAACGATAAATATCATTTAATAAAATATGGTAATTGAAATAGCTTTGAAGACTTTGGCAAGGAGTGGAATATCTTTCTACTTTGTAATGCGTTTTTGTCGAAAATAAAAGAAGGTGTATGTGTTCCGTAAAAGTTGGTGTGTGTAATTTTATATTTAGGTATTCAGCCGGTAGATTATCAGTTCAGTATTTTTTCTCACCTTTTAAACCTTTTTTTGAACTTAGGCAATTCGGTTCAGCCGTTCTTGAATTTTTGGGACACTAAAAAACTTCAACTCTATATATAGATTCATATAATGAATAATGATTAGTGTATACAAAGGAACAATACTGCCAACTGAAATAATTGGAACACCAAATACAATGTATTGGGCAGAGGTTATTAAATAAATAATGAATTGCTAATTAAAATTAAGATGCTTCTGTATCATACTATTAGATGAAAATGACTTCAGAGTTAGCAGGGATAAATACACTGTTACTAAAGGGAAAAATTTCATAAAAGCACACGCTCAATTTTTCTTCGTATGAATTAGGTATTTTAAGATGAAACATTTAGAGTATATCTGAAATCCACTTACAGTTACAACCAGTTTAAATGACAGACATATTAATTGTAGCCAGTAATTAAAACTAAATATTCTCTTATAGCGAATTTTGTCATTCTGATTAAAATTAAATCTTCTCGTAATTTCGAAATTTTGCCCTACTTCATCACATTAAACAAAGTACACAATTATGTTGCAGGATTATATGACATACAGCCGCCCAGAATCTGTACTCACCGTAGTCCGCTACTCTATAGCTTTTGATGTGACTATAAAATCTGCAAATATTTGGGAAATATTTCCAAATAGATAACATTTCACTACGGATTCATTATCAACGGTGACTGAAGGGTTATAACTTAACACATTTTTAAGCTAAAGCAGTGGTTTATTTACTTCTAAAACTATATTAAAATTAACAAAATTTAACTAAAATATAGATGAGAAACTTACAATTTTCAATTGCAGAAAATATTACTATGATAGTCTCGTTAAGGGACATGCGTTTAGTTGTTTGATCAGACACGGCCTTAAGAATTTGAATACTGAATTTGCGCATTGAAATTCATAGAAATCTGATGTGATATTCGTGACTTTCTCTACTCTTATACAAACTGCTTTTGTAAAATTTTATTTTTTGCCTGCCTGTTGATCGAGAAAGCTTTCAGTGACACACATTTGTTGTAGGTAGAAGCAGTACTGAGGATGTTAAATTAAAGTACAAAAAATATTTTACTCCATTAAAAAGTATCATGTCGAGATTCACCAAGTGTATACGTGTGTATCTACACTGTGTTTCAAAAACGAGAAATATGTTTACATGCAAGGTCTCCCGAGTACACGGCATTAGATTTACAAGAAAAACCTCAGTTCTAAACTATATTTTATATGAAATATGCTTCATTATTTATAACTATCTTACAAATAGCTGTAAGAATTTTAATTAAGTATTGTGTGTTAAAAACATTTTCGCTGTATATAGTGTATACGTTGAATTTTCTGAATGCACCTCTGAAGTCCTCCTTATTCTATATAATCGGTAAAAAGTACGAGATAGACAAACTCCCACAGATCTAAAATATAAATCTCGTTAAAGCACATAATTTTATTCTTAACATAATTACTTGTGCCTTTAACCATTTCAAAGGTATTTATTTGTCCATATTGGATTGCATTTCTGAAAATTATACCTTCCTTGATTGCAAAATGTATGTTTTCTCTTTTCGATATTAAAAATAAGACCCCCTTTGTTTTGCGAAAACCTTTCAAAAGTTATGATCATCGCTTTAGCTTATGTTCTGATGTAAACAGCGAAATGATTAAATAAATAAGAACAGTTTATTTCTATTAACAAGAAGCAGGTAGAACAATAATGGTCTGTAACAGCAGTTTGTAAATGAATGAGTATGGGAACTCATGTGACTGTAATACTTAGGAATTCTATTTTAAAATACGGATATTGTGATGACTTTTTAAACTCTGTTATTCGCCCACATGAGCACCAAGAAACACGAATAATGATTTGTCATTTAAATATATTAATACTATAAAACAAAAGAAAGAAAGAAAGAAAGAAAGAAAGAAAGAAAGAAAGAAAGAAAGAAAGAAAGAAAGAGAAAGAGAGTAAGAGGGAGGGAGCAAGAGAGGGAAAGAGGGAGAGGGAGGCATGGAGGAAGATGGAGGTAGGGAGAGAGGGAGGGAGATGTTGGGAGAGGGAGGGAGAGGGAGGGAAGAAAAAAGTTTAACACTTCAATTGAATTTCAAAATTACATTTCATATGCTATACATATAGCAAAGATGTATTTTAAACATTTTTACAGAAAATAAGTAGATAATACAAAACATTATCTAAGTAAAGGATACGATTTTGTGAGGGGAATTTCTGGAAATTCCTCGGAATATGTTGCGTAAATACCAAGTTAGGTATTTAGGTCTTCCCTCTCTCTCTCTCTCTTCTTTCTATTTTTTTTCTGTGGAAGAATTCAGGGAATCACATAACCATTTGCCATGAATTCTCGGGCCCGCATCGGAGGCGTAGATGGTAGTGTCTGCCTCACGTTCAAGAGGTCTCGAGTTTGAAACTCGGTCAGTTTGAGTTACCTTGATAAGGTTTCTCCCGGGGTTTCCCTTATCCTAATAGACGCATGTCGGTAACTCTAAGCTCCATGGACCACGGAGGCATTTGGGCATCATTTCGCCCAACTCATGTATCGTACAATATAACTTAAAGCTGGAGGAAGTAAATTGTAAAACAGAAAAAAAAAATAATTCTCGGTGTCGAATTTTGGGGAATACAATACTTTTTCCAGTTAATATTTGCAAATATTATGAAAGTGAATTATTTCAGGTAACAGTTATTACAGAGAACAGAGACAAAAATAAAGTTTAAAGTTGGAGGACGTAAATTGTTAAAAAAAAAATGAATTCTCTGTGTCGAATTTTGGGGGAATACAATATTTTCTCCAGTTACTATTGGCAAATATTATGAAAAGGTAATTATTGCACAGAACGGTTATTACAGAGAACAGAGACAAAAATAAACTTTGTTGCAGCAACTGCCTGTGAGTGTGTATCCTGGCGGCATGCTGGCCTACTAAAGCTTCCTCCTGAGAGATGCAGGCCAATAAAGCTTGAGGAACTGGATAGCGGAGGGGGAAAACAGAGAAACCTACGCACCTACTCGTAATGCAGTCAATAGATCAGCTTGTAACTGGTTCTAATAATATCTATCAGCTATCATGGGCTTATAATCGACCTACGACCCCGGGAACAAGAGATTATGAAAGTAATGGGCCCGCCTGCTAGCGATGGAGACATTTACCTGCTCCTCCCAGAAGGTCTTTTTATGGTCCTTTGTGGTCTCCACCTGCCCAACAAAGTTTCCGACAGTGGACACTGTGCCAAAATGGGAAGCGAAAGAAAGAAAGTAGTGAAATATTTACGGGTAGTATAATCTCAACTTACTGCTACGTCTAGAATGTGGATTACTGGAACCAAAACTGCTTTCTTCTCTCAAGAACGTACCACAGATCCTCCCACAACAGTGTATTTCATATTTCTGAACATTAAAAGGGTAAAATGTCGTAGCTAAACAGTGTAACTTCATATATTCATACTTCTAATTTGAAAATTATGGAATACAAATGGGATATGTGCACTTTTTTTTTCTTTTTGTAATTTACGTCCTCCAACGTTAAGTCATATCAGACGATGAATGGAATGGGTGAAATGATACTGAAATGACCTCGGGGCCCATGGAGCTTAGAGTTATCCGACATTCGTCTTTAAGGATAAGGGAAAACCCGGGAAAAAACCTTATCCAGGTAAACCACCCTAACCGAGAGTGCACTCATATGATCCATCTCTATTCACAACCATTCTTACAAAACCTTATTGCATTCCACTGAAAGTTTTGATATTACATTCCACCACAAATTCCTATATATTTTGAAAATCTCTGGATAAAAGGAAATTGTATTTTTAGAAAGTCTATGTCAGCCTATACTCACTTTCACTTTTCTCTCTCTCTCTCTCTCTCTCTCTCTCTCTCTCTCTCTCTCTCTCTCTCTCTCTCTCTCTCTCTCTCTCTCTCTCTCTCTCTCTCTCTCTCTCTCTCTCTCTCTCTCTCTCTCTCTTTGTGTGAGCGTGTGCATGTGTGTGTGTGTGTGTGTGTGTGTGTGTGTGTGTGTGTGTGTGTGTGTGTGTGTGTGTGTGTGTGTGTGTGTGTGTGTTGGTAACAGAAAAAAGAAAGGCTAGAAAAAGAAATGGTTAGAGCGGCTGGACAGAAATCAGAAGATCCGTGGTTCACATCCCGGCTATGGCATTGAATTTTTCATTCTGGCTCTACCCTTTCATAGTGCGTCCTACACACGGCTAGTGTGAAAGAACAATTAATTTCCATTAATTGTACCTAATAGTGGTCCGAACTATAAATACCGGGCCTTAAAGTACTTACAGCAAAGTAAGTCGCCATTAAGGTAGTTGTGTCATGTGTTTATGAGAACTCCTAGTGGTTTACTGGGACAAACACCAGTCAGTTGCAGAATTTAATGTCATGTTGGCACATTGGCCATAGTAGCTCAAATGGTTAGAGCGGCTGGACGGAAACCAGAAGATCCGTATTACAAATCCCGGCTATGGCATTGAATTTTTCATTCTGGTTCTATCCTTTCATAGTGCGTCCTACACACGGCTAGTGTGAAGGAACAATTAATTTCCATTAATTGTACCTAATAGTGGTCTGAACTGTAAAGCCCGGGCCTTAAAGTACTTACAGCATAGTAAGTCGCCATTAAGGTAGTTGTGTCATGTGTTTATGAGAACTCCTAGTGGTTTACTGGGACAAACACCAGTCAGTTGGAGAATTTAATGTCATGTTGGCACGTTGGCCATAGTAGCTCAAATGGTTAGAGCAGCTGGACGGAAACCAGAAGATCCGTATTTAAAATCCCGGATATGGCATTGAATTTTTCATTCTGGCTCTACCCTTTCATAAATTGATTATTTCTTTATTTTTCATATATTTAAGATTTTTATTATAATACCATATGATTAAAATATTTGTATGAAAATCTACATGTTAAATTTATTAAAATAGACTATGAATTCCTCCTGATCGGGGTGACTTTGGCCTCAGGGAAATTTATATTAAATATTTCCTTTTTGTATGGATACTCATTTCTGAGATATATTTCGTTAGTTTGATTTTGAATCGCACAAGCTCTTATTTTCAGGGGCTGTCTCAAATGGGAAGTGATAACTTAGTTATAAATAGAATAAAACTGTAGTCCCTCCTTTATTCCATAAGAATTGGTATTTTAATTAAAATGAAACTTTTCCAACAATTAGTTACACTTTACAATGCTTTATATACGTTGATTGTATAGGTACTGGCTTGTACAATCCTTTACAATCTTCCACTTTCCAATGCAAGCACAAACTCTGCAGAACTGCAGACACATGAAAAACACGCCTTCACACTTTCACGTCCATTTGCAGAAGAAACATGTCTTCAAGTCCTTCAGCTTTTACAGTCCTGCCGTTGCCATAACGACAACCAAACATCTTTCAACTTTTCTATACTACATCGTCATATTTTTATATACATTTTTCTTAACGCAATTTTAATATTTAAATAATAATTCTTTTACTAATTTTAATTAAAAAATAAGCTTAAAGTAACTACTTACACCGTTTCAGCCTTTTTCTACTGGCAAATATCTATCATTCTTTTCGTGGTCATCCGAAGCAGATGGGGTATACGACCTAACGGAAAACGTCTAAATGTTTAACGACAATTGATCTCTATTAAAAGGAAGCGGAAAACCTAGTTTTTGTAAGATTATAGCTACGTTTTCTATTATATATGTAGGAGAATTGTCTTGTGAAGTGGAATATATTCAGATACTTTCCATACTATCATATACATATTTAAGTTAGTACAAGAAATATAGTATTCCATCAAACACTGCAATACCAAGAGGAAGAAATGTACATTTATGCTGCTCTCTAAACCCTAGAAAAGCATTTTTAGAAAAAAAATGTGTATATGCATTTTTTTGTAATGTACGTCCTCCAACTTAAGTCATATAAGACGATGAATGAAATAGGTGAAGTGATGTACAAATGAGTCCGGGGTCCATGGAGCTTAGAGTTGCCTGACATTCGTCTATCAGGATAAGGGAAAACGCCGGAAAGAAACCTTATCCAAGTAGCTCGCCATAACCGAGATTCGAACACTTGAACGTGAGGCAGACACGCTATCATCTACGCTACCGAGGCGGGCTATATGCTTTCTGAAAACAATTGAGCATTAATCGTATATGAAGTTCATTTTGTGCAATTTAAATCATGTTCTGATTAGAGGTAGTGACAGAAGTACACATGACAAAATGTAACTTCTGCATCATCAGCAGGTAGTAATAGATTTCGAAAAGTTGCAGGCATGTGCTAATACGTCCATTAGCCTTAACGCACTAGACGCATTACCATGATAAGATATAAACTGTCGAAGGAGCAGATGCCCCTTTTCACCAGAGTATATATGAAGCAAATTTGCAATCACAATTCGTCATTATACTCCTTGCTGCTTTTCGGACGGAGTGGATCAAAGAAAGAGTTGGTCTTCTTATGTATTTCGCATAAATGAATGAGGTAAACCAAGATCATAACAGCTCTAGTATAAGAATTCCAGAAATATATTCCAATGCTTATGAAAAAGGGAAGGATCAATTTTGAATTGTATCACCTAAACTACTGCAAATAGTGTACATTCCGATGCTATATAAAAGGTTCCTTACCTGTTATTGGTTAATCACTGTGACAGTTCTCGTTTAAACGGGTGTAGAATGCAGTAAATATGGCATGATGGTGATAAAATGTTTTTATTGTATAAATTAATAATATAATTGTTGCGAAAGAAGTGCAGGTATTGGCAGATCATTAATTTATGAGCTCTGTTTACACAGACAGTGATTGTTATTCAAGTGTTTCAAAACAGCTTTATTTAATTGCGTATGCGTGTGTATTTTAGTGAGTTAAACCATTGAAAAATCCTTTATAATTTACGTTAATTGAGGCAAATTAATAATTTATTCACACTATCCGTATATAGGTTAAGTTTTTGGATGGATAAAGTCAACCCGAAAAATTGAATGCCATGGCAGGGATTTGAACCACGGATCTCCTGGTTTCGGTCCAGTCGCTCTTACCCATTGAGCTACCATGCCCAACTAGCCGTCATGACATTAAATTCTCCAATTGACTCACATATTTTCCCGGTAAACCACTAGGGGCTTTCGTATTCGAGATACGCCGTTTCTGGCGACTTAATATCGTAAGCACTTAAATCCCAGGCTTCATCATTAAACTCTTTTTATTATTATTTAAGTTAATTGATGGAAATTAATTATTTATTCACATTAGCCGTATATAAACTAAGATGGCATTTATTTTTTCAGGTTGACTCTATCCAAAACCTTTGATTATTCTGATATTGAAAGGCATTGTTCTCTAGGATGGACTTACGCTATAAAATACTAAAAAAACTGTCAAAATGCCAGTGAATTTCAATCCCATTGGTGAGGGACATTTTGGTTACATTATAGACAGCGTTTTATTGAAATTTATAGACTAAATAGGTAAATTTGAACCTTCAAATTTATTATAATTGGTTTATGGAGGTAGAGTTGCATTTCACTTTTAAAGAGTGACCGGAAAACGATGTATAATTAAAAAGAAAATTTTTAAGATGAGCTAAGAAACGTATAAGGAGCCCAAACATAGTTTGTTTATGTATTTCTCATACAATACCAGGTTGTATTTTTAGCATAGCTAATAGTGTTATCAATAACACTACACAAAATACAAAACAAATTTAGTGAAAATAACTGTCCTCATAAAATGTACAATACTTATATCTAACAAGTAACACAGCATGGTCATTAAGACTTTTTTCGCCATCACCAATATATCTTGCCTTTGTATTCTTAATGTAGTATTCAAATTTCTGGAATGGTGCATAATTTCTCGTTCTGACGACAGCATTGTCCTTCTACTCGTTTGTTTCTTTGAGAGATATTTGTTATACCATCATTCCCATCGATTCCGGTGCACGTCTTTATGAAGGAGTAGTTCGTTTGAGAACTAAGTTCGACTTAGTTCATTTTGTTCCATAATCCAATAAAAATAACAATCTACTCTACAAGCTTAAACCATTACTGCTACCCAAAACTTCTTTTCGATATATAGTATGTAGTTAACATTGTTCAAAAGCTACCTACTATTCAAATGTAAAGGCAACTTTCCTGTTTTGTCAAATATGCCATACATTTTTATCCTTGTTGAACATTATAGAGTACCCTAACATTTCAAAAATCTTTCTATATTCATACTTTCAGGGGCTTAAAATTATTTATCAGCTCCATTTGAAAAATATGGAGAAAACATACGACAATTACATAATAGGTAAGACTGAAAATTTTGTGTCAACCAATTATTATAAAGATCACCCCTACACTTCCATTCCATCTAACAGAATATATCTGTACAAAGGCAGATCGGCTATCCAGTGACATATAAAGCTATTGTTCGTGTTTCAGAAACACTGCCACCGCACTAGGTGACGTGACCTGACATCGTTACTTTTGACGAACACCGCTTATTACGAAACAGAATGAAATTCATAGGTTGAGCAACATATTCTAGCATCTCTATGGCTCTAGATGATAGAACACAACGTCGTAAATTCCTACAAAATGCCTTCAAGCACCGATAGGCGGTGGCAGCCCTTCTAGTAGAAAAAGACTCCTAAATTTGCTTTATTAGCATAATTATTTTTGATCTTATCTGCGTTTTAATGTCTTTGAATTTCAGATTACATAAATATCTTAAAATATATCACCGTGTACAACTTTATATATGCGTGCTTCAAAGAGGTCTAATGACATATATATTGTGCTGCCGGTTTTTGGTCTAAAGTCTTCTGACAACCATCTCTAAATATTTCCTGCTCTTTATATGTTACCAAATCATATTTGACAAATTTACTATTAATGGTTTTAAAATTTCAGCAATATGCTGTACGTATAATACTTCTATCTCTCACAAGAGTATTTTAAAAGTATTTTAAACATAAATCGAAGTTATTATCAGGATTAAGAGCGCCCGGCTCGATAGCGTAGATGGTAGCGTGTCTGCCTCACGTTCAAGAGGTCCCGAGTTCGAATCTCGGTCAGGGTGAGTTGTTTGGATAAGGTTTTTCCGAGGTTTACCCTTATCCTTAAAGGCGAATGTCGGGTAACACTAAGCTCTATGTACCCCAGACATATTTGAGCTTCATTTCACTCATTTCATTCATCGTCCGATATGACTTGATGTTGGAGCACGTTAAATGACAACAACAAAAAATTATGAGCACCAGTCTTTTCCAGTAACTATGAGCGTACTCAAGAGACAACCTTCTAAAATATAAAAAATTGTAATTTAAAGTAAAAGAAATTTTGCAGAAATCTTTCATACCAGAATAATACGATTCATTTCTGTTTCTTTTTCTCCTCTTATTTCTCTCTAGTTTTCGTTTAGTTGTTTATTCTTTTTTTTTTGCTTGTTTGCAAAGAAGTAAGGTAGGATTGTTACTTTAATTTTTACTTCTTTTACTAGGAAGGTACAAGACCTTAAACTCAGAAATCTTTAATCAAATTTTCCACAAAAATTATCATTTTGACATACCCTCAAGTCAGGAGAAATTAATGAATGCGTGTGTGAAATGTGTCTCAAAGAGAGAACAGCATGTTATATGAAGAAGCTGTCTTATTATTTTCTCTACTGCTTATCTATAGAAAGTAGAAATGTTACATTTCACCCAAAAATTCGATAACGTATCACAACGGAAATACACATTTTGAGGTAACATGAATTGAAGATATTCACTCCTAGTATGATCAAATAGATTCTATAGTTTCCTTTAAAGGTTATGAAAAATATTCAAATCCACGTCGGGCTTGAATTTATTAATTTTCTCTCCTGCTTGCTAATAGGAAGTAGACAAAATACGGACTCTCCTTGGACGACGCGACTAAGTAGTATGCCATTCCAATGGCACTGACGAATCTCTTCATCCACAGCTGTTAATCGGTCTACCATTTCTCTCTAGATAATACTAACTGTGTGAAGCACTCGAGTATGACCTTCTGCCCCTGATTATAAAATACAAGGTGCCTTCAACTTATAAAAACTGCTATTTTGTTCAAGACTGGGACCAGATAGGAACTTGTGTTCTTTTTAAATACACGTGGACTCTTTGTGAATGCATGACAGAAATGGCAGCGTTTTTTATACTTTAATGTGCGTTCCTGGGTGCGACAGTTCAATGAGGGTAGTATACTTTTCGTATTATCAGAACTTCTTGCAGGATTGTGTGCACAGATCCCACGGAAATGCCAATTTTGGAGACGATGTCTGCAACGCTTAATCGGCGATCCTCCGAAACAACGTTCTCCAGTCGCTGGATGATGTCGTCAGACCGGCTGGTGCGAGGCTGAGGCTGTCTTGGTTTGTTGTCACACGATGTTCTTGCTTCATTGAATTGACGTAGTCAGGAAGGCACATTAGACACCTTCATGGTACCATCACCACATTCCTCACTCACCTGGCGATGAAGTTCAATAGGTGTCACACCACGAAATGGAGAAAAAAGAATGACTACTACTGTTCTTGTAATTAAAACATCGCCATTTTAAGTATCAAAGCAGTCCTAACTCTCGTTGTTTCCTCTAGAGTTTTATGCACTATACTGTGCTACCATCTCTGTCACGCTTTCACAAGGAGTCCAGGTGTATTTAAAAAAAATTAGAAGTTGCTATCTTGACCCAGTCCTGAAAAAAAGAGATATTATAACTTGAACGCACTTAGTATTATGGAAATGATTATGCTTTATACATTTAGGCATAAATTTAGGACTGTTGAATTCATTGTAGCATACTCAAATTATTTCTGCAACACTTATACTAGAAAACATGCACTGCACTGGACTACGCTAAGGAGGGGCTTTGGCACGGAGATTCAAACTTGGTTACTTTACATATGCCCCCAAGTGGGGTACCCCGGGGGGAGGAAGGATAAGGCTAGAGGAGGCAGAGGGCGGCCGACCCAGTGAGCCGCGACAGTGCAATAAGCAGGGTCCCTACACTTTACGCTTGGAAACTCCCTGGAAAGAGACCGCCAAAACCAGCATCCCACCCTACTGTGCTCCGTAAACGGCCCCACCAGACCGCGTTCGAAAACGGGAGACTGACCTACCGGAGGATGAAGTGTTTACCAAGAGCGTATCATCCTGTCATGCACCGCCGAGACACCCGCCGACACTTCTACCCTGAAAGAGACCATCAGATGAAAGATTATGTGAGCTGATAATGAAGATGAAATGCAGGGACAGGATATTGGGAAATGTAACTTGTCTATCCAGTAACCCCGAGAAAAACCATGGATCAGGTAGGTTGGACACGGAAATCTGACCCGGGCCTCCTGAATACGAGCCTCTTGAGCCATTCGCTCGGTAAATATACACTCGATACTATCCTCCAATTCGTCGAGCGTATGGGAATTTCTTACATAAACCATAAGTTAAAGTACATTCCACAGAGCGTAATCACTTGGTTGTAAATGTGAAGGGGGAACAAGCCAGTCAATCATTGAAATACATATAACACAAAGCAGAAACTTTCTTTGACTTCTTTTCACGAAGTGAAAATGTGATCGTTAATAAAGTGAAGGTACGGATTCTGTGTTAGCCAAGAATATTCGAGCGGTCGCCTAGAAAATCGCTAATCAAACAACAAAACAAATTAACGTGAACAGAGCCGATAATGTGTTTCAGAAAACCCTGTGCTATTGCTAAGCCCTCGCCCATGAGTGGAAAATTACAGAGTAGTGTACGGTAACTGCTAGAAAAATAATAGGAACCATTTTATTTAAAGAAACAGTAAGAGATACGCTACATGTTGGAGATGTAAGGATTTTAATGCACCTCTGCCTGCACCATTTCCCTTGCAGTGGAGAGGGAAGTATTCCTATTTATTGTTTTCCATATACACATTTACATAGACATAAAGAACACGCACGTTCGTGGGGAACAACCTGCCAATCTTTCACACGACGGAGTTGCAAAGCAAAAGTCTGTAGCAATCTTGGCCAAGAGGTCCGACTGTTCTTGAAAGGTGAAAACCTCGATTTTTGAAGATATTTTGCCTCCTTTAGTTAATACTTTGCGTCATTTGTCTGTCACATTTATCTACTCATGTACTATAGATATTATATTTAGGACTGGGGGAAATTTTAATTCTGTGTTTCGAAATTAGGTAACAAAAATGCTGCGTTGATGGAATAGAAGTACAGCTGAGACATTAATATACATAGTTGCTTTTACTTCTTCAGGGATCTGAATAATTATAATAGTTACCGTTGATAAAAGGTCCAAATTTAAACATGCTAACTCCGTTATATACAGCAATGAAAACGGAGTACTCCTTAGGGTGTTCATTTGTTATTCTATGTCCATTAGACATTTCCCAATTAATTAAAATAATAAACATTTCACATGGTCTTCTCTGTGAATAGTACTTACTGTTACTGGCACCAGTACCAAAGGTATCGTATTTCAGTTTGTAGCTCGTGTGGGTCTCACTACATGGAAACATCAAAGTAGTGAAAATTAAATGGATATTAGTCTGAAATTTTTATATCTTGAAATTGCGAAGGGAATGTGTCATGCAGTTGCTTTAGAAGTTCTGCATATTTTTCCATAAATATGTCGTTTATTGTGAACACGGAACGCAAGCAAAGGAAATGATATAAATTTGCAACTACCAGTTGTCCTTCCCACAGTCGCAATTGTGGCACAGATAAGATATTTAATTCATTATCAACTCCCCTCCGAAATACGAGGGCGGTTCAATAAAAAATTATCACATTTTTTTTTTTTTTTTTTTTTTTTTTTTGACAACGTACCTTTGCTCATCCTCATAATTTTGATGGTCTTTCTCAAAATACTCTCCCCTGAACGCAATGCACTTTCCCAGCGTTTCTGCCAGTCTTCAAAAATATGCTGGAAAACAGTTTTTGAGAGATCCTTCAAAATCGCCTTCGCAGCCTTCACCACTGCTTCCGATTATGGATAATGCCTCCCACGAAGGCGTTTCTTCAAGTTTGGCAATAGAAAAAAGTCACATGGGGCTAAATCCGGACTATAGGGAGGGTGAGGGATGCACTTCACGTTGATTTTTGCAAGGTATTCAGCAACAACATTGGCAATATGCGGCCGCGCATTATCGTGGTGCAGCATCCAGCCTGCTTAACGGAAATGTGGTCTTTTGTGCCTGATATGGAATTGCAATGTTTTCAGGACATCCCTGTAGTATTGTCCAGTTACTGATGTGTGTGCAGGTACAACATGCTGATAAACCATTCCATGAATATCAAAAAAGAGATCACCATAACTTTCCCAGCAGAAGCAACCACTTTTGCTGTTTTGGGGGTTGGCGATGAAGGAGATTTCCACACTGAGCCTTGCTGCTTGCTCTCAGGATCAAAATGATGTAGTTAAGTTTCATCAGCAGTGATTACTTTTGAAAGAAACTCCGGATCTTCCTCTAACATCAACTTTAATTGCATCTTACCTCAATTGCAGCGGAAGGCGATACTGAATATCTCTGAACTTGCCTGGTTCTCACCGGCGGGAACCAAGAGTACCAACAGTGAAATTACTATGGCGTGTTCGTTTCATATTAAGCTAACGGAATATAATAAGATTGAATTTTAGTGCGAAAAATTATCACCGTAAAAAAATTATAATATTTCTTTATTGAACAGCCCTCATAAAATTAACCGCGCCTCGCATATCTGTCCACCGATTCGTCCAGGGCTAGAGAAAACATGTTAATGACCTTATTTTGTCCTTTAATTATTACCCTTCCAAATCACAAAACAATTCTTCCATGCGTGTAATAACTGTACCTCAAGATAGACTGATGCAATGAAATCGATTAAATCGGGACATAATTCCTTCGTAGCAACTAGCAAGCAAATTTACCTTCAATAAATGGTTTCATATTTCTTCCAATAAGTTCCGCCAGTTTATAAGAAAGCTGTACCACATTTTCAACATTAGTGTCATATTTAACAGATGCTTTCATTTCTTTCCATTCTGGCTTCACCTAGAACAAAGATGCGCTAAACGTTAGTAGCAAACACCTCTGACTGCCGTCTCTGTCTCTCGCTGCCTTGGTCACTGGTGTGGGGAAAACAGCTTGTGTAGGGGAAGAAAGCGTGTGCTGCACAATTGAGCACCGCTTGTTTTGATCATTCTGGAATAAAAAATAACTCGTAAAAGAACACACACATACAAAATATGAACTTTAACATCTTTAAAACGTTCATTTTAAACTTCATTGTGACCTGTTACACTAATTGACATATAATTTTAAACAGTTTACTATTTTATTGTGGTTTATTATATGACAGTTATATTTTGAAGCGTAGGTAGGTTTCTATGGTGCAGAAAGCGAAAGTTTCAACTGTTAACTGTATGCCCGTTGTTCGAAAATGAAAACTTCAATTAGAGTATACAAGGACTGCATTTCATAAGCTGCATATATGTTCAATGAATATAATTCAATAAACTATCAAGTATTTACAAAAAAAAAAAAAAAGCAGTACGTTTTTTGTAGAATAGAAAGGAATAAAAGAGACACAAATTTCCGCAGGTTTCCATTTCTGCACTGCAAGAGTAAAGATATAGCCGAAACCGGAACACCTTGTAGGATGATATATGTTGCAAAAGTCTTAACATGTGGCAGTTCACGCTAAAACATACACTATATAAATCGATCAAATGAAGCTTTATAGTTATATAAAATGTTCATTCGAATCGCCGTCTCTTTTGATAGTACCTTAAATCAATACTGTCAGCGCAGGTTTCATAACGCCTACGGATTGGAATGGCATTTACTGCCCAACTATGTTTAAGTCGTCAAAAATTGAACGTGGAAGAATACATCTAGAAAATCTGAAGAAGATGGCTGTACACGGGTAAGGTGTTTAATGGTATAAGCATAAATCATAATATTACTTTCTCTAACATGTATATGCATGTAGAGGGTGGTATCGAATTCCAACCAAAAATGCGAAAAACATTTCACTGAAAATAAACTTTCTGAGGTTCCTTGAATACTGTAAAACATTTTAGTGAAAGGTTCATATGTAGTGTGTGTGAACAGCATAATCTTAAAATGAAAAGTCAGTTGAATACTGTACTTGATATTTGAGTCAAGCATCTTCGAAATCTGTAGCATAAAGATTTAAAAAAGAATCCTCCCTTCATAACTATCCTTTGAAACATTTAAAACTTTGATTTTCTTAAAAATGACCTAAATAATTCGATTAAAATTCTTTATGTTTAAGGAATATTCATGACAAATAAAAGTTATATCTTGACTTTTTTTCTTTTAATACAGTCCGCAGCTCTCCATATTTTGGATGGCTTTTGCATAAGTGATAAGGCGTATGGAATAGACAAAAGCTTACTGTACAGAAAATATACATTAGTTAAAATACAAAATTTATTTCAAATACACTTTCTTTCCAAGAACTTCCTTGTGATTACTTTGTATTTAACGAATACTTATGCCCTTTTACAACATATTCATGCAAAGATAACGGAACATATCCGCCATTACGTAAAAAACAGAATTTAAAATAGTTAACATCCACTTAAGCTTACTGTATTGTCATATTCCCATTGTACCTCAAGAAATATGTAAGGAAAGTAGTTCTACAAATGTTTATCTCTATTCACTTGAAGTAAGTAGAAGAATAAGAAGTTTTAATGCAACTTGTAGAGAAAGTAAATAACTTGTATTCAGGTGTAACATATAAAAAAAGAAGTTTAAAAGAATTTTAGCTCCAAGAGCCAAAGATAAACTGTGGTGTTCACTAACTCCTATAAAATTTAGAGCAATAACTTAACTTAATATGCTGCACATGTTAAGTGAAGTTAATAGCGTATTTGAAGGTCTATAAGGCAATGGAAGCATTATGTTTCTTCGGTGTTTAAAAATAATTTTGACATTGACATTGGTACCTCAGTTTTTTTCCCCGTATATTTAAAAATGCCTCCATATTTTTATGTTTTCATTTACTTTCGTTCTTTTTTAATTCAATAATTCGTAAAGCAGGTCGATATGATATGCATATTATAGATATACACAATTTAAAATCTGTTGAACGTTCTGTAGGTACTATCGCTCTACTATCGCTCTACTCAACTTGGCCCAAGCACATGATTCCTTAACTAACCCATGACCGGCGGGAAACCAAAACTCTGTTAATACATACTTCCTCAAACATGAGTGATTATATTGTGACTTTGAACATCTTTTAACTTTCACTACTAAGTTCACAATGTAACTTCATATATGTGATCTAGTTCAAAATTTCCTTTCCACTTCACTTCACCTATTTCTGTCACTTCATTCTCTTCGTGATGCACAGACGTAGTCTAACACTCCGACGCAGCCTCTTCTTTGGATGGTTTCCCAGGAAATCGAACACAAGGAGTTTCTTAATATTGTCCAGGAACAACACTCAACACACCTTATAACCATCGTCGCAATCTCATTGGAGAACGTACAAAATAGAAGCACTTTATACAGCACTACCTATATGCTCACTAATTAATTGTCTAATTCTTATCGCTTATAAGGCACTGGAATCTTCCACGTGTTCCAGTATGTTCGAGAAGTGGGGAGAAAGGATACTTTCAGATAAGAATGTAAATAATCAATTAGAAATAATCGATAGTAACAAATTTTGAGCAGAGGAACACAGGAATGGAATGATCATTTTATAACAATAACTTTGGCTAAAATAGTAAGCGAAACCTCAGGAAACTGGAGATCTATATTGCTATCTAGTGAATCCCTAGGTAAAAACTTGAATAGAAAAGACGAAAAAGAAGAAAACAAAATAAAGATTAAATAACAGACCGTAAGTTTTACGTACTCAAGATTTTTATTCAAGTGCAGTTAACTGAAAAGTGATGAAAGGGGTTAAAAAACTAAAAACATAATATATCTTAACATTGCAATAAACCGAAGGAATCAATTATAACAAGATATTTTGTTATTCGTTATCAATTTTTTAATAAATTATTTTTATTTATAATTTTAATGTTGTTATTCATATTATATTGTACATTTTGTGGTGGGATATTAAACCTTCTTTCAGCATAGACCCAACCTGGCCTGAGGATTCTTCATTGAGCAACATCATAGTTTGTTGACAGCTATGTGTGCCTGGTGACCTACTAATATTTAAGTTTCCGTTGACTAGGTTATCACTGAATTGAGATGTTGATAGTCTACCGAATAAAATATTAAAAGTTGAGTCAGTTGGGAAATTTATTGTTGCACCGGTGAAAAATTATATTTTTCAAAAGAACTGCGTTTATTTGGAGCAATAGTTTTATCTAAGACCTGTTGATATATGTGGACAGAACATTTTGCTTATTGGGCATAAACAGCTATAGCACAATTCTGAAAAGATTGCAAACGAAGAACAGGGCGAGCATTAGCATTTCAGGAGATGTGGCCCAAGAAAGTAAATAACTGGCCCCTCACTTCTTACTGGACGTAAGAAGAGAGAACGTCCATCAAGTATCTGGAAACGAGGTTTAATGTAAGCGCTGAGATTCTTTAATGTGACGTCTCTTTAATGTTCCTTTATGTCTCTGTGGCATGCAAAAACTTCTGCTGCTTTGAACTTCTCCGACATTCACACATTTACCTTTTATACTGTTGTGCTTGCCAACTTTGTCACAGCACCAAGCGCCACTGTACCTGTCACTGCCTGCAGACTCATCAGCACAGAGCTGGAACATACTGCACTGACACATACTGACCGACGCACTTCTCTGCTCTGGAATGTGCACTCCATGGGCTGAGCTGGACTGGACTGTTAGGTTTTGCTGCTTGTTTTTTTTTTAACCTGCAGGCCGCGGCGAGAAATTTCTCATAGTAGATTTTTCTCAATTTACGTTATTCGAACGCTCGTAAACAAATCCGCACCATAACAATGCGACATGCTTCCGGATTCGTGAGTAAGCTTGTAGCTGCCCTTGAATGTGGCGTTTGGTTTTTTCCTTTTCTCGCCGGCAAACAACAAATTTGGTGCAATGTTTTGACTCACACTTAATTTACCTACGATAGGCATCCACCGTCGTCATCAATATACTAAGCTTCGTATTTTACATACATAGTGTTTGAGTTATTAGAGACGTATACACAAAACTATCTCGTTTCGCATTCAGATGGTCGCCATTGAAATATCGAAGCGTTTTATGAAATATACAACATTTTCTACCCACAAGCCGCATGATAAATTTAATAAACTTTTCATGAAAAAACTGTAGACCAATGGATATAAGTGAATAAATGGAATAAACTATAATGGAGCAGACAATCCTCTGATTTGTTGATGTTCAGCTCTCTGATATCAGTGTGTGATATTTCTTGAACCGTTAAGGTGCGTCACTGAGTTTGTATCGAAGAGCCGCGCCAGGAAGTTTTCGTGGTTCTTAGCAGGTTCTTAACGCGTTCCATGACTATTCAACTAACTTGGGTAAAAAACAATGGAATATATGTTATTTCGGAAATCAATTTCTTCCTGTCTCTTAAGCAGTCTTGCTCACTGCCCCAGTAAGAGACAGGTGCATTCTGTCGTTCTCGGAAAGTAATTCTTCGTCAGTCAGGGTCGAGGCCAGAAGTCCCATAAAATACCGCATCCGAAGGCGTTAAAAACAAGTTGGAAGGCTTTTGAAGATTGGGCCACTCTCAAGTGTGACACAACTGGACGAGATTCTTCCAAGCCACTTGTTATTCTGCGTCACCAGACCATTATAATTATGTTTTCATAGCATTCCTTCAAGAGTAGGATGGACGTTTTAATTACAGTAGTTTTCACTTCAGCCAGGATCGATTTATTAATTTACATAGATAATTAATAAATTAACCTGTTAACAAGGATAGAAATAGGAATATGCATATAAATTCATATATTATCTAGTGCTGGAGCCTGTCCATCCCAGTGTTCTTCCACTGATCAACTTTGTAGATTTCATTAGAAGGGCTACGTAACAGAAATGAAAATGGATCTTGGACAAATGGGTTGAATCAGACCTGGGTAACTCTCCACACTTTAGGTCTGCTTTGTTGCACATCCAGGCTGTTCCCACTATTGTATCCAGCAGATAGTCTTTGATACTATTGCCGTCGCTATTTCTCATATGATTTTATTAAATTTAAGTACACACAATATCAGTTTAGATTTAAATAAAATTCAGTGACTTTACATTTGTTATCATCTGCATTGGAAATGTTTCGACACTATTATTTATGACCTTTATTTGCAAATTTGTTGCAAATATTTGTGCTTATACTCGCTTACAGTAGCTGATGCCACTGGTAATGGGACATCGTCCTTAGAAACAGGTGTTGCTAATAATTGTTATACATACTTTAAAAATATATTAAAAAAACGATTTCCTCTCTCCAATACTAATTATCATTCATTATATAATCAAATGTGAACGTGTGCCTCACTGACGCATGAGAAATTCAGACGTGGACCTCAGGGTAGATGGTAATCAGAACCAAATTACTCTCAGTTGCATCTTAAGAACAGTTAAATATTCACAACTTAAATGAAAACAAAAATAACTGATACTAACACATATTAAGGACAGTTTTGAATCAAAAGGGGACCTGTTTCAAATGTTTAGATAAAATATTTATGAAAATAATTAGTACGTTAGCTATATTTGTAAAATATTGAGTGAGTGATTATATTTCACTTTATCACAATCACTTGTTTGATGTATTTGTACTGTTTTAGCTAATGTTCATTTGTCACTGAAAGATTAAACTGTTTCTAAGTATAACCGTAAACGGTTGTTAAACTAGATGCTGTTTACGGTTATCCTATATTCCATAGAACATATTAAGTTTTTGCAGAATACATAGTATATATTACCTAATATTTTATACGCATTTCAATGTAAAATGTTAATATCCTCTACAGGAATACGAAAAATATAAATTGAATGTTCTAGAAACAACGCATGAATAGCAAAATTCTAGTCAATATTATTTTTTTGACTCTGAAGTCAAATTTGCTATTAATTTCTCTGATTGTGGTTTTGGAGAATAATAACTTGATATATTTACAAAAAGATATAGCCGGAGAAGCCTTGTTGCTCTAGAAACGTTTAGAGACTTAAACCATCGATGCAAAGAGAAAAAAAGTTAACCAAATTATCATAATGATAAAGGTAACAAAAATTAATTTTCTCTTTGGAAAGTGTACGTAGACTCTTGGAGCTCTTTGTATCTAAATCTGGGATCTTAGTCAAAACCTTGCCCATCTTATTTCCTCAAGTTCCAGAAAAAAAAGAAGACTCAAGATCCATATGTATGCATGGCCAAAATTTTCCACTCGCATAGTGGTACCGGAATTATCGGTTTACAAGGCTAATAATTTCATAAAGAAGCGATAAGGAAATATATAACAAACTGAAATAAGTAATTTATATATGTTGAAATCAAAGCATAATGTAGGAAGCACAAGTGACGACATCTCTTGAGATAAAAAAATTCATAAACTCGAATTATAAGTTTACTCAGAGTATTATCATATGTATCGCTTTATTGATCTCTTTAGCTACCTGAGAAACCTTAGTAAGCTCCTAATATCGACGGACAATATCACAGACTGACTGCAGTACACGTTAACTGCAGTAGTACAGTGATGGTTCAGACTCATAATTAGCTCTCATGTGTACAATTTTTCGAAGGGGCAGTTACGCCTTACATTACACTATGGATCCCAAATGATACAAGCAGAAGTACTAATAATGTCTATATGTTAGGTAGGATACCATAGATTCAGTTTAAAATTAGTATAAAATAAAGAAAAAGAAAAAAAAACCTGGGGAACTTGTCATTTGGTGCACAAATTAGTACCCAGTCAGTGTTGCGTACAGGGCAAATCCCAAATATAATTCCGCGCTAGTTTACCGTTAAATCCTTAGTTTTATGGCACAGACGTGAAATGGGATGTATCTGATAAATACTTTCAACGATGTATTAATGTCTAAACAAGTAAATCTTAAAGATATTAACATGTCATTCAAGAGGTTCATTAATGCAGCAGCTTTCAGATAACCGTTAACTTTCCCATAACTCTTTGAGGGTACAGCTTTATCACCGTTGTCTGATCATGTTCTAACCGTAGAAGAGGAGAAACTAAATAGGTTTTATCAACAAAAACATAAACTTGGTCGTGCTGCTTAATAAAATATGAAAAGGACCACACAAGCACTAGCTATGACCACCTGTGTTTTTTTTATTCTGCGCCTCGGGTACCTCATCGCGACTGGACATAAACAACAGGTTAAATCAATATTATTGCTTTAAAGAGATTTTATAGCAGATGAGGATTTATATATGTGAAATCAAATGTAGAACGTGTCTGGAGATATGTTCGAAAGTCGTTGAATTTAATTGCATACAAGATTAAAGCATACACATGTTATCAAACTCACATATATGAAACCTTTTCCCAAAAATGATTTTTGGGTTAGGGCACCCTCGCAATATATTTTTTGGAGAAATCTCAATATAGAATTTTTCGCCTAACTTATTATTCTCTCAGGAATAAATGATTACTATGAGTGTTACTTAATCTGAAGACTTATCTATGAATATTACTTGTATAATGTGGACATCATAATCTGTTACGTTTATTTTTAAGCGTATTGAAGGACCGTGATATATAAAAAATTAACAGTCAAAATTCCTTCTTTTACAAATAAATGTTACACAGAATCAAGTCGTTAACCATAGATCTTCCCTTGGATCAATAAAATATGTTAGATGACAAACACTTTTGTACTCGAATTACCCGGGACAAGTGTGATCCATATAAACCTGAACCATTTAAATTGGCCGTAATTTCCCTTTGAAAGCTTGTAGAATGTAGAAATTTGTTTAATGATCTCAGTGGCTCTGAGAGAATTGAGAGCACTGACAATTGTTGACATTTGACAGTCTGAAATGTCTTAAATTTCTTTGATACGATTGTGGACACTTAAGTTTATATGGGTATCTTCAAAACATTTGTGGAGCAGCTGGATGATATCGAATTGAGAGGTTATTTCCAGAAAGATGGAGCAATGGGCCATACATCTAATGGTACCATGGAACTTTTAACGAGTTTCTTTGATAATTGAATAATCTCAAAAGGTCTTTGGCCCCCCAGATAACCTGACCTAACTTCACCGGATTTTTACTTGTGGGGTTGTACAAGTTGTTGTTGCAAATAACGTCCTACAACGTCAATTCATATCGGACGATGAATGAAATGGGTGAAATTGTGCTCAAATGGGTCCGGGGTTCCTGGAGTTTAGAGCTACCCGACAATCGTCTATCAGGATAAGGGAAACCCCCGGAAAAAACCTTATCCACGTAACTCACCCTGGCCGAGATTCGAACTCGGGACCTCTTGAACGTGAGTCAGACATGCTACCATGGGCTAGGCGGGCGAAAAATATAGAGTGTACAAGAATAGGCCACCGACAATTTATGTTCTCAAGGAATCTATTCGAACCGAAATAAGTAACATTGGCGAGGATACTCTCCGTAGAACTTCAGAGAATATGGTGAGACGAGTACGAACATGTATAGATGCTGGTGGAGGACACTTCCAACATTTTTATCTGAGAAAATAGTGCAATATAATCTCCCATTTGTGTATTATATTCTCCCAAAGTTGCACGTATGCCCTGTTATTGGTTAAAAAGTTATGGCCTATTGATAAGGTTCAGGTTTATAGAGCTTGAGCTTTATCTGTGGGGGTAGTAGGAACTAAACATGTTTTGAGGACTGGCTATAAGGTGTGTAATAAGGTTGCTTATTTACAGTACGGCCGTTATATCTCCGACTCTGACGTTTTGCGGCTGCAAGAGGTGGATGGGGAAGGGTAATAGTACCAACATATAGTAATGAGCGATTGAAAACATAACCTCAAAATTATCTTTAGAATGAAAATATAGGACTATATTAGCTTTAAAACATTGAATTCCAACTTGCAATTTCATTATCATGCAAGATATTCATTACATCACCAATCCATTCGAATATTTCGTTCACACCTTTCACACACACTAACTGCTTCTAGTTAGTAGTACTGTGAGTCTCTACATCCGGTGTTGTGGTCAGGAAGTTAAAACTATCTGCTAGCGCCAGTCGGCATTGTCGCTGCTAGGCGTGGCTCCCGAACCAAACACCGTGTTGCCACGTTAAATTTGTTTGAACTACGTGGCTTTAGCTGCTCGCGCTGGTGAACTTTCTTTGCTATTTTGTGCGTGCGTGAAGTGTTCGTAAGTCCTATTGTTATCGCTATTATAATAATATGGCTCCTGGTTCGTCAAATATGCAAATGCGTGAAATATTTAAAATATGCATGTTCCTCTGCTTGAAATGCACGCTAAAGAACTGGCAACAGCCTGCTTCCACCTCTCGAGAAATGTCAAAGCCGGAGAAAGAGCAGCCGAACTGTAGTTGTTAACTGTTGTGTGACGCATGCGTACCGCAGTGGAGTGTAGTGTCGTATCACTATGTAGGTGTCTCCCTACCAATCACCGCCAGGTCACCTCGCGCCTTGGCCGCGGCTGGAGTCGTGCCCTGGGGCGCACGCACGACCTGGTCTTTATTAAACCTAAAACCAATTCTCATCTGGTCTCTCACTACTGGTTCCCCCTCTGCTTGACGAATCGCTAGCGACTGCACAAAGCAAGGTGGAACGGGCAACGTTCCCCCGCTAAGGGGGAATATCCCGGCACCAGAAGCATCAGTAGAGGCCAACTGCACCGTCTCACCAAACGAGACGCAAGCTTGTGCATATACATTTATCTATTACACCGCACGGGTAAATCGCCCAGCGGATAGGTACTGTGGCGTGTAACCCTCCACCCGGGAGAACCCGGGCGACCTGCACCTACTCTTGGCTCTTGGCTCAGGTGTCTCCAATAGTAATTTTCAAACATGGAAACTTCAAGAAAAGTTACCTCGGAAGGTTGTAAACTCCCAAAGTAGAAGGATTATTCAGATGTGTTCCAGTTCTGCACGGAAGAAAAGGAAAACCGTCTACATTTTGCTTTGCAAAGGACAATGGCTAGAACGGCTACAGCAGTGGGAAAAAGTGAAGCCACAATATAAAGAATAGTTAAACAACTTGAAAAAAGCTTGTGGTTCAGATACACGAGTTGCCACTCCAATCGGAAAAAGAAATTTCAAATGAAGATTTCCATAATTAGGTGTTCGTATAACTTTCTCTGACTATTATGAAGCATGTAAAGAAATTCCACCAGCGAAGGAGTTATTCTATGCAGTAAATAAGAAAATTAATTTCTGATGGATAGAAAACATTACGCCAAATATTAAAGGAAAAGGGATTTAATTTAAAAAATGTAAGAATACGCGACACATTTTAATGGAACGTCAGGATATGTATTGCCACCTTATCATTGAGATTTAAACCCCATTGAACTGATACGGACTATAATGAAGCAAAATTTGGCAAAAGAAATGTTTCTTCTATAACTTTAAATGTACTTAATGGACTAACCAGAGGGTGCTTAAACTAAAACACTGAAAAGGGTTGGAAACACATAGTCATCAAAATTAAATCTATAGAAAAAGAATACTGGCATCGATATGGAAGAAGAGTAATCAATGTGGTCTATGATAGCAGTGATGAAGAGGAAGCAAATACCTTAGTCGGTTTTTTGGATTCCAGAGATGACAACGGCAGTTCTACAGACATAGCTGATATCCATCCTTTAAATAAAATCGTCACAAAAATAATCTCCACAAATACAGCAAATGAAAAGGATATGCAGGAATCGATATTTACATATTGTAATTTATAACCCGATTCTTGTTGTGCTCCTTAGCGACTACCTTCAATAGTGTAGTTAGTTTAGTGACATGCTGTTTACGAGTGGGTGTCGTAAAGTTTTAGCTATCACCCTTTAAAAACATTTTTTAGAGAGTTTGTGTTGATATGTGCTTCTTAGTTCTTGTCTACGTAGTGATCATCCAGATTTACAAATTTTTCCCAACGTTTCTTGACCTTCGGAATACCTTGATTGCAGAAGTATGTACAATTCGCTTTAAACCACTCCCCCACTTCATTAATGACGTCATTTGTGTTGTCAAATCGACAACCAAGCAACGGATTCTTCATTTCCGAGAACAAGGGAAAGTCACTTGGTGCGAGATCGGACGAATAAGGTGGATGCTGTAAAATCTCAAAGCCACATTCCCTTGTTTTGTCAACTGCAACTTCAGATGAATGAGCTGGTGCACTGTCAGCCAGAAGACGAATACCTTTGGAGAGCACACCATCGTAACGTCTCCAGAAGACTACAGTAGTATCTGTCAGTGATGGTTTGACCCTTGGCAAGATAATCTGTAAGAATGACTCCACGACAGTCTCAGAAACCTGAAAGCATGACCTTCCCAGCTGCCTTTTGCAACTTTGCCTTTTTGGGAGGAGGGGAATTGGCATGTTTCCATTCCATGCTCATGGTTTTCGTCTCTGGATCACACTGACAGATCCTGGATTCATCCATGGTTACCTTACTATCAAAAATACATCTTCATCCTGTTCCAACAGCATCAACATCTGTCTTGAAAGGTCACCCGTGTTTGCTTTTGGAAATGGCTTAGCGAACGTGGAACCCACCTTGCAGACACCTTAGACATGTGCAGTTCGTTATGAATAATTTTTCACACACTATCACAACTAATATGTGTCTCATTCATGATCATTTGGATGGCTGCTCGTCTGTCTTCCAGTATTAAACACTCCACTTTCTTCACTGTGACAGCATCGTCTGTCATTGACGGTCTACCAGCTCTTGGCTTATCTGTCAGGGATATGTGACCAGTTTGAACATTCATTTTCCAACTCGGAAAAGTGTGATACGGTGGGCAATCATTTTCATAAACAGCCGTCATCTTGTCATGGATTTCCTGGGAATTTTTGCCCTTCAAATACAAGAAGTTGATCACACTAAGAGCCTCAATTTTCTCCATCTTCATCTCAATCACTTCTGGCGCTCACTGTAAAAAAATTACTCAAATCACTGAAACTACCAACACTATGTCCCGAGAGATCAATGATGACATTAACAAATTTTCATTACTGTAGCATCTCTACCGGATGATAATTAAAACTTTGACATCCCCTCGTACGTTTCCACCCCTCAGCTAGCCAGCCAGGAGGTGTAAACAGATAACAGCGCCTGCGAGACCCTGTATGTTCCTAAATGTCCCGGGTAATACATGTTTATAATTTCTATAGGTGAAAATGTGTGTGTATTTTATTATTAAAATGTGTCAATAAATATAATATAATTCTACTAATATATTTAGTTCAAGTTTACAATGATATATTTTGCTATATTTGATACTTTGTTTCATCCAGGTTTATAGTTAGTCTCTCATTACTTCTTCTGTCATTTAGAATATAAAAATAGCGTAGCTGCCCTAATTGTGCAGGTTATTTAAGTCTCTGAGCAGTATACCTTTAGGCCAAGTAACAGTAATATCAGGACTTAAGCACATAATCATTCGTGCGGTGTATAATAGACACCGTACTTGCTATATTGTAATTAAACGCAATGATATCGGAACTGGATTGAAGCAGAAACGGCTCCAATATTCATAAGCACACTCGTAACCATAAATGGACCGGATATATACTATTCTTAACTTTGAAATAGGTTTAAACGTACTGGAATGGTAGCTGGACTATTATTTTGGAACGATGGAAATCCATTTGGTTTTGAAACTTTTCCAATTTTCGACTACTTCTATTCCTTCGTTGCAGAACAAGCTATAAGCTGGTATGGTGGAGTGCAAACGGAGGGTTTGAGATAATACTACCTACCATTTTGGATTTTTCGATGAAAAGATAATTAGGTTTATTAGGTTTAGAAATTTAGAATTTTCTCTTTAAAAGCATACTTATTGCTGTATTCTACGGCTTGTCAAATTTCATTGTAATACCATATAAAATTATTTAACACGTGTTTTGAGGTTATTCTTCTTCCTTTGGGTGTTTCTCTTTGTATTTTACGCAAGCTTTGTTCTTGTTCGACCCTGTTACTGCTTAAGCAATGTTCGAGTGACCTTTAGAGTTGTAAATGAGAAGAAGTTGAACTAAACACAAAATGAAATGCCCAGAGCAAAATCCAAACATATTACTAGGACCTCCTTCGTCTGGTCTCAGAGAAACTTTGATTAATGGGCTCTTAAGTAGCTTGCGAGCAAATTACCGCGCCGAGGGGCGTCATGTTGAGATTATTCGAGACGTTTTTGGACTTTACTCTGCAGGACTACCCACGAGAAAATGTGCGGGCGGGCTTCCGATGTATTTAATTACCTTTGCTCTGGGGTGCCAACATCTGCGTGTCATGAGCAAAGGTGGAGCCGACGCATGGCGTGAGATGAAAAAAAAGATCATTGTGAAATCTAGGAGGTATTCTGGACAACTATACACGAGTAGTTTATAGCGTGCCGATAACCTCTGGAAGTAGAATTTTAGATACTATCAGTTGGATTCATTCTTAACAGTTCTTTCAAAATCTAAGCAGAAGGTTTAAATATAACAGAACCGCACGGTACTAATGTGTTTAATGTAATCGTATAAGGGGTGAAAGCTGCATCATAATATGGACAAATGAGTGTATATATAATATGACAGATATGTTTATAAACCGGTAAGTGCTTAAGATATTACAGCCTTAAATATAACATACTGTATGGAGGATGGGCTACACAAGCCAGAAAAGTGATAGCTAATGGCAGAGTGGCAATGTTAGGGGTAAGAATATGTAAACATAAACTGGAGATGTCAGATGGTTAGAAAGAATGTATGAAGCGGTTGTTGAAGCCAGAAAAACGTACGCTGTGGAGGTTTGTTGCACATCTGAGATAGGTATACAATTATACCAGATGTATGGATTGTTTTGCAAAGAACTACTAGGGCTGCCAAAATCGGCACCGAGAGAAGTGGCTTTACTTGAGTTGGCTAATACAAAAAGGAGAATAATGAAATTCTGGTATAAGTGTGTTAAAGGGCAGAAAGGGGAATTACTGAATCTATGCATGAAGCAACAGAAAAGCATTAAGAACACAAATAGCTGGTGGTCGGTATTGGAAAGAATGGTATCGAAGATAGGCATGGGAGATTTATGGAGAGCAGAGGAGTAAAATCATAGCGGTTTTTGGAAGGAAGTGAAAACTAGAGTACAAGTCATAGATAGGCAGGATATGTGGGAAAGTATAGAAGAAAATAAGTATTTGAAATGTTATAAGCAATTAAAGACAGAATGGGGTAGGGACAATGTATTAATAAATGTGACAAAACTGGAAGAGAAGGCATAGCATGGATGAGAGTAGGAATAATATATCTAAAACGGTTGAGAAGTAATGTGATAAGAGATATGTGAAATTTTTGGAGATGGAGAGAGCACTGTTCACTACCTGAGTTAACAAATTGCAGGGGAAAAATGTGGGATAAGCAATGGGACAGTGTGCATAAAGAGATAATGGCGTTAGGCATGTTAACGGGGATCGGTGAAAAGAAAAATAGATGTATAGGAGAATACTTATATAGGTTAAGATAAAAGTGGGTTAGGGTTAAAGAAGTGAAGGTCAAGAAGAAATTACACCAAGCTGCTCAGGAAAACCAAAGGCTTATAGCCAGGGGACCTAGGTCAGCTAGTAAACCTTAGAATCAGCAATTTCATGTATTTTTATAGGATGTACAAATTTACATACTGTAAAATAAGTATTAGGAAACAAAAAATTGAGCTGGCAAATAAAAACAATTAGCCAGTGCCATGTTCGGCACATAATGTTAGTATTGATGAAGGTTTGTGGAGAGGACTAAGCGGCATGAGAAAGAGACAGGGATGGGAGGAATTTTGGGATATGTGTCATCAGAAATATGACAGCAAATATGAGCAATTGAATTCTCATACAACACTATATAAAACACAAATTAAAATAGACTTCTAAGAAGCGATACACTGAATATATGCTACTTCGTATGAAGAATGGAGAAAATTTATGTAACCATATTGAGCTTAACTACCCAATTACAAGTAGTGCCGTATCGGAAGAAAAAGTGTGAACATGTAAACAGCGAAGCAACTTAGGAAGCTGCTCTTACCTTTACATCTGGAATAGAATCCGGCTAATAATTCAGCAAGTGGTTGTATCATTGTCCTTATATACTGCTGAGGTATTAGTCGATAGAGATAAGCTTAACTGATAGCACACTTAAGCTCGAGACAGCAGCCGGCAGGATTTCAAACTTAGAGCGAACAGAAGCTTCGGCAAGCAGTTACGTTAAACTTATAGAAACCCAGAGCGCCTTCCTGACCATGTATCAGGAAGTTATTTAAAATGAATCTTCAAACTAGAAGTGGATGAAGTGAAATTGAGTTCAACGTAAGCTTTTGACACATCCGATAGTTTGCATCCTTTTATGAACTCATAAATTGGAAATTAACAAAATGTCGAACAATGTCGGAGAATTCACAAAATGTTGACAAATAAAGCACGTCAGGTTACTAGAACAAAGTTTTACAGATTCTAAGACATGGATATGGACTTAAAAGTTGAGAATAGAATACGAGCAGTAGAGATAAAATTTGCAAGAAGAACGCCAGGATCCACTTTACGAACTGACAAATAGTGAAACACATAGGAATGCTATAGTCATAACAAACCTTGGAGTGATTATAATAAGAATAAATGCAACTTTTCAATGAACTGCTCATAAAATCCAGATTAAAATTCAGTAGGCTGTTTGGCCAATACGCTTCTCAGCAATTATATAGAGCAGTATATATTTTATATTTATAAACGTCTAAATGAAAGACCCAATTACCTTCTAAAGTATCAGCAAAGCGCTTTAGAAAGCAAACAAAAGAGAAATTGCAGGTTCAGTCCTTGTAAATTCAGCTGGTCTGAATGAAACTAGGTCCTATAGTAATAGGTCAGTAATAAGTTCAATGGACAAATTTAAATCTGAATGGAAAGAATTTCAACACTATACCTGGAAGCAGTCTTTGTGGTAGTGGAATATAAAGAAGCTGAATAGCTGAAGTGGCAGCCATAATTCTTCCTAAGGGCAGCGCTTTTAAAGTAGCGAGGGAAAACTTAAAGTACTGCAAATTTTAAATATAACATGGTACATTGTGCCCTATATTAAATTTAAGGTAGGTAAACCAGCAAGTATTAAATAAATCGTGGATATCTTAAGCTTCCGGAGAAGGCCGCATCGTTGTTTGGCTTGTTGCCAACGTTTCCCCCATCATGTTGTTGGCTTTCGCAGGGCACAAGTGTTTCCACAGGGCTTCCACAGTGCCCTTCCACAAGGACACAATTAAATAAATCGTCTATAAATAACATATTGAATAAATATAGCTTTCATGGAAGTTTTACCATTTCAAACTTACCCTCCCTAAGCGTAGTACGATATAAAGTAAATAACAAGTGAATTGCATGAAATGTGAAGGATAATAGAGCCTCCTGAGCATGCATTTTAAACCCAATATTTTGTTGGAAACAGTTGTTTTGAATTCAATGATTGGGAACAATCAACAGAAATTGTTGAACAATATACTGGGTAAAATAAAAAAAACCTATCAATCATTGTTGCAACATGTACCTGGACTGCGATCATCAAATATTAATTTTGAAAAAACGATAATTTTAGTATGTTACGTCCATTGAATTATTGTAATATATATTTCTTTGTTTATTCAAAAGAGTTTAATCCCCCACCATGCAGTCAGTTCTAATAAAATAATAAATTATCAATTTTACTTCATTGCAGTAGAATCAGGTACAATAGCAGATTATTAGGTAGCTTGAAAATGATTGTTTCCAGATATACTTTTACTGTTTGTATATGTGTCAGTATTGTGTTCTCTCCGGTGAAGAAAAGATGATACAACCCATGTTTTCACTTTAGAACTTTCTAAATTTGTACAATCCAGGGAGCCCAACTCATGCTGCCAGTTACTAGCATTGCGGAACTGTAAAATTTTGAAAGAGTTATTGAGGTGCAGACATCGCTGAAAGCATCGAAATGACATGTTTAGAAATTCAAGAAATGTTGCAGCAAGTAATAATCACCTAAATCACGAGACGACGGGTGATTTTCTTCACACGCCATCGCAGCAATCAGTCGCGCCCTGAGGCAGCCACGACAAGGCATGTAAACTGCACCATGTTGATTTGTGTAGAGGAAGATGGTCAGGGAGATGTCAGACGTGGTTGGTGGGATGGCCAGCCAATGTGAAACCGCCACTGGCAAAACATGACGGCGAAAATTACGCGACGGAGTAGGAGGGGACTGTTAATTGACACAAGCGACACGAGGACGCGTGGGAAGAAGGAAGTTGAGGTTGGAGAATGTGTGCACCGCCTTGCAGAAGAATCATAGTCCGTCCTTCGTCGTCCAAAATCCGCGAACGTCACTCTCATCCAAAGTGCCTTCCACCCACTTCCTCGAACATCATTGGTGCTGTAGATTTCTCTCGCAAACAACACCCTCGGATAGAAAAAGAAAACTTCATACAAATTGAGCTGTAGTTCATTATTCATGGATTATGAATGCGATGGAAAGTCACTTTTTGTAATACTCGCTGTTGAAAATGGGCTTCGGTTGAGTAACTAAAATTCCAATTGCTACTCTATCAACCAGAGACTTTTGATTGCTCTTTATATGGGATGGGATCGATTGATCGATTCCGATTGTTGTTATCTGATTACACACTAATACAACTGAAGGGTCAAATTAAAAATGTCTAACTTTCACTCGTCACATAAGAAGGTCTCTTCTATATAAAATGCACTTAAAGCTTGACTTGAACGAACTCTGCTTGTAAAATTCCATCTAAACTTAATATGTCTTACCTGCATTATTTCAGAGGTCATGCTCAACTGTATTGCCGACTGTTGAATTTTAGCCTATATAGCTCGTTAAAGTTAGACATGTGAACGCTGGCCAGTGCTCAAGCGAACGCTGTTGCCAAGCGTAGTGCGTGTACCGGCAGAGGCTCTGTACATAAGAGCACGCTTTACACACCAGCAAAGGTTCTGCCTACTTTTCCCGTAATTAAATAAAACAATAAATATTTCTAGAACATTAAACTCTTACCTTGACACCACAGCAGTGGAATAGCAAGTACGGTTTCCAATCCAGTAACTCGCTTTCCAACTTTTGGGTCTTTAACGGAGATTGAAATACAGGCACGCTTCCCTTTTTCTAAGGATGAAGCTGCTTCACTGCAAATTCGTGTCACTGTGTGTAGTCTATCTATATCACAGCTTCCACAGTTAATTGCTGGGTTTCTGAAAAACCTCCAGTTGCCCTGTATTCCGGATTCGAGAGCTTTCCTAAAAGCTTGTTCATATTAAACATAATTTTACTGCCCTGAGATTAAATCACTTCACATTTGTTGATCAAAAAATTACTTGTCCTATCTTAGGGATATGATCATGCCCTCTGATCACAAACATTGGAGAAAAGGTATAACAATAGATAATATATGAAAAATAAAATAATAATTTAATCTAAAATTAACAATATTTCAACTCGAGTTCAACACACGACTGCAAAACACGTTGACTTAAAACAATAACACCCTGAAAACGAACTGAACATTAACTCAGTCGTTTCAAACTCCGTGACTTCTATTTTCATAGTAGGTGAACTGTTTACCTATTCCTGAGATAAGTGTTGTGAGGAAGGAATGGTGTTGTATTTCAGGTTTATCTGTGTTGAATGGATAGATGTTGGGTAATCATAGCCATGTGAAAATAAAACGTGCATCGCTCGCTCTGTATTGCAGACACAGGATTTTTGAACGGTCATGATCAGTAAATGAAATTCTTTCTTATTATAAGATTGGCCTCTGCCTTTTTCAAACATTCATCCAAGCGTAATTAATGAAGGTAATGTTCTCAGTTCAGGCGCATGAGATGTGTGTACCATATTCTGCAGCGCTGGTAGGAGGAGCAAGCTTAGGTTTCTTGGAGTATGCAGTATGGCCCGCCACCATATGTCTTTAACTTTTGCGAAAATTATAACTAGAGTTTAATTTTAATTTTCGTACATATACAAAAATAACAAATTTACTTACAAAATCAGAAACTTAAATGCACTGTCCCAAAACTTCGTTGGTAAATAAGTACATTGTACTTCTTCAAGGAGGAAAGTGAAATGGCTAATGAACTGTCCGATCAGTCTATATGCAGTAAGCACTATAAACAAAAGCAGGAGTTGAAAGAACTAACCCAATGAAGTAATATCGAATTTGGAGGTAAGTTGTATAGCATTTAGAGTGATGTTTCACTCTGTTACTATTGAACGTGAGTTCTATCGTATCAGGACTAAATAATCCACATAGGAACTGCTATGTTACAGAACTAAATAAATGTGTACAGCTTTTAGTGACAATACAGCGACTATGGAAACACAATAAGCAGAGAAAGAGTATTGTATAGAATTGTATACACTGCCTTTACTGCTTTAGTATAATATAGATAAAACTGCCCAATCACCACGTACTAGAACGACTTGTTTAAACTACCTATAGGAAATATATATATATATAATCCATAGCCAAAGGGGAAAGCAAAATAAATTTTACCACACGACGAGGGCGATGATAAGACGGTGATGACAGAAGCTGAAACTAAGTTCAATTAAAAGAGATATCCATCAAATTTATTACACAAATTTGCATGATTCATTGAAGATAGAATTTAAGGCGGCAAAAACAAAGGGAAAGAGAAAATTGAGATAAATTCGTTCTAACAGCGCACATTTGATTACACTTCGCGAATTTCAGTCAGGAAATTAGACACGTTTATCCGGCTTCTTTTGGCCAATTTACTTCTAGCAGTACTTAGCAGAATTTTTCTAATTGTTGATTGCTTATTTCATTGTAAAGTAGGCGCATTCGAATTGGCGATTGACTCGGATTAATTTTTAAAAATCTGCTCACTAGGTGACGCTAGTGTATTGTGTTGGAATGACCTTCGGGGGAAAATAAGTTAACTACCTGAGATAGGTGTGTAATACGATTGTGTTTCTTCAGTCTAAGTGCGAAATCGAACTTCGTTTCCGTAAAAAAGGTATATATTGTGGAAACGTAGAGTCAGAATGAAAAATTCAATGCCATAGCCGGGTTTTGAACCACGGATCTTCTGGTTTCCGTCCAGCCGCACTACCATTGTGCTACTATGGCCAACGTGCCGATATGACATTAAATTCTCCAACCGACTCGTATTTTACCGGTAAACCACTTAGCAGTTCTCATAAACACATGAGACAACTATCTACCTTAATGGCGACTTACTACATGTAAGTACTTTAAGGCTTTATAGTTAACCTCTATTAGGTTAATTATTGGAAGTTAATTGTTCTTTCACACTGACCGTGTGTAGGCTAAATTGCGGAAACGTAGAGTCAGAATGAAAAATTCAATGCCATAGCCGGGATTTGAACCACGGATCTTTTGGTTTCCGTCCAGCCGCACCACCATTGTGCTATTATGGCCAACGTGCCGGTATGACATTAAATTCTGCAACTGACTCGTATTTTCCCGGTAAACCACTTAATAGTTCTCATAAACACATGAGACAACTACCTTAATTTCCAAGGTATATATTGATCGATATGTGGAAACGTTTTTTAATCTTTTAACTTCGTTTAAAATAGAGTTATAGCGCAAGTGCATTAAATTGCACAAGAATCTTGTGCAATAAAAAATACAGCATTTCTTACATCCATAACCCCATTTGTTGTTATGATAGCTACTTAATCAGTGCTGCAAACAAGCAAAAATGAACACCGCTACAACAGTGGGCAAAGCTGATTATGGTAAAGCAGGGGATTCGAATTTTTTTATGTAGGTTCTCCAGCGTTAAGTCAAATCGGAAAATGAATGAAATGAATAAATGATGCTCAAATGAGCTCAGACACACTTATGATGATTAATCCAATGATTGTCACAGAACTAACTTTAAAATTATTTCTAATTTACGATGATCTACTTAAATTTCAGTAATATGTTTTCCCTAGGTCGATTAAAAGACTAACATTTTCTGAAAGTAGAAAATATTTTAGGAAATTCCTAAAAGTTTAAAATATACTATCACTTCTGCTTCTCCTCAGTTAAATTTTCATTGTTCCGAAGTATTATAGTAAATGTATCCATAGCTATAGGTTATAGCTATGGTTATAGTATCAAAGCAGTTGATAACTTGGCGGCTAGCTGACACTAGAGAACAAAGCTCTCTAAAGCAAAATGAAAATTTCTGGATAATATATATGCATAATGTCAATCTTGTAATAAAACCACGCTGACAAAAATGCGTTTCCTCCCCGAGTTATCGAAGCATGCAATGTGCAAACACCAGCTGATAGCAACTAAAATTCCAGAACAAATCGCATATTAAGAGGAATAGCAACACATAGAATTGAGAAGTGACAGGGGGAATCACTTAATATATTCAAGTTATTCTCGGGAAGAAAGCCAGGTGAAAAGACGAGGAATTAAAACAGGAATTGCAGCACCTGAGACTCACTTTCCGTCAAAACGGCTACTCCGAATATGACGTTGAAGCCTCGATCACCAGAGCTAAGAAAGTGAAACCTGTACCACAGCAAGCGTCAGATAAGCCTACCGCTACAGCCTGCATCCCGTTTACCGGCAATCTATCCGGCAGAATCAGCAGAATTCTCGTCAGGACTATCCACAAGCCACCTCCGAAGATTAAACATCTGTTGAGACCAGTGAAAGACAAAATTGACTTCCAAGTTCCCGGAGTGTACCGCATTCCCTGTGAATGTGGGACACCGTATATTGGTCAAACCGGAAGGACCATCGCTACCAGAATAATCGAGCCTGAACGGAGCATTCTTTTAATGCAACCTGAGAAGTCTGGACTGGCAGAGCATTGTTTTGATAAAGACCATAGAGCGAACTTTCGGGAGATGACCATATTGGCAAAATGCAACAGTTACTGGGAGCGGAGAGTTAAGGAGGCTTTGGTTTTTTCCTCCGAGAGGAGCACGCTTAATCGTGATCCTGGATTTCAGTTTAGCTCCTCTTGGAAACCGGCCTTAAAATGCAAATCAGTCGGCTTAAAAAGCACAGATCTACACAGCTTGATCATCAAGTTAAGTACTTACATTTCTTTGAACCAATTAATTTTCTATACAAACGCCATCTCCTGACCTGGCATTTAATTTACTGAAAAGTCTTTTGTTCAGTAATGCAAATATTGATAGTGTTTTGTCTTTGTTTATATTTGTGCTATATCCAGTGATTCATTTGTGGTTATAACATTTAATAAATATCCTGATGATGAGAGAGTTGTACGCTCCAGATACGTCGATTCCTAATCGTCTTTTCATCTGGCTTGCTTCCCGAGAAGGACTTGATAATATTCGTCACCAGGAAAGCTTCAGGCCCTACTTAATATAATTTTTATCACTGCTACATTAAACTTAAAAGTACTTGTTTAAGTTTAGGTATATTCACAAATCGTTAAATGATAGTTATTAGAAAGCAGTATTAAACTTTTTAAGCCCTATAATGAATAAGGATCATTATCGGAAGGTTTGCAAATCCGTCAGGACAGTCGTTACCAAATTTTTCCCAGTCCTCATAAATGGCGGGAGTCAGAAAAGTATCCTAAAATGGAACATTTCCCTCCCAAAATCTATCTGTCAAAAATCATTGCACTTGGATCACTAACACTATCTACCGCCCGTGTTCCCGTTAGTAGTAAGAACGGGAGTTAAATGCTGCAAAATGTTACCAGGTTATTTATATAATTGTACAAAAATATGTAACTTTTAACAAAAGTGAGGTTAGTTTAATGTAAAGTGGTGAACACAATGTTAGATATAAAGCTGTGATTCCGTTTATCCCAGTATACTTCTCTCATAGTTTATGTTCCTGCACTTGCATCTATGTGTGTAACTTCTTTGAACCAGAAATCCTTCCACTAAATGGCTATTTCTAAACGGATTTTAATCATCTTCACTGTTGATTATACACATTACCATATTGATGGGTCATAAAAAGAGTTAAATGATTATAGATTTTAAAATTACTTCGTCAGAAATGAGGCATCATATTATTTGCAGCGAATAGAATGAAAGAGAATCAAAGGGTTTTCCTAAAGTATGGAACTTTCTCTTTCTACAGATCCCAAGTAGGCGGTACCATTTAAAGTAAAGTCTTCTTTCACAGGTGTTCTAATTTACATAGATAAGACATCGCCCCTCGATTTAACAAACCGTTCTAGCTTTTCCTAAATTGTTCATTATACCCATATAAGAAACACTGGGGCTGACCTCCCATGATGAAGAAAGGAATCTGTTCACCACATCAAACCTCATATTAATGCTTCTAAGGCTAGAGCCCCACTGGCAGTAAGTTACCATCTTAGAGCGCAGTATTGTACTGCATGAAAGGGACAAGTATGCTTTTGCTTGAATACGACCATTATTATGCAACGAGACTATAATGGTAGTAATTAAAACGCAAGTATTATTATTAACTGAGCGAACGAAGCGTAGCTAGGTTAATAATTATGATACAAGCGTTTTAATTACCATTATAGTTAAGTTTCATAGGACTGTTTATGCTCAATCATGTATGAAATAATACATAATTCAATTTCATTTATTATACAATCCAAATTATAAATATAATTTCATCTACCAAAATTTAAAAAATTTGATTCTTATATAATTCCCCAAAATGAATTAAACCCTCATAATATCCGTCTACTCGAAATAGACCATCGAACAGGGTAAATTGATATTGTTCATATAATCTCAGAATTTATAACTATTAAGGTTTTATTTCAAAATATTCATTTCTACGTAGTACGCAGGCGCAGAAATATTGATTACATTCCTATAAACAGCTGTTAACGTGCAACACAGCTTAACCTAAAAGAAAGCATAGACAAACTGGAACAAATTGAACTTATTGAAATATCATTTGCAAATAATGCTAATGATAATATGAACAGATCTGACTTTATTTCAAATATAGGTTATTTACTGTAAAATTAGTGAAATGAATTTGCGGGAGTGAGCTGTGTTGTATAGTTGAAGGTGAATTGATGTTTTAAGACAATCCTTTTAAATACACTAGGAATACATTTTCTAAGAACGAATTTAATACCTTCTGATATTCTCCAATCCATGAATTATGAATAGAATGTTATTGGTAACATTGAGTGCTTCTGTGGAAAGTTTTGGGGGTGTATGTCACTGTTACCAGTGTCAGATATTTTGATTTTTTTTAAGCTGGCCCAGTTCCGTTGTTGATCACAACGAGAATAATCTTTACTTGGGATTTCCTAAGAATTTAGAATTATAGTAGCAAAACAAGGATTTATTATGTTGTCATATGAGTTTAATGACAATTAATATTTTTAGAAATATTAATTTTAACTTAATTTTAGAAGTAGCATCTATAAGGAATTTGAATTTATTTATATTTTATTTATATTTATTTTCTTGTTACGTGGTCACTTCTGATTGATCGAATACCAATAATTCAATGAACAGCTGTACTTTAAAGAGACCCATAGTTATATTTGTTATAAAACCAAAACCGCATACCCATACCTCTAAGATTCCGATGGCTATGATCTCTGAACACAGCATTGTGGCTTAATATCCTTAAACCATACCTTAAAAATGAAAAAATGGACAAAATCTGTGATAAGCTGTAATCAAACAAGCACGAACATTTTGGCAGGAGTACTATACCCTATAATTTTTCTTACCTTGTTTTTTTTAGTAATCATATAGCATAATTATTAATTTCACGAGCATTAAGTTGGTGCTCCTAGAAGAATAACAATAACAACAAATTTTAGGCGGGTCTCGAGCAAACCAACACTAAAGATATCGCCGCATTCTTGCCTTAGCCCTCAAGGGACCCAAGCCAGCGTGTGTGTTAGCAAAATGGAATGTTGCCCAGAAGTTGCGTGCACGCTTTTCTTCAAATTGCTCGTCCAAGGCTATCCATATTTTAGAGCTCAGGAGGCGACGTTTGTAGAACAGCAGAAATCTAAATATGACTTTGCCTGCTGTTTAACTTATGAAGTTGGTTATTAAGCGTAACGTTTTTTTTATTAAGGCTTAAATATTCTATGCCAAAACTGTAACAAAATATGGAACTGTGTATTGCGTGCAGTTCGTAGTTTTGCAGGTAAGATTTTCGAAGCAAAAGAAGTTCAATATTTCACTAAAGATACAAGTATAGAAGCAGATTTAAAAAAAAAAAAAAAATATTTATATCGTTGTGGCCAAACTTGTGAAAGGAAGATATGCGGTTCAATTCTTTTAGGAATTCCTCAGTCATATCTGGCAAATGCTGAGGATGTATCGTACCTTAGGCCTAGAACTTTTACTTTCCAAATCTCTTTTCCACTTTATCATTTACTTTCATATATCACTGATGTCATTGTTTGGGGGTGTATTTGGTCAGAACGGAGTTAGTAGTGGTCAGACGGAGCTAACTTCAGTAACTGGGGCACAGTAAGGCATGATAGGTCATACTGTGTTCTTTGTACCTCCCAGAGAGGAATAGGTGAAGAAAAATCGAAAGGGCGGCCACATTCGTATGACGATATGCGCCAGCAAGCACATGGTCCCTGACATTCCAACATAATAGCAATTCTGATACAAAAACCGGAATTCCAGGAAATAAAAGAGCTACTCCCAGGAAGGAAGAGAGTCTCAACGGCCCGCCCATTGGCAGAAAGAAATTCTATCATTCTGCCGCAACATACTAACCATTTTCACCTAAATATTAAATCGAGCTAAATGTTTATATCACAAACTAATGATATCTTGCACACTTTGTTTTACAGGCAATAGGGACAGAGGTAACGTTCTAGACGTTTCAGAACGGTTTGTTATATTCTAGTCGTAAAGTTTCACATTACTAATAATACCGTAAAAAGAGAATTATGAAGTGTTGAATAATTCAAATCAGTATTAGCAGATATCTCAGAAATATTACATACCACAGAGAAATATTTGATTTAAATTATGTGCTTTAAAGACATTTTTTAGGGATATATTTTAGTCTGCCTCTTACGGCGGTCTACCAACTATAGTAATAACAGATGCAATACTCCTAGAAGAACAAACAGGTTTTAGAATTGCAAGAGGCACCAGTGATAATGTTTTTACTCTGAAACAAATTACAGAAAAGGGGGAGAACACAAATTAGAGACGCACTTACTATTTATTGACTATTTTAAAGCATTTAGCAAAGTATCACGTACGTTACTGTGGAAGATTTTAAAAAGTAGAGGCATACCACTACAGCAAATTGAAGTTATAAAAAGTAGTTATAATGATACAAAAATAAAAAATAAACGAAAGAGATAGTTAATTGTGGTGTAAGACAAAGTTGTGCTTTATCAACTGCACTTTTTAGTTTGTATATTGAAGAAATAGTAAGAATTTGGTCGAATAAATTTAATGGAGAGATTAATGTTTCAAAAGTTAAACTGAAAACTATATTACGCAGATGATCAGATCCTAAAGGCCACAAATGAAGATGACCTGCAGAAAATGCTACACTATTTAAATAAAGTTGCTTTTGAATATGGAATGAAAATCCAAAAACTATGGCTTTTAGAGGAATGAAAGTGTAAGACAATACAATTATAGCGCTGATTCCTGTCACGCTTCAAGAATTTAGGATGTAACATTTCGTACCAGGAAGAGATTGATGTAATAGAGACAATTAATTAAACTATGTAACAGGTATATTAAAAATAAAATTAGAAAATAAGGTTCATAAAGACTCCATAATAAAATCGTACAAATCAATGGCAGTACCGACTCGGATATAGGATCAGAAACAAGGACATCAAAAGAGAGAGAGAGAGAGAGAGAGAGAGAGAGAGAGAGAGAGAGAGAGAGAGAGAGAGAGAGAGAGAGAGAGAGAGAGAGAGAGAGAGAGAGAGAGAGAGAGAGAGAGAGTACTAGAATACAGACATCAGAGATGAAATTAGGGAAGAATTAAAATTAGAAGGAATAAATCATTATTGCTAAGAACAGACATTAATGAGAAAAAACATGTTGAAAGGTGAATAACAGAATACCTAACCCAGTCATAAACTGTATATCCAAAGGTAAAACAAACCAGGGAAGACTGAAGAAAAAATGGGCAAACCAAATTGGAGCCGGAACGGATTGAAAAGTCCAAAGCCATGATGTAGAAGAAGAAACAGAAGAAGAAGACCAACTACAGAAAATTAGACAACATTACTCCCGTATCAAATAGATTCAACAGATTATTTCTACAAAATTTAATAAAAAAATTTGAAGCGTTTTCCAAGGAAAGGCTTGGACGATTTTTTTGAAAATCTTCATGTCGATTCACTGTCAGTCACGTTGGTTCATCTGGTTAAGCGCTGGGCTACTGAATCAAGGTCACGGATTTAAATTCGCCCGAAGTGATGTAGAGTGTAAGGACGCAACACCGCCCCTTAGTTTGAATGTTTATGTGCTTGTAAGTCATGCCAGATATAAATACGAAGTTTAGTTCATTCGTACTGTAATTTTTGGTTCACAATCACACACAAACCAGACCTTCAAAGCAAATATAATCAGGGTACTACAGAACGAGCAGTTTTAATATCAAATTTTGACCCGAAATGCAATAGTTCCTCTATCGTGGGAATAGAGAAGATGATTCAAGTTTTACCAGTTTTTACAAATCAAATGAGAGGGAAAAGCGGACTGTCACGTCAGAGCAAAGTATTCCACACAGAAACAGAAATAAAACTACAAGACAGAAGGTGCTGGGGAAACTTGAGAAACGTTGAATACAGAGGTACAAGTATAACGATAATAGTAAATAAAATAAAAAGAAAGAAGTTAGCACTTCCAAAATAAGATGACTAGAAATAAAAACCGCAGACACAGGTGCAAGATAGAACACTGGCTGACTGACTTACAAGTTCCATTCGTCACATCCGAGAAAGTAAACAAAATTATAATAATTTATCTCTGGATAAGGAGGTGAAACAGAAAGATGCAGAAGTTCCCAGACCTCGTACCTACATTCCTGTTTAACCACAGGATCGACATACAGCCTCTGCTATGACATTATGTAAATTGCCCACCGCAGGGGACCCAAAACTCAGACGGCCTTTCACGTAATCATTACACCTCAAGGAAATACACCTTCCACACGACTCCTGCCTTTATGTGCGTATCTACAGACACGCACGTAGCTTCCATTTTTAGCCTCTACCATATCGTTAAAGATTTTACCTATGTTATTGCTGCGAAAAGCCGCCGTACTTATAGTTACTGGAAATTACAAATCTGATTTGATGTTCAAAGTCTTCGTTGAGCCATTGAAGAAAAATCCCCAAGTTCTACATTTACAAGCCTTATACTGTCCAGTTTTCTGCAAACTATTTTTAGAAAGCTAATTCTCATACCTACTTGACTTAATCAAGATAAACATTTGTAGAACTATTTGAAAGTATAGTGAGAATATAGTTCAATAGGTGTAACAAGTCTGTTAATTTAAGAGTTCGTCGTTATGTTATGGTTTGAAATTCCATTTTCTTTGCATATCCAAGAGAAGGGGAAGAAATGACTAACTGCTTCCTAATAACAAGGTATATCTCGGAAATGATTAGCTTCATAAAAATGTATTTGATATAAACAGCGTGCTTTATCCATATTTACATTTTTATGTATCTCCTTCATTTTACCGGTTATGCAAAGTTCATCATAATCAGTTCCAGAATGATAAGGGCTTCAGAAACGACTTGCAAATAATTCAAGCTATACATATTGGTATATTTAATTTATTATGAAAATATCTGAAGTAACAATACGCTTTAATCAAATTCATTACAGCCTTTTTGAGAAAACAAAAATGTTCTAAACTTTTCCGTCTAAAGTGTAGTTTGATGTGATGGATCTTCTCGAAAACCTTCGTTTCTCATACTTGGAAGAGACTAAACTTAAAGACCAAGTTTGATATAGTGGAAACGTAGAGTCAGAATGAAAAAATTCAATGCCATAGCCGGGATTTGAACCACGGATCTTCTGGTTTCTGTCCATCCGATCTACCATTGAGCTACTATGGCCAACGTGCCTCTCATGTGTTTATGAGAACTCCTAAGTGGTTTACCGGGAAAATACGAGTCAGTTGGAGAATTTAATGTCATATCGGCACGTTGGCCATAGTAGCTCAATGGTAGAGCGGATGCACGGAAACCAGAAGATCCGTGGTTCAAATCTCGGCTATGGCATTGAATTTTTCAGTCTGACTCTACGTTTCCACAATTTAGCCTACACACGGCCAGTGTGAAAGAACAATTAATTTCCAAGTTTGATGTAATTCACCAAGCATACATTTTGGAAGATGTTGTTCTTATGCACATACAGACACGAAAAGTTGTCTAATAATCCTTTGAGAGGATTCGGGTTGCCTCAGAATGTGCATTTTTGGTGAAAAATCCATATGAAGATTTTAAAAAAGTGCAGCAGCTTCTTTATCTAGTACCTACTTGGTAGAGAAAGTAACAAAACTTTATTAATATATTTTAACAAACCCAGAATTAAAATAGCCCTGGCACTACGAGTCAACTCCAAAATTACGACGACTGGAAAGAATTGGGGAGTTCGAAGTTTGTCGAAATACATGAATAGATGAGAACATTTTAGTCGAGATTTGGGAAGTACTTCTCTATTTAAGGCACAAATCTTAGCCAGTTCAGCATCGAGAAGGATGGCTCAGGCGGTTTCGTCTGTGACCCGCATTCGGGAGGCCCGGATTCGATTCACGTGGCCGGCCTACTGACCTATTGCTGACCCATTGGTATATACTCCGAATTTCCTGTCCCTCCATTTCATCTCCATTATCATTTCATATCATCTCTGATCTGGTGGTGTCTTTCAGGGTAGCAGTGTCGGCGGGTGTCTCGGCAGTGCATGTCAGAATCATATGATCTAAGAAAAACTACTTCCTCCTCCGGTAGGTCGGTTGTCGGTCTCCGCTCCTCTGCTGGGACCATTTCGGGACTACCAGCCAGGGACCTTTGGGGCTCGGATCGCTTGCCTGGAACCATTAGGGCTCGGCTGCTGGGCTCATTGCCGGCCCGCTGCAGTGGAGCGAGTTCGTTGTCCTATCCTGTCGGGTGTGGTCTTTATCCGAGTAAACTATAGGGACCCTGCCCTCTGTACTGTCGTGGCTCCTTTGGTCGGCCGCCCTCTGTCTCCTTCGCTTCATCCTTCCTCCCGGGGGTGCTCCCGCTTGGGGGCATAGGAACAATGGGCCCAGCATGGTGGCCTACGTACCAATCCCCAGTTCAGTAGATATGAGCAAAACATCAAGGGAAGAATGCGGTTCAAATACCATCGAAGGACCATCGTCCCTTCCAGGTTTTCCTTAGGTTTCATAACCTGGAAAATGGCGGGGTAGTACCATGAACTAGACCTGGGACGTTTTCTTTCTGAATTCCCTCTCTCAGTTATTTAATTTCAAGTATGATCAGCGTCTTTTTGTTGAAGTGCCATGCATAGTAACATCGGGCGTTAGGTCATTACAAGCAAAATAAGGGGAGAATCAGAAATCCAAATCTAAACTTAACATTATAGGAGGTATAGCCGTAACAGTTAAAGTCATCAAGTTGCGGCCATGCTGTTAAGCTTGGCACCTACCTATCACCCACCTGATGACTCAACGCAATATGAAGTTGTCATTCTTCATACAGTATCAAAAATAAGGCATAATACTTGGGACCCCGTGTAATATGTGGCCAACTGGAGTTACAGCTCACAGCTTACTGATGTTACTCGTACCTCAATGTTAGTAGGAAGTGTTTCTTGTTATGAGTAACAAGATCCCAGCTTCCAATCATTATTCTTTTCCTTTCCCATTCAGTAAGGCACTTTATGATCTTTAACGCAGTTGTGCAGTAACATTTTCACTTCCTGGTTAGTTATTATCCATTCAGACCTTCCCTTCCCACTGACTACATCCTTACCTTATCCCATTGTTTTTATAACAAACTCTTTTCCAGCTTCAGCAGTCTAATCCGAGGTCTAGGGGAATTTTACCTCGACCCCGGTGAAACCTATAAGAGACCCAGACTAGTGCTAGCCCCACCATAAGCCTCTACAGAACATATTCTGAGCTATTCACTTACACTTCCAATCCCTAATAAGCTAATTGTATACGTAAAACAAATCATCCATTTCACCACCATATACCCATCGTCATATCGTCAATACACACCACCATGCCAGTAAGGGACAAGGTCCCGAAATGGCAAAATGTTGAAGGCCCCTCCTCAGAGGAGGAAGTTCAACCTTCAACGACACCACTGCGACTGCCATACGCTTAGAAAAGAATTTCTTTTTAAAGTTTTGCCTTCTATTCTACACAGAATGTGATAAGCTGATTATCAATAACATGTGTAAATTTTATAGACAAAACCGCTGAATAGCGAAGGAATTCTAAATTAATGTTCAACTTTCTACAGAGTAAAGTTAACCACAGAGAAGAGACGGAGGAAGAGGAGAGAAGAAGAAGGAGCCTTTCAGAACCTTGAAGACGGTTCTGTAAAAGTAGCTTATTGCTGATGATGATGTTTACGATGGAATCCTCAATTAAAAAGAAAAAAAAAATATTACATAAACTTCTTATCAGGTTGTCAAGTCTCGCAGCAGAGAAAGCTTCATGACAGCCTCTATATTGCTTTTAAACTGCAGTTAGTCCTTGAGAATACTGCTGATAAATGAAGTTCGCTTAGAATGTATGAAAGTACAAGCAACCACAGTTGGCTGAGTCAGCGGTCAGTCATAAATGACGTTCCAGACAAAGCGACAGGAAGAAAAGTTGCTGCTATCTCGTTTGTATCTGCGAGCTCAATGACAATCCACACGCTGGTCACTAGGAGTGAAGAATGTTGGCCAGCTTTAACACGCTAACGCCTAAGAAGCGTGATGGACGGCTTGTCGAATATCCCGCTGTGATCTCAATCAGTGTCGGTGAATACCGTGCCCTCCGAGAAACCATTCATAATTGCTCCGCTGTGTTTGTGCCCTCATCTCGAAGTAATATCTTCCAGACGTAGGCCACCACCGTGTAATTGGCGAGGACAAGCAATGAAGAATGGAAGTAATCAATCAACATCTATAATTTGCCGCATTGATGAAGTCGTATGAACAAATTGACTTTTAAATTATCTTTCACAGCTGTCCCCAACCTGTACTGCAGGAATAGCTTTTTGTCTTCAAGGATAGGAACTACAAATATGGCATGATTGCAATACATACAACTTTCTAATCATTTTGGAGAAAATTAAGACTTAAGCTAACAGTTGCTTTCACCGAAGTGTAAATTGTATTTCCATAAATAATGCATAAAATCTGCATCTCATGTAATGTGATGATACATTTATAAGCTTGGTGGTCCTCTAGAGAATTCATTTCTGATATGCATTTAGGTACTCTTCTTAACATTCTGATGAATTTGTTATTTTCAAAATACGTTGCACAATCGAATCAGCATACACTGAGAAATTACTTTGTGGTAGTTTCTATTGGAAGCACGCTAAGCTTTGTTTGCTGGAGAAGTAGACGTTCGTAATGTAATTTGCCTATGGATACAGCAAAAGTACTTCAAAGATTATACAATTTATATTAATAATGAAAGTAACATACAAATGTACCAGGATAAATGATTTCTTAAGTAATATTTAAACGAAATCGAAGGTCTTAGTTGTGTGGAAACATTTTTGTGCCATATATTGATACGTTTTTTGATTCTGTGATGAACTATGAACCAGCTGTTTGGAAAGCAGCTGCAGGAACATGCAAAAACAACAGGCCGGAGCAGCTATTAACAAATTAACACAGATATTACACAAATAAAAATATTTGTAACTTATAATCCACTTATCTTAAGAAGTTGATGTTAAAACTTCTTTCTTCTTTTTTCAAAAAAATCCTTGGAATGAGTGAAATGAAGCTCAAATGAGCCCAGGGTCCTTAGAGCCTAGACTTGCCCAACATTCGTCTTTCAGTATAAGGGAAAACCCTGAAATAAATCCCGAAGTTAAATTATTAAAACAATTAAATGGTCCCATAGAGTTAATAGTGTGGGCGAAAATACTTATTTTAAAAAATAAACATCACTAATGAATTTTGACATACCGACAATTGATTCTATTTTTAGGTTTGTTTCGTCTTCGGATGTTGGTGGTGCTGGGAACATGACATAGCAAAAGGAAAACATAGTAACCGAGATTTCCTTAACAACGGAGAGTGTTTCACTGATGACGAATGCAAAATGCCTTCGAAATCGATTTGAAAAAAGAAGAAAGAAGTTTTAACATCAACTTCTTAAGATAACTGGATTATAAGTTACAAATATTTTTATTTATGTAATATTTATTACTCCACTGTAAATAGCTTCACTTTTGTGTGTAACACAGACACATTTCAATGCAGAGTATTTTTGAAGAAGTCCTGGAGATATTTTTTTCTGGTTTTTCTTTTAATTTTCGTCCTCCAACGTTGTCATATCGGATGATGAAGTAAAATGAAGGTCAAATGAGACCAGGATCATTAGAGCCTAGGCTTACCCGAAATTCGTCTTTCAGTATAAGAGAAACCCCTGAAAAAAAGCATTATCCGGGTAACTCACCCTGACCGAGATTCTAACTCGGGACTTCTTGAACGTGAGACAGGCACGCTACCATCTACGCTACCGAGGCGGGCAAGTCCTGGAGTTGCATCCCAGTGGATCCCAGAATACAAGTCTGGAATATATGAATATTTATTTATTATTCACTTTTATTGTGTCACCGCCTAATCGAAAGATGTTAATTCAAATCACATTTAAGATCAGAGAGTTAGTAACATAGGTATCCGATGTTATAGACTCAATTCAATTATGCAATTTTAGTTCTTCTTCAGCACTCCTAAGGAACACACCAAATTGTATTGCAATTCCTTCCTGAAGACATTTCAAATTTTAGCAACTGTAATTCATTTGTAAGATTTGTAAAATATTTTATACGGAAAAACCTACCTTAAAGAACAAGAGTGAAAAGTTATTCCTAAGATTGGAATTTATAAAATACGATTTTGAGATTGGATTTATACGTTGGAGGTTAGCAGATTTTAAAATATAATCTAGATTTATACCAGAGAAACTCTATTATCACTTCAAATTGGAACAGGATTATGGTGATGATGAAAAGATGGTGTTCTCGGAGTCTGCGGTGATCATGGGGACCAGGATTATGCTCACCTGATCTAGACCCACTTTGTGTCTGGGGTTGTGGGTTGTATTCAGCGCCCTGGATGGTGACGATGAAGCCACGAGCTGCTTACTTCTTCCCGATCTGATCTTTGGGTCAGATCTGGCACTCAGATTTGTCGATGTATAAAAGAAAATTCCGGATATGCTTCAGTTTGATCTATAAGAACTCTTATTCTTCAGACTTCGTCGCGAGTGAAAATGATAAATTTTCAAAATAAACTTCGAAACTAATAAATTCTATTTACTTTAAATATTTAAAAACGTTTAATTTAATTAGTTTTATTTATTCAATTTTTCGTATAAAACTTGACAATGACAATGTATTCCTTGATTAGAAATAACAGAAAAGTGATATTAACTCTTTTACAATATGTTTTCGTGGCACTGAATTTACATCTATTCACCACAGCGTTCTTCCATCAAAAGACGCTTTGTTTCCTAGCTGTTTTATCAAAATTATTGATTTTTAATTCTCTCGTTTCCATCACTACCAATCAAACTAGACATTTACTGGTCCACGTCACACATTATACAATCCCATTCCTAAAACTGCCAAATCATAAGACATTCACATCACTTATATATTGAGTCATCTCATAACCTAATGAATTTTAACAATTTCCTTTCTTATTCATTTAAGCATGTCCATATCTGTTCTTAAACTACATATTTGAACATTTTTCAACTCTCTTGGCCTTACCCAAAACAACTGTTATAAAATAACCCTTTGAATTTAGCAACCTACATTATATACTTATAGGTTCTTAATCAAATGGGCCAAATATTAAATGAAGTTCTCTGTGTGAGGTGAAATAATACTTATTTTAGGCATTGACTGTATTAATTGGTTTAAGCCTACAAATTCTGTAGTTTCAAATAACTGTAGTGTCATTTATAAATGCTCTTGACTTTAGAACATATGATCACTTGTATACCTTTGCAAGTGATTTTCGTTTATTTGAAATTTTCCAATAAGGTATTAAGGTATTGCTTAATAAATATTAATCCACATGGAGCATCAAATGCTGCAGCTCTTTCACGGTTAGAAGAAAATCGCCACTTATTCTAAGGTTAGCTGACTGAGGTCTACTCCTCAGAAGCTATACCGATTTTCGCCCAAACTAATATTTAGAGATCCGAACGTTGAAGCTCTGAACGGTTAAAGTCTGCTATCATTAAGGTTTTCCTGTTGTTGCCAGCTTCTCCTGTCGTTACTTCTCTCCATATGGAAAGCATGTGGCTGGGTCCTCAAAATATAATACTTACACGTCCAAGAATATCGCTTTGAGTGAAGTATCAATTTTAAGAAGCGCACGACCACGCAGCTAACCTTGTAATCCTGAAGAATGACGTTTTTCTTGTAAGGTGAAGCTGAAGCTTTGAGATGTTTGGATAAATAAATGACCTGTAAAGTGGACTAAGGTACATTTGCTTAGTCTAAATAATGAAGGGCAATTATATCATTTAGAATAACGCAAGTGTTCAAGAAAAACTGTTCCTTCTGCAAGTGTGTAACTTGATTACAGTTTCACTACTTTGAAAGAACTAAGAATTTTTTCATATTTTTGAGCTTATAAATCAGAACTTCTTCTCGATTTATGAAATGGTACTTCGATGATACTTTCCTACTTTTTCGAAAAATCGTTCAGCAATTATTGAAATGACAAAGGTTTTCTTTTTTTCCAGTCAGTTAGTCCAAGATGATATAGGTCATGCCCTCCGTCATATTTGGACATTCACACTCTCGTAATCCAGCTCCCCATCAATGTGGAACTACAAAGATAAAAATAAAAGAATAAATGGTGCAAAGATGTTGGTAACACATTACGTCGCTCCTTGAAAAAGCAGAACATGGAGGAAGGAGAGAAGAGAGGGATCTGGTACAGCTGATACCCAATTTTTCAGTCAAATGAATCCAATCTTATTTTATGATGTTATTTTAGGTAAAGGAATGGAGTTAAATATCCAATTTCTGTTTGTGTATGGGACCACGATGTCCATCGTGTTTATAAAGGAAGTGGTTTCACCGAAGTATGGAGTTTCTTGTGCGTTTTTTATGACGCTACCGTGATGTGTAAATCTTGCTAATTGTCACCAACTTAGTCTAGTTTTGTTAATTTTAGGCCTGTAGCTGAACTCAAGTTACTTAGCTCTGTAATACAAACCTTTAATTGTCTGGTAAATTGGCTATGAATGGTTGTGGTATATTGGGAGGGTTAGTTCTGTCACATTTAGCATATACCACAGTCAGTTGTAGTCTTCTATAGTATATATTCTAGAAGATTTGAGTTTGGGGTATACTGGACTACCTTGTCTTATTCCCGTTCAGAATTTGAATTCTTTCCCCTGACTCTGTTTTTCTACAGGTACTCTCCCCGTAGCATTTGAATATATCGGCAATATCGATGAATAAGAATGATAAGAAACGATTTACAATTCCAAGTTCTCTCGAGCTTCATGTCAGGTGTGGATGTGGTGATGTACTAACGTTTAGGGAGCATACATTGTTCCCGAAACGTTGGTAATCACCGCATCTACACCTTGCTTGAAGCTCGAGAGAACTTAGAATACTCACGCCGCCAGGAAAGCTACAGCTCCTATTACAGCTTTTACAATGTCACAAATGAAAACATAAGTTATTACTAAACAGGTTTTATCTCATAGGCACTCAGTGTAGCGTAAACTTTACACCTGCTACATTGTTGTACACATTAATAACAAAGCACAAGAGATCCGATAAACAGAATTATCAATGAATTACATTCAGCACTGTTCATTCAACTGAACTTTCACTGTTAATAGTGTACTAGAAAAGCTCTGCACGTAGAGTGCAACACTACGCCAATTTCCTCACTTCCTGGTTCAAACGATGGCACTTGAGCATCCACCCTCAGAAGAGCCAAGCCATCTCTTAGCTAGAGGACCTACCACCTATTCGTCTAGCCGGTGAGGAAGTCCGTTGGCAATCATATATATCCAGGTGTTTTGATTGATGTAAAACTGACGTAGAAGGACCACATCAGCTACTCAGCCAACAAGGTTAGCAAACGTATGGTATGTTATACCCATTATACAATTGACGCTCAGTGATGACCATATCCAATAAATTGCTACTGTATAAGCAAGTGCTCCGTCCAGCCATCACTTATGCCTGTGCTATTTGGGGTATAGCAGCTAAAACTCACCTACACTGCCTTGAAGCCCTACAGTCCCGATTCCTCCTTATTGCCACGGATTCCCTATGGTACATCCCTAGCCTTGTAATCCGTCGTGACCTGCACATTCCTACCGTAACAGATTACATCCACACCCTCTTACTCCCATTCTACCAAAACCTCTCCCGTAACTTCAACTCCCTTATACGTGGTCTACGTGAGTACGATATAGACTCCGGCGAAAAATACAAAAGACAAAGACTTGTTTTAGGCACTTGAAATCACTGCAGTTTTAGTGCACAACTTATAATCAATTAACTAAAAAAACTCCAAAACAAACCTCTACCGTCATTTTCCCTCGCTCGTAATATTGTCACCTAATTATCGGAAGGCACGTTCAGCTAGCAGCAGGGTGAGCGACAGGAGGCATTGAGGCAACGCCTACCCATTTGTCTTGTAGCGCTAATGAGGGGGATGGTTGGAAAAACATCACTAGCCATCTCCTTACCCTGCGCCTGACGTTTGGAACAGTCGGCATGATTCACTGAACCGCGAGGCTTCCAGAAACAGTGATCTTCCTATATAAGGCTGCAGTGGACGAGTCAGTTCAGTTCTTGGCGAGAAGCCGTGAGGAGCGCCGAGTGAGCGAACGGACTGGAAGACGGTGTACGTGTATCAGAGGAGTTGTGCGTAATTGTGAGTGTAGAGTGGACCTGTGGCAGACGAACTGGTGGATTGTAATTGTGTGCACTAGTAATTCTATGTAATCGGCAAGTGTTCCAACTGTAATTCGGTGGAAATAAGGAACATTTTGAGTTAGTGCAATTGGACTTTTAATTTCACGAACCCGCAAAGTCACAATATGTTTTATTGCCAGTAGAGAGCTTCTTCTTCTTCTTCTTCTTCTTCTTCTTCTTCTTCTTCTTCTTCTTCTTTTTAATTTTACGTTCTCCAACGTTAAGTCATATCGAACGGTGAATGAGATGGGTGAAATGATGCTCAAATGTGTCCAGGGTCCATGGACCTTAGAGCTATCCGACATTTGTCGTAGAGAGCTTAGCCCAGTTCTGACTAGAGACTGAAAGTGTCAAATCGCAGGTGTAGAAAAGCTCTCTCCAATCTCAGCTCCTTTGCTCTACTCGATTCCATTGATTACACGGCCCACTGGGCGTTGGTCGAGCTTTTATAGGCCAACATTTTGCAAGATGAAACCGCTAAAACGTCGAGCGAATGTTCTGGGCCTGGAAAATGACACCCATGGTCATCGTTCCGCACGGGCTATTGTTCAGCCACTGGTACCAGGCCACTAGGCTGGCCAGGTAGACGAGTAGGCCCGCTCCATCCCGCAGTGAAAAAATAAGATGAATCTCTGTGAGTAGGCTATGTACAAATATTGTTAATTTATTGTTTAGTCTCTTAATGGAATGTTTCACGTGTTCGCTTATTTAACAATGCTCTTGGCCTTGTTAGAAAGTTTGATGAAATTCTCAAATTTTCAAGACTGCTTATGCAAATGTTGTTGTATTACCAAGGCACATAAATGAGATAGCGGGGCGTGGTTTAACGATACAGCAACGTATATTTAAAGTGTTTATAGCCAGGTGCTTGTGATCTGCCATTCGCTATAACTTCGCTCTAATTTCGTTTATGCAAAAATTATCACGAGCTAATTATCTTTGTATCTAAACGGTGCAATTTTTGTAAAAAAATATGTTTGTAACACTATTAACACTCTCCGCTCATCATAATTTAATAGATGTCTTATAGGCTGTTCATATAATGTTAATTTATTATTAAGGTGATGTTAATTACTTGTATAGAAATAGTTACATAAAGGTTAATAAGCATCTTTCAAGAGGACTAGACCGAAATCAGCTGTTTAGAGAATAAATGGCTGTAAATAACGGTTTGTGTGCGATGAAGAGATTAAAGATATCTTTTGATTGGTTTTAGAATGTTTATGCACAGTATTTAAAATCCTAATACATTTTACTCACACGGCCTTCTCTACTCTTATGTGGAAAGCTCTTACAACTTTTTACCCCTGTTTTGTATATCATGTAAACCAAGGTAAATGCACAGATCGTCTTATTTCTTATTTGTTGTAAGTGCAAGGGAAAATGAGAATACAATATACTGTGCAAGAGTAAAATATTTTAAGAATTAGTCACATGTGGAAATTAAGAAATTAAATTTGCTTTGCATGGCCAAGGAACAAAAGTTGAATAGCGTATATTTGAGAAAAGATTAAATATTGATAAATACAAATAAAAGAGGAACATCTTGGAAATGCTATAAACAACTATAATTTCTTTACAATTTTGAGTTTTGTAACCGTTGTCTTTGGCTTTAGCCCTGAGAAGTGAAAATGTTTATGTGTATAAAAAGGATTAGTTTAAAATGGCTGTTTTGTGTGAGAAAAAAATTGTATTTGTATAGTTGGCCATGAATGGGTAAATTATGTAAATGAGATGATGTAACTTTAAGGAAATGTGGTGCAACGATTGGTATTGATTAGTCAGAACGAGAGTTCTTTACTAGTTATGGCGACGTAGGACAGAAAATCAATAATCATGGTAAGAAGGATTTAAATTGCCCCACTTGATCCTGGAACGTCGGAAATGAAGGACGTAAAATGTAATACTTTGTGTGTGTGTTGGAAAATCGGAAATAGGAAGTATTTCTTAATGAAAGACGTGAATACAATTTCTTCATCATCAATAAGAGGAGTATTGTAATTAAAATATAATTAAAAGATTGAATAATTTTAAATTGGAGATAATCGAATTATTTCGAAATTGTGTGAAAAGTTAATTTCCTCGCTCTATACCACACCCTGAATCCAGAGTTCCCAGGTTCTACTGACTTGAGCTACGCCAGAGAACATCCAGTACTTCCAGAATTATCTTTCCTTTTCTCCACATACCAATACGTAACATATTGTTATACAAGGCACCACTTCGTGGGACTCTATATTTCAGCATCCCGTGGCTTTATCATCAGAATTCCTCATCTCTCCATCGCATACGTAATATTACGTTACAGTTTTACCATGTCACCCCCATTCTGAAAAACGTGAATGTCCAAATCTGACGTTGCGGGGCCATGACTCATATCATCTTGGACTGACTAGAAAACAAGAAAACCTTTGTCATTTCAATATTTTCTGAACGATTTTTCAAAACAGTAGGAAAGTATCATCGAAGTACCATTTCATAAATCGAGAAGACGTTCTGATTCTGTGACGTTGATCATGGAATAAAACATCACTTTTTTCGTTTTATTTTCTTAACCTTTTTGTGTTGATTACTGAAGACTATTGATCAAGTTCAGCTTAAGGCTGGACGTTGTGGGGATAGACTATCAATCCAGGCAACGACAGGTAATTAACTTTATTTATATAAATGAATAAGTTATTAGGTGATATAAATTTGGTAAGTATTACTTCTTCACCGAGCGGAATGGCTCAGACGGTTTCTTATGTGACCTGCATTCGAAAGGACCGAGTTCGATTCCAAAGGGTGACTTACCTGACACATAGGATTTTTCGCGGGTTTTCCCGGGGTACCAGACGAATGCTCGGTAGATTAAATACATTCCCCGAATTTCCTGTCCCCCTCATTTGACTCCCATTATCATTTCACATCATCTCTCATCTGGAAGTCTCTTTAGGTTAGACGTGTCGGCGGGTGTCTCGGCGGTGCATAGCAGGATGATATGCCCTAAGTGAACCACTTCCTCATCCAGTAGGGCTGTTGCTGGTCTCCAAACCGACTGCTGGGACCGCTTCCGAATCACAATAGGGATCCTGTTATCTGATGGCGTCTTTCAGGGTAGAAGTGTTGGTGGGTGTCTCGGCGGTGCATGGCAGAAGGATATGCTTGAGTGAACCACTTCCTCTTCCACTAGAACGGTTGCTGGTCTCCAAACCGGCTGATGGGACCACTTCCGAACCACAGTAGGGGCAATGTCCGTTTTTCTGGCCTACCGGGATTTCCATCTAAGTAAAATATAGGTGCCCTGCCCTCTGTACTCTACCGTGGCAAATTGGAATGGCCATACCTGGTCTCTCGCTTCATCCTTCCTCCTGGGAATGCTCCACATGGGGGCATAGGTACAATACATTAAGACTGGTCGCAGTGCCGAATCCCCTTCGTGGTAGTCCTAACCACCTTTTTGATAAAAAGAATCCTGTCATCCTGTCCACACACACACACACACACACACACACACACACACACACACACACACACACACACACACACACACAGACACACACACACACACAAACCAGGGTGTCGCAACTAATACGGCCTAAATTTCGATTACACAAGACCCTGTCATCCTTTTCATAGACGCACACTAACCTAGCTCCGTAATTTAACAAGATTAGGATTTTGTCATCCCATTTATACACACACCAACTAAGGCATCGTAGTCTATTCGATCATCTGTGAATAGATAGAACAAAATGAGATGCAGGTCTAATAACTTCTTATTCTTAACATCCCTAGGATAGCATTAGGAAGAAAATTAAACTAATGCATGACCCTACTGTATATGTTGGTTACACAACAGCTATTCCATGAATGGTAATCAAATTTGAGTTGGTTATACAGCATAAGGTAGATTCTGGAGCCTGAAATTCATTCTTCAAAACATTTAAGCCCAGATAGTAGAATAGAAACCCTTTAAACCTGCATCATTGCAGACTAACTATACGGTTGCCAAACTTGGGCACTAACGAAGAAACAGGCTATGATAATACAAACACGCCAACGGAAGGTGGAAAGTAAGAATCATGATCATCAGCCTAAAAGATAAAGTGAAGAATGAAGTGTTGCGAAGAAAAATCGGCTTAGAATATTTAGCCATCAGAACGAAGAGGATCAAATGGCAATAGGCAGGACATGTGCTGAGAAAGATGGGCATACGCCATAACAGTATGGGATGTGCGTCAAGGGAGGAGAAGCAGAGGACTTTCGACGCTACGTTGGTCCCAAGAGTTCAAGAATGGGCTAGACTCCGAGTGGATTAAAACGGCAAAAGACAGACATCAGTGGAAGCAAGTAGTAGCAGATGTAAAGTGCAAGTGACAGTGAAAATGAACACTCATTTCTAGATATAACAATATAGTATAAATTAAGGATAGACGAAGAACTTTTATCTTTTAGGGATTTGCTCACCCTGTAAGAAACGGCCGAGGTGACCCCACAAGTGGCTGGCAGGCCCTTGCCCTTAAGGTTATGTCATGGGCTATTTATTTATTTATTTATTTATTTATACTTTATGTGGTTCTGAAAATGATGAACATAAAAATAACGAGTTAACATTTACTTAAAGTTGTGCAAGTTGTTGATCATCTGCTTCTTATACTTCGCGTATGTGTGTGTGTGTGTGTGTGTGTGTGTGTGTGTTGTAACCCGAACGTCGGAACTCCCTATAGAACCGGCCGGCAGTAGGGCCAGAGGGGAAGCATTCAGACCACGCCTACCCATTTGTCTCGTGTCACTAACTGAAGGGACGACTAGGAAAACGGCGGGAGCCCTTTACCGTCTCTTTCCCCTCCCACCAGACATCTCGAAACCTCGAGATAATTGTTCGCGCCGCGAAGTTTCCAGAAACGGCGATCTTCCCTATATAAGGCGTGTAGTTGGCGAGTCAGTCAGTTCTTGGCGAGCAGCGTGAGGAGCGCCGAGTGAGTTAACGGACCGGAAGTCTGTGAACGTGCATTAGAGGAGTTGTACGTAACTGTGAGCGTGCAGTGGACCTGTGACAGACGAACTGGTGAATTGTAATTGTGTGCATTACGTAATTCTGTGTAATCGGCAAGTGTTCCGACTTTAATTCGGTGGAAATAAAGAACATTTTGAGTTGTGCAATTGGATTTTAATTTCACGAACCCACAGCCACAATATATATGTACTTCCGGTTTTATTTTTAGTTATTCAACTCATAGTTTTAGTCAAATATTTGTATAACTGTATTAAGTAATAATTAAATACTTATGAATTAAAGCCTGCCTATTGGTCAATGTCAGCTAAGTCTAAAAGATGTAGAGTTAAATAGTCGAACGAGAGGCAACGCTGACTACATGAGCTGATATCCTATATTTTGTAACTCATTTAAAAATACTCTCTAAAGCTAAGGCATGCTTTAAACAAACACATTTGATGAAATATAGCCTACTATCCCCCTTGCTTCTCCGCGCTGGACTAAACGGTCTGACTGGGGTATTTAATTTCCTTAAACTGCGGTCTGAGCTTTTAATCAACGCCAACACAAACACGTTGTGACCGAAGTTATCAAGCTAGTCTTCTCTGAAACCATTTAAAGTAATATGACAAACGAAGTTGTCTCCTAGCTATGTGCCAGGTGGCTGCTGTTTGTTATGTGCGATGATGTGTATGATTATGCATGTAAACTGCCCATCCTACCGGTCCCACAACCAACTCGTCCTGCGGGGAACTGGTTTGTTCGAGACATGAACCTGTGTACGTCATCACTTCACACTCCAAAAACCTCGTCAAACTCAATGACCATTCTAACACCAGAGATCAAAACACTTGAGAAACTGTAACATTTGTTTGAAGAGCCTAGGAAACAACCACGGTTCGATTTATGAATGGGCCAACTGGACATCCCCTTAGAGCACAGTTTTTGAGGGATGGGAGAATTTGCACGTAAAGCACACTGAAACTTGTATTTTTGCAAATTAACCTAGAAGATGTTATAAAGGTGTTTTCTAAGACAAAATCAAGTAAAAACTCCTTTTGCAAATGATCGATTTCTGGAGTACTGTTGCTACATTTTACCTACAAAGCATATATCTGATTTTAAGGATATTATGAAAATACATATAAGTAAAGTACTCCCATGTCTTTGAGTTTGAATGCCTTTGCATATCACAAACTAGATTGTATGCAAAAGTGCGTTTTGTGTTAAATATTAAACGAGGAAAGATACAAAACACCAATGTCTTTAAAAACCGTAGTATATACTTGCACATTCAGTTTGTTTATAAAGGAAAATAAACAAGATTGCATTTGTAATGTCATAGTCTATGGGACAAAATGGAAAAAGAAGGAGGACTGCTTGAATATGTCTGCCCATAGCGCTAGTGACATGTAATAGAGACCTAGGAAGAACCTAATTGGACACAACTTTCTATTTTTAGAAGAATTCATAATATCAGAAAATCTTTACTTTCTTTACATGCATACTTAATCTAAGAGACAACCGATAAATAGGAGACGTCAGTTATTGATGTTCAAAAGAAGAGCAGAAACCAGAGAAAGAAGGAGAATCCCAGGAGAGCCCGAGAAGATATACGGAGAGTATCAGAGCGGACAAACACAACTGATTATGCAGAAGAGGAATGATGACAACCCAGATATCTGAAACTGACGAGCCAGCTCCATCTACTGATGCCGGTTCCTGTAGGAAATGGATAACAGTAGTTAGTTAAGTGCAGAGGATCTACCTAAAAGTCCGAAGATCCTGGCCTTCTTCAACCCGGGAGCGATGGATAACTCCGTGGCAATAACTTATTTCTTAAAAAGCCGCCCCCCCCCTGTTGACAACAACGTCAAGACGGGATGGAAGTGGATACGCCACTTAGGGAAGACTACCGAAAAAACTCGGTGGGGCCGCCTGGTGATCTAGCACACCATCTACTAGCTCTGCAGGCTAGAACCCGGGACTTATGAGGCAACCCTCTACCCCCTCCGGGCAGCCGTAGCCTGGCCGGAGGTACCCAATCTCCCGTGGGTGTCGGGAACACACTACCCCCTCGAGTTCAACCCAATCGGAACAACTCCCCGACGGGAGGGGCTCGGCAGTTCGGCCCGAGGTTCCTCTAGTAACGTCAGAGGTATCATGAGTGTTAAGGGTTCGCAGCGCTCGCACCACAGCAGCTGAAGAAGACGGATCCCCTCCCCTACGGGAATGGATACCAGTAGGAGGAAGATTTTAGATACCAGTTGCAGAAGAGAACATTTTAAAATTATAGGAAACAGTCTTTCGTAGTTTGTTATAGCAATTAAAGCTGTAGTAGAAATGTAGATTTGATTTATATTGTTGGTGTAGAAGTAAAGTAGAAGAAAGGCTATCAGATACAGTAGATGAATAGATTTGTAAGGTTACTGGCGTCCAGTAAACTGCAGGTTTAGTTAGTTCGTTAAGATAGCAAGTAGATTATATCTGCAAAATTTGTAAATTGTTTTATGTAATTTGATTAGAACGAATAAAGTTAAAAATGAAGTTTCCATAATAAGGACTGGTATAGCTTCCAGAAGCCGGGCTATTAGATATGTAAATTTTATCTTTATTTTTTATTTGTATGTTTTTTTTATTTATATACCTGTATTTTACAAGCATTTGTACTGCAAATAAGGTTTTATAGCGAATATTCCTTAATCACTTCCTGAGCTTTTCTTGGTCCTTTGTTAGGCAAAAAATATCATTTCATAACTATTTTTTTAGTTTTATTAAGACTACAACATATTTTTTTTAATTTTATGTAATTTTTATACTTCTATGATTTTAAGATCATATAATGTAGCAAATTAAATCTCAACCAGTGTTCTTATATTCTATACAGTTATGAATACAACAAATCTTATTACTTTTAAAACGTGAACAGACTATTCAAGAAAGGCTGCAGGAATCATAGTACATAAATTAATTTTAAATCAGAAGTAACTGAAACAGGATGCCTTAAAATGTCTTTAAAACAGCGGAATATTGGACGTGTCAGTATAGCATTATAATTTTAAATATTGCATTCTCATTTTCAAATTATCCACACCATATCATTGCATTTAATTAATTATAAACTGCTTGTTAAAATAATATGACAAAAACTTATGAAATTTGTTTTTGTTAACAACCTAATTGTGACGATACTATACAATAAATATTCATGTTGGGTACATATATAAACAAAAGTATCGAGTCTCACATTTAACATTTACTTTCCCCAAAACTAAAACTATAAAAGACTATCTCCCTTATTTAATAATATAGTATTACATTTTTCTGAAATACTAATAAAAATACATGTTTCCTATAGAACAATGTTTTAAAATATAAAAGAATTTGGAACTTCATATTTCTGAAAATAATTTTAATGATACGCTTTATCCATTACACATGAAATCCTAATTATATCTAGTATTAAGGTCCACGTAAAATAGACGTTAATCTCCAGAAGGCACGATGGAGTTTGACTACTTTTAAATTTTTAAAGTTTAATCTACTCTAGGAGGAGCTTCTTAAGCTAATTAAATTCGAATAATGTAACAAAGATTGGGTATAAAAGCACACTAAACAGATGCTAACATAAAATAAAGCCAATCACGTGGATGTGCATACCGATACGTCGTATAAATTATTGTGTGTGAAAGAACGACTTCTTTATTTGGACTATCTAAGAGAACAAAAGAATAGACTGACAACTATAAAGTCAAAGATGCAAATTAAGTCTAAATTTAGGCATTCTAAACAACATTTCAATGTGTCACGGCAACTTTAATTATTGAAACGGTAGTAAATTGCAGTGTTATGTTAGGTTATCCCGTAAACAGGAACATCATTTGATAGACGATTTTAATTAATTCAAGAGAAGGAAAGGGAAAGCGAAAGAAATGAACATCAATAGATCAAAGCATAACGGAAGCTACGCTGTGACTTTTCTTGGTGTTACATTATCTGTAATTTGTTTAAAATGATTTATTTATAAAGAAAATATAATTTCACTAAAATTGATTAGCCTTCTTTTCATTACATTGTACTACAATTTGTATAGCAGTGCTTCAGGCGACACTGATGAACTAAATGAAAAAGAAGAAAATATACGTTGCAGTTAAACCCACATAAACTTTCGAGAAAACGGGTCAGTTGTTTAATGGCATGGAGTTTTATGACTCTGCTGAGACACGAATGCGAAAAGGAGAGCCTGAGAAGGAGAGAAGATGAAATAACAGGGTTATGTTTTAAAATGTAGAGTATTTAAGGTGCTTAGAGACTCAGGTGCTTACGATGAGGATAAAATATGTTTCAGGATGAAAAGCGGTGTCGCCAGATTATACAGTCGGTGGTTAGCGGTAGTTAACTTCCAAAATCCGCCGCGGGGAACATTTTAACCTTGAAATTTCATACTTCGTACCACAAGGTAATAAGTTTGGTAGAACAATGCGACTTCCCTCCAACGATCGCGATGCTCGGAATATACGAGCGTACGTTTTGTAAGAGGAACAGGATTCCTAGAACCTTTTATGGTATCCAAACTCTCCTAAGTTATTGCCTTCCAGTTTTAAGTTCCGGCAACAAGAGGCTTTGATTCAACAAAAACAAAGAATCTCGTTAGGACTTGCATATCGGTGCTCCAGGACCTAGAAGAGTAGAACAGTTCCTTCCCAATTACAAAGCACACAGTTTGATGTGAAGAAACAGGTATGTAGAACAAGAAACCGCTGTGTTCACTCTCGGCTTTTCACTCAGTATGATAATTTGTTTCCTGTCATCAGGGAAATTATGCTTTAAAGGAAGTGAAGCCTTTTACGACAGAAGGAACACGTTTGGTATGGCCGGTTTCACCCACCCTCGTTACTCCACTAACGCCTCCTTAAATATCTAGGATTCCTTAATTCATACATCGGTATCAAATATGGTGCTGGCAACATAAACACTATGGGCAAACAAGTTGGTCTAAAGTATTCAGATGTGTTACGTGCACACTGGTTACGAGCCGAATGGCTCAGACGGTTTCGTCTGTGACCCGCATTCCTTAGGGCTGGGTTCGATTCCCGGACCTAAGGACGATACTGCTCATCGTCATGAACAACTTTTCACGGTTTAAGCCATCAAGGCTCTTCCGGTCTCATACATTTTGAATTAAAAGCGTTGTATTCATCTTTTTATTGGTCTTCCAATAGTACTTATACCTAATGGTATGTAATCTAAAACTAATTTTGGAATGCGGTTAGCATTCATTCTGTCAACATTATCCTTCCAGTTATTTCTATATTGTTTTACTCTATCTGTTAGTTTAAAAATATTCAGCAGTTTCGAACGTCTATACTTCCTTACCTATTTAGAAGACACTTCTTAAAAGCTTCATTTCCGCTGTTTCAATGATTTGCTCTCTCTCTTTTAAGTGCAACATTCACCACCATATAATACGCGGGCTGTTAAATAAAGAATGATCATTTTTTTTTAAACAACGTACCTTTACTCATCCTCATAATTTTGATGGTCCTTCTCAAAATAGTCTCTCCTGAATGCGATGCACTTGTCCTAGCGTTTCTGCCAGTTTTCAAAGACATGCTGGAAACCAGTTTTTGAGAGATCCTTCAAAATCGCCTCCGCAGCCTTCACCAGTGCTTCTGATGATGGATAATGCCTCCCGCGAAGTCGTTTCTTCAAGTTAGGGAATAGAAAAAAGTTACATGGTGCTAAATCCGAACTATAGGGAAGGTGAGGGATGCACTTCACGTTGATTTTTGCAAGATATTCAGCAACACCAGTGGCAATATGCGGACGCGCATTATCGTGGTACAGCATCCAGCCTGCTGTACGGAAATGTGGTCTTTTGCGCCTGATATTGACTTGCAATGTTTTCAGGACATCCCTGTAGTATTGTCCAGTTACTGATGTGTATGCAGGTACAACATGCTGATAAACCATTCCATGAATTTCAAAGAATGAGATGACCACAACTTTCCCAGCAGAAGCAACCACTTTTGCTCTTTTGGGGTTGGTGATGAAGGAGATTTCCACACTGAGCTTTACTGTTTCTCTCAGGATCAAAATGATGTAGCCAAGTTTCATCAGCAGTGATTATGTTTCAAAGAAACTCCGGATCTTCCTCTAACATTAACTTTAACTGGATGTTACCGCCATTGCAGCGGTAGGCGATGCTGAACATGTCTGAATTTGCCTGGTTCTCACAGGCGGGAACCAGGAGTACCAACGATGAAACTACTACGGCGTTTTGTTTCACATTAAGCTAACAGAATATAATAAGATTGAATTTTAGCGCGAAAAATTATGTCCATAAAAAATTATGATCATTCTTTGTTGAACATTCCTTGTAATATAGGAGCTGCCATTACTTTATAAAATTTTAATTTAGTCTCTCTTCTCATATTTTTTTAAGTTCTCTATAAAGTGCCACATATACCATTAAATATGTTGATTTTATTTAAAATGTCACTATTTTTAAAATAAGAGATATTGCAACCAAGATAATTAAAACAGTTGACTTGTTCAACAGGTTTTCCTTCTAATAATATTTTGGCTCTTATGGTATTGAATCCCTTGAATGCTAAAACTTCAGTTTTGTTTGTAGATACTTTTAAACTAATATTGAGAGACAGTGTAGCTTTCTGTAGGCCATTTTCTGAGGTAGATATGAGAACTTGATCGTCTGCAAATAATAAAGTATCTAAATATCTATTTCTAATTATAAAATGCGAATCAAATTTTGTCTCCCAATCAGATATAGCATCGTCAATATAAATAATAAAAAGCGACGGTGAAAGTGCACACCCTTGTCTTACTCCCTCATTTACTGTTGCCATTAATCTCTCTTCATTCCAGTTTCTATCATGACCTTATTTTTTCCCGCCTCGGTAGCGTAGATGGTAGCATGTCTGCCTCACGTTCAAGAGGTCGCGAGTTCGAATCTCGGTCAGGGGGAGTTACCTTGATAAGATTTTTTTCGGGGTTACCCCTTATCCTGAAAGACGAATGTGGGTAACTCTAAGCTCTATGGGCTCCGGGCTCATTTGAGCATCATTTCACCCATTCCATTAATCCTCCGATATGACTTAACCTTGGAGGACGAAAATTACAAATTGCGGATCTAATTGACCCATAAGTTTTTCCGGAGGTTTTTCCGGGTCGGCAGACAAGTGTAGCTTAACTATATCCCCGAAATTCCTGTCCCTCCATTTTATCTCTAGTATCATTTCACATCATCTGTCATCTGGTTGTTTCTTTCAAGGCAGAAGTGTTGGTGGAAGTCTCGGCGCTGCATGGCAGGATGCTATGCTTTTGTTAAAACTTCCTCCTCAGGTAGGATGGTCTCCGGTCTTCGAGCCCCATCTGGTGGGGTCCTTTCCGGACCACAGTAGGTGATATTCCGGTTGTTCTGGCCTGCCGGGGAGTTTCCAACTGGTTAATAATCTGAATTAGTTTCAGGATTTAATATCGAATATGGAAGAGGAGTATTTTCTTTTATTTTTAAGAGAATATTCAAGGATTGCCCTGTGCAGTTTGTGCTGTCCTGGTTCCTTGGGACGGCCGCCCTTGTCATCTTTCACCTCATCCGTCCTTCCGGAGGTACCCATAGTTTACCACAACAAAGAAAGTCTCCGGGGAGTTAGATGCAGGGGGTTGGAGTAAGTTTCTACACCGTCCTTCGAAAGGTTTCTAACACCCCATGTCAGTTTAATTACAGTCCATTCAAAAACATTCTGACGGCTTCTACTTTGGTGAATGAATCTTCTCTGTTTTAGTGTACTGAGGCATGTTTTTAACGGTTCTGCTACTTGTGAAGCATGTGTTCTCTGTCACACACATTCGCTGTCCTTGTCCCACTGTGTAAGGTTGGCACATTCCTCTCAGGGACTTAGTTTGCGTTGGTGGACAGTACTTAGGGCCATTGGTACAATATATTAAGTTTGGACCACCGTGCTAAATCCCCTACGTAAAGTAGTACAGTTCAGTCAGTTACACTGGCTTCTTTGATATTCAAAAAGCTTTTTCCTTGCAAAAGACGGTCTTCTTTCTACTCCACGAGATAAATGTTTGTAGAAGTGCTTTTATAACAAATTTACGTGTAGATTCAATGGAAATAGGGAGGCTTAAGTGATTGTCAAATGTTTTATGAAATATCTCTGAAATTCCCATCTCTTTGTTTAAATAAGATAAACATTTCTTTAATAGTGAAAATATCTTAAACATATGCAACTTTAGTTAAAATCGTAAGAGCGGATTTTGAGATAATCTGCATTTTTAGAAATGCTCCATGTAAAGGGGAGTCAGTTCCAGAGAGATTTCCTTGAAAACCTTGTGTCGCTTTATTGGGACATGCTAAACTTTAATATCAAGATTGGTGGACATTCAACTACTTTTCGCATTTTTGTGCTACGTACGCTATTTACGCACGCTAATCCACGAGACATATGCACGCACATTTGGTAAAATACTAGTATTATACCTTCTCTGGTCACTTTTTAGAGAGAGTCCTAAAATCTTGCTTATAAGAATAGTTTGTAAAGGATATATACAAATATATAAAATAATGGGTAAGTAATTGATGTGAAAGTGACATGAAATATTTTTGCTTATTTTATTAAACATTATTTATTTGGAATGTTCATTAGCAATTGCTTTTTGCAAGGATAAAACTTTATACGTCTTATCCTGTGAAAAATAGTTTTTGTTGACACATGACAAATGTAATCTGGGAAGAAAAATGTTTTCGTCTTCCTGCCACGTTTTTGGGAGAATTTGACTGTTACATTTCAAAGTAAACTTTGTCATAAAATGTTCATGTATTTTGTGTGCTACTTTCTTAGTAAAACATGAAAGTTTGAAGCCTAAAATGCATTGATAAGAGGGAACATAACGCAAATGTTGCCTTTTAAATAAACACGCTCCAACAAGTCATATCGGACTCAAAGGAGTCCACGGTACACACAAGCTTCAAGTTAGCCGTCATTCATCTTTCAGGATAAGGAAAATCCTCGGTAAGAAAACGTCATCCAGATAAGTCACTCTAACCGAGATTCGAACTTGGAACCACTTGCAGGACGAGAGGCAGACACCTAGGCCACAGAGATATTCAGAGATGCTTGGTGAAGCCAGCCTTCGTATTTCCTGTCGCCAGCAAAGTTAACGCTTTAAATGAATTAAAGTCTCTCACGACAGAAGGGACACCTTTAGTTATCAGAGAGCTCTCTTGTCGTATTTATGATCTTGAAACGGCAGTTCAGTTACGATCCAGTGTAATCCTTAAGTGCTAGCCATTTCCTTCAATAAAATCTGTCAAATAAGTTCTCGGTGTAAAACTAACAACTTCGTTAAAGGAGAAGTTTTGCAGATATCGATCATAAATCGCATCGCTAAGGCGTAAGTCGGCTGTGAGGAAAATAATTCTGTGCAACTACATCGTTATATTGTGAAAGAGTAGTTTCTCGGAATACATTCTCAAGTTCAATGGAAGCATTTTCATAAGAAATACTTTCACCACAAAGAGCATCAAATTTACTGGAATATTATAAAGTTGCAGACCATTACCTCTGTGGTCTGTTGTGGGTAATTACATCATTTCATGTTTATCATTAGGAAATAGCTAAATATTTATTTGTGGAGGTCAATATATCTGTGAAATTCGGCCAAAAATATGAGCACCTTGTTTCTTATTTGTATTATACTTCTAAGATGCATTTTTGCTACACAATTGTGTTACGAAGACTTCCACAGCTGGTGGCTCTTATTTTTGCTCGGACTTCCAGTATAGGCAGTTTTTTTTTTAATTTATGTCCTTAAAAAAGTTCAAGTTATATCGGACGATGAATGGAATGAGTGAAATGACAATGGGCCCATGGTCCATGGAGCTTAGAGTTACTCGACATTCGTCTTTTAGGATAAGGGAAAACCCCGGGAAAAAACCTTATCCAGGTAACTCACCTGACCGAGATTCGAACTCGAGACCTCTTGAGGCACACATGCTACCATCTACGCTACCGAGGCGGGCTAGGCCGTGTTATAGTGTACTTTAATATTAACGAGCTCGTCCCTGTAGCATAGGTGGTAACGATTCAGCCTCACTCTCAAGGTCGCGAGTTCGAATTTCCTTCAGTGTAACTTATCTGGATAAGGTTATTCCGGGGTTTTCTCTTATACTGAAACATTAATGTTGGTTAACTCTAAGCTCTATGGACCTTCGGCTCATTGTAACATCATTTCACCCGTTTCATTTATCATTGGGTTAAAGGAGGATCAAAATATCAATGGTTGTATATCTAATGTTCCAGTAACTTTTCGGAGTGATACTATGAAGTTTTGGAGAAGGGAATTAGCACCTCGATCAATAAAATTGTTTATGACTATGACCCTGACATGTGGGAGAGATGAGGAGGGTGCCAGAACAACGGAGGTCTTTGGCAGAATTTTCAGTTGCTAACGTTAAACAGCAATGCAATATGGGGTGGTTTTTCTTGGGGTACTCAATATATCAATACCACTTTAACCACATTAAAATCACAGTGTACATTTGTTCAATAATGTTAATATTCAGTGTTGAAGATAAAGCTTCTTTTATTAAATGCATTTGTCGCCAAGAAGATTCGTTTAAAGAAAATGTAAACTTCAAATCGTATGGTAGCTTCCACCAAGGTCGAAATCGAAAAGAAAGCTCTACCTAACTAAAGTCGATGAATCGAAGAGATCATTAGACTATCACTGCATAGACCAAAGTTGGAATATTACTTTGGACCAAAACCGTTTCGCTTCTGGAGGACACCTAACATGTATCGAGTAATGTTGCAAACGTAATGAAATCCTGATTTTCAACGCCTTTAGGGTTATCGCATATAGCAAATTTCGAAACACACTCATTTAAGAATAAAAGTAATATTAAAATCTAGCTTGCCATATATTGTTACGTAAAGACCATCCAGACTATCCTCATATATGTAGGCGTCATACATTAGCTGTAAAATAGTAATGATGAATATGCCAGTAGTTATCAACCTAATATTATGAATTATTTGTTAGTTCAAGCGTGGGTTGCACTTTACATAAAGCAAATCCTTCGAGATACTTTGAAACATAAATCGGCATTAGACTTGAGCTACACGAGCTAGTAATTTATACTTTGTGCAATAATACGGCGATAAAGAAATATATATTTCATTCGGATTATTCAATTTATCGCAATTTCAAACAGCTTAAGTAAGTTTCAGCATCTACACCATTTCATAAAATGGAACGCAAAGGCCATTAGAATGAAACCCATATTTTACGTAGCTTAGGAGGAGAAACAGCCAAGCCACTCGCACCTTTCTTATTTCATTAGTAGTATGGTAAAGTCATATTTATGTGGTTCTTTGGCCTTCCTCGACCACCTCTATAGTACGTGACAATAGTGAGCCGCATATGGTCTCTAAGGCTGTTAAAGAGCAGGTAGTGTATGTGCATAACGTGCCTTGCAGTGGGCACACATACTTCATTACTGCGTTATTGCTAATGAATCTGCTTTGTGATGGACGTCAGATGCTGCGGCAAAGAAATAACTTGCGGAGGTTAAAACCTCGAGTACTTCACGTTAAGACCATTAGACACGCTCAAACACTAATGTCAAATCAGGATTTAAACTTGCCAACCGCTTAATCCTTTTCTGAAAGCGACTTGATGGTAACAACAAGGGAACCTTTAGACAAATGAAAACCGCATGGCGTTGATGGAAAATGAACAAATGACTGAGTGATTTGTAGATATCAGAAGCTAAAACTGGAAGTTGGAACACGAAACACATGAAGTCAGAGTTTTATACTATCGTACATTTTGTGTAACCTTATGACTAAATTTTAAGAAATTAATCAACGAATGATACAGCATCATAGCCAGTGTTTTTTTTTTACATTTTCGTAAATAAGACATCAGCTTCCATACCTGGATTTCATTGACGTGTTGGAATCATAAAGATAAAAGTACAACTTAATGCCTCTTGGGGGAGAAGCGAGCAGATGCTACAGTCTGTGATGTACCCCATTATCAACATTGTAAGTAATAAATTCTTACCTTAAGTTTTACAATTTAATAAGGTACAGTGGCCCTTTATTCTATTACTGTAAAAAATGGATCACAAAATAATTTAATCTTCTGTTTATAAGCCACACTTTTCTAACCTGCACTGTGCATTGCTGGAATTTTGTACTGTTTTCTCATTTTAATATAAAAGAATGTCTAGTCATTGAGAAGTTTCAAAACAATTTTGTATGAAAATATTTATCTTAATCACTATAGAGGAAGGGTTTAATATTTCCTTTTAGATTTTTAATTAATTCCGTCCATAAATGAAGTAGAAGGGCTTTATTTTTAGCCATTATCTTGTGTTTGTACTTCACCAAGTCCTTTATGCCATTGTGGCAATTAAAACAGCTTTTATATTGTGTCTCTCGATTTAATTTACTCTCTCTATCTCAACTCCGCCCTTTATAGCGACTAGAGTTCGTCGCCCCAGTAATCATATTGTGTCTGCGCGTGTTGGCGATACAGATGAAAAGTTAACACCTTCTGTCCCCGTTTCACCGTTAACAAAACCTATACTTTTCATATCTAGTTAAAAAGTATACTTAAGTATGTCAGGGAACAGGCTTCCATTCAAGTTAGAAGTTTTATCAACTGTCTTTTCTGATTGCATTTGTTCTGAATAATAAACTGGAAAATTTTACGTTATGCAACTTTTATTTAAGAAACTGTTAAAATGTTTACATTTTGAGACGGAATAATGGATCGTCATACCGGATTGTAGACACCAACATCCTCCTTCAATTCAATGGCTTTTGTTTTCTGAGGTGAATCACTCCGGAAGTGAATAAGATTTGAGACACCACTAGCTAATTTGAATTTAGTTCAATGACATACAGTAGACTATCGGTAGTCCGAACTTCGGTAAATCGACGTACCGTATTATCCGACATAGTCTTACCAGTTCTTGGTCAGCAGGATGTGCACTCTCGAACCTTCTTCAGTGAGTGTACAGGTATAGCTTGGGTGCGGACGATATCGTTTTCATTTCCTGGGAGTACAATATGACAAGTAAAAGGAAGAAAGTGGCTGTTTCCATGTAGGAAACATTGATAAGAAAATATCGGTGACAATTCCATTTGTCCATAACAGAAGAAATGCAGTGGTAAGGACATGATGGAAAAGTTTAATCCATCAACATGAAAGACTTTGCATACTGGGTGGCTCAGAATTGGAAAGAAATCGAAACGACACTAGCAAACATACTGTTAGATGATGATGATGATGATTATGACGATGATTATAAAAGTTAAGAAGAGATAGTACTAGAAGACATGGGTGATATTGTTCCCTTACTGAACCGCATTCCTGACTGTGAGGACGCTACGACTCAAGATGCAAGGAGCTGGTGTGCAGAAGGTCAACAATTTGCTCACAGACGCTGATATTGTTGAATTCGTGAATGGTAATGACAGTGAGGATGAAGCAAAACGGGAAATTGAAAAACAAACGAGAAGAAGATGAGTCATGCGGAAGGTTTAAGTGCTTTAGAGATGGCATTAAGATAGTGGAGCAACAGCCGAAGGCAAGTGCAACTGAGGTATTGATGTTTCGTCGATGGCGAAATCTCGCAACAAGGAAACGTCATTCAGCCGGCAAGTAGACTTCATTGAAAAACTTCTTTTCTTACGACATTTGGAGCTTCTTTTGGTTCAATATTGCATGTAGCATTTGTTTGATTACTCAGTAAATACCGCAAAACCAACAATAGTTTTAATAACACAGTATACCCACTATGTTTTACTCCGTTTTCCAACTTATTTTGTATTATCTGACATTTTCGGTTATCCAGCCTTGTCTAGGACAGGTTTATGTCGGATAATAGAGTCTCTACTGTATAACGTAAACCGTACAAAATGAAACATCAAATTTTTAAACTTTAAATTAAATTCTCAAATTCTCAACTTCTTTAGAAGTCCTAAAAGTAACACAGTTGTCACAAATAATCTAAGATTGCTCAAATATTCTTGTGTATCATTCCAGCTCCTCTGCATGACTTTAAGGAAATTCAGAGACAAATCACGTTTGGAACAAAACGCTTGTTTTACCTGAAACGTAAATCAGAGAAACACATCGAAATGAAGAAAAAGTAGAAGAATGAGGACAAAAAAGGCACTTTTAAGTTAAAATACCTAATTGAATTAGGTAGTATTAAACTGCTTTACAATGGTGGGTTAAACAAGAATGAGAGTATTATAACAGATTTAAATAATTTGTATTATTTCTAAAATACGGGGGCTGTTCAATAAAAAATGGTCGTAATTTTTTACGGTCATAATTTTTATCACTAAAATTCAATCTTATTATATTCTGCTAGCTTAATGTGAAACAAACACGCCGTAGTAGCTTCATTGTTGGTACTCCTGGTACCCACCTGTGAGAACCAGGCAAGTTAAGACATGTTCAGTATCGCCTGCCGCTGTAGTGGAGGTAACATGCAGTTAAAGTTGATGTTACAGGAAGATTCGTAGTTTCTTTCAAACGTAATCACTGCTGATGAATCTTTGCTACATCATTTTGATCCTGAGAGCAAACAGCTAAGCTCAGTGGGAAAAATCTCCTTCATCAGCAATCCCCAAGAAAGGAAAAGCGTTTGCTTCTGTTGGGAAAGCTATGCTCATCTCATTCTATGATATTCATGGAATGGTTTATCAGCTTGTTGTACCTGCACACACATCAGTAACTGGACAATACTACAGGGATGTCCTGAAAACGTTGCAAGTCCATATCATGCTCAAAAGACCACATTTCCGTGAAGCAGGCTGGAAGCTGCACCACGATAATGTGCGGCCGCATATTGCCAATGTTTTAGCTGAATATCTTGCAAAAAGCAATGTGAAATACATCCCTCACCGTTCCTATAGTCCGGATTTAGCCCCATGTGACTTTTTTCTATTCCCTAACTGGCAGAAACGCCTTTGTGGGTGGCATTATCCATCATCAGAAGCTGTGGTGAAGGCTGTGGAGGCAATTTTGAAGGATCTCTCAAAAATGGTTTCCAGCATGTCTTTGAAGACTGGCAGAAACTCTGGAACCAGTGCATCGCATTCATGGGAGACTAGTTTGAGAAGAACCATCAAAATTATGTGGATGAGTAAAGGTACGTTGTCATAAAAAATTGTGATCATTCGTTATTGACCTGCCCTCGTACATAAAGATGAAATTTAAAACAATTTTAAAAACGTTTTCATATTTAGTAATCCTATTCCCAATGTAAACTGACAGTGAGCAAGTAATTTCAAAGACTATAATAAATAGTCAGTACAGACCATATACAACCTTCTATAATTAATATGAGTACTATAGATAGAATACAATTGATAATTTTTGAAGTTGCAACGGAAGATATAAATTCTTCTTTCTTATGAATGTTCTTCTTTCGCCCCTTCACATACAGCTCAGGTTAATGAAACATTTTGTTAAAGATTTGGACAGAAGTGGAAGTGCATTTGAGTATTTAAGAAGTTTCTTTCCCAAAATCAGTGAATCCAAAATAAAAAGGTATATTTATCGGTCCTCAAATTATACTATTTTTAACTGTTTAAACCACTCCAACCTAATGAACAGAGAAATGTTAATGGGTCCAGAAAATTGTGCAAATAGCTTCCATAAGAACAAAACAAAGCTATGGTTTAGTGTTTGAATGCTGATAAGATTCTAATTCCATATGACAGATAGGATACGTGCATAGTAATCTTTATTTAATAAGGAGTGTTTAGCCATCATTTGGATTTTGGCTGCACTAAGTTTTCGGCTACGCTTGACTGCATAGGGTCCTCAATCCGGCTGATGATGATCTCGATTACTATTAAGTCAATTAATGCAATTGTTCTCCTAAGCCAAACTGAGATTAGAATGCCCTCTCTTTTGTAATTACTTTATAAACAAAAGCTTGGCATCAAGTCACGCTTTACGCGCACTATTTACACTGCAAACAAAAGTGTAAAAGTGCAAACAAAAGTAAGCAGGGCTGGTGATGTATTGCATTGTTCCGGTGCATAATGAACGGCTATTGTTTTGTAGTGCTGCAAGCATTTAACCGGAATTACATTCAGTGATCAGGGTCGCTGGAGGAAAAATGCATTAATCACTCGGCTAGTACATGAAATTGCTTCAATTCACATCTATCACTTACCTATCTTGTACTCGTAGATAGGAGAAACACTTTACTCCTTCAAAATATTCATATAGAGATTTCACGGGAAATAACATTTTAAGATTCTTCAAGCAGTATATGGGTAAGAGGCAATAATGAGACAGGAACGATGGAGAGGGGCTGAAAGCAGCATAATTAAAATTACCAATAAGATGTCGGTAAGCAAATAATAAGCTGATTTCTCATATACCAGAATTTATTCTCCTTTATTTCCCTTGCATTCCATCTCCTTTCCCTGTTTCGATTTCCTCTTGGTTGTGATGGATGCAGCGGATGCTTATTCAATGGAAACAGTACCCCTTATGGAATCAGAATGCTGCTTGGTCCTCGGGTCGTTCATGAGCTCTCTAGGCAACCTGCAGAGTTCCTTCAGCCCTATTCCCGGATTGGTAGCTATAGTGGATTTAATTAGACCTAAGTCTGTTGTATAAAGCTATCTCTGCGCATAAGGATGCTATCATCTGTCGTATTTTACATTTTATGAACACGACCTAAACGATTTTCATAAAAAGGTCGTATGTTTGAAAGTTTAATTGACGAATCTCTTAATACTTATACAATATTGACCAACTATAGGCACTGAAATACGAGGGTTGTTCAATAAAGAATGATCACAACTTTTTGACAACGTACCTTTACGCATCCTCATAATTTTGATGGTCCTTCTCAAAATAGTCTCTCCTGAATGCGATGCACTTGTCCCTGCGTTTCTGCCAGTCTTCGAAGACATGCTGGAAACCACTTTTTGAGAGATCCTTCAAAATCGCCTCCGCAGCCCTCACCACTGCTTCTGATGATGGATAATGCCTCCCACGAAGGCGTTTCTTCAAGTTAGGAAATAGAGAAACGTTACATGGGGCCAAATCCGGACTATAGGGAGGGAGAGGGATGCATTTCACGTTGATTTTTGCAAGATATTCAGCAACAACATTGTCAATATGCGGCCGCGCATTATCATGGTGCAGCATCCAACCTGCTTCACGGAAATGTGGTATTTTGCGCCTGATATTCACTTGCAATGTTTTCAGGACATCCCTGTAGTATTGTCCAGTTACTGATGTGTGTGCAGGTACAACGTGCTGATAAACTATTCCATGAATATCAAAGAATGAGATGACCATAACTTTCCCAGCAGAAGCACCCACTTTTGCTTTTTTGGGGGGTTGGTGATGAAGGAGATTTCCACACTGAGCTTTACTGTTTGCTCTCAGGAACAGACTGATGTAGCCAAGTTTCATCAGCAGTGATTACGTTTGAAAGAAACTCCGTATCTTCCTCCAACATCAACTTTAACTGCATGTTACCTCCATTGCAGCGGTAGGCTATACTGAACATGTCTGAACTTACCTGGTTCTCACAGGCGGGAACCAGGAGTACCAACAATGAAACTACTACGGCGTATTTGTTTTACATTAAGCTAGCAGAACATAATAAGATTGAATTTTAGTGCGAAAAATTATGACCTAAAATATTATGATCATTTTTTATTGAACAGCCCTCGTTCCTAAAAACCTTACTGCGCAAAGGAGGAGTTTATTAAAATACTTTAATATTAGGTGGTCTTATAAGTAAAATCGGTTTTCTTATTTTGGTGATTTGGAGCATTTTTTGGGTTCCTTTCGTTTGTTATTTACCGTTTGCCATGGCTAGTGTTACGTACATTGCGAGCAAGTGTCAGTTTTCATTTGCTAAATAAACAATCACAAAATGGAGACAACAAAGTTTGAACTAAGGCCTCCTAAAACACTACTGGAAACAAATTATAAAGCCACTGCCGCAGCTCGAAGAATATGTGAAGTGGACGGAGAAGGTATCGTTAGCTAGTGTGTAGCATAACGGTGGTACCAACGTTTCAATAATGGAAACGAAAACACTTAAGATTTACCACGTTCTGGAAGACCTAAAAAGTCTATGCAATTATTTAGAATACACGCCAAGTTTAGCGAGAAAGTTCGCTAAAAGGTATCCGTAGGCTTTCATAAGAACTTTATTGTGTATAATTTACGTCCTCCAACGTTAAATCCTATCGGACGATGAATGCAATGTGTGAAATGATGCTCAAATGAGCCCGGGGTCCATGGAACTTTGAGTTACCCGACATTCGCCTTTCAGCATAAGGGAAAAACCCGGAAAAATCTTATGCAGGTAACTCTCCCTGACCGAGAGTCGAACTCGGGGCGTCTTGATCATGAGGCAGACATGCTACCATCTACGCTACCGAGGCGGGTCTATAAGAACTTGATGCATCAAAAGATACCATACATCACTACATTAAAACACTTTAAAATTCATACAGGCGCTGTAGATCTGTACCTGATGAACTGACACCTCAACAGGCTGAAGGTAGGATGGATATCTATCGTCAACTTATCTGTAATCCCATGGATGATAGAGTTGTCGGAAGAATTGCTAGTTGTAATGAAAAATGGGTATATTATCCGAACCCTGCTGCTTTGAAACAGTGGCTTGATCCCCTCCAGAGTGTCAAAGTCATCGTTAAAGAAAATCAGTTCAGTCCCAAAGTAATGCTCTGTGTCTGGTGGAATTTTTAAGGTGTGTTTCACCGGGAGTTTGTTCCAAACGGGTGGGACATTGATGCAGATCTTTATTCTCAACAACTGAAACGAGTTCATGAAATTTTGAGACGGAGATACTCAGCATTAGTTAACCGAAAGAGTTTTCTGTTACAACAGGATAATGCGACACTCCATACTGCAGCAGATACCATGGAAAAAACAAATCAAGAATTGAGAGCAATCTGACTGCTTCCACACCCAGCATAAAGTCCTGATCTCGCAGCTAAAGATTATCTTCTTTTTCGATCTATGACCCATTTTCTACGTGGAAGACACTTTGAAAACATTAAAGCAATGCAAGTGGGTGTCGCCAAATTCTTCGCCTCAAAAACCCGAAACTTGTACGATGGTGGAATAAACTTCGCCAAACGATGTTTCAGTCTAATGGTACATACTTTAAAAATTACTTAATTGCTTGTCAGAACATATTTCAAATAATAGTTTTTCTTAAAAAAAACATTACTTATGAGGTAGTATGTATATTTAACATTTCTGGTAGCAATATTCATGTTGAACTATCATGAAACAATTATGATGAAGAAGTATGCAGTGCCTCGCCGTAGCCGACCGGTTAAAACCGCGTGACTCTCACCAATGCGGCCTATTTTCGATCCCAGGCGACCGCAAAGTGAGATTTGTGGTGGACATTGCGGCACTGGGGCGAATTCTCTCCGGTTTCCGCCGCCATCATTCCACCAATTGCTCTATTATCGGCTTTCCTTTCATCCACTTCGCCCTCATTCCGTTCATCTACTTCCCTCACTCTCATTCCGAAGTCCGGGCTGATCACCCATACCTAGATTTCTCTCACTGTTCCATACTTGTGGCTCCCTCACCCGAAGTCTAAAATGGCTTAAGGTGTAGAGGACTATAAGTGAACAGGACTGTGTCCTATGTCAAGAGAAGAAGAAGAACTACGAAATACTTCTTGCTTTGTATTTGAGCTCAATACTAACAGAAATTTACTTATTATACATATGCAGATGCCTTGGAAATAGGAAAACCATAGTAATGGTTTAAAGTCATCATTAGCCAATTGATTATTGAAGAACCTTCATATCCTATATCCTATATGAGTTATCTGTGAAATAATAAGTGAAGCAAATCGTGTGAATGCAACATATGATTCTTTAAGGAAAGTGATTCCAGATCAGAATATTCAAGTACTTCGGATGCTGTTATGCTTGCTGCAAAAATCCCTAAACTCTTGACTTTCCAGATGACTGCCTCCTGTTTTGTCCAATTTTTGTATGCTTTTTCCCAGCCTCGAATTGCTGTTCGAGGTCAGCTGAAATTGTTTTCGTATGACTAAAGCCAGAAAAACAGTGGAACGAAGCGTGATCTCTCTACTCTTTTTTCCAGTTTTATTTGCGTTAACTTTTGTTTTAGCAATAATCAGTACTTATAGGATCCCAAGTGCTTTTAGACCAGCAACTTCTGCATCACTGGGTTCCATTTCGGGCTGTCATAATAATGGTTATTTAAATAGCAAATTCTGCAAAATGGATGAAATTGCAAACCAGTTTCACTTACATCATAAGAATAACTCCTCTTATAAAATTATTATATTTTAAATTCAGAGTCAGCACTCAATAAATAGCATTCAATGCGTCTACAAAATAGTTGGAGATCCCTTTTAGCTCCTACATAATATTATTTTTTTATTCATTACAAACATGCCTGTTTGAAGTGCATGATTCCTTTATGTAATTATTTGACTTTCACATTTTCTGACTGTTGCTGTTTGGTCCTGCTCAAGTCTGTGAGTCAACTCTTTGCCAAAGTTTATAATTTCTACTCCGGAAATTTAAAATAATGCAATCAATATGACAGCTTTAATTTATAGTCCACCTCGGTAGCGTGGATGGTAGCGTGACTGCCTCTTGTTCAATAGGTCCCGAGTTTGAACCTCGGTCAGTTTGAGTTACCTGGATAAAGATTTTTCCGGGATTTTCCATTATCCTGAAAGACGAATGTTGGGTAACTAAGCTCAGTGGATCCCGGACACATTTGAGCATCATTTCATCGATTTCATTCATCGTCCGATATGATTTAACGTAAATAAAACAAAATAAATAAAATGTTTTAATTTGTAAATGAGGAATAATAAAATTCTGCCCTGAGTTGCATGGAAGTTGCAAACGTTTCATAATGGGTCTCTAAGTCGAGTTTTATGGTCATTTGAACTATAAATTGCAATAATGGTTTACTCCTGAGCTGTGGCACCCTTTGTATTTATATTTCTGTTTCCTTTTTACTGTATTGATGAGACAGAATTGTAGCAATATCTCTAACAAGACAAAGACTAAAAACCGTTCAGCATTCTCTGAATCAAGAATTTTCAGAAGTGGAAATTATAATTTGTATTGATGCGTACAGTCCTGCGCCATGGCGTAGTGGGCTGAGAAGTCATGCTTTGGATCCCTGCCACGGAAAGCGGCCCGGGATAGCGTACATGGTGCCGTGTCTGCCTCAGGTTCAGGAGGTCCCGAGTTCGAATCTCGGTCAGGGTGAGTTACCTGGATAAAGTTTCTTCCGGGGTTTCCCTTATCCTTAAAAACGAACGTCGGGCAGCTCTAAGCTCCATGGACCCTGGACACATTTGAGCATCATTTCACCCATTTCATTCATCATCTGATATGACTTAATGTTAGAGGACGTAAAATTACAAAAAAGAAAAGTCGTGAGGACATTGAGGAGCTTATGATAAGTAGACGACCTTGGTCAAGAAAGCCAACTCTCAGGCTGGGAGTGGTGAGATGCTGACCACATCTTCCACCCCCGGATCGGTTGGATGATCTCCCACCTCTGCCTTGCGTGTATGGGCGTGAGGCTGGCATTTGCCCTCTATGGGCTGTCGCACCATGGGTTATTATTATTATTATTATTATTATTATTATTATTATTATTATTATTATTATTATTATTATTATTATTATTATTATTATTAATATTGTTGTTGTTATTGTTGTTGAAATGTGAAATGTGTAGTATTTAACGCCCGCTTTTACTACATACGGCACCGCAGGCGGTGACACTGATGATACATGAGATGAAGATGGAGCACCGGTAGAATGAGATGACGGGGGAAACCGGAGGTCCCGGAGAAAACCCGACCCAGCGCCATGTTGTCCACTACAAATCTCACTTTGCGGTCGCCTGGGATCGAACCCGGGCCGCCTTGGTGAGAGCCAAGCGGTCTAACCACTGTGCCACGGCGCGGCCGTTTATTGTTGTTGCTACTTATTGATGGGCACAATGCAAAGCTTAGACATTCTATTCCATTTTTGTGGCAGATATATAGTATAAGTCCTTCCATTAACGGGAGGTAGATAGATATATGTTATGGGCAGGTGCAGGCGGTGCAAATGGAAAAATTAATATGTGGAATTTACTGTCACAGTCATAAACCTTCTGGACTTCTGTGCAATACATAAGCATGTAATGCAATCAATCTATTATACTTACATGAATCTGATTTCTGAAAACGAACTTGCTGGTAATGTAAATATTTACAAAAACTTGAATTTAATTCGGAAAATGTTTTAATTACTCAAACACACTAAGATTATAAGGCTCAAAATACACTATGTGCTACTTATATGCCGTGAGGATAGTGACTGATGGTCCTGGGATTTTGGTCAAATGTTAGAAATGGTGCATACTCATTGTATTGCCTCTGTGGCAATTTAATTAAAGTGCCTTATGAACGAAATGCTGAAGGAAAAGATCGAAGAATCGAAAATGCAAATATCACCGACATGTGAAACTTACAAAGCCTATAGCACATACTGTGCCTTATAAACAGTCTTTGCTGAACACAAAATCAATCGTTAAATGTCACCAAAATACTCCAAGAATGCGCATGCGCAGAAGCAAGTACCAACGTGTGCTGGCTAAATCTACGAAAATGCGTACACCTTCTTTCTCTTCTAAACACTGACATTTGTTTTATTTATTTACAGTCGCTTTAATAATTCGGTCATATTGCGACTATTTTGTATAATACAGTGTATACAATATGGTTATAATTATTTAAACTAAAACATGAAAACAATAAATAACTAATCAATATTACAAAGGTATTCAATTTTATAATTCATAAGGATAAAATTCTGTATAACAATCAGAGGAACAGTAGTATTTAGAAAATTTGTTGCATAATAAATTATGTATATTCTAAATTTGTATCCTTACAATTAGAATTATTTTGCATCTGTTCATCACAAGAAGCCTAAAATATATAGTATGATTGTAGAAATTACGTTATGAAACGTTCATTCTGTTATGAAAACAATTTTCACCCACACATATACCCATACACACTAACCGAACATAATCTCTGGTAAATCTCGAACTTGTTGATCTACTGCGGCTCGGTACGTCCTAGCGGCCTCAGTTCGCCCTATAGTTTTTCATTTTTCTATCTTTTTTCTCTTGTTTAATGACAGCCTAATGTTGACCTTATTCATTCAACATCTTTCCCCTTGGATGTTTTCGTTCTCAGATGAGAATTCTTCCTTATGAAAAACACAGCCACGACGTGCCTCCTATGGACCAAAGCGTGAACTAGTATTATACTTGGAAAAAAGGTTCCGACAACATTGCGCAATGTTTATTGATGAGAAGCTTACTGTGTAATGAGGTTTTTTCCATGCATTTTCAGTTTCATTGTATACTGCTTACTTCCTTAGAGAACGTCTTCATAATATGCCGCTTCAAATTTAAATGATTGCAAGTGAAATATCGCGCCTAATCTGAGAAATTTGGTTTATTTAAAATAAACTGGCCCACATTATATAGTATAGAAAATCTAATTATTTGAAATATCTTTAACATCAGTTTTGCTTTCAGATGATATGTAAGTTTATCTTTAGGTTCTTCGATACAAGTATCAGTCTGTGTGCTTCAGCTCGCCTTAGTTGCGAAATCGACTTCCTGTACCATCACCTTTATTACTTTTGTGGAGTTAAATGCACACTATTTTTGCACTAGGCGGCACATATAGTAGACAGTGATACTACACGAAATGAAATGATCAACAGAAAAGAAATTTGGGAAGGAAACTACAGTCCTAAATTTGGGATACTTCTCCCTCATTTACCAGATATGAGGACCGCGCAAAAGTTAGAAGAAAGCCTCAATCGAAGAAGACGCTAATGGTGAGATTTAAACTGTGGATCTGCCATTCACGATTCCATACTTGGCGGAATATCGGCTTTTAGGCTCGTCGGTATTTTGTCTTTACGAAGTCAGAGTGACACTGGCATTGGGATTTCATTACGGAGGGATTTGGTACGTAGGCCACCCTGCTGGGCGCATTGTTCCTATGCCCTCAAGTGGGAGCACCCCCGGGAGGAAGGATGAGGCGAAGGAGACAGAGGGCGGCCGACTCAAGGAGCCACAACAGTACAGAGGGCAGGTCCCTACAGTTTACTTGGATAGAGACTTCCCCCGACAGGCCAGGACAACGAATACGCTCCTCTACTGCGGGACGGTCCAGGCAGCCCCAAAAGTCCCTGGCTGGCGGTCCCGAAATGGTCCCAGTGGAGGAGCGGAGACCGCCAACCGATCTACCGGAGGAAGAAGTAGTTTTCCTCAGAGAATATTATCCCGCCAGCCACCAACGAAACATCCGCCGAATCTTCTACCCTGAAAAAACAACCAGATGACATATGATATGAAATGATAATGGAGATGAAATGGAAGGACAGGAAATTCGGGGGATGTAATTAACCTATCCACCATTCGCCTAGTGACCCCGAAAAAACCTATGGGTCAGATAGATCGGCCACAGGAATCGAACCCGGGCCTCCCGAAACCACCTGAGCCATCCCGCTCGGCCAGAGTGACACTGAATAGATTGCTTTAGTTTCTTGACTACTTCCATCCCGTATTTATATTTTATTCATGTTTCTTTTACGTTGTATATGAAATGTTCAGGGTCTTAAGAAATCTACAGTCCGATTGTCCGGCAGAAAAGATCTGTTTCTAGCACTTTCCGGCTGTTGCTGTGAAACTTCTTGTACGATTCCACAACAATTTGTAATGTCCAAAATCTACCTTTTGTAAATACTACTTGAATAAAAATAAATACCTGTTAAAATGTTATATTCAATTTGTACACCTTATTTTTTCACTTTATGTTTCAGAAGGAGGTAAATTAGGTGCTAGTGTGTTTAGCAAATTGGGTGAGTTTTACCTTAACTTCAATCCTTAGCTATTTCATGGCCGATAAATATTTGAAGGTTGGAGGTACACATAGATTCCTAGTTAATTTGTTCATATACAGTGACTTTATTCTAATTTATGTGCTGGCACCATTCATCTGTTTAAATAAGGGCCAAGGATTCAAAATAATTTTCATAAAGACGAATCATTATGATTGTTCTGTTATCAACATCCTTGATACCATGCAACCGTTGTTGAAAGACACGAGTAAAGCTTAGTGACAGGCAACAAAACAAATTTAAAAATAAAAAAAAATTAAAAATCGGAGATACGTATCTTGTACTATTAAGTACTACGAACTTCCTGCTTGAATTTTCTGTGGCCTTTACGCCAAGCGATCCTTTTTAACTGATTTAACGTAAGCACTTAATGACTACTGTTAGATTTAAGAATACCAGAAAGAAATTCTTATTCAACTTGGCGCAGAAATAAGATAAGGCTGGTGTTAGAGAAGCCTTGAAAGTCCCAATTACCATGAGAACATAAAGCAACTAGAAATCTGAAGATATAGCTGTAAGGTAAGTTCATAATGAAATATATAAATGTGTTCCTTTATAGATTTTCTTATATTTTCATATACTACAGTTTTCAATATGAATGTATAACATCTGGTATGTTATAGCTATAACCAATGCTAATATATTCTGCTGACTGGGTATGTTTCACTAATATCTAAGCTTAAGTCTAATATGTAACGTAATTATGCAGAATTTGGCTTCCTCGGTTCAAAGTGAATATCAGAACAATCTCTCTTTAAAAAGTATGCAGCTAATAAGTACATTTACACTATATGCACTTATGCACACTTCTATTTGAAAGAATTTGTGAAACTTGAAATAAATATTTTAGCAGTAAATGAAAAAGTAACTATGTAAGTCTGTATTGACACAACTTCCATAAATTATCCATTAGACCTTACAATTTATTATTTTCAGTACCGTTTACATGGTTCATTTGTTTTGTGGTATTTTTAGTAAATATACAGAGATTCAAGCTGTGATAGTACTGATTTTTTCATTAGGATAGTTTTATGTATGTATTTTTAATTAATTTATTTACTTTTTATGAAATTTACGATGCCCTTTTATTGTAGCTTTAATGAGTAATTGTAAGTTTTATTCTCAAGGTGTATAGTTCAGTGTTAAGTTCATTAGAATATTCGGCATTACTTTCTTTACCATTTTCTATAGAGGAAATATGTTCCATTCAAATTCGATAATCAGATTTCATTGCAAAGGCATGTTTCAAGCTCCCTGAACCAAGGAAGCATGTTCGTTGTTTTTCCTTTCCTAAAGTTCGCTTTGACGAGTTTCATTGCAATACAATAATTTTAAGGTAGTTTTATGAAAAGGAAATTTTTTAGAAATATCCTTGAAGAACTTTTCATTCAACTTAATCATTGATAAGCTCTGTATGATAATAAGTTCTCACTACACAAAACTTTAAGGTAAGTTTCGATTTAAAAATGGCAATGGATAACAAATATGAAGTCCTGAAGTCGTAATTTCTCTGTTGATGTGAAAATGCAAAAGGAAATAAATGTCAAAATAAAATGACTCAATTTTTAAAGGTTTTAATTCCACTTCTTCTCTCTTCTCCTTAAAATTAATGTGTAATTAAATCATTTAAATTAGCATGAAAGAAGTAAAATTTAACTCTTGTAAGAACTTTTTGTATTAGAAGGGGCAGAGAACGTCATGTCAATTTAACATACCAGTTCTTAAGGTACATAATATTTTAGATTGCCAACCTGTCTCTGTCCTCAGTGCTTTGGTTTATGGCCACGTCCAGTAAAATTATCAAAGTAAAGGAATTGAATGGCTCTTACTTAAAACAATAACATCATTCAAGTGTTTGCTCAGTACTTATGTACCTGTCTGACATTATTTATTTATTTACTATCCAATTTTGTTATTCTTATTTTACGCAAAGGTACATTAGGAATATAGTTTACAAATCTTAAAATGAATGTAATGACATTTACAAAACATAACCAAATACAATATAAAGTTGACAAACAGTAAAAATCAAGATGAATCCTTTAGCTTAAGAAATATTTTATTCAAGAAAGCCATGAAATATTGATAAGTTTTGTAATTCATCAGAATATGTGTAAGTGGTTTTGAAAAAGTGTAACCTAAGGATTGAAGCAATAATTCAAATTCGCATCTTTAAAAACAGAAAATGGGGAAATCAAATAAATTGTGAGGGACATCTTGAAGATGATTTCCACAAATACAATCAGAGGGGGATTTGGTTTTGAATTAAAATAAGTAAGCTGAAAATTTGCCATGTGCAGTATGTTACTTTTTCTAACACTTACCTTTACCTATAAATTAGTGAAAGTACTGTGTTCCTTTCAAAATCTAAATGTAGAGTTTATTAGTAAGTTCATGCTTTCAGACCTCCTAAACTCAAAACAATTGTTACAGCATAAGATTGTTTTGTGCGTAAGTTCTTGAGTGTATGTATGTCTGTCAGAACAGTATAATTAAAAATAGCATTTCCCGTCTAATACCAAAGTTTGTATTATATAGAAAAATGTTTGAAAATACTACGCAAAGATTTTCAAGGAAATACCGTACCCCAAAGCAGTCTAGCATTAGATTGTAAATTTTTATTTTCTGTAAAATTGTACAAACGATTTTGATTGTAACTATGTATATATTTACAATATTTGCATAACCAGTAAAACATTTCCATGAAGTCTTCTTCATTCAGAAGTTCACTTTGTTTAATTTTGTGAAACTGGTGAACTACAAACCCTAAGCGGATCACATTTAAACACAGTTTATGTTGAATAATTCATGGATTAGCATTTCTAAAACGAGTTTATTATTAATTTGAATTTTGACATATTTAAGCGTCACGTGATTTTAAATTGTTGTAATATAATATTTAAAAAGAAATAATTTTAATCTTAATATCTGAATTGTTGTTGAACTTGGCTTCATTATTGGGGAAAGTAGCTGTTGTGACCTATTTTGTTTATTTTGTAAATCTTACATTATTTTGTTATACATCAAGTTTCATAAAACTGTTTGGCCAATCCTCAGTCAATAATGTGTTCAGTCCATAGAAATTAAGGAAAGGAAGTTACTGCGTCATATAGAACCAAAATTGTCCTACATATTTTCCAGTTCAGTTTCATATATTATTTGCGCAGGTTTCCTCGGCTTTGTACGTCTAATAGTTAGCCTAGACAATACGGTAGTCTGGTCACACTACGGTTTACCTGTTCATGCATGTTATGTTGTACTGGGATTGGGCAGTGCAGTAAACAACTGCTCGCACCTGATGTTATCTACACAGCGAGAACATAACTTCCTCTCATCGTTATACCACCACAAAGATGATTACGGATGTGGATGCTGTTAGCCTAGCTACATGCCTGCCCTCTATTGCGTGACTGGCGTACCTCTGCACCTAAGGCAGTCACATCCAAATAATTATTTATATGGTCAGCAGGACCCAGAGTTTCTGCAGGCCGATATAATAAGAAGGTACTAACAAACACTATACTTAGCAAGCGTTATTTAAATTTTAAATTTTACCTTTTATAGCCAATTTTGTGAGCGTTCATTGAAGGCGTAGAAGCAGCACGAGGTTCGTCAGTGCCCACGCAAGTTTCGAGTTAATTAGTGTTTTCTTCGGCACTAATTAAAGAGTGGCAGTGAACACAAAACGCTGTAGGGATCCTTCAGATGATGGACGGCTTCAATTGAAGTGACTGGAGTACGATTACAGCTGTCTTCCTCATCGCACCAAACAACAATTTATGAAATTATACGCTCTTCGTTCCTTCCTCGGATGCTGTGGCATGAATCCCTCATCAGATGTACTAACATTACCGTTACATACTCCATATTCCGATTTTCTTTCCATTACGGGAAGCAAATCGGAAATCGTGGTACAGGGAAACCACTTCATCATTCACTTATTGACCAGGAAAGACTACTAAACATTTAAGGTTAGAGTAGGGCATTGACGGCAATTAAAACCGGGGTCTCTCCAATGTAAACCCCACTCATTACCGCGGAGCTATCTCATTCGGTTCATATATTTTTTTGATGTTACGTCCATTTGTGTAAACGTTCGTAGTTTTCTTTGGAAAAGAAATTACGTATACTAATATACATACAAAGTACTAGAACATTTACATGCCCATAATGCATTGCGTTCATAACTGTTTTAACTTGTCTATAAATAATTATTATTATGTCACCTTCCTAGTAATCAAGATAAACGATAGGCACTGCCTTCCAAAAATGTAGTCACAAAAAGCATGAAAAATTTACCGTCATAATTTTAGTGCAAAAGTTTTATACAAAATAAAAAATGACTTATTAAACTCTCTACTTTTAAGCAAACGACTGCCAATGGCTGGTAAAAATTATATCTTACAGTAAGATTTATCTTTTTATGTGCTAAATCTTTATCTATCAGTTCCAATTTCTCGTACAACATACCACATTTTGTGAGGTAGGAGAAGATTGCACTGAAATTCAGTAAATATATTTTATGTACATTTAGAACCTTAAAGATGTGTTATTTTAATAAAAATCCTTAGAATACTTCATGATAAAAAGGTAAACAATGCACATCACGAGGATGGACTTGAGTCCCTTAGAAGTATTGCCTGGCATCCTTGAAAAATTTTGGACTTAACTTAGGAAATTATCCGAATTTTCTTTACTCAATCAAATAACTCACGTACACAACCTACAGCCAAATTTGTGTTTTCCAACAATTTCTTATTCTTTCAGTTAATTGATGGAAATTAATCATTTCGCCACACTAGCCGTATAATGGCTAAGACATTTGATGGATAGAGTCAACATGAAAAATTCAATGCCATGGCCGGGATTTGAACCACGGATCTGCTGGAGATCCGTGGTTCAAATCCCGGCCATGGCATTGAATTTTTCATGTTGACTCTATCCATCAAATTTCTTATTTAATTCGAAGAACCTCAAAATGCATATTTGTTGTGAAAACACTGTGTGGTGATTTGGATGAAAGGGAACAGACAAACTGAGTCAATAATTGAGTACCAAAGTTTTTAATTCATGTGGTAAAATGAGTTCTCTAAGGTTGGTTAAGGATGAAAGAAATCCACGTAGCTGAGAATATACGAAGGCTGTTCAAAAAGGAATGATTACAACTGTTTTTGACAACGTACCTTTACTCATCCTCATAATTTTGATGATCCTTCTCAAAATAGTCTCTCCTGAATGCGATGTACTTGTCCCAGCGTTTCTGCCATTCTTCAAAGACATGCTGGAAAACATTTTTGAGAGATCCTTCAAAATTGCCTCCGCAGCCTTCACCACTGCTTCTGATGATGGATAATGCCTCCCACGAAGGCGTTTCTTCAAGTTAGGGAATAGAAAAACGTCACATGGGGCTAAATCTGGACTATAGGGAGGGTGAGGGATACACTTCACGTTGATTTTTGCAAGATATTCAGCAACAACGTTGGCAATATGCGGCCGCGAATTATCGTGGTGCACCATCCAGCCTGCTTCACGGAAATGTGGTCTTTTGCGCCTGATATGGACTTGCAATGTTTTCAGAATATTTCTGTAGTATTGCTCAGTTACTGATGTGTGTGCAGGCACAACATGCTGATAAACTATTCCATGAATATCAAAGAATGAGATGACCATAACTTTCCCAGCAGAAGCAACCACTTGTGCTCTTTTGGGGAGTTTGGTGATGGAGATTTCCACACTGAGCTTTGCTGCTTGCTCTCAGGATCAAAATGATGTAGTCAAGTTTCATCAGCAGTGATTACGTTTGATAAAACCCCGTATCTTCCTCCAACACCAACTTTAACTGCGTGTTACTTGCGTTGCAGCGGTAGGCGATACTGAACGTGTCTGAACTTACCTGGTTCTCACAGGCGGGAACCAGGAGTACTAACAATGAAACTTCTACGGCGTATTTGTTTCACATTAAGCTAACAGAATATAATAAGATTAAACTTTAGTGCGCAAAATTATGTCCATAAAAAATTATTATCATTCTTTATTAAACAGTCCTCGACATCTATTGGTGGCCACAAGGTTCTTGATTTCCAATAAACTAAATAGAATTAAGTTAATGGAATATAAATTAGATAACAAATTACAGGTTAAAGAAAATTAGGGCAAACTAAGAGCACGAATCAGCGTAAGAATATGAAAATTTTAAATCAAAGCTTCAACATTTAATTGTTGGCAATACAACACATCTGTTAAATTACAGCAGAAATATGCATCTAAAACCTGCCCTTAAACCTGAAATTAAGAGCCCACCTCGGTAGCGTGGTGGTAGCATGCCTGCCTCACGTTCAAGAGGTCCCGAGTTCGAATCTCGTTCAGGGTGAGTTACCTGGATAAGTATTTTCCGGGGTTTTCCCTTATCCTGAAAGACGAATGTCGGGTAACTCTGAGCTCTATGGACCATGGGCTCATATGAGCATCATTTCACCTATTCCATTCATCGTCCGATATGACTAAACGTTGGAGGACGTAATATACAAACAATAAGTAAATAAATAAAATTAAGAAAAGTTATCATAGATTAATAAGACATAATATTTTAAAACTCGAATGAGAAAATATATTTTTCAGTGACAATTAACTTAAATGGTTTTAATCATAATTCCAGTAGTAGATTCCACAGTTCCTTAGTTATATTTTCATAACAATTTGAAGCTTCTTCGAAAATGCTTACTCCGCAAAATATTTATTCAAAGCAAATTGTGCATGCATCTTGAAGGCAGTTTTCAGTGATCCAAATGTGGGTATATATTTAGTTTTTAATGAAACTATTTTAAAGAAGAGTTATTACAATAAAAATGTTAACGTGCACTTTTGATAAAATAAAAACTAATTAATACTTTTATTTGTTAATTAGTAAGCTACAGTGTGAGGATTTTCAGGAAAAATCCTTCGTCTTCGTTCCTTAAAAAAAAGTATTTAATATATTATTCACACTACATACGCGCGCGCGCATACACAGACAGGCAGAGAGAGAGAGAGAGAGAGAGAGAGAGAGAGAGAGAGAGAGAGAGAGAGAGAGAGAGAGAGAGAGAGTCAGAGAGAGAGTCAGATAGAGACAGAGTGTAATCTTAAAAGCAACTTGTGTTGTATTCACATTACACCGCTATCGACCTTACTACAAACTACATTTTACAACCTTATTCCTGTCTAATAAATAAGATAAACCTTAATTTCGCCCGCCTCGGTAGCGTAGATGGTAGCAGGTCTGCCTCACGTTCAAGAGGTCCCGAGTTCGAATCTCGGTCAGTGCGAGTTACCTAGATAAGGTTTTTCCGGGGTTTTCCCTTATCCTTCAAGACGAATGTCGGGTAACTCTAAGCTGAATGTACCCTGGACTCATTTGAGCATCATTTCACCCAATTCATTCACCGTCCGATATAACTTAACGTTGGGGCGGACGTAACAGAAAAAAAAAAGAAACCTTAATTTCAAATTTAACATTCACACATTTCATTATGTGAGTAAGCTAAACCGATATTCAAATGTTTGAAAGTCGGTCTGTATCTGTTGCCAGCGAAATTTTATAATTATTTTCATGAATATAAAGAAATAGTCGTTTTCATTTTGAAAATTCAAACTAATAACAAAGACAGAAAATCTTTAGAGCAGGTAAATCTGTACAAAAAATTCAAATATATATATATTATGTCATGCAAATATGTTAATTAAATTAGTGGTACTGAAATCAGTACACTAGCAGTTTTTGAGAAAATAAAAATTCACAAGAGGTTTCTGTGTAAATGACTGGGATGGACTGTTTTGAAAATCTTCAGGGGCTCGTTGCAAATATTGAACTTAGAGTTGGAAATTCATGCAACTTTCTTTTGGTTCCACACATATAAGACTCTAAAATGCTTTCTTTTGCTTTTGAAACCTCAAAATTAAAATTTTAGGGAAATATGAGTTTTTCATAAATACCGTAAATTAGTTGAGAAGATAATATTTCACAAAACATTCTACCGTAAATTTGTATGATTAAATCCTGTAGTTCTTTCTGGGATAATAATTTTGTAGATTTGTGTTTAGAAGCTATGTACTTCTTATTTAATTTGAGCATAACGTCCACATATAACTACCGAGCAGAATTACCTCAGTGAGCGTGAATAAAGCAACTACTGTGAAGTAATGCATCGCCTAAGCCGCGCAAAGAGCAGGAGCAGATGCAAAACGAGGAAGAATGCTGTAGAATCACAATAAAACTTCCGTTTATCTTTGTGAGGGTTCTTTAGCACGCCGAGAAGATTGCCGCATCCGACATGGTCCAGAGTGCATGCAAAGGCAACATCAGCGATTCCAGTGTGAAGCTGCTGAACACCGCAATATGCAATTAAGTAAACCTGATCCCTATGATAGGACGTGAAAGAAAGCTCGTTGCTCATCATAATCCACACTAGAGCAGCAATATATCGATAACTGATCAACTATAGTTTCTGGCCTTACGGGAGGAAACTCTAAGGAAACCTGCCCAAATCAAGCAGACAGCAGCTTGTAAAAGCTCTTGCATGAACTGGATCAGCCGGACTTGATATAAACAAAGCGTTTCGAATACCTCCTTGTTAGTTTCATGTTTATGTCAGCTGTGAGAAAGGAACATTACTAAATGCCGCATGAAACCAAGTTCCTTTTTATAATGCAAATAATAGTTCAAATTAAATAATAATAGTAGTAATAACAATGATAATTCCCACCTCGGTAGCGTAGATGGTAGCGTGTCTGCCTCACGTTCAAGAGGTCCCGAGCTGGAATCTTGGTCAGGGTGATTTATCTGGATAAGACTTTTCCGGGGTTTTCCCTTATCCTCCAAGGATCCTGGACTCATTTGAGAATCATTTCACCCAATTCATTCACCGTCCGGTATGACTTAACGTTGGAATACGTAAATTACAAAAAAAAAAAAAAAAAAAAAAAAAAAAAAAAAAAAAAAAAAAACTTAAGAAGCATCGATAATGAATTAATCTTTGTTTATTTTACGTCCTCCGACTCTAAGGCTTATCGGATGATGAATGAAATCGGTGAAATGATATTCAGATTAGCCCGGGGTCCACAGAGTTACCAGACGTTAATCTTTCAGGTTAAAGGAAAACCCCGGAAAAATTTATCCAATAATTCACCCTGACTGAGATTCGAAACCGGGATCTCCTGAACATGAGGCAGACACGCTACCATCTAGGCTACAGAGGCGGGCGGAAACTGTAGTTAATTTAACAATGTTATTCAAAGCAACAGTTTAATTCTTTCTTTCTTTTTAATTTGTTAATAAGATTCAATCTAATTTGTTTTTGGCACTTTTACGACTTATCTCTAGCATGTTTCATTGTTTTAACTTCATTGTCACTCACCAAACTAAGAGCATTTGTTGAAACAGCATGAAGAGGGTTGGACGAACTACTCAGAAATAATAATATGTTACATTATTTGGCTTCATAAGGATATGAAGGGAAGACTTTGCACTTCAACAACGGAAAATCTTTGTACCCTGACGAGGTACCTCCTGCACGGATGGGTGTCGTGAGAGGATACCGAGGATACCCGTACCTGAGAATAGATTACAGCAGAGGGCAGGGTCCTAAAAGCTACACATAGAAACTCCCCGGTGACAGCTCGTAAATCTGGCTCCCCTCCACATCTGCGGGCTTACATATCTCTTGAGGGGCACACTACCCTCCCCCATTCCAGATTACGAAGACTTACAGAGACCAAATTCCGAATGCTCCGTAGCCACTTAGAACCATGAAATAGTCACCTAGGATGAAAGATGAAATTAAATAAAAACTGAGGTAAAATAGAGAGACAGAAAACCTGTAGGATGTACTTATTCGTCTTAGCAGTTGCCTATTTACCCGGGAAACCCTTTAAAAAGGAATCCTTGGGTCAGATAATTAGTACGGGAATGGAACTCATAAACTTCCGAATGATTGCCACGGACATTACGCACCTTAAACATCACGCTCATTTAGTTCCTTCTAGATCTTACCAGTCGGTCACTTATTGTTTAATAGATGCTTAGGTATATTTAAGATACCATAGGTTATGGTGTGCTCTGGTTTCCTTTCGTTACTTGCCAGTTAAGTATGCTTACTATGTACAGGCCTATTCAAAAATAAAGAAGAGACTGCATTTATTTCTTCCAAACTACATAGGATAGAAACATGATTCCAACGTTCATGGAGAAAGAGAAGTTTACAATTGAAATAGCTCAGGGGGTAAAAGTTCCAATCACGCCCACATTGGCGCTGTTGCTTCTTGTTGTAGTGAAATGACTGCGACACCACAAGAGAAATCATTTTGTGTGCTACAACTAGCAAAACTAGAGTGCATTGTCGCAGTTCAACGAGCATTTCACCATCAATTTAATAAACAACCACCGCGTCATAAGAAAATTTACGAGTTGAATCGAAAATTCGTAGAAAATGGTTGCATCTGCAAAAGGAAAAGCACGGAAGGTCCTCGCACATCGGACGAGTATGTGGAGCGTATTCGTACACTACGAAAGGAGCCCAAAGAAATCCACATCATTAGCAAGCATGGAACATTCCTCAGCCAACGGTATGGTGAGTTCTAAAACATCGTCTGCACCTGAAGCCATACAAACTGCAGTTATTGTAAGGATTGCATCCTGACGATCACAGCAAAAGGTAGGAATTGTGCATTGGTATGTTATATTATATGGAAGAAGCAAACTTTTCCTAACGATTAATTTTTTCTGATGAATGCACTTTTCATATTTCTGTAAAAGTTAATCGAATTTGGGCAAATGAAAATTCTGGGATAGTTATTCAACCTGAAAGAGGTTCACCAAGGGTGAAGTCTTCTGTGCGATATCTGTAACCAAGCTTTATGGGCCTTTCTTCTTCATGGAGAAAGCTGTGACAGGACTAATCTATCCAGACATGCTTGAAAACTGGTTATTTCCCTAACTTTAAGAAGATTCAGATGACTTCATCTTCATGCAAGATTGTGCCCCGCCTCATTTCTCCTACCACGTCCGACTTTACTTGAATAACACATTTCCAGAAGGTTGGATTGGAAGAGGAGGAGCAGAAAATCATCTTTATCGCCTATGGCCTCCCAAGTCACCAGATCTCACTCCGTGGAATTTTAGGATTTACGTAAAAGACAGTGCTTTTATCCCTTCTATGCCTGACACTCTTGAAGATCTACGACATCAAATTGTTAAAGCTGTGAATTCGATAACTGGAGACCAGCTGATTCGTGAGTGGCAAGAAATGAACCAACGTTTTGACATTTGTCATGTAACACACGGTGCTCATATTGAATGCATAGTATAAAATCGTAAATTTTTCCCCATGAACGTTGACATCATGTTTCTACCTTTTGTAGTTTAAAATAAATAAATGTTTGAAATCTGTTCTTTCTTTTTTAATATCGCTCCACAATATTCGGACATAGAAAAACATACTTTTGTTGTTTTCACTATTTATGCAGTTTATAAGGATTTCCAAAACTCGTGGCAAACAAACTACATTACTGATCTTGACAATGTTACGCAAGATAAACAGAACTCTGAGAAAAGCGAAGAACCAATACCCTCTAGGCATTTGCAAACCAGAAATTATAAGAAAGGAAAACATGGAAAAAACCTATTGACAGGGAGGGCGGTCCTGGTGGGAACCTGAGAACATTCTCTTTCTTCAAACCGTGTCACAACGACCTCAACCAGCCGTGTCGGTAATATGGACTCGATAAATTGATAAGTGAAACTTGATTCCGACACGGCTTGTTACTTCTTTATTCTTCCTTTAAGTTTAACGTTCAACCTGATAGATGAATGAATGTATGAATGAATGAACGAATGAGTGAACGAACGAATGAACGAGTGAAATGTTCAACTACGCCTGGGGTCCATTGAGCTTAAAATCTCTTCTTAGTATAAAGGAAAGCTTCTGAAAAGAAAAAAGAAAACTTCAAATGAATCATTCTCCTAACCCATATTCGTACTCTGAACCTCTTGACACCTAATAATCTCAAAACTCACTGCTATTTACCAAGACTAAATCAAGTTAATATCAATAAAATTGTTGTAATCAATACTCATCGCATTTTATTGCTTTACCTGAGACCAAGAGGTTAACTTTGAAGCAATTGTGATCAAATAATTCGTAATATTTTGTTTAAGTTTTATACTATAGAGTTATTTCTATTTATAGAATGTCAATTCCTTTATAAATCCACAAAGAATATTTAGTTTCAATTTATTCCTGGTTTACATTATCGCAAACAAGGACATTTAAGTACTATGTCATCTTAGAATACTTACTGTCATTTTAATACTCAAATAATAAATCTTAATATTCTTTGGCCACCTTGAATGTTGAGCTTAATGTGCCTTAAACTGAAACCGACCTAAACTGTACCAGCTAATTTATCATATATAACATTGCTGTTATATTATAACCTTTCATTGCAGCTTTATGTTTCTAGCTGCCGTTTTACGCTATTAGCCAAATAATATAAGCTAAAATGTTGAATAAATACGTTCAAAATTCCGGCTACGATTGAAATGTGAATTGAGTATCTTCTATAACTCTATAAAATTCATTTCCAAAAAGGCGTTTGACAAATTATTATTTGTTATACATAGGAAACGAGTTTTGATCACAGTGCATCCTTTCTAATGATTTTATATTAATGCAATAAAATTTATATGGTTCAAAGCATTTTTAGTAAAGTTAAATCACTTTTTATGTCATATTTCCACATTTTAGACATTTTTTGTCATATAGGGAATTTTTTACACGTTATAAGTAAGTTTAAGTTGTCCTAAATCCATGTTGTCATTTCTCGTGAGTTTGGTTGCACTATTCTTATATTGTAGAGTTTAGTTTCAAACCTCAAAATCTAGAAATATTTACAATTATGTAGGGATGTGAATTCCTTTTTAATACTCTGTTAAACACTTGGACTCGCCAATCATCGATTAATAGGTCCAAAGTAATGGTGTACATCTATTGTAAGTCAGACTTGTCCTTTAAAGCAATGTACTGTGGATGTAAGGATCGCACCTCTTTTACTGTTGCACTGCAGTACTCACCCAGATTTTGCAACTAATGTAGATTCTGTAACAGGCGAACGAGAAGAAACTTGTATTTTCTAAAATGGAAAATGTGGGAACAAGGACAGTGAATGTGATATAATTGCAAGATTGCTGGTGTACTGCCAGGTGGGTGTGAAGAAGAACTAGAAATCCTCACTTGTTCCTGTGCGTTGAGGTTGAAACATGCTTCTTTATGTGTAAATCCGTGATAGTTGACAAACGAAAGTCCTTAGATTTTAAAAATTACAACATATGTTTGTAACGTATAATAATTCAGTGATACAGTGTAAGTGAATTGTCCTAACAGATCAACATATGAAGCTAAAAAGTTCCCTCATTGATGTTTTAGGTAATTTTAATACATTTTAATGCCATAACGTCTTTTGTTTAGGGACTTTCATAATTTAAAGCCGGGCCCTGGCAATGTATTATGTACAGTAGCACCTTGTTTATCCGGAATTAACTGGGACCAGGGCCGATTCGAGTTAATAGAAATCCGAGTTGTCCAGAAAATGACGGAAAAACGACAAAAATATACATCACCGAAATATTTTTGGAAGAGTTTAGAAATTTCTATTGGCATACTTACACCTAACACACATACACTGTACATACTGTGATATTCTATGTATTTGCACTGTACAAAATAATAGCTAGAAGCTAATCGGCAGTAAAAAATGCAATAACCTTTTTCTGTTTCAGTTAAATGTATCGCTTACGAGCAGCGCGATCTCGCATCCTCTTTAACATCAGAAATTTATGCTTGAATCTCGAAATAAAGCTTCAATTTCTCTGTTGTTGCTTGTACATGGCATGTAAACACAGCTGAATGAATCAGCTCTCTGAATCTGAATACTCTTCATTTTCATTTTCAGTAATACTGCATGTTGCAATAATGTCTTCCTCTGTAATCGCTATATAACTCCGTCGTTGTGAATATCTTCAGTAACATTCAAACATCCATGCTATTTATAAAAATGCCTATAATATCTTCCTTTTATTCTTCAATCTTGTTTTCCCTCAAGTCACGTACACCAAGCCACAACTATTTTCATCTTCCAACCTGGTTCTAAGCAGAATCTTCCACAGTTGATTAATTAATGATCACATTCAGTAGTTGACTATTGTAAACAAAACTTAAATAAATTTTAATCGACTTAAAATCAATAAACGATGTGGTTCGTGTAAATGGAATATTTGTAATAAATAGCAAATAATTATAAGAATATCGCTGCTTAATTGCTGCAAATGAAATCTCTCAGATGATTTAGAGCAAGATGTCCTAAATACCAGATTTATTTTCAGCTTCAAAGCTACCTGGTCAGTTATATTCGTAAAATCTTTAGCAATTGGAGAGTATTTTCAAGTGGAATTTATGAAGTATGTAAGAGTTTTTCAGCGACACTCTAGGTCAAAGTGGAGAAACCGTAAATCGACTGAAGGCGCTAAACTGCAGCATGGCAAGTAAAAACTGCATGCACGTTAACGTAAATTCCAATGCAGAGGCTTTATAAGCTCCGTTACTAAAAATTAGTGCTTGGGAACTAACTTGCTGGATGTTTTAGGGGACGATCCAGTGGCCGTGGTTAAGGCACTGCGGTTTGTTGCCGAAATCGGTTTTAATAAACAAGTCTGACTTGCTTTTTATATTTGTTAATTTTAGAGATTTTAACTTATTGGTCTTTGGATGGTTTTTTATGTACTTTTAATAGCTGAGTGTTTTTATTTTATTTTACCGTTTTAGCTAAATTTGTGTAGCTTTTAGGTTTTAGTGTTGACTTCGGGCCCAAAACACCTTGTTGTCGACGGGCCCTAAAACACCACTCACTCACTCACTCACTCCCCATTATAGGTCACCTAAGGACTTTCCTTCCCACTTTACCGGACTGGGTTTGCGCATTGGAATTTCATTACGGAGGGGGTCCGGTACGTAGGCCACCATGCTGGGCTCCCTATGCTCCCAAGTGGAGCATCCTCGGGAGGAAGGACGAGGCGAAGGAGACAGAGGTCGGCCGACCCAAGGAGTCACGACAGTATAGAGGGCAGGGTCTCTACAGTTTACTTGAATAGAGACTTCCCCTGACAGGCCAGGACAACGAACTAACTCTCCATACAACGGGACGGCAACGAGTCCAGCAGCCGAGCCCTAATGGTCCCAGGCAGGTGATCCGAGCCCCAAAGGTCCCTGGCTGGCGGTTCCGAAATGGCTCCAGCAGAGGAGCGGAGACAGGCAACCGACCTACCGGAGGAGGAATTAATTTTCCTCAGAGCATATCATCCTGCCATGCACCGCCGAGACACCCGCCGACACTTCTAACCTGAGAGAGACCACCAGATGATAGATAATGTGAATTGATAATGGAGATGAAATGGAGGGACAGGGAATTCGTAGGATGTAATTAACCTACCGAACATTCGTCTAGTGACCCAGGAAAACCCTCGAAAAAACCCACGGGTCAGGTAGGTTGGCCACGGGAATCGAACCCGGGCCTCCCGAATGCGGGCCACAAACGAAACTGCCTGCGCCATCCCACTCGGTTACCGGACTGGGAACTGGCTGTTGCATAACTTTTTTTCACAGCTAATGTTCAAAAGGCAATTTGTACCCCTTGTCAACTATAACATTTTTTCTCACTTTTCAATAATCATAATGGAGCAAACCGTGTGCATCCTGTAAGTCATATCTAAAGTATGCAAATGTATAAGTAAGAAAACAACTGTGCTGTAGTGCGTTCAGTCTTACATAAATTCGAGAGTCTCTGTAATAAGTGCGTGATAGGTAATCCCAGTTCGTGCTGGTGTTAATATTTCAGCTGTACCAAAATTTACATATACACAACATGCATGCGTTACGAAAAATGGGAGAACCGTGCTCGAGTTGACTATTACCCGAATTAAATTATAAGAGTTTATTAGTGTAAACCCAACATGCATAGTATAAGCAAGTTCAGATCTTGATTTGCAACTCAAATTAAAAGTTGCCTCTAAAGAACTAAAGTAATGGTTGTGCCTGCTTTTCCTTTTGGTTCTGAAACATGGGCATTAACAAAAGCAGACAAAAACAAGATACAGGCTGCCGAAATGAGACTCTTAAGAGCAGTAAAGGGATGTGCTCTTTTAGATAAAATTCCAAATGAAAAAATAAGAGAAGATTTAGAAATAAGTTATTTAGAAGAAAAAATAATAAATTATAGAAATGAATG
>CM060957.1:77709910-77754910 GCA_030765055.1 Mantis religiosa
CGTAAAAGACAGTGCTTTTTGTCCCCTTCTATGCCTGACGCTCTTGAAGATCTACTACATCGAATTGTTGAAACTATAATTTCGATAACTGGAGACCAACTGATTCGTGTGTGGCAAGAAATGAACCAATATTTGACATTTGTCATGTAACACACGGTGCTCATATTGAATGCATAGTGTAACATCGTAAATTATTCCCCATGAACGTTGAAATCATGTTTCTATTTTTGTAGTTTAAAATAAATAAAATGTTTGAAATCTGTTCTTTCTTTTTTAATGTCCCTCCAAAATATTCGTACATAGAAAAACATACGTTTGTTATTTTAACTATTTATGCAGTTTATAAGGATTTCCAAAACTCGTGGCAAACACACTATATTACTGATCTTGACAATGTTACGCAAGATAAAAAGAACTCTGAGAAAGAGCGAAGAACCAATCCCCTCTAGGCATTTGCAAACCAGAGATTATAAGTAAGGAAAACATGGAAAAAACCTATTGACAGGGAGGGCGGTCCTGGTGGGAACCTGAGAACATTCTCTTTCTTCAAACCGTGTCACAACGACCTCAACCAGCCGTGTCGGTAATATGGACTCGAAACATTGATAAGTGAAACTTGATGCCGACACGGCTTGTTACTTCTTTATTCTTCCTTTAAGTTTAACGTTCAACCTGATAGATGAATGGATGTATGACTGAATGAACGAATGAATGAATGAAGGAAGGAATGAACGAATGAACAAGTGAAATGTTCAACTGAGCCTGGGGTCCATTGAGCTTAAAATCTCTTCTTAGGATAACGGAAAGCTTCTGAAAAGAAAAAAGAAAGCTTCAAATGAATCATTCTCCTAACCCATATTCGTACTCTGAACCTCTTGACACCTAATAATCTCAAAACTCACTGCTATTTACCAAGACTAAATCAAGTTAATATCAATAAAATTATGTTGTAATCAATACTCCACGCATTTTATTGCTTTACCTGAGACCAAGAGGTTAACTTTGAAGCAATTGTGATCAAATAATTCGTAATATTTTGTTTAAGTTTTATACTATAGAGTTATTTCTATTTATAGAATGTCAATTCCTTTATAAATCCACAAAGAATATTTAGTTTCAATTTATTCCTGGTTTACATTATCGAAAAAAGGACATTTAAGTACTATGTCATCTTAGAATACTTACTGTCATTTTAATACTATAATAATAGCTCTTAATATTCTTTGGCCACCTTGAATGTTGAGCTTAGTGTAGCTTAAACTGAAACCGACTTATACTGTACCAGCTAATTTATCATAAGTATATAAAAGTTGTTATATTATAATATTTCATTGCAGCCTTATTTTTCTAGCAGACGTTTTATGTTTTAGCCAAAATAACATAAGCTAAAATATTAAATAAATACGTTCGCAACTCACGCTATGACTGAAATGTAAATTTGGTATCTTCTATAACTGTATAGCATTCATTTCCAAAAAAGAAGGGCGTGTGACAAATTATTATTGGTGATACCTTTGAGCCGTATTTTGATCACAATGCATCTTTCTTGATGATTTTAGATGAATGCTGTATAAAAATGTATGTGTTTCAAAGCATTTTAGCAAAGTTAAATCACTTTTAAGTCATGCTTCCACAGTTTAGACATTTTTGTCATATAGGGAATTTTTTACAGGTTATGTCATTTTAGGTTTTCCTTAATCCATGTTGACATTTCTTGTGAGTTTGGTTGCACTATTCTTATATTGTAGAGTTAAGTTTCAAAACCTCAAGATCTAGAAATATTTGCAATTATGTAGGGATGTGAATTCCTTTCTAATACTCTGTCAAACACTTGGAATCGCCAATCATCGATTAATACGTCCAAAGTAATGGTGTACGTCTATTGTAAGTCACACTTGTCCTCTAAAGAAATGTACTGTGGATCTAAGGATCGCGCCTCTTTTACTTTTGCACTGCAATACTCACTCGGATTTTGCAACTAATGTAGATTCTGTAACAGGCGAACAAGAAGAAACTTGTATTTTCTAAAATGGAAAATGTGGGAACAAGAACAGTGAATGTGATATAATTGCAAGATTGCTGGTGTACTGCCAGGTGGGTGTGAAGAAGAACTAGAAATCCTCACTTGTTCCTGTGCGTTGAAATGAAATGTGTAGTGTTTAACGCCCGATTTTACTACATACGGCACCGCAGGCGGTGACACTGATGATATATGAGATGAAGATGGAGCACCGGTGCAATGAGATGGTGGGGGAAACCGGAGGTCCCGGAGAAACCCCGCCCCAGCGCCGTGTTGTCCACCACAAATTTCACTTTGCGGTCGCCTGGGATCGAACCCGGCCCGCCTTGGTGAGAGCCAAGCGGTCTAACCACTGAGCCACGGCGCGGCCATCCTGTGCGTTGAGGTTGAAAAATGCTTCTTTATGTGTAAATCCGATAGTCCTTAAATATTATAAATTACAACATATGTTTGTAAAGTATAGTAATTCAGTGATAAAGTGTAAGTGAAATGTGCAAAAAGATCAACATATTAAGCTATAAAGGACCCTCTTTGATGTTTTAGGTAATTTTAATACATTTTAATGCCATAACGTCCTTTTTAGGGTCATTCTTAATACTATTTAGGTAATTTAAAGCCAGGCCCTAGCAACATACGTGCAGCAGAACCTCGTTTAACCGGATAAACTGTGACCAGGGCCGATTCGAGTTAATAGAAATCCGAGTTGTCCAGAAAATTACGGAAAAACGATAAAAATGTACATCACCGAAATATTTTTGGAAGAGGCAGGATCTTCCACAGCTGATTAATTAATGATCACATTCAGAAGTTGACTATTGTAAATAAAACTTAAATAAATTTTAATCGACTTCAAATTAATAAACGTTGTGGTTCATGTAAATGGAATATTTATAATAAATAGCAAATAATTATAAGAATATCGCTGCTTAATTGCTGCAAATGAAATCTCTAAGATGATTTAGAGCAAGATGTCCTAAGTACCAGATTTATTTTCAGTTTCAAATTTATCTTGTCAGTTATATACTTGTAAAATCTTTAGTAATTGGAGAGTATTTTCAAGTGGAATTTATGAAGTATGTAGGAGATTTTCAGCGACACTATAGGTCAAGTTAAAGGGAAGAAACCGTAAATCAGCATGGCAAGTAAAAACTACATGCAGGTTAAGGTAAATTCCGCCGCAGAGACTTTATAGGCTACGTTACTAAAAATTAGTAAACTCCCCATCATAGGTCACCTTAGGATTTTCCTTCCCACTTTACTGGACTGGGATTGCGCATTGGGATTCCATGACGGAGGGGGTCCGGTACGTAGGCCAACATTCTGGGCTCCCTATGCTCCTAAGTGGAGGCACATCCGGGTGAAAGGACGAGGTGAAGGAGACATAGGTCGGCCGACCCAAAAAGCCACGGCAGTGCAGAGGGCAGGGTCCCTACAGTTTACTTGGATAGAGACTTCCCCCAACGGGCCAGGACAACCATCTCGCTTCCCTATACCGGGACGGCAACGAGCCCAGCAGCCGAGCCCTAATGGTACCAAGGCAGGCGATCCAAGCCCCAAAGGTCCCTGGCTGATGGGCCCAAAATGGTCCCAGCGGAGAAGCGGAGACCAGCAACCGACCTACCGGAGGAGGGAGTTGTTTTGTTCAGAGCATATCATCCTGTAATGCACCGCCGAGCCTCCCGCCGACACTTATACCCTGAAAGAGACCACCAAATGAGAGAAGATATGAAATGATAATGGAGATGAAATGGAGGGACAGGAAATTCGTAGGATGTAATTAACCTACCAAACATTCACCTAGTGACTCGGGAAGACCCCGGAAAAAACCCATGGATCAGGTAGGTCGGCCACGGGAAACCCGGGCCTCCCGAATGCGGGCCGCAGACGAAACCACCTGAGCCATCCCGCTCGGTTACCGGACTGGGAACTGGCTATTACATAACTTTTTGACGCAGCTAATGTTCAAAAGGCAATTTGTACCCCTTGTCAACTATAACATTTTTTTCTCATTTTCAGTCATCATAATGGAGCAAACCGTGTGCATCCTGTAAGTCATCTCTAAAGCATGCAAATGCATAAGTATGAAAACAACTGTGCTGTAGTACGTTCAATCTTACATAAATTCGAGAGTCTCTGTAATAAGCCCGTCATAGCTAATCCCAGGTTTGTACGGGAATTGATATTTCTGCTATACCAGAATTTACATATGCACAACATGCATGCGTTGCGAAAAAAGGGAGAATGGTGCTGGAGTTGACTATCACCCGAATTAATTTATGAGAGCTTATACCAACATGCATGGTATAAGCAAGTTCCGATCTTGGCTTAGAACTCCATATAAAAATTGCCTCTAAAGAACTAAAAATTCACAGATATGACGCTCTGGGCTATAGTAACTGAATGCGTACGAGGAGGTACCCAAAAGAAACCGGACTCCGAGGGCTCTGCCACTCGTAGACGTAGTGCAGAGTTCTCACGCTAGATAGTGTTAGTAGAGACCTTCCTGAAACACCTGCGCAGACGGTGTCAGTGTAGAGCTGAACGTGCAAGTGTGGTATTTTGTTTCTCTGACTGTTGGCAGTTTACCTCAGCAAAGTCGTTATGGCAACTTTAAAAGAACAAAGAGTGTGTGTAAAATTTAGTTTCCTGCTTTAAAAAACTGCAATGGAGACACATCAAATGCTTCAGGAATCTTTCCAAGAGGACGCTATGAGCCGCTCACAGGTTTTCGGGTGGTTTGGGCACTTTACACGTGGTGAAATGTGTTCTGGACGCCCTTCAACATCGCGAAATGAGGAGAACATTGAAAGGGTTCGCTAAAAGATCAACGAGGATCGTCACCAAACGATCTACCAAATTTCAGCAGCAACAGGAATCAGTTGGAGCTCGTGCCAGCGGATTTTGAGGGAGGATTTGTACATGAGACGTGTTGGTACTAAATTCGTTCCGCGCCTTCTCACACAGGAGCACAAAACAATCCGCATGAATGTGTGTCAGGACTTGAAAACAAAGATTGCACATGATCCAAACTTCTTGAAGAAAGTCATTGCAGGGGATAAAGGTTGGTGTTACGCGTATGACTCAGAAACCAAGCAAGCGTCAAGCCAGTGGAGGACTCCCAAATTTCCCAGACCAAGAAAAGCAAGGCAAGTGAGGTCAAATGTGAAGACGATGATCATTGTCTTTTTTGATGTCCGTGGAATTGTGCATCGGGAATTCGTACCCCTGGCCAGACTGTTAACCAGCACTTTTACTTGGATGTTTTAAGGCGTCTGCGAGAGAATGTGAGGAGGAAATGCCCAGAACTTTAGTGATCAGGTGACTGGTTTCTGCATCACGACAATGCTCCAGCTCACACGGCCCTACAAATGATCCACTATTTGGCATCTCAGAGGTGGTCTGTCGTTCCCCACGCTCCGTATACGCCCCTTGCGACTTTTCCCTATTTCCACGAATGAAAAATACGCTAAAAGGGGAGCGTTATGACAATGTGGAGGCGCTAAAAACAGCATCGCAAAGGGCACTGGACAATATCAAATTTGAAGAGTTCCAAACATGCTTCCAACAGTGGTAAAAGAGACTTGACAAGTGCATTGCATGTAATGGAGAGCATTTTGAAGATGACTGAAGTAATTTTGTAAAAAGATTCATCAATAAAGTTTTTATGACAACAATCCGGTTTCTTTTGGGTCCCCACTCGTATCTTAATTTATAAAACGAGTATTATATCGTCACGTCTGGGTACAGAATCTTTGTCTTCAAAAACTTTATAGAACTTATTTGTTGCAATACTTATATCCATTACACAATTTAATTCAATGTTTGAGACATTTCGGGTATCTATAGGTTAGATTCTGCAGTTATGAACGTGATTATTTTATTTTTAAGCTATGTTTTAAAAATGGTAAACAGTTATTGTCTAACAGGCTGAAAAATGCTTTCTTATTATTCAATATGAAAATATAAGAAAGTTTGGAACACGAAATCATATCTGGTAAATGGAATATTATTTTATAAAGCAATCATTGTTGTGACACCAATAGTATGACGTACATGTATGTTGAAGAATAATTTATAAACAACGGAATCAAATAAGGAATAAATTTTAAACTCTTTTTTAAGAAAGTAAATAGCGGCATTATGGTATAAGTGTTAGTAAGATTAGGCATTGTAATGTAACAGTCGAAAACCTAATTATGCATATATGAAGCAGATAAGTATTATGCCTATGAAACCATATATGCAGAAATTCGATTACGTTAATGCTGCCACGATGTTTGATCAAGCGTATTACTAAGCCATCGCCATTAACCAAACCGAAAAGATAAAATCTATCATACAGTAGTGATCAAATGACACCCTTCATAGCAACATCCAAATTGAAAATTTGATCACATTTCTCAGCAGCTGTTATAGTAGCAGATGTGATAGCAACTATGACGAGTTATTCTTCGCTCTTATAACTTTCATAAACTATATTGTGATCCATAAGAACCTGGACCATTTTAATAGGCCATAACTTTTAAATAAAAAATATGACACACTTGCAACTTTGGGAGAATATAATACACAAATGGGAGATTGCATTACTCTATTTACATATAGATAAATCCGGTAACAGACGGGGACTCTCGTCTGAGACAGCCCCGTTTCAGGCAGTAGAGACCCTGTCGACATGAGCTCCAGGTTCCGCTGGCCCGGAGGATAGTCCCTGGTTCAGGGTCCCAGCCCGGGGTTACGGGTGAAGTCCACAACGGTGGAACTGCTAAAATATGGGGGTATAATACTGCATTTAAGATTATTGCACTTAATAAATGGATGTTGGAAGGGGTGTAAAATTACAGACATGTGGAATAATGCAGAATTTATATCCATCTTTAAAAAAGGAGACAGGAGAGAATGCCAAAATTACCGAGGTATAAGTCTTCTCAACACGGCTTATAAAGTGCATGCAAGGATTCTAAATAAAAGATTGAAAAGAATAGCATAGGTATTAATAGAGGAAGAACAAAGCGGCTTTAGAACAGGACGATCGACAACAGATAATATATTTGTTTTGCAGCAAATAATTGAGAAAATAGAAGAGTATGATTTACAAACACATCTGGCATTCCTAGACTTTAAGAAGGCATTTGACTGTTAATAGGGAAAAGCTATGGACAATTATGGAAAATAGCGGATATCCACAAAAATTAATTAAAGTAATCAAAAATATGTATAGCAACTCCAAAATAATAATAAACACGGGAGTTCATAAAACCGAACCAATTTTAATTAATGGAGGCGTAAGACAAGGGTGCAGTGTATCGCCTACTCTTTTTAATATATATGTAAATGACATCATCCAAAATTGGAAAATTATTATTAAATCAGGAATAAAAATAAATAAGAACAAAGTTTTAAATATTTTACTATATGCAGATGACGCGGTTTTAATACAAGAAACGGAGGATAAATTACAATATGCACTACACCACCAAGTATGCCAAAAGTATGATCTTAAAATATTGACGGAAAAATCTAAGATAATGGCCTTTTGGGGAAAACAACATATAAGATGAAAAATAATTATAAACAACAAACCACCAGAACAACTAAAAGAATTCAGCTATTTATGATGTAATCTTAATTATATGATGAAAACAGACAGAGATGTAAGCAAAAAGCTTACAACATTCCAAATGATTTGTGGAACAGTGCATAGAACGTTGAGAAATAAAACAAAAGGAGATACAAGATTAAAGTTGTAACAAACAATGGCAGTCCCTGCACTACTTTATGGAAGTGAGGCATGGGTACTCCCGAAGAAAATGAAAAGCCAAATTCAAAGTGCAGAGATGATCTTTTTAAGGAAAACAAAGGGATGCACAAGGTTGGATAGAATAAGGAATGAAGACATAAGAAAGGAACTCGACGTAGGCTCGATAAGTAGCAAAATTGAAAAATATCAAAAGGAATGGATGCAGCATATAAAAAGAATGTCCGAAACAAGACTGCCTAAGATTGCCCTCCAATATCAGTCACAAGGAAAGAGGTTGGTAGACCTAAAAAGAGATGGAAGGAGCAATTATTGTGAGACGGAACGGGCACTCTGCCCATGCCATGAAGTGAAGAAGAAGACATACAGATAACATTTTGGAAGTGTCCTCCACCAGCATTTATACATGTTTGCACTCCTCTCACCATATTCTCTGAAGTTTTACGGAGATGATATCGAATTGAGAGAAGATTATCCCCAAAAGATGGAGCAACGTGCCATACATCTGTTGACACTTTGGAACTTTCAGCCAGTTTCTTTGATAATCGAATAATCTCAAAAGGGCTGTGGCCCCCAAATCTCCTGAACTAACCTCACCGGATTTTTTCTTCTAGGGGTATCTAAAACTAGAGTGTAAAAGAATAGGCCCGGAGAATTCATGTTCTCAAGGAATCCGTTCAAACCGAAATAAGTAGCACTGGCGAGGATACTCTCCGTAAAACTTCAGAGAATATGGTGAGAGAAGTACAGATGCTGGTGGAGGACACCTCCAACATTTTCTATTGAAGTGGTTCAGGTTTATATGTATCGCAATGTAGTACCACTACTCTGACAGTAGATAAGTAGTTGTATTGCTTTTGGGGAAATGTTTTTAGAATCATAACAATTCAAGCAATGTATTTATGATACTTTGCTCCTTGGTAATAGGTTCAGGCATAATTAATTAGTTTTAAAACATTACAGGTTGCAAAAAATATCTTCGGCTGAAATCTTCAGAGCAATGATGGTGGCGAGTGTGTGGAGTTTAAGGGCTTGTCGACATCTTCGGAAAAGACTAGACAAGTTTTCACAAGTATTACTACTGTAAATGCTCTGGCCTATGTAGTTGGTGTGTAACTTGAATCATGTAGTACGATTGGTTTCGGAGATTTTTTAACAGGGAATACAGACTAAAGCGGAGGGAACTTGATCATTGGCTTAGCATTTCCCCTTGCCTCACTACACTACACATCTTTCTCTCTCTGAGCTAGGAACCCAATGAGAACATCCAGTCACTGACCCTATTGTAGATACTCGTACATTATTTTGCATCCAGAAAATAAAAATTAAACGGGACCGCAGAGAAGTTTATAGAGAACATTGCAGCTCCTGAAAAACGTTCATACAGCATTAAAACAAGAAGCCGAACAGATAATTTAAAAATACCTTTCGGAACTAACTTAATAGTTAAACAATTAATAAAATAAGTTAGTTATTGTACATCAAGATACGCTAATGAAAATTTGGAACATTCCAAATTTAAATTTATAGTTGGAATTTATTTTTATCATTTTGAAAGTTGAACTATAGAGTATTGCATAAAGGAGGGCTATTTTGAAATTCTTAGAATAATCAGATTGTCGAAGAAAGATTGCTTTATGGTATTTTTTAAAACATTGAACTGTATTATGAACTTTTCTCGAGGACCAATAAGTATATACCTCGAACTAGGAAAATAATGGGTTAGCGGTTGTCATTGACTTGGCTTTTATACAGTGGATTCATTATCAAGCAAAGGTGTTAGATTTACTTGTGCTTTTAAGAGCACCTTCATAATTTTCGCAATAGACGGTGAGTCATTTCTTAAGGCTTCTCGTCTCGAGTAGAATGTGTAGAGAAGAAATACTAAGTGTCAAATTCACATTAATTTCTTTTGATATTTTTCAACAGTGTGTTCTTATATTAGATTATTTTTCTAGCTATTTCATCTGCATATATGCCCATAAACTCAAAGCAATGGTATGTGGGCATCAACCATAGCCCGCCCGCCTCGGTAGCGTGGATGGTAGCGTGTCTGCCTCATGTTCAAGAGGACTCGAGTGCGAATCTTAGTCCGGGTGAGCTACCTGGATAATGTTTTTTTTTTTCGGTGCTTTCCCTTATCCTGAAAGGCAAATGTCGGGTAGCTCTAAGCTCCATGGACTCTGGACACATTTGAGCTGGAATTATTAACTAAAAGAAATCTATTAGAAATGCATTGTATATTTTAATGAAGCGTACACCTTTATTAAGATTCTGTCCATTCCTTACGTTTACCAATAATGCACAAGTAATTCATAATAAAGAGGTTCAGAAACCGTTTCCATTAAATTCAAGATTTATATTTCATTTGATCTGAAAATATTGTAAACATATTAGGCTTTACTAAAAAAATTTAGACAATGTTGAGGAAATCTTCTTGAAAATCTTCGTACAAAATTCTTGGAAAACTCTGAACGTAAATAACGAGTTTGATATTGAATCAACCATGTCAAATTTGGCAATGCTGATGATTACTTAAAGGGTTAATCTGTTTGAAACTAACTTATATATTGATGCATAGTCATCCACACAAATCATAATGATATGTATACTTATAATTTGCAGAAAATGATAACGAGACTTACACAATGCCACCATTCTTTTGCAAACTGAAAATTGCAATAAACCTATAATGTCAATGATACATCTTAATGCATGCTATATTCAAATTGTTTTGTTTTTTCAAATTCAAAACAACTTTCACCTTGTGTTGCCATCTACTGTAACTATGGTTCAAATAGTTGGATACCAGCACACACACACACACACACACACACACACACACACACACACACACACACACACACACACACACACACACACACACGACTGGACATTGAAGATCTGAATGTCAGACCTTCGGTCTCAAGCCACATCAGGGCAAGGCCCTCTACTGGCAGTGGAGTGTTTTGTAAGGAAGGATAAGCTGAGGTTGGAGTTGTTTTTTTTTTTTTTTTTTTTTTTGTAATTTACGTCCTCCAACGTAAAGTCATATCGGATGATGAATGGAATGGGTGAAATGATGCTCAAATGTGCCCGGGGTCTATGGAACTTAGAGTTACCCGACATTTGTCTTTCAGTTTAATGGAAAATCCCGGATAAAACCTTATCCAGGTAACTCACCCTGACCGAGATTCGAACTCAGGACCTCTTGAACGTGAGGCAGACATGCTACCACCACGCTACCGAGGCGGACGTTGGAGTTGTATATAAGCTATCTGATGTGTTAATTTATGTGCCTAGAAGCAGCCTTGGGTGTTTGTAGCGCTCTCCAGGATCGATGTCTTACTCACCTAGACCGCAGATGAGGGAGTTGAAGTTGTGGGAGAGGTTTTGATAGAAGGAACGTGAAAGGGTATGGATGTAGTCTGGTATTGTGGGGATACGTAGGTCTCATCGGATAACTAGATTAGGGATGTACCAAGGGGAGTCTGTGGCAATGCGGATGAATCGGGATTGGAGAATTTCAAGGCGGTGTATGTGAGACTTCGTTGCTACTCCCCATATTTCATTTGGCGTATGTAATGGATGGCCGGAGTACTAGCTTATACAGGAGCAGTTTTGTGGGCAGAAACATCACCGATTGTCGGTTATACAGAGGGTAGTGCATACCCATTCTTTTGCTAGCTTTATTAGCCACATATGTAATGTTGTCTCTCCACGTCAATTTGATGTCGAGTAAAACACCAAGATACTTAACGTAAGTTTTCCAATGAACGTCCTCACCAGATAGACGAATTGGTGGAAGATCCGCTATTCGTCTTCGAGAGAAGGTAATGGCCTGGCTCTTCTGTGGATGGACGCGTAGGCGCCAACGTTCGAACCAGGTGGTGAGGTGGTCAGCATATTGTTGAATCCTGCGAGTACAGAGGTTGAGCTCTAATGATGTGGAGGTGGCAGCTGTATAATCAGCAAAGAGATACAGCGAGCAGCGTGGCTGGGATGGTAGTGTGTTGATGTAAAGAAGGAAGAGAGTGGGTGGCAGGACACTACCTTGGGGAACGCCAGCACAAATGTGATGGGATGAGGATAAGTTTCCGTCGTGAGAGACAGCAAAGGTTCTGCCAGTGAGGTAGGAGTGAATGAGGTGTATTAAGTAGGAAGGGGTCTGGTAGGTGATGAGACGGGAGAGTAAGCCTTCGTGCCATACACTGTCGAATGCTCTGGTAATATCTAGTAGTAGTGCAGAAACGAACTGCTTCCTGTTAAAGGCTGTGTAAACTTCATCGACCAGATGAAGTAGTTGGTGTTGAGTGGAATGCTGAGACCGAAAGCCGAATTGCTCCGCTTTGACAATATTGTGTCGATTCAAGATAGTCCTTAGATAGTCGACTTAGAATAAGTTTTTCCACCAGTTTACTCAGTGTTGGAAGCAAACTGATGGGTCTGGAGCCCTCCTGGGACGTTCCGTGTTTCCCAGGTTTGCAGATAGCGATGACTTTTGCGTGCTTCCAGGCCTTTGGGAAGTAGCAAAGTTTGAGGATTGCATTAAAGAGAAAGCTTAATGCTTTCACTCAAGGGAATGGTGGAACCTTTAGCATCCCGTTCGCTATGTTGTCAAAGCCGGGTGAATTGAATGGCCGTAGGCTGGTGATGTGGCATTACACTTCAGCTACGGAGATGGAGGGAGATGGTAGATCATCATGGGATTGGGAAAGGCACGCCTGAACTTCTTGAGTCACTGCATGGATATGATCTACATCCGGGGTATCAGCGGCCGTAAAGGTCATTTTCAGAGAGGACAGACTGAGCGACTACCTGTCCGTGGTGCAGCGGTGGATCTTTGCGAGGGATTTGAAGTAAATATTTGGTCATGCTCCAAAAGGAGTTGTCCTTTACACTAAGAGAGGAGATCTTATTTTCCCAGCACTCGTTGCGAAATTCTTGGAGCTGAAGTTTGACCAACTCCTGAAGTCGGCGAAACTCACGACGATCTGCTGGGCAGCGACCATGTAAAAAGCGCCGCCGCATCCTGTTCTTTAGTTTAATCGTTTCACGGATAGCCTGACACCCGCACATAGTTGGCAGAGTATATTCATATGACCTGAAGGCGCTAGATAGCGCTGGTCAACGCCAGCACAGAATTGTCCGCTAATATATTTTACTCTGTTTTGAGTGTACTTTCACGTATACAAAGCAATAACGTAAAGTAATATTTCGGTAAGGTAATATTTCCTTCCAGTTTAGCCGTTAAAACTTGGCCATTTCACTGCCAATGTAATATTCTTACTGTAGCTGTAGCCATACAAAATCATAAAATTTTATTGCCTGTTTAACAAACTGTATTCTGAATAGTACAATTTGTCTGCGCCTTTGCTATACAAAATAAACGCATTCTTCGGCTGAATTCCTATATGACGAGTCACGATGGATGAAATGTGCACAACCTGTCCAAGCCAGCAGATTTATGTTTCTACAGCACAGTTTCTAAGCCTTTAGTGGAGTATTTGTTTTTTATTTTAGTTATTGTTATCTGAAAAGATTCCCAGAGCCGTATCTCATGCTAGGAACAGTACAGAAATATATAACATGATGGCAAACAGCCCGTAACAATACTTATATTACACGTTGATAGTAGTAATAAATTATCGTAGAAAAATAACATACAATACAAAGATACAAACATTCACTATAACTCAAGAAATAATAGTAGAAAAGAACGTCACAGGAAAAGAACTACATATTCCATGAGACATTAAATACATATTAATGTTTAACCAGTTCAGCTAATCAAACCAGCTATAAATGTGTGACGCTTTATCAGCTATCAAAATATGCCTTCAGTAACTTTTTAGCAACTTTCCTTTTAAAACCTTTTGTATTCCTGCAGGCTTTCAGTTCCAGTGGCAGTGCATTATATAAGTTGATAACGTCTGAGGTTAAGCTGTTCAGGCCATAAGTAGAAGTGTTCACTGTTGGTTCTTGTTAACTTTCCTTTATTTATTTATTTATTTATTGTGTGTGTGTGTGTGAGAGAGAGAGAGAGAGAGAGAGAGAGAGAGAGAGAGAGAGAGAGAGAGAGAGAGAGAGAGAGAGAGAGAGAGAGAGAGAGAGAGAGAGAGAGGAGCATTCAAATGTTAGATTAAACTTTAGAAGATTATTTTTCATTTTGTGAAGATATACTATCAAGGATATCTCTATGCTTACTTGTAATGGTAAAATGTTAGTTACATTGTAGGGTGTTTTTGTGTTTGTTCTAAAAGGCAGATTGTAGATTATTTTCAAGGCACGATTTTGAAGTACTTCGAGGTCATGAATTAAATATTTAGCAGTACTACCCCATAAGATGTTTAAGTAATACAAATGGGACTGAATTAAAGCATGGTAGATACTTCGTAAATGAGTTGCACTGAATCCTTTAAATTTCAACCTGTAAATTACAGCTAACACAGGAAGAATCTTACTTTTTACTTGCACAATGTGGTCCATCCATGTAAGGGTACTGTCTAGAATCAATCCAAAATATGTGATATGTGATAGTACGGTAATGTAGTGGAAAACATAAAATATATGTCTTCTTAATCTTCTTCTTCTTCTTCTTCTTCTTCTTCTTCTTCTTCTTCTTCTTCTTCTTCTTCTTCTTCTTCTTCTTCTTCTTCTTCTTCTTCTAGAGTTTAAAAAATAACTGTATTGTTCCAAAAATTCAAACTATCTGTCTTTTCAGAAGTCTTCCTCCTGTCTCTTTGCCGTTCAGCGAAGTATCTTCTTTCTCTTTCTTTACCAACCGATCCTCTTCCATTCTACCTTTCATATTCTCCTTCGTATAATTCTTTTTAAATCTGTCAGTATTCTCTAATTACTATATTGTGTGTTCTGTCAAATAATGCTTTTCCCTACATTGTTCTTAATATCCTCATTTTACATGTATTCACTCTTTGTTTTGTTTTTCGAGTATCTGCTGGTGTTTCTGCTGCATATGCAAATCGGTCTTACAATTCCTTTATAAATCCTCAGGCTACTTACTAAATTTAAATGTTTATGTATCCAGAAAGTACCCTTAATTTACCCTAATGTTTGTGCGGTCTTATCCGCTAGTTTCCTTATTTCATGTTATTGTACTGTACATTTAATGTTACATACGGTGAGAACTAACAAAACTCACAGCTTCGCTCAACTTGTGTTAAAAATGAGACAAGATTCTACAACCTTCTTCCCTTCATCTCCCTCTATAAATATACCAGTGCAACGTGTATTCTTTACAGTGTATTAGGATGTGTCTAAATCTGGTACAATTTCTTTTGCAGAGACGATGAGCTACTGAATTTTAATCATTATCATGGCCTCCGAGTACCAACAGGTTTTTAAGTAATAGAGGCTTGGGACAACTAGTTCAAAAATTGATATTTGAAGTTCCTCTGAATGCTCCAAAAGACCATGTAGACTTTGTAAATGTGATATTAGGACACTTATATCACCTTCACTGCTTTTGTACAAATTATTGTTACAAACACTATTTCCTGTTAAGACAAACACTTGGAATTTTCTGTACTATATACGCAAGAGTTCTTGAGCGTTCGGGTCCAAAGTCTTCATTCGGTTGGTTTCGCCTATTTCCGTAAACACAGATGACAACCTTGAAATCGGAAATGCGCTGCACGCTGTGCCATCTAGTGGCTAATATGCTAAGTTTTCACACGTACACCATTTCATTTTGAGCAATTTTGAGATTAATTATTAGCTAATCAGTTTACAACAAATCTAAGAGCAAGACTATGTTGGCAATGTTACGGCTCTCAAAAGGGGACACACTATTTTTCGTCTACCTCCGCATAAATGTGATCTGAATGCAATTGAGCTGGCGTGGGCAAAAATATAGAATGTTTACAAAGTATGCTATGTTAACGAGAGACACAAGTCTGCGGAAACTTGCTATAGAAGTGACGGATCGGGAAGGATACGCTAAGAAGGTCCAAGAGCTAGAAATGCAATATTGGAGAAACGATGGTGTAATAGTAAATGCAATTAATGAAATTATTAACACATTAGAGGATACCAGCGATGAAAGTAATGCAGTAGACTTGGAACTCGAAGAATCACAAAGAGAGTGAGTATGTATAGTTGTCATAATATTTGCTTAATACTTTTATGTGTTTTATAACAGTAAATATATAAACATACAGCATATCGGATGGAGTTCAATTGTTTGTTGCCACATCTCATACCTTCGACGCATATCTTCGCTTATCTTACCGCAATTTGGTTGAATTTGTTTTTCTAGTTTGAACACACTGCAGAAACAAAAGCGTGTTAGCTCTCTTTTCTTCCCTCTGCCCGCACCACACCATAAATCCATTTCTCAAGAAATCTTGCGCATATAGTACTCATGCCGTCTCTTGACCTGACATTTAATTTACTGAAAACAGTATTTTGTTCAGTAAGGCGAATTTTGATAGTGTTTTGTCTTTCTATATATCCAGTGATTCATTTGTGGTTATAACATTTAATAAATATCCTGATGATGGGAGAGATGCACACTCGCGAAACGTCGATTTCTAATCATCTTTCACTTGCCTTGCTTCCCGAGAAGAACTTGAGTATATTCATCTCCAGGAAAGCTTCGGGTCTTATTTTACTTGGAATAGAAGAATATAGTAGGCTTAAGTGGCAATCAGATCTTTCGAGAGGTATCGCTATGTAACTTCTTTTAAATTTCATTACATTTATATAACCAGAACGTAAAAAAGGAAAAAGGTAACCCTTACCTTTTATAAGTGTTTTACTCCTCTGAATGATAACACTGGGCGACAAAAAAATATTTTTTTAATGTTTCGAGCACTTCATGAGGCAATTCCTACTAATTTTGTGTTGAAAAGAAAACAAATATGACAATGAAAAATTGTCTATGATATGGACAATGTGAAAGTATTACATATTAACGGATTGAGAGAAAAAGATACATTTTAATTACGTACATGCTAACAACAATGAAAGTGCATTTGATTTTTTAATCTGGTAATTACATGCTATGAGTTCTAAATTACTGGAAAAATACTTCGCAGATAGTCGTGTCTGAAGATAATCATGTGGTGGCCTATTGACTTCGTCGTCTTTTAGCTTGCCTCTTGTGATGGTGTTCCGCAGAATCCTTATACAAAGACCAACAGTAATCCGCAAGCATTACTTCATTCCAACATAACAGAAATATCCTGATGGAATCTCTCCCCAATGTTCATCATTAACAGCTCCACAACTAGGAGGGAAAAAGTCTAGGTGGGAGTGGGGAAAATGGATCTTAAGGGACATGTTTCATTCAAGGTTATGGTATTTTTGCAGGAGCACTATCATGAAATGCTTGTAGTTGTCATCTCTTTTGCTGCCTAAAAATCCATGAACAACACTCTTGAAGGCTTGCCAAGCTTCCTTTTCTTTCCCCTCCAAAATTTGGTCAAGTACAGGATCCTTTACAAGTTCTTATTTGTGCTCCGACAAAAATGCCTTCCTTAGCTTTTGAATCACCTAATTTCGAAAATTTCTTCCTGATGTTATTTGACAGGTATGTCAACTCCCATAAAAATTCCCCCAAATTTAAAATCTTCACTCTAAAAAATGAAATGCCACTTTATCTTCCAAACAAGAGCTAATATATCATTTTTATGGTGATTTTTTAATTCAGCAGATGGAAATACATGTAAATTAACTATTGTAAGCCCGAATTGTTTTCTCTGTTGCTCAGTGTAATTAGTATCTCCTAAATGGTTAACTCAATTAGTAAAAGTGCATTGTTTGCCTTAAGGAGATCTGCATTTCTTATGCAGTGAGATGCCATCTCGTAGCTGAGCTGGCCCAGAATGAAAGGTAAATCATAGGTTCTTCCCAGAAAATTCACGGTATACAATTTATTTGTCATGAAAATATAAAAATAGTACTCTAGTCAAACTTTTGTAAGTGTTTTTGAAAAAATCTAAAAGCCTTGATATTTTACACGTAAAGGGGAGTTGGAATGGAAGGATTTTCTTGGGAATCTCTGTGCCACATCCCTTGTATCTACTGAACTCGTATATCAAATTTGGTCTTCAATCGATCATTCGTTCTAAGTTACGTTGCTGGTGCACCGTTTTGCTAAAAATTATATTTATTCAAGGTTTCAAATCCTGTATCTGCCACAAAAGTAAGATCTCCAAATTTTATGTGGAACGCAATATCTTCTCTACGTAATATGTGGACATTGGAGAAAGTAAGAATTGTTCTTTTGTATTTTGTAGGGTCTAAAACTGTGTATTTCATGGAATATAGACATAAGAACGGTGAGCTGGAGGCAATACCTACTCTAATAGCCATGTACGTAGTAGAGATAAACGCAATGTATCCTTAGCTTAAATAGTCACCACTTACTTCCAAAATTACATAGAATTTTGTTTTTACTTGCTCTGTTTATATAGTCGCTTAGTGTCAATTATAATTTCAAGAGAAATGTCAGTTCTGAATTACATTTCCAAGTATTCGGACTCCTTACACTTTGCTGCAATGAGAAGGCATTATGATTAAGTCTCAACTGCAAATGTGAAACGTTAATCTCCTAAATCGGCAGTTAGGTGGCGGAGTTAAATTATGACACACTCTTCTGAGTCACCCCGGTTGGCTGTGCTACAGAGGCCGACAGAAGTATTCGAATAATATAACATGTAACATTGCACGTACTATAAATACTGTAATATTTATATTATAGCGCTGAATTGTTTTACATGTAAACATTAACCTTCTGTGTCTCGAAAACAATATTTAAAATATCACTTTGCATGTATTTTTACACAATCTGTACTATATTTATTTTACTGTCCCTCTTATTGGAGGACATAATTATTCGAACGTACCCAATCGAACATAGAGAAAGGTGGTTGGAAGCCCCTACCACATAGTAGTTGTGTTTATGGCATACCTCGAGACAGTGCGCTTAAAGGTTTTCAGCCGATTGTGTACTCACTGGTAATATGGGACGTAAAGGTAAGGAGACAACGGTGGCAGAGAGGAATATCGTGATAAATATGTAGAAACAAAACAAATCTCTTTCTAAAATTGCCAAAACCATTAAAAGAAGCAAAAATACAGTGTTCTGCATAATTCGACGCTTCAAACCGACAAATACGGCTGTAAATAAACCTACAAATGTCGCTCCTTCTAAACTCACAACCAGAGACAGGAGGCAAATAATAAAAATGGTGAAGCAGTATCCGAGAGTCACTACATCTGAGATTAGAGGATGCCTTGAGCAATATTCTGATACTGGCTACAATGCCCGCGTTCCTAGGAAGAAACCAAATGTTAATAAGGTGAATAAGAAAAAGTGTATAGAATTTGCTAAAGACTATGTGGGGAAACCAACAAAATTCTGGGATAAGGTTCTCTGGTCGGACGAGAGCAAATTCTGCTTGGTAATGGACGTCTTAAAGTTTGGAGACTGCCAAATACAGAAAGGGAATCCAAGAACATAGTACCTACAGTGAAACATGGCGGCAATAGTGTGATGGTATGGGGCTGTAAAGCTTTATCTGGCTTTGGGGAACTGGTCTTCATAGGGGAGATCATGGACGTATTGGAATACAAGAGGATTCTTGAAAACAATTTTTAAAAGAGTGCAGAGAATCTGGGATTAGGGCATGATTATTACTCCTAGCAGGACAATGATCCGAAGCATACTGCAGAAATTGTAAGGGTTTGGATCGTATACAACACTCCTCACACTTTGAAGACCCCGCCCCATCTTCAGATTTAAATCCTATAGAGAACATCTGGAAGGAACTCGAGGAGCGTGTGAGGAAGCATCACATCAGAAGAAAGAACCATCTGAAAGCACTTCCCCAGACAGAGTGGAGAAATATGGACTCTGCAGTCACTAAACAACACATACAGACGATGCCCAAACGATTATCAGCAGCAATTCAAAGAAAGGGGATGATAACTAAATACTAGCCGTTCTCTTTCGAATACGTAAGTCCAGATGTAAAGTAACCGTTTTATTTCTCCTTGTAGTGCAAATTAGTTTCTGTTGATATTTATGAGTTTATATGTTTAATGGAAGACTTAAGTTTACTTTGTGCAAGTTGTATTTACGTATGCTTACTTTGCGTAGCTTTAACATGATATAAGTGGTAAATATGTTTACGTTCGAATACTTATGTCGGCCACTGTATTTCTCATACCAATACCATCAGGAATTTGTCTTTTATCTTATTGTTAGCTATGGCTGTTGTTAGTTTTACTCGGTCTTCCTTGACAAGCGTCTTATTGACTTTCTGAAAGACATCTATAGTGGTCAAACAATCATGGATGTTTTAAGTGTACGACGTTTGTCTTTTGCACTCAACTAACATTCACGTGTTTACTTGTCTCAGGATTATGTTGCTTTGAGGAGGACTGTGATACATCAAATCACTAGTAGCTAATTAATTCACATACAACCAACTGGGTCATACTGTCAGTTATGACAAATTATGACAAATACAACATGGCAAATCGTGAAAGCGTGTTGATAGGAATGTGTAACAACGGAGTTATTTACGGCAGCCTATCGCACCTACCGGCTAATCCTTGTTTCACATAAGCTTGCCCCGTATCTCTTAACGGTCATGTGACCTTATCACATCTCATTGGCTGCTGTTGTGGTGCAGACTGTTGTGCGGTAAAAATTAGTTCGTTGTTTAACATGGTGATATGTCTGTATATGTTGGAAGAGAATTGTCAAATTTATATTTTCGTAACTGTTTTAATGAAATATATTACGCAACAGAGTTGATTTATCTGAAATGCATGCTAATTCTTAAACGAAGTAAAGAGGAGGTTCCTTTGCTCTCAAGCATATGGCACGATAGCACGTGATTTAGCGGTAGTGATGACACATTTGTTTATATGACCTTTATCACTGACCTTGTTTTGAACTGGAGTAGTCATATATCGTATTTCGACTGTGTGCTATGCCGAGTACGAGAGCTACGTTTATTGCGCGTGTACTTATTATATGTGCAACGGCAGAATCTACCGCCAGTTTTTCGCTGAAGCATCGCAAGGGAAAACCTTTACAAAGCGACGAAAACAGAATTGTGGTGCATGTGTTTAATGCACTCACAGAGAAGAATCCGTCTTTGTCAGTGAGAGAAGTCGAACAGCTGCGCTCTGAACTTACAGGTGTGTTAGATGCGTAGAAACATCGCGACATGAAATTGAGATAACAGGAAAACTTACCACTCCAGGGGCGACATTGCTGTGTGGCGAAGACGTTATTTAAGGACAATCACACTGTGTCGAGATTCAAGTCGCAAAATACCTTATACCTTGACGAGAATTGGGTGAATGAAGAACGCATGACAAGTATGGCGTGACACGACTTTTAAGACTGAAAGACAAGCATTTTTGCAAGGTATGTGTGCTGGTTTAAAAAATCCCAATGGAAAAGGCCTTTCATTATAAACTTGTTTCAGTTTCATTGCTCATTCATTCAGCTTTAACTTCTCAGTTTCATTATAAACTTCATTATTTTTGCATGCCTTCATATTCTTATTTATATGACTTCATCTATCTTCCTGGCAACTATTATGACGTTTACTGCAGGTTTCAATGTGACAGGAAGGCACCGCCTATGGCCAATGGCGCGAAAGCATTAGGCAATTAAGATGAGGGGGAAGGTAGTTGCACGCGAAGTGATGCATGTCAGCGGGGCAAGGTTATATGAAACAGAGATTAGATAGAGTATGTACACTCTGTTCAGATACAATCATGTAATCCTGACGACAATGTGTCATACATCGGCAGGCCCAGGAATTCACGGCTGAATATTTTGACCGGAAGGAAGAAAAAGGAATGAAAATATCCCTTTGTACCAAACGACAAACCTGGGAGCTGAAATACTAATTTACATTTGCGCATATAATAATTAATTGGCTAACCTGTCATATCAGACACACAGTTCCAAGTGCTCTCTTTGTGTGTCGTCGCTTACAGTACGCCATGCTACTAATATATAGCTCTTCTGTTTTAGATAAAGATCGAATGCAGCGCTATGTCAATGAAGGCCAGCACGCCTCAAGACTCTCATGTGGTACCTCGCACGTTCAGAGCATTATAAGCAATAACCGGTGTTTCATCCGTAATAAAGCTCAACTAAGGCAAACCGTCAAAAAATGGGGAGAAGCGAGATCACTCATTGTTTCACGGTGCTCTAAGTTGTTACTAAATAAGCTGTTATACTCGTATGCTGCTAGTGTTGCAAAACTTACTTGCGCACATGTAGCGTCTAACATGTCCGTTTATAGGTAACTGGGTTGAAGTAGCTTGAGAAATATTTTCATAGGAATCATTGAACGGCTGAAATAGGTATGAAAATACATCATTAGCAGCAGAAGCGACGTGAACATTTGGGAGAGCGATTTTTTATAGCCTGACCATTCCAAATTAGAAGACGACGCTGCTATCATCTCATGTTGCCACGATTTTTATAAACCAACACACTATTCCGTGGCCAGCGAAAACACAGCTAGCAATGAAAGGGTAGAGCCAGACTGAAAAATTCAATGCCTTAGCCGGAATTTGAACCACGGATCTTCTGGTTTCCGTCCAGCCGCTCTAACCATTTGAGCTACTATGGCCAACATGCCGACATGACATTAAATTCTCCAAATGACTCGTGTTTCTCCAAGTAAACCACTAGGAGTTCTCATAAACACATGAGACAACTACCTGAATAGTGACTTACTATGCCGTAAGTACTTTAAGGCCTAGGCCGTGGTTCAAGTCCCGGCTATGGCATTGAATTTTTCAGTCCGGCTCTACCTTTTCGTAGTGCATCCTACACACGGCTAGTGTGAAGGAACAATTAATTGTACCTAATAGTGGTCCGAACTATAAAGCCCAGGCCTTAAAGTACTTACGGCATAGTAAGTCACCATTAAGGTAGTTGTCTCGTGTGTTTATGAGAACTCCTAGTGGTTTACTGGGAGAAACACTAGTCGGTTGGAGAATTTAATGTCATGTTGGCATGTTGGCCATAGTAGCTCAAATGGTTAGAGCGGCTGGACGGAAACCAGAAGATCCGTGGTTCAAATCCCGGCTATGGCATTGAATTTTTCAGTCTGGCTCTACCCATTTCATAGTGCGTCCTACACACGGCTAGTGTGAAAGAACAATTAATTTCCACAGCCAGCAATGTTTCTCCCACATCAGAGTACAGTTTGTTTATGTGAGGAATCAGGCTCATTATGTAATCTAGTTATGTTTCAAACACAATCATCTAGATCAAATCTCTTTTTCTTTTCTTTTTTTGTAATTTTACGTCCTCCAGCCACTTTTTTTTAATTTACGTCCTCCAACGTTAAGTCATATCGGACAATGAATGGAATTCCTTAAATGATGCCCAAATGAGCCCAAGATCCATTGAGCTTTGAGTTACTGATATTCGTCTTTCAAGATTATGGAAAGCCTCTGAAAAAACCTTATCCAGGTAACTCACCCTGACCGAGATACGAACTCGGGACCTCTTGAACGTGAGGCTGATACGCTACCATTCACGCTGCCGAGGCGGGCTACGTCCTCCAAAGTTAAGTCATCCGAGTCCATAGAGCTTAGGGTTACCCGACATTCGCCATTCAGGATAAGGGAAATCGCCGGAAAAACCTTATCTAGGTAACTCACCATGACCGAGATTCGAACCGATGGTCCTTCTCAAAATAATCTTCCCTGAATGCGATGTACTTGTCTCAGTGTTTCTGCCAGTCTTCAAAGACATGCTCAAAACCATTTTCTGAGAGATCCTTCAAAATCGCTTCACCACTGCTTCTGATGATGGATAATGCATCCCACGAAGGCGTTTCTTCAAGTTAGGGAATAGAAAAAGGTCACATGGGGTTAAATCCGGACTATAGGGAGGGTGAGGGATGCACTTCACATTGAATTTTGCAAGATATTCAGCAACAACATTGGCAATAAGCGACCGCGCATCAATCATGGTGGAGCATCCAGCCAGCTTCATGGAAATATGATTTTTGCGCCTGATATGGACTTGCAATATTTTCAGGACATCCCTGTAGTATTGTCCAGTTACTGGTGTATGTGTGCAGGTACAACATGCTGATAAAACCATTCCATGAATATCAAATAATGAGATGACCATAACTTTCCCAGCAGAAGCAATCACCTTTGCTTTTTGGGGGGTTGTTGATGAAGGAGAGTTCCACACTGAGCTTTTCTGTTTGCTCTCAGGATCAAAATGATGTCGCCATGTTTTATCAGCAGTGATTACGTTTGAAAGAAGCTCCAGATCTTGCTCTAACACCAACTTTAACTGCATGTTACCTCCATTGCAGCGGGAGGCGATGCTGAACATGTCTGAACTTGCCTGGCCCTCACAAGCGAGAACTAAGAGTCCCAACAATGAAACTACTACGGCGTGTTTGTTTCACATTAAGCTAACAGAATATAATAAGATTATGTTTTAGTGCGAAAATTTATGATCGTAAAAATTATGATCATTCGTAATTGAACAGCTGTCATAGGTAACTCACCCTGCTCGAGATTCGAACTAATATATTTACTTAAAATATACATAAAACATGACACACGGTACCATCCACACTGCCGAGGTCGGCTACCTCCTGAAGTTATCCGAGTCTGTAGAGCTTATGCTTAAGGCTTTTTATTTGTAACTTATTTGCCTGGTGCCGGTACAATGGACCCGGCTTACAGGCTCTAAATTTACATGGGTTTATAATTCTGCGTTTGGTTTTTTAATGTCTTTGGGGTTCTTCTAAAACCCATACGACGTCCTGTTCTGAGGCCGCCGAGATCCAGTTTTATCTCGTTATTTGTCTCAGTCTTTCTTTTTCTTGTTTATATATAATATTATATATACATTATATATTTATATTATATATACATATTTACACTGCGCTTATCTTGCGCGCGCGCACACACACACACACACACACACACACACACACACACACACACACACACCTGGGCATACCACGTACGTCCCAATATCACACGTACTACACTGTACAGACTTGGCTATGTACAATATTTACAATGTTCGCAGTTAGGCTGTGCGGCAGCGGGTAGCGGACTCCTGGGCTGCCGATGATGGCGGCCTCTGCCGGGGAGCGTGGCCTGAGCCAGGAAGGGTTGGGCGCGCATAATTTTGCAGTCGTGTTTTTTTTGTTTTGTTTTTTTGTTTGTTTTTCTTCAATATGCTTTGATTCTGGCGTGTTTTCGGTGCTTGGGTTCGCCTTTCCCAATATTGTGTATGGTGGGGATTTGATGGTGTCGGATGCGCGCCCTGATGGAAGAGCCGCGTTTATTGATGGCCTCGTTGATGTAAGGCACGTCGGTTTCTTGGTGAATGGTGGCAGTTGTTGCTCGGATAGGGGTAGACAGGATTTTGCGTAGGGATAGGTTTTGTAGGGTTTGGAGATACTTTAGGGCGGTGTTGGAGGCGTTGGCCCAGACCACGCAGGCGTACAGGACCAGGGGTAAAATAAAGGATCTATATAGCATGATCTTCGAGCGCAACTTTAGCTGTTTGCTCCTAAATATGGGGGCACACATCTTTAATCGCTGCCGCCCGTTGTTGGCGCTATCTTTTAGGTGGGTAGTCCACTACATCGTGCAAGTCAATGTCACGCCGAGGTACTTGACCTGCTGACGGCAGTGCAATACTTGACCATCGACATTTAGGTCCATTGCCAAAGGGCGCCGCTTTGTAAAATGTATAAGCTGGCATTTGTTCGCATTAATTTTCTCTCCTTTGAGGAGCGACCCACTTGGACCTAGAAGCGCCTGTTTTTTGAAAAACTATGCGGCAGTGACAGTGAATTTTGGAGGCCGGGAAGCTCCTGGTGCAGCTTGTAAATCAGTCCGTTGTGCCAGCACCGATCAAATGCGGCTTCTACGTCCAAAAATAGCGCCAACGTTGAAGCCCCATTGTCAAATTGCTCGGTGACGTCATCTACTAGTATTTAAAGTTGAAGGTCTATTGAGTGCTCTTTTCTAAAGACAAATTGTGAATTTGAAATGTTAAGCGCTGAAATTTGTTTTTGGAGTCGAAATAGAATTATTTTCTCGAGCAATTTACCAATAGTGGACAGGAGACTAATGGGGCGGTAGTTTTGAGGTTGCCTGGTGCTTTTCCCATGCTTAGGGAGCATTAGTACCTTGGCTCGTTTCCAAGTGTCAGGGAAATAATTTTGCTGCAAACAAGCGTTGAAAATTTTTGTAAGTTGCACCGGGGCTTTTCTCGGGTGATGTTTGAGTTCCTCATTAGTCACCCTGTCCGGGCCGGTGGCTTGTACACTTCCTGCGGCGTTGTGAGGGGCAAGTGTTGTTCATGCCTCTGTGCCACCCAGTTTTTTACCCAAGTCTGGACATCTCGTTCTAACTCGGGGTTCGTCGCTGGGTTTACCGTAAATCTTGTTTCCAGACAGTCTGCAAAGACCTCGGCTTTCTCCTCAGAGGAGAAGTGCAGGCCGAGGTGAGTGTGTAGCGCCTCAGTGCCTGAGTTAGCGCTTAAGGAGACTTAAATGGCTTTAATAATTTCCATAAAGAATTGTCCGAATGTGTAGTATTTAGCATTTTTTGTTCCCACTGCTCAATTTTGTTAAATTTAATTTTTGCCGAATGACGTTGCGTAGCCATTTTACTAGCACTTTGTACTCAGGCTGGCGTGTAAGCCGCCAAAGTCTCATCAAGCGTCGCCTCCTGGCAATGAGCTGGTCCACCTCAGGGCACGTGCAAAAACTAGGTAGGCTTGTGGTGTATCTGGTGGAATTTCTTTTGCCCGTGTGCAGCGAGGCGGTGTAGTTTTCAATGGCGACGTCGATGTCCGCCTCGCTGTGGTATGACAGCCCAGGCTGAGCCATCCCGTGCATTTCAAGGGTAAACTTGCTCCAGTCTGTTTCTACGCGCCTCAGAGGGCTGGTCAGACCGGCCGTGATGGCACCACTGATATCAAAATGAACTGGAAGATGGTCGGAGTCTAGGCTGTGATACACAGTGAAGTTGTTTGGTAATGTCGCAATTTTGTAATGACGAAGTCCAAAATTTCAGGGTCGAAGTGCCCTGACTTGTGCCAGAAGTGGGTTCGGGGGGGGGGGAAGTACACCTCGAGATCGTCATTTTATGTTATAAGGTCTACTAGGAGATTTCCAGGCGCGTTTGCTTGACGTGAATACCACCAGGGCTGTCAAGCGTTGAAGTCTCCTGCCATTATAACGTGCTCCTCCAAAGTGAGGATTTGCTCGAGGTCGCGTCTACAGTCGGGGGAGTTTGGGGGCCGATAGAGGGCCACCAGCATCACCGTTTTGTTATTTAATCGTGTTTTAAGAGTGGTGCACTCTAACGCTGCCAATGGTGGCAGCGTAACAGGAGCATGAGCAAGTTTGTTTTTTAGTAAAATAGCTGTTCCCCCTCCTTGTCTGCCTATTCTATCAGTCCGAAATATTTAGTAACCCCTGAGCTTGAAAGTGTGCTCCTGTTTTAATTTTGTTTCACAAATGAATGCGACGTCACTTTTGTTACGCCGCAGGTAGCTTTCAAGTTCGTGATGCTGCCTGTAGATGCCGTCGGCATTCCACAGGAGCCCGCGAGTTAGAGATGTGCCTCCCCTTAGTTGAGCCATTTACTCGAAGATGTCGGACAGAAGCCATATGAGGGCTTCTAGTTTCTTCCAAGTGCTGGTGCAGCTCTTAAATCTTGCGATAAAAGGCTGTACTTTCGGAGCAAGTTTCTGTATTTAAAGAGAGTAAAGAGCTCTTTGAGGCCTCCTAGGTCACCAGATGGCCCCTGGGAGGGGGGAGCTGTTGAGGGTTGGCCAGCAGGTGGCGGCACTGGTGCGCTTTGTCCCCTCATGGTGCCTGCAAATGAGACGCCATCTCTGACCTGGGCCGGGTTGGCAATGGGTCGTGGGACTGGTTGTGCACTTGGGGGTGCCCTGGCTATGGCTGCCAGTTGGCGCTGGTGACGTTCGTTGCGGAACGCCTCGCGACCCCTGTAGCTGGCAGGATGCGTCTCCCCACAGTTCGCACAGCGGGGTACAACGTCCTGCGTTGCCTTCTTTGGGCAGTCAGCTAAGCGGTGGAGACCACCGCAGAGGACACATCGGGAGGTCATGTGACACATTTTAAATGTGTGCCCCAGCTGTTGGCAGTTGAAACATTGTGTTATGTTGTTATTTATCTTCAGGACCTCCACAGTGACAAGTATATGGCATACCTCTCTTTCTAGCAGAAGTCGCTGGTTTTGAGTGGTCCTGTCAAGGGTAACTTGGAAGTTTGGCAGAGGCCTGCCGCGTGATTTCAGTTGACGAACTAGGACGCCGGTGTAGCCCTTTGCCTCTAGGTCCTCGCAGATAAGGTCCTCTTCAAGGTCCTCGGAAGACGCAGGATGTATCAGAGAGGTTGATCACTCCGCGGGGTGAAGCTGAAGTTCTCCACTCCGGCGTCCTTCAGCTTGGTCATAGTGGGGATGGAGTCTTCTTTGCGGTTGAGGAACAGCTTGAGGCATTTGCGCGTATTCTGAAGTGCGTATGCGCCAGCTGAGAGGGAGCCCCGGAGTATCTGCAGGACTTTAGTCGCCTGCCTGCCGTCAGAAATGACGATGCGCGGTGGTTTCTGTGAGGTTTGTTTTGTGTTTGTATCCGCGGCTGCGGCTGATGTGGAGGCCAATCAATGTAGGGGTGGGGATGGGGTTAGAAGTGGGAGTTGTTATTGACGGTTTTGCTGCAGTAAAATTTGGCCGTGTTGGCCGTTGGTGCTTGGGTGCCTTTGGTTTTGTGGTCGGAAGGGCAGGGAAGGCAGTGGATCGTTCCAGATCTTCTTCCTCCTCGGATGAGGACAGCGTCTCGTACCTGTTTCTGGTAGTGACCTGGAGGGGCAGATGTTGCGTTTTGTTTTTCTTGCGCTCGGCATCCGAGTTGCTATTGCGGTGGTGGGGTCGCTTTCTGGGCGATGCTGCCTTCCAGCCTTCTCCCAGCTGCACCAGGTGTCGCTTTTTGATTGCGTGTTCCTGGTAGCAACGTGCCAGGTCACTAGCTATATTTCCATAGTCCCGGGACTCTGGGGCCATATTTTCCAATATTTCCTGGAGATTAGATATTTCTTTTTGGATGCCTTTTACCTCCCTTTCCAGTTTGGCGTACTTTCGCGTAACTGCCTCGTCCTCCATGGCGCTGTGCTCCATCGGGGCTGGGGTAGTGGCTGCTGTGACGTTGGTCAATGTTGGGCCCATAGGCGAGTCGCTGTTCGAGTGCTCCAGCGGTGGGGCTGTAAAGGCAGCCGGCTGACCGTCTCGGGGGATCAGTCCGCTGCCAGCTGGTGGTAGTGCTGCTGCAATTATCACTGCGGCGGCCGCCATCTTGTGGCGGGAGTCAATGTCAGTCAGCCGCAGTTGTTTGGGGACCTCTTGTTGCGTGCAACAACGGCACGCAGCTGTGCGTCCCATGCTCTTTTGTGGCAGATTTATGCTTAATACGCGTCACTATGCACTGTTTACTCAAAAACAAGGCTTTAGTACGCGTCACTATTTACTCCAAACACTGTTCACTTACAAACTAGGCTCAACGCGAACATCACTGTTTACTACTTCTATTCCCACTGTTTCACTTTGCACATGGACACTTGTAGCACACGAACAGTTCACATTCCGCTTCTGCTCACTCACTGCAGTTATACTATGAGCCATCCTCACACACCGGTTATAATCACATCAGCGTTAGGTTCGTATCTAACCATCTAGGTCATATGAAATTTGACTTCCTCTTAGATGATTATGTGAAACCGAGTTATACCTTCATGCATATTCATCTAGATCAAATCACATTGCTATATTTGCTTATAATTTACATAAAGCATGACAATGAGACTTGGGAAATGCCTCTGCACTTTGGAAAGTGAAATTAGTAGTACATATATAACACTATTGATATATCTTTATGCGAGCTCAATTCCGGCTTATTTTTGTAAAAATCAAAATAAGTAATCCCTTGTACTGCCATCTCCAGTTGGGTTTATTCAAATAGTTTGGATGCCATGGCATAGATGGCAGAAGACGTACATGTGGTTAAGGTCGCTAGAGGGCGCTTCTCTATAGGTACCATTATGTATCAGGAATTGCCCCCTAACATTATGACTGTTCTTCTTGCACGTACACAAACGATAGCATAAACCTTTTCGGTAAGATAGGATGATCCCTTCCAGTAGAGTCATTTTAACTTCATTTCTTAATCTAGCGCTTTTACTGCAGTTGTAGCCATATAATATCATAAAATGCTTATAGCGTACCTAAGAAACTGTGCCTATATAGTTCAATTTTATTCAGGATATACATTTTGTGCACTTTATCATGTAGTAAACTAAACAAGACTTTACTAAATCAAACAAACATCACAGATTTCACTCTGATATCGCTCTAGAGCGTATGCTTTGGTTCGCTGCGGATTTTAAATCTGGGGTATAGTAATATAACCTCTATTTTCAAACAAAAAACTTCATTTATTTTAAACTACAATAAAGGTGCAATTATTTAAGTTGAATATTCTTTTTACGAGAACAACAAACTTGATTAGATTATTTAAATTCACAGTTTTAAAATTGGCAATTATTGAAGTTGAATGTTATACCCAACAGTAAAGGAATAAATGATAATTTCTGAGCGATAATTGTGCATGGTGTACAATCATCGACTTAGAGATCAGCGATTGGTCGGCATTTGACGAATCCTATTACTTAATTGGTCTATACGAGGATAGTGACGTATGTATGAATAGTCGGAGTAATATCATTTAAAAATTATCGATATGATAACTATTTGAGATACCATTTTTGTTCCAATTATTCGATGCATAAAAAGATTAATTAATGCCCCCCCCCCTTTTGTCACCAGCTATAGCTAATTTCTATATGGGACACCTAGAACATGAAATACTTGCCACAGCTCCACTTAAGCCATCTCATTTCGATAGATACGTGGACGACACTTTTGTAATTTGGCCACATGGATCAGACACTTTGCCTAGCTTTCTTGCGCATCTCAACAGCCTTCGACCTTAATACAGTTTACCATGGAAGTGGAGAAGGATGGAACTCTTCCGTTCCTGGACATTCTTGTTTCAATAAAAAGCAACGGTACACTGCGGCATGTTGTATATCGCAAGCCTGCACATACCGATCTCTATCTGAACGCTCATAGTTTCCATCATAAGTCTCAACGACTAGGAGTTCTCAATACACTGGCCCACAGAGCTTTGTCTATCTCTGATCCCAGTCACCTAAAACAAGAATTACAGCAAATGAGACTCAATTTCCGTCAAAACGGCTACTCCGAATATGACGTTGAAGCCTGGATCACCAAAGCTAGGAAAGGGAAACCTGTAATACAGTAACAGTGGTTAGACCACTCTGCTCTCACCAAGGCGGCCGGGGTTCGATCACAGGTGACCGCAAAGTGAGATTTGTGATGGAAAACACGGCGCTGGGGCGGGTTTTCTCCGGGATATCCAGTTTCCCCCGCCATCTCATTCCACCAGTACTCCATTTTTATCTCATGTACCATCAGTGTCATCGCCTGCGGTGCCGTATGTAGTAAAGGTGGGCGTTAAACACTGCACATTTCATTTGTAATACAGTAAGCGTCAGATAAGCCTATCGCTACAACCTGCATCCTGTTTACCGGCAATCTATGCGGCAGAATCAGCAGAATTCTCACCAAATACAACATCAGGACCTTCCACAAGCCACCTCCGAAGATTAATCATCTGTTAAGACCAGTGAAAGACAAACTGGACTTCCAAGTTCCGGGAGTGTACCACATACCCTGTGACAAACCGGAAGGACCATCACTACCAGAATATTTGAACATGAACGGAACATTCGTTTAATGCAACCTGAGAAGTCTGGGCTGGCAGAGCATTGTTTTGATAACGACCATAGAGCCAATTTTCGGGAGACGACCATCTTGGCAAAATGCAACAGTTACTGGGAGAGGAGAGTTAAGGAGGCTTTGGCGATTTCCTCTGCAAGGAGCACGCTTAATCAGTTCAGCTCCTCTTGGAAACCGGCCTTGAAAATGGAAATCCGTCGAATTAACAAGCAAACATCAATACAGCTTGATAATCAAGTTAAGTAGTTACGTTTCTTTGACACAATTTTCTATACTCACGCCATCACCTGACCTGTCACTTAATTTACTGAAAATAGTATTTTGTTCAGTAATGGGAATTTTGATAGTGTTTTGTCTTCGTTTATAGTTGTGTTATATCCAGTATTTCATTTGTGGTTATAACATTTTATAAATATCCTGATGATGGGAGAGATGCACACTCCCGAAACGTTGTTATCTAATCATCTTTTCACCTGGCTGTCTGCCCGAGAAGAAAGTGATCGCATTCGTCGCCAGGAAAGCTTCAGGTCTTATTTTAAGTTAATTAATGTATTCCGTCAAACCAAATTTGTTTATCATGAGAAACTGGTTTCGAGCACCTAAGCAGTATAGGATTCCTGCCCCATGGCCCAGGTTTGTTCCCGTTGGACCGAGCTGGCTGATGATTTTTTCCACTCCCTCCCCCTCTCTAAGATATCAAGCGTATTTACCGAAAGAGGCTACTTCCTTCGGTAGTCTTAGAGCTCATTGCCTGATACGATATGATCCTTTCTTTAAGGAATGCTAAAGAAGGAAATAAATATATAGAGAGAAAGAATGACAGAAAGGTAAAGGTATATATCACGAAGCAGCGTACATTTGCCAATGTGGTCCTTTGTCCCTCGAGAGCGACCTTTGCTAGGGTTTATGAGGCAAACACCAGATCTGGGAGACGACATCCGCAGATACGGACTGGCTCCCTAACGATTCCAGATTCAGCACATCCGACTTCGTTTAAGCTACCCATATGCCCCAAGTGCACAAGAGCTCCCATAAAAAGGCAGTTCCATCTAAAGTTCAACGACGCCAAGGAGAAACCTTCTCAAAGTGCATTTCGACCACAGTAGGCTGAACCCGTTGCCTTGTTCTTCAACACTGACAAAGGTGATGTAGGAAATGGCGGGAGTAATTTCCTTAACATTCGCTTACGAAACCAAGGAAACTATTAAAAAGAAACACTTTTTGAGAATGAGTGAACGTGGAGAATCGAAAACAGGTACTTACGAAAACAAGTTTTACCCGTTACTCATACCCATCCGGATTTTGTTAGAGAGACTATCGTAAAATAGAAGGTACAAGCCTCAGTAAAATGTTGATATGAAAAAGTAAATATATATAAGAAACGTAAGAATCTTCTGCTAGTTAAATAAAAGTTCTCTTTGATACTGAGTTTTGAAACTCGACGGAGTCATTATCTCCGTTAATCAGAGCCGTAGCAATGAACTTATAAAGCTTAAGCTTGCATCTGCTCTTGTTTTATGGAAATGCAAGTAATAAAATTCTAATGCACGCATAACAGGAACGTAACGCTAACTGTACTCATACTTATGCATAAGAAGACACAAGACTGCCGTTTGAAGTTGGCATAGCAGCACGCTAGGAATTAATTATGAAAATTCTAATCATATGATTTTATATAACTTTAATAAATATTTGTTAAAAATTTTATAATACACACCTTTTGCTACGCTCACAACAGCAGAAAGAAGTTTCATGCGAGTATCGACAGTTAAAAATGCCTCAACTTTGGTATATTATTATATCTATACAAACAATAACGGCTATGTCAGCAATGGTTAATGTCAAATGGATTTTTCTTTCAATTCATACTCATTTTATGATCCTTAATTTCTTCTGATGCAAGTTGTTTATTCAATTAAGATTTCCAAGTTATAAAAAAAGCTATATGTGACTGAACAGTAGTCCACAGGTTATTTATAAAACAAGAAATATGTACGTTTTGATCACAATGTTAATCGAAAGCTATATTTATGAAAATAAAGAATACAAAACACAAAATATGCAAAATATATTTGAAATTCAGTTTAAGAAATCACCAGTAGAAGTTCTTTCAATTACAATTGCTATAAATCTATGATTTGCGCCACAAATTTCTGAACATTATCCGTAAAATACTCCCAATGATTAGGGGACTGGAGTGTGGTGATATTCTGAGAACCTTCATCTTGTGTCCTTTAATAATGTCATACAAGGGAACTATCACTGTGCTCACATCGCTACACACCTGAAAATTTGATGGTACGTGCGCTGTTCAATAAAGAATTATTATAATTTTTTACGGTCATAATTTTTCGCACTAAAATTCAGTCTTATTATATTCTGTTAGCTTAATGTGAAAAAACACGCCGTAGTAGTTTCATTGTTGGTACTGCTGGTTCCCGCCGGTTAGAACCGGGCTAGTTCAGACATGTTCAATATCGCCTATCGCTGCAATGGAGGTAACATGCAGTTAAAGTCGATGTTAGAGGAAGATCCGGAGTTTCCTTCAAACGTAATCCTGCTGATGAAACTTGGCTACACCATTTTTATCCTGAGAGCAAACAGCAAAGCTTAGTGTGGAAATCTCCTTCATCACCAACCCCCAAAAAAGCAAAAGTGGTTGCTTCTGTTAGGAAAGTTATGGTCATCGCATTCTTTGATATTCATGGAATGGTTTATCAGCATGTTGTACATGCACACATATCAGTAGCTGGTCGATACTACAGGGATATCCTGAAAACATTGCAAGTCCATAGCAGGCGCAAAAGACCACATTTCCATGAAACAGGCTGCACCACGATAATGCACGGCCGCATATTGCCAATGTTGTTGCTTAGTATCTTGCAAAAATCAACGTGAAGTGCATCCCTCACCCTTCCTATAGTCCGGATTTAGCCACATGTGAATATTTTCTATTCCCTAACTTGATGAAACGCTTTCGAGGGAGGCATTATCCACCATCAGAAGTAGTGGTGAAGGCTGCGGAGGCGATTTTGAAGAATCTCTCAAAAAATGGTTTCCAGCATGTCTTTGAAGACTGGCAGAAACGCTGGGATAAGTGCATCGCATTCAGGGGGAGACTATTTTGAGAATGATCAATAAAATTATGAGGATGAGTAAAGGTACGTTGTCAAAAAAAGGTTGTGATCATTCTTTATTGCACAGCCCTTGTATAATGCCTGCTATATATAAACCATGTGTACCAAATATCTTCTGCGAAGTAGAACTGTGAAGTCCTGTTTCTACAAAGAACGTTGATCCTAAAACTGAATCAGCCATAGTAAAAGGAGCTTCATAATATTCATATAATTGTAGAGAGGTAAAATATACATCCCACGTCAGTTCTGTTCTGGTGTGGGGGACGGCGCTCCTTACGTATGTCTGTGGGTAGATCTCTGCCTGTAGGAGTAAACAATCCTTCCCGTAGATCGATGTGCTTTTATATGTTCCTACGTTTCATTTTCGGGTACTTCCAGCTATACCCTGCAGCTGATTTTTGGTACAAAGGCCCCGCATAGAGCAGAGGAGATGCCACCAAACTCTCAAGCGTGTACGGATGTGAGTGTAGTGGTAGTTATCTTATTAGCATGACATTAGGTGTTCTTATGACACAACTATAGCGCATGCACATTCTTCTGTTTTGGGCGGAAGTGTCTACTCTGTCTTGTACAGACAATTCTCGGAAATGCTTATTTTTACATATACTTCCTATTAATCGAGATAAACATTTGTACAAATAGTTTTATTGTACATTTCTATGTAGATAAGTACAATAAGAGTAGGAGAATATAAAGTAAGGCTTAAGTGGTACTGAAATTCTTTATACGCTAGTCGCTATATGATAACTTTGAAATTCTGTTTTCTTTGCATTAGAAAAGTACAAGTATTTTAAAATTCAAACCAAAGCTACCAATATTCTAAAATGGTTAGGACTAGGAGGGGATTCAGCACCGAAACTTGTGGTTTATTGTAGCTAAGCCCCAAGTAGGGCATCCTCGGGAGGGAGCATGAGGTGAGAGGAGACATTGCGGCCGACCAAAGGAGTCGTGGATGTTCAGAGAGCAGGGTCCGTACTATTTACTAGTTGGAAACTCCCTCCCACAGGGCAGCACTCACAAATTCCACCCGTCGTAGTTCGGAAAAGGTCCACCAGATCGGCCCGGAGACTAGAAACGGTCCTACTAAAGGAGGAAATATTTATTAGGAACATATCGTCCTGCCATGCAGCACCGGGGTATCCTCCGTCATTTCTTCCCTGAAAGAGGCCACCAGATGAGAAATGATGTAAAATTATAGTGAAGGAACGGTAAATCCGGGGATGTAATTAATCTACCCAGCATTCGCCTGGCGACCCGATAAAAACCCCGTTAAAGACCCATGGGTCAGGTAGGTCGGCCACCGGAATTGAACCCGTATCTCCCTAATACAGTGACTTGAATTAATCTATTCAGACTCAAGACATCGGCAAATCCTCACGACATTTTGCTAAACATGGTTTCTTCCATTTCTATGTTCAAGGCATCTCAAAACGTATTATTTCAAATATATCTGGATATAAATTTTTGGATGAAATGCAATACCGTGTACTATAGAGTATAAGTTAGAAGAAGGAAGTGTATAATACGATGGGGTGCAACTGAATGGCTATCAAAATATATGGAACTTATTCCGAGGCACTTCTTCATTTGGAGTTTTATTTTACTTTGTTTATTTATCTTTTCTGCGTATAAAAGTGTTTCAAGAAGTTCTTGTACTGCTAAAGAGTCATATCAAGGAAGTTATGCAAAAGAAATTGGGTAGTAAATGTTGCTGAATTTTAAATATTGTAAACAGCAGTATGCAAATGTAGAACAACCAAATTGAGTTATTTCACATAGCTATAAAATTACATTTTCTCTGCATACTTCATTTTCTATTATTACACATCTATTTTACTTATTCCTGTACCACAACAGGAGTAATAACCATAATAATAACAACAAAATTTCGTTTCCTGCAGCAGTGTGCAGGGATTAGAACAGTTTCAACCCCTTCCTTGGGGTAAAGGACTGTTGAAGCCTGTGTGACACAAGTGCATATTCACCATTGTGATGCAGTTGAGGATCTGCAATAGATAGCGGTCCTAAAATGCAAATATCAGCCTTCTGGCTCGGACAAGCTTAGATGTCGATCGCAACATTTCCCTATCAATTGTAGGATTGTGCTATTTAGCCATATTTATCAAAGTTTGGCAGGCACTTGATAATAAACACTATTATTATTACTTAAGGCAGTAGCATACTACATTTTAAATTTTTGTTTCATCAAACAGTCATATGAGTGTATTAAAACCAAATACTTTAAAATATTCATTAATGGTGATTTCAATAACAAATACACTGGTTTTAATACCATATACAGTATAATCCGGACTTGTGAGTAGAAGTATACCAGAATACTTCGACATCTACCTCACTACTGCCACTGAAGATGTGTACCGCAGTCACAGACGAAACGTCTACTAAGAAAAAGTAGCGCAGTAGACCACAGCCCACAAGCCCAGATTATACTGTATTTAGTATGATATATCTATTTCTTATATTTGTCGAGAAGTGTGACATTTAGTGTATTCTGTAACAGTAGGAATGCCAGTGAGTGTCTAGCACTACATAATACCTTACGTTGTAAACAAACTGATGCATAAGTTTGGGATTTCATTTGGGAGAATCGATGCTCAAAGAGGAAAGTCTGATTCTAAAAGTATGAGTCGCAGGTAACTGATAAATTGTCAAAGAATTCTGAGCTGCTTAGCAAATTCGCCTCATTCATACTATAGAAGTATCGATTACACTTTAATCGATAAGAGGTAAACTAATAAATTAAGAAATTGGATGCGAAATTGTGGACAGCTTCTCTCCACACTAACTAAATATGACTATACTCCATCTATATTTTACAAATAAAATATCGTATTCATATCCTATGCACATTAAAATTAATCACAATTACTTCATTAGTAAATCGATTAACAGTCCAGAATAGAAGCACCTAGAATCTGCAGCAAACATACGATAGCTGCCAGTAGTACTAATGCAACTAATAGGAATTGGAGCTTTAATTGTTTAAGATTATCTCTCTCTCGTTCCACTTTTGGTCGTTCTCTCTGGTAAATTTTAACAAATGGAAAAAGGCGTGCTTACCTGCATGTTAAATATATGATTTAAATTGGATATTAATGTATGCATTCTGTTTAAACGTATTGACACAAGAGAAATGGCTCCGAAATATGACGTGAGGCTCAAATTTGCCAGTTCTAGTGTTTGATTCCCGACAATAGCTGTGATGCAATTATTTCATTTTGTTCTCGTTTTTCAGGTTTTTTAGGCAGTGCAGAATAGATGGAGCGATTGTTTACTCAAGATTGTAGTGTCAACGGACACTAAAGGGCTGCTTAATTGGCGTTTGGAATGGAAAGGACTCCTGAAAGATGAACAAGAAATAGAATGATAGGGAAATTATGGAAAATAAATCGTGTTAGATGGTAAATGAGCCCAAATTTGGCCTATCGTCGCGGAAACTACGAGAACTCATAATTAGAGTGGGCGATCACTAAGAATGACACAAAGTTTAAGTAGACAGGACTTGTCTTCTTAAGTGGAAACAGACCTAAGGCCCAATTCCATGAAGTATAAGCAAAAAAGCATAAGACGGTGAATTTTTTCCAGACATTCCTGAATACAAAGGGAAAATGTGTAACTCTTACACATCACATCAACTTTGTCGCCTGGTATCGAGTTTAAAAAGATTAAAATACTGAAATATATGAACAAAGTATGATATATAGAGTGGTATGGATAAGGCAGTTTCGCATGTGCCTCGCATTCGGGAGACCTAGGTACGATTTCCGTGGTCCGCCTACCTGGCCCATGATTTTTTCGGGGGTTTCCGTGGTCGCCAGGCATATGCTGGGTAGGTTATTTACATCCCCGGAGTTTCCTAACCCTTTATGTCATATCCATTATCATTTCACATAATCTCTCATCTGGTGGACTCTTTCAGTGTCGGCACGTGTCTCGGTGGGGCATGGCAGGATGATATGCTCTGAGTTAACTACTTCCTCTTCCAGTTGCCGGTCTTTTGTTTTTATGGTTTCAATTTATTTTACTACCTGTTTTCTTTAGTTTCACACAAATACACAATACACATAAACACCCATGCCCAAGGCGTTACTCGAACCCACGACGCTAGAGATATACACTCTAAAGACCGTGGCTACGAGGGCCTGCTGGGACCGATTTCGAACCACAGGAGAGGGAATTTCCGTTATATTGGCCATTCGGAGGAGGTTTCCAGCTAAGTAAAATGTAGGGAATCCTGCCCTCTACAACCTTTGTCTCCTCCAGCCTTAGCCTTCTCCTGCGTGAACGGTAATCTCAAAAATTACTAAACCGCAATTCTTAAAGTTGAAATTATACTGATTGTATTTGAATACGAACATTGGAGTAATGGAACAACATGTTTGCGAGGAATTTTGGTTGATCATTTCATAGGTCCACAAGTAGTTGTAGTTACTTGACAAAACATAAATAATTTCTAAGCAAACAAAAAATAATTAAGTACATATTACTGCAAAGAAAATACATAGGTGACCATAATATAACATTTCAAAAAATAAAGGGCTTTAAGTTTATAAAGCGACAGTGTCTTGTGTTGTATTGGTTTCATTATCACTTATTAAATACAGCAAAAGAATATGCAATAAAACAATGTCTAAAATATCTGGAGAAGCTTTATGGTTATTCTATAAATGTATACACTGACATTTTCAGCTGTCAAAGCCTTCTAATAACGCTAATGAAAGAAAATTTTGATTTATTTTCTTTGAATCTATGTTTTAATAATTTCGTTAGCAGGGCACTGTGTGCGAAAACATCCAACATTAGATATAATTGAATTGATATCTTATATTAACCAAGAGGAATACTTACTCGATGATCACAAAATGGTAATTCTGTACCCTGGTAATTAGGAGTGTTCTCTCGCTGCATTAAGCAAAGTTCATTATGCTGACAATTGACTTAAAATGGAAAGGCTTTAACTTTAGCCTGTTACAAATATCTTATGTATTTGACCTATCCTGTCAAGGATGTACCGCCTGTGAAAGGATATGTGGATGACTGGGGGAGGCTAAGGAAGTCAGATGCTTCGAAATTCTTTCATATGCTTTTGTGTGAATACCCAGATATTTTTCATTCGTTACTAAGTATATTCGGGCCTGTACGAAATTGCAGTTTTAATGGGTAAGGTGGAGTATTCACACAAACCTTATAGATCATTGTGCATAATGAACGAGGGAAGAAAATGTAATTAATTAATTAGTCACAGGAGTTTCTAACAGTGCAACGTCGCGTAGCAAGTATAAAGGAAACAGTGATGTTGTTTTAATAAGTTACTGTAGCATTGAACTTGTAAAGGTTACGCTTGCAGCTTCTCTTGTTTTATGTAAATGTGAGAAATAAAATTGTAATGTTAGCATAAAGAGGACTGTACTTAAACGTGCTTATGGGAAGACGCAAGATTGATTCTTGAGGTATGTTTAGCAGAAAAGTTGGAATTAAAAATCAATATTCTTTTATCCACTAAGTCACGACTTCCCTACACGTTAGCATTTGTTTTCATAATTATTATATAATCTATTTTACACAAGTTTTTTCTATATACCCCAAATACATTATAGTTACTTTGTTTTATTTAGTTTCGTGTTTATTACAATTCTTTTGTGATAAACTTTCGTTTTTATCACACCTTTATGGCATTTATCCGGAAACACTCTCAAGGATTATTTTTTCTTAATTTTATGGAGATTTCATTAATGAATGGAAAAGTGACTGCGAGTCCAGTGTACCTGACACTCTGTAAACTTGCATAACTAAAAGACTGGTTAAAACTAATCCTCATATTCATTCAAGTTGAGTGTCTTCAAGGCTTTCAACACGAAGATTTATAGGAAACTTTCTCTCTCCTACTACGGTTTACATGAAGAAATGTTTGTTACTTTTGTTGCAACAATTTCACTAAGATACTTTCGTTTAAGATGTTTTCATGACATACGAAATATAAGCCTCTGCTTAACTCATAAACCGTAACAGACAAAATTAATATACATCTATGGAAACGTAGAGTCAGACTGAAAAATTCAATTCCATAGCCGGGATTTGAACCACGGATCTTCTGTTCTCCGTCCACCCGCTCTAACCATTGAGCTACTACGGTCAACGTGCCGATATGACATTAAATTCTCCAACTGCCTCGTATTTTCCCCGGTAAACCACTAGGAGTTCTCCTAAACACATGAGACAACTACCTCAATGGCGTTACAACATATAAGTACTTTAAGGCCCAGGCTTTATAGTTAACCACTATTAGGTTAATTAATAGAAATTAATTATTTCACACTGGCTGTGTGTAGGCTAAATTGTGGAAACATAGAGTCAGACTGAAAAATGCAACTCCTAAGTGAGGACTCCTGGCGGTTTACCGGGAAAAATACGAGTCAGTTGGAGAATTTAATGTCATACCGGCACGTTGGCCATAGTAGCTCAAAGGTTAGAGTGGCTGGACGGAGACCAGAAGATCCGTGGTTCAAATCCCGGCTATGGCATTGAATTTTTCAGTCTGACTCTACGTTTCCACAATTTAGCCTACACACGGCCAGTGTGAAAGAACAATTAATGTTCATCTAGTTAATGTATGGAGGTCATACAAGATTTTGTGTTGATTTAAACATTTAAACCTTTTTCAGATAATACTTTCTTCTTTATTTGTTCCATTTATATCCCACCTTTAACACCAATAGTGATATCGGCGGCCATTCTCCTTTGGAACATATCGAAGGTGTTAACTCATATTAGTTGGTTTTAAATCATTAGATCACGCACACATTAGCACATTCATTCATACTTCCATACTCTGGGGAAGATGAGGAGTTATCTTGGTCGAGAAAAATCCCCACCTCCACCGCCGGAAATCAAACCCGGGATCCCGAGCAGGTGCTCTACTGATCCAGCTATGGGCCCAAGCATTTATTATTGTTTCTAATTTAAGATACACGTTATTTATCAGATAAGAAAGAACTTTTCTTCTGGTCATGCAAAGAAACGTAATTTCAAAGCTATTACTAAGGAAATTGTCCTTAAAATTTAGATTATACCTGAAAGTGTGTGTGTGTGTGTGTGTGTGTGTGTGTGTGTGTGTGTGTGTGTGTGTGTGTGTGGTGTTTAACGCCCGCTTTTACTACATACGGCACCGCAGGCGGTGACACTGATGATACATGAGATGAAGATGGAGAACCGGGGGAATGAAATGGCGGGGGAAACCGGAGGTCCCGGAGAAAAGCCGCCCCAGCGCCGTTTTGTCCACCATAAATCTCACTTTGCGGTCGCCCAGGCCGCCTAGGTGAGAGCCAAGCGGTCTAACCACTGAGCCACGGCGCGGCCTATAACTTAAACCCGCTGTACTCGCTTATTCGAGGAATGCAATATATTGTGCATAGCATTATCATTACACAAGTAAATAGACGAAATGGCTTTTTAAGAAATAGTTCTTTGAAGAATAAGAGAGGATATAAATCATTGAACTTTAATTAATATGTTTTACCTTTTTAATCTGATCAAATATGCTTAGATGTCCATGAAATTTCATAAATAAACCGTTAGATTAGCATCATGTTGGGTGACTTAGTTTTAAAACTAAAATAACTGCATTATATGTACCTCTAAGTGCACTCAGGCTATCAACAAGAGAAATAATTGGTTTGAAACCCACATTTCGAAGGTATTCATCGTCTTCCTGTAATAAAATGTGATTCATATATAAATATGGATCACCATACTGAGTGTGTCAAAGTAACCAAGTGAAACTGAAGTGAAATTGGTTCCTATAATTTTCTTGACTATGAGGAAATACGAGTTAAATGTGAATGAAGAATTCTGCATTTATACTGCCCAAATTTCTGTACTTTCATATAAAAATAATAACTCCAATTCTATTTTCCACTAATGTTTGTTTCGAAGTTAATTTTAAATCAAGTATTTCAATATATGATAAGTAAAATTCATATTTATAAGAATCCTAGCAACAAAACGAAATAAATGGCAGCATCGAAACCAGCACAGCAATGATTTTGGCCTGCGCCGAATAGGTTCACCAAATGCGCTGACCTTCATCTTTTTTTTCTGTTTTTAGCACTGTATTTTGCAATACATGCTAATGCTGTACGACAATTTTTGAAGTCGTCTTTTATTTATTAGTTGAAAAGGATAATGGAATTTTAAAATTATTTTAAATTATATCATCATAGAATATCCTAAATATATCCAAGTTTATACGCAATTATTTGTAGAGAAAAGGAAAGAAGCAATAATGTGTGAACTATTAAAAAGTAAAAAGTTACCTTAGTATTTGCTAAGACAGTCTTTATATGTGAGCATTTTCTTTACCATCGTTTAGATATTAATATAAAACTTTCACTGGATGGTAATGCATTAGAAAAAGTTATCTTTAATATTTCAAAATAGTTTCAAAGTACACTAAAATATGTAACGAATTTAACGCAAATATTAAATGTCTCTGTATGTTGCATAACTGTTGCACGTATTTACATTTTTCAAATTTGCTTTTATAGTTCGTAGTTTACCAGTTCTTAAGATGAGGTTTGGGGAATATTCAAGATAAAAGTTTTATCCCTTAGTAATTTCATATTACTGTAACTCACCTCATTTCAACTATTTCAAACGTATTGTAACATATACGTAATATTTAGAAATAAAGTTATTTTTAAGTACGAAAAACTGTGGCATTTTGTTCTGGTTTGTTCAGTATTCAAATTTATATAGTGCGATCCATATAAACCTGAACCGTTTCAATAATAGAACACACGTGCAACTTTGGGAGAATATAATACACAATTGGCAGATTACATTACACTATTTACATCTCAGAGAAAATGTTGGAAGTGTCCTCCACCAGCATCTATACATTTTTGCACTCGTCTCACCATATTCCATGAAGTTTTACGGAGATGATATCGAATTGAGAGAAGGTTATTTCCAGCAAGATGGAGCAACATGTCATACATCTAATGACACCATAGGACTTTTAACTAGTTCCCTTGATAATCGAATAATCTCAAAGGGTCTGTGGCTCCCCAGATCCCCTGACCTAACTTCACCGGATTTCTTCTTGTAGAGTTATCTAAAAATAGTGTATAAGAATAGGCCACGGACAATTGATGTTCTCAAGGAATCCATTCGAACCGAAATAAGTAACATTGGCGAGGATACTCTCCGTAAAACTTCAGAGAATACGGTCAGACGAGTGCAAACATGTATAGATGCTGGTGGAGGACACTTCCATTTTCTCTGAGATATAAATAGTGTAATGTAATCTCCCAATTGTGTATTATATTCTCCCAAAGTTGCACATATGTCCTACTTTTGTTTCAAAAGTTAGGGCCTATTGATATGGTTCAGGTTTATACGGATCACATTGTATTTATACGACTCTTTTTTCACGTCATTCTGATGATATTCAATTAGGCAAGTTGTGTATAATTTCATTTTTAGTTAAGAGCTATAAAATATCATTTTTATTGTAACAATTTGACCTAACATGTTTGGATATAACTAATTATTTTCTCACTCCTGCATAATGTGTATGGAAGGGTAGAAAGATCAAAAGACTATTTGCTTAACATTTAGTATTTAAGGAACCTATTTCTAAACCTTTTTCCTTTCAATTTAATATTTTATAATGTCATTCCTAGGAATAAAAGTGTCATAAAGGTGTAAACAATATTTTTACACTAGTTTATATATTTGAAATAATCAACCACTGCTAACGTATACAGAAACTTAACCTAAAATAAATAAAAATGCTGTGTTACAATCACGTTGTTTTCTCTAACCACCCTCGTACAAAATATTCTTACAGATGCTTATACTTCCATTAAATTTAGTTTAGATAAATGTCATGTAAAATGTTCTATTGCAAGTTTCCTAGTAGATACAATGAGATTAGAAGAATATAATGAACTTCAGTGATTATCAAATCTAAGAGCTGGCTTTGACATTCCATTCTCTTTGTATGGCAAGACAGGCGGGAATCGAAAAACGACTTCCTGTTTGAGCGAAGTGTAAAGTAGGTATTTTAAAATTAAAACCAGTAACAATAAATATTTCGGAAACGGCGAACTCTTCAAAAAAATGTATGTGATACAAATTGTGTCATTTAA
>CM060957.1:77759910-77854910 GCA_030765055.1 Mantis religiosa
TGCGCTACCGAGGCGGGCACTACCTTATTCACATTCTGCCTAAAACAAATATGCAAAACCATGTCTGCAAACGTTTATCTCATTAAAATGAAATAAGAGAATAATAAAACATTTGTAAGAATAGTTTGCACAAGAGTGAATAAAGAAAGATATATAAAGATATATAAAGACGCATGTCATATGTCATGGGTCCTATGTTGCATACCACATGAAATCCTTTTTAAAACGTTTGTTCAAAAAATATGTCACCCTCTGAGTTGATAAAATCAATATGTTTTAGATTTTTAAAGGATTAGAAATGTACCAAACAAAAGCAATATGTATTATTGTGCTGCCCAAACGGTTACCATGGATTTATCTTTGTTAACAGAAAAGCACCGATTATTCCACGTGGACATAACATCTGTCATTTGTGATTCCTGCACATTCCAATGGCTAAAGTGATGCTTTTATTGGTTGTGATGCTTTCAAAATAATAATCAGTGCATTATCTGAGAGGTTCCTATTAACAAAGATAATGCCAGGGTAACGTTTTTCGCAGCAGGATAATACAACAAAACATTATATTGTGAGGTTTACTTATAGCATATATCTTTAGTAACTTAATCAGGACTATATATTTTAAATTTCATGATAATAGCCTGAAAACTGTAACTTAACACATGACGCAGTAGCCCAAAGTGGACCTGAGCCTGCCAACCCGACTGCCGGCGTCACGTCCACGAATGAAAAGCAGAGGTGGGCGGTCATCCGAACGATACGGGCAGGAGATATGGTCAGCATCTCGGCATCCCCAACCGGAAAACTGGTTTACTAGTTCGCTACCTAGCATAGCTGATTGGGCACCGGTTCTATTCTCTGGACTTAAAATCTGCACCCCCAGGGGTGACATCTTTCCCTGGCGCGCTCCGAGCGCAGGGGAGCAAAGCACAGCGCTCTAGCAACTACGCCCTTGACGCAGGACGCTTTAAAACTGAATTACACGAAAAATTATTAAAGAACTCTTTTATATGTCGTTTCAAAAATCATAGGTTGGAAATAATTTTACTAATGAACCCCAAATATTTATCAGTTCTTCAACAAACAAGTATATTTAGGAATTAAGGCTCAAATCGTTATGCTAACTTCCTATGATTTCGTTGATTTTACCAATCAAGTATCTTAAAGGTAATATACTTTCCAGCTTAATATTCCAAAATATGATTCAAATGTTTATACTAATAAGTTTTTTTCGGGTGTATGCATGAATAAAAATAGCAGTCTTTCTCTTACGTCCGTCAGATGTTTTATTGAGAAGGTGAAAACGTGCAGCATGTAGTATTTAAAAACGGCTTAGGTTATGATGAGAACACAAAGTTGTTTATATTTTCTCTGGCAAATTTCTGGCTGTCATTACAAAATTACATAAATTTCAATTAGTTCGAAGAAAATTTAAGATGCACATGAAATATTAAAGTGATAAATCACACAAAATATGAAATGAATTACTGTTTGCTGAACATCATCATAGCTAATTTTATAAAATGAAATTTAAGAAAGATTTTACAAATAAGAACAGTTAAGGGTGAGAAGTTCTTTTAACGTCACCCTCGATACACTTTAAGAGTGTCCTGATTCAAATATGCAATATAATATATTTTCTCGTTTTGGTTTTGCCAATCGTTGTCTAAAGATACCAAACAAAACATGCATTTTGTTTTTCAAAAGAGGTTTTCTCGGCATTTAAAAATATGTATTTCTTATGAGATAGCCATATTTAGTTTTGGATTCAATACAATACTATTATCTATTCATACGAAATGAACTAGAGATGTAATAATAACAATAAAAATAATAAATAAGGGCTAATGATTTAAAAATGACTTCTTGTATTCACAAGAAAAATGATAAAATGATGCCCACTATTGAAAAAGAGAAACTTAATGGGAATATCCTTTAAGTGGCACACGTTCCTCCATTACAGATTTTATTGGAGTTACCATTGTCTTCAGAAGAACCATAGGTACTTACCTCCGAGAAGGCGGTTGCACTAGATGTGGATTGTAAGAACTGCATGTATGTTAAGTCGGCGTAAGTAATTCTAAGATAAAGTTGAAGAATTAAACGTTGAACAATTAAACGTTGGGGAATTGAACCGCGGATTTTCGGCGCTGTTTCATTAAATTCACTTTGTGGGTTGATGTTCCACTGCATTTGTGTAGCTAATATATGATTTAAATTTCATCATAGCAGACTCCTTATAGATAAAATTTCGTGGAGTATTTGTTATTGGTTGCGATTATATCCCTGCGGCACGTTTTGAGAACAAGAGAAGTTAGAAATATGAATTAATATCAAACCTGCTACATATCTCTTTGATAAATGACACAACAAAGGATAGTTCAGCCTTTAACTGTAAGTTATAGCTCTGTTATTCAACGCGAATTCACTGAGTTTACTATGAAGTGTAACTCTGCTTGGACATGCCCAAAGAACACTACCCAATCGATTTTTAAATGTTTTTGTATTTAACTGACCACAATCCCTATTTGCTCGAGGAGATGAACAGACCTTACGTTATGTACCTTACATTTGTGCTCAGAGATAGGATTTGTGAACGACGATGGCGTGAGCGACAAATGCGAGGATATCCAAAACCAAATGTTAATTTGTCACTGTTTTATTTCTCTCTGTGAAAAGTCTCCTTCTGATGGTGTAGAACCTCGAAACTTAGCTGCCCGCCTCGGTAGCGTATATGGCAGCGTGTCTGCCTCACGTTCAAGAACTCCCTAGTTCGAATCTCAGTCAGGATGAGTTACCTGGGTAAGGTTTTTCCGGGGCTTTCCCTTATCCTCTAAGCTCCATGGACCCTGGACTCATTTGAACATCATTTCACCAATTTCATTCATCGTCCGATATGACTTAACTTTGGAGGACGTAAATTAAAAAAAAAAACTGTTTTCTTTTTAGGAGTCTTGCCAAAAGATTAAACAAAACAAGTTCATAAATAATCCCCGCCTCTGGCGTAGGTGATAGCGTGTCTGCCTCAAGAGGTCCCGAGTTCGATACTCGTCCAAGGTAAATTACCTGGGTACGGTTTTTCCCGGGTTTCCCTTATCCTGAAAGATGAATGTTAAGTAACTCTAAGTTCTATGGACCCTGGGCTCATTTGATCATTATTTCACCCATTTCATTTATCGTCTGATATGGCGTAAATTTAGGGGGGTGAGTCATCTAGCAGAGAAATACGCATTAGAAAAGCAGTCACCAAGAAATTTGAAACTTATTAATTTCATTGGAGGTCCCTAAAATTGTTGGTTGTAATTATATTTTAATATAATTATGTATCATTAGAAATTTAATGGATTTTGCTTTTTGGTTTCCCATATTAGTATATATTTTGGGAATACGCTTACAGTATTCGTGGTGCAGAATTTTTAAAACAGCAAAGATAGAAACTGATACCTGGATATATACTTTGACCAATCATTCCATTAGTTCGCAGTACACATAATAAAGCGTTTAAGAAATGCTAATGGTGAAAAGACACTTAAAGTGACGTAAGTTTAAAGTAATACAATTACGCACACCCAGTGATTCAGCACATTGAAGAGCATGAATGAAATAATAAATATTTTGTACCTAGGGCCGTAAGCTGAAAGGAATGTCACGCTTCCACTGAACGTATGAGCGTTCTGTTTTGACACGATTGTGTTAACTAGCAAGACAGCATTAGGGCAGATATCTCTCTCGTCAGGACTAATCCACATGTTATCAACGATTTATAGCATTTTTCAAAAGTAAGTGAAAGAATTCTTCTGACACAAAGCTGGAACTATAAAGCGTGTGCGAACGTAATTTAGTACATAAACGTTGACTGAAGAGTAGCTTCTGAAAACGGAGAACACTTCCTCTGTCATAATATTTTGGGTGTCCCTATTACACATCCTGATATATCACCTTATATGGTCCAACAATATGCAAGAATGCTTTAGGAATTAGACATTGAGCTGTGATTTATTGAAGAAACAGATTATTGGAATTCCTTTATAGTTTCCCAAAAGAGTGATAAAATAACTTCCTTTCTTATTTGAACTCAAGTAAGAGAATATCTTTAGTTCGTGACGTTTTAAAGGTGTGAGAAGTTTTTTTAAAATTATTTTTTTTTCTAATTTCTGGTTAGATTTTAGCTTCTATAAATTTCCACTTAGATTAGATTTCCACTTGTTCGGTATCTCAAATGATTATGCATTGACGTGAAAAAGTTCTATTTGTAGTATATGTTGATTACTTATCCATATAAATAAAACAAATTCGGATTCTTATTTATTCTACAATTGGAGTGAAGTTTAAATACAACACAGACACGATTAAAACTTTTTGTAATTTTGCGTCCTCCAGGGTTAAGTCATATCGGACGACAAATGAAATCCCCCCAGGGGCCTACTTCGGTAGGTACGGGTTTGGCGCACCCGGGGTCCCGAGCCAACAGTCTCCCTCGTGTGGGCTCCTCTTCGTGGTTCAGGGAGACGGTCAACAGGCCCACCCACGTGTAGGCCGTGCGTGGAGATCCGTGGAGAAGGTTTTTAGATTCTTGTCTAGTTTAGAGTTTAGGATTTAGTGAACGAAATTTTTAGTAGGTTTTGATTGATGTTTTTTATGTAGTGTATTTTAATAGGTTTTGTTACACTTATATAGTTTTCAGAAAGTTTTATATCTGGCTTTTGCCATGACTAGTTTTTTAAAGGGCGCTGATGACCGCCGTAGTTGAGCGCCCTTATATATATATATATATATATATATATATATATATATATCATCATCATCGACAAATGAAATAGGTGGTGTGATGCTCAAATGAGCACAAGGTCCTAAGCTTAAAGTTACCAGATATTCGTCTTTCAGGATAAGGAAAAACCCCGGGAGAAACCTTATACAGGTAACTCACCCTGAGCTACATTTGAACTCGGGAACTCTTGAACGTGAGGCAGGCACGTTGCCATCTAGGCTACCGAGGCGGGAAAATCATTTTAAGGCTTTTCCGATAAAACATATTTTTTGTCTTTTTTTTTTGTGGTGAGTAAATATATAAAAATTATAGTTTCCCGACGCGCGAACACGGGACGTTTCTCTATGAGAGAAACAGGGAAACTGGAAGTTTACTCCGCGAAGTTCCAACGACTGCCCTTGCGATTTATTTATGGTCATCGCAAAGGCCAAATGCATGCGAAATTGCAGACGTTTTAAGTCAAAAGGTAAATCCGTTGGAATTATCGGAAAACGCGGGATCAAGATATCTTCTCCTTTGTACTTTCCCTTCATGATTCTTGCCTCGATGACGTTATTTATTATCCTTTTTAGTCTCGTTCCATTGCACAGTCCTGGTTGATTAATATTATGCATCATGATCACAACTGATGCTACCTTTAATTCTAAATTGTGAGCTGGGAGTCCAGTCAATTGTAATGAATTTGAAAAATCTGTGGAATTGTTGGCTGCGTCATCCTGGTTTACAATTATGTCAACTGATCTGTACGAAAACAACTCCCACGGAAGAAACATTAGCTGCGTCTCGCTGCTCATCATGCAGTCAGCACGTGACGTAGCTCTTCGCACACTTGACTAACTTATACGACCTAAGTCAGGTCGTCTTCTACTTGGCATGGTAAAAAAAGTTTAGGCGAACTTCACAAACTCACAGAGGAAATCAATTAATTTTGTGTCAATTCAGGAATTCACAAACACAGATAAATAAGTAAGATATTCAAGGATTCACCAATACTCGACAATTGTTTGTGGCCAGATGTTTATAGTGTTCTTTCGTTCAGAAGTTAACTTTGTGTCTAATCTTCGAAAGGTGCTAAAATAAAGAGGTTTCAGTCTTGATAACAAACAATAGACGTTAGTTAATAAAATCCTTATGTTAAGTGAAATAACTTTGAAGACTGGCAAAGAGTGGAATATCTTTCTACTTCGTAATGCCTTTGTTTATCGAAAATAAAAGAAGGTGTATGTGTTCCGTTAAAGCTTGCGTATCTACTCTTATATTTAGTTAATAATCCGGTCCATTGTCACTTCAAGTTCTTTTTTCTCAACTTTTAAACCTTCATTGGACTTATACAAATATTTCAAAACCAAAATTAGGCAAATCGGTTCAGTCGTTCTCGAGTTTTTGTATCTGTATGCATGTTGAAAAGCTATTAAATATAACCAACTATTACCAAGCAGATTGAAGTATTATGTAGATAAGTATTCTTTATCTTTGGATAAATTATAAAATGGTACTTAAGGTGGAAAGCGTTCCGGCTGGGGTATGCCGAGATGCTGACCACAGCTCCTCCCCGTATCGGTTGGATGATCGCCCACTTCTGCGGTGCGCAAGTTGGGGTGAGGCCAGCAGTCTGGTTGGTAGGCTCTGGCCCTCTTAGTTCTGTCGCGCCAGGTTTTTTTGGATGTTTTACTGTAGGTGGTAGCAAACAGTGACTCCTTTTAAAATACATATTCCTGATATCTTTTCCACAGTTAACAACACAAAAATATAGTTGTCTAAAAGGTTACTAGAGTCTGTGTGTGATAAGAAGACATGGATTTCTAGAACGAGAAAGCAGTATTCACCCTTTCGCTCACACGAAGTGTAGTGACGAACTTTTCAGGGCGTAGTCGGAAAGGGGATTACTCCAGAATACTGCACACTTGTGGAAGCAGTGGTAGAAGAAAACTAACAAAAACGAAAGGTTTGGGCTGTAAGAAATATATCTGTCCCATTGTAGAGAATGGGAGGTAGCTCAGGTCATCCCTCCACTATTCCTCTCTCTTTCTGACAACTTAACACAAACGGACTCTCTGGTGCCGTAGAGACAACTCGCTGAAGTCCCGGGTTCAATTTCTGGTAATTGTCCAATATAACTAGATTTTTCATAGCTTTCCGAGGAAGCTGGGCTGATGCCTTACCTACTAGATTTTCTGTCTTAAATTCCCTTAATTCCGTCTTCTCGTCTTGTAGATTTGTTTCTGGATTTCGTGGCATGTAGTGGTGCCGTATGGATGGCATGGATGCTGTCTCTGATGAATGAGTACTTTCATGGACATTGAAGTAGACCCATAGACAAATCGTTTGCCCGCCGCTCTAGCATGGTGTTAGCGTGACTGCCTCTTGCTCAAGAGGTCCCGAATTCGAATCCAGATCAGAATGGGTAATCTGGATAACGTTTTTCTGACATTTTTCGGTATCCTGAAAGATGAATGTCGGGTAATTCTACTTTCTATGGACCCTGGACCCATTTAAGCATCATTTCACCCATTACATTTATTGTCCCATGTGACCTAACATTGGAGGACGTTAATTTAAAAAAAAAAACGCCCTCTTTGGGCAACTCCAGCAGTGGGAATTCACAGGAGCTTCTATGGTCTGTCTACGGCCTATAACTTCAATAGCCTCTTATGGTTATCGCTTCCTCGTCTTGGGTGTTAGTATGAAGGTCGCTGTGCGCAAGGTTATTCTTCCTTCGTTGTTAACTTATAACCAGGGCTAGGAATTTCGTACCGCTTTTCTTGAGCAGTGTAAGAGCGGCTAGACATGGCTATACCACGCAGCGCTTCTAGCAAGGGCAAGGTTTGTCTCAGAATGCAACTCATTACTGTAACTTCTATCCTAAACTAATACATATTACAAGTTTAGCACATGCTTTACACCGAATGGCCGAAACAATAAACTGTAGTTATGCAGGAGTAGACAGCTTTGTAGATCACATGAACAAGATATTTTTAAGGCACCTTACAGGATTGCATAGTTCAGAGAGTTAGCACCAGGCATATCGCTACCACGGCCAGTTGTCACCAGGTGGGTAACTCGGCTAGAGGCTGTGATCTATTCTGCCGAACATTACGACAAAATTGTTTTGGTATTAGCCAATTTAGAAACCGAAGGCAGCTCTAGCATACAAACTGCCAAATGTCTAGTAACGAACAGTTTCGTAGAAATATGTTATTGATTGCGCATTTATTAAAAGGGTTACCCTCAACTATCACACTGATACAGCCCATAGGTATGCAGATGTTTGAATCTGAGCGTCGTGTATAACTGTCAAAACGGATTTACCAAACCTCGAGCATTCTACCCGAAATAAATATGAAAATTAAAAGTGTAATTGAAAAGAATGCAGGGTCCGGTGCGATTTACTGCATGCGAGATGCACTTTTGTGTCCCAACAAAAGCTATGATACTGATACGGAACTGACAAAATATTTCAAATATGCCCCGATCACATCATGTGAGGTCGATGGAACATTTTCGCTTATAAATCTTGAATAACGGGACATAGAATGAGTTTTTCATTTGAAAGGCTTCAGAGATACATTATTGTTTTTAGTAATACGGCCGCAGATGAGTAAATACGAGGACTGTTCAATAAAGAATGATCACAACTTTTTTTGAGAAGTACCTTTACTCATCCTCCTTTTTTTATGGTCCTTCTAAAAATAGTCTCCTCTGAATGCGATGCACTTGTCCCAGCGTTTCTGCCAGTCTTCAAAGACATGCTGGAAACCATTTTTGAGAGCCTTCACCACTGCTTCTGATGAGGGATAATGCCTCCCACGAAGACGTTTCTTCAAGTTAGGGAATAGAAAAGAGTCACATGGGGCTTAATCCGGACTATAGGGAGGGTGAGGGATGCACTTCACGTTGATTAATGCAACACATTCAGCAACAACATTGGCAATATGTGGCCGCGCATTTTCGTGGTGCAGCATCCAGCCTGCTATACGGAAATGTGGTCTTTTGCATCTGATATGGTCTTGCGATGTTTTCAGGACATCTCTGTAGTATTGTCCAGTTACTGATGTGTGTGCAGGTACAATATGCTTATAAAACCATTCCATAAATATCAAAGAATGAGATGACCATAACTTTCCCAGCAGAAGCAACCACTTTTGATTTTTTGGGGGCTGGTGATGAAGGTGATTTCCACACTGAGCTTTGTTGTTTGCTCTCAGGATCAAAATAATGTAGCCAAGTTTCATCAGCAGTGATTATGTTTGAAAGAAAATCCGGATCTTCCTCTAACATCAACTTTAATTGCATGCTACTTCCATTACAGCGGTAGGCGATACTGAACATGTCAGAACTTACCTGGTTCTCATAGGCGGGAACCAGGAGTACCAAAAATGAAACTACTACGGCGTATTTGTTTCGCATTAGGCTAACAGAATATAAGATTTAATTTTAGTGCGAAAAATTATGACCGTAAAACAATTATGACCATTCTTTATTGAACAGCCCTCGTATGTAATAATATTCCTGCTTTGGTATTTTGTCTAGTAAGATTCTTCAGATATTTAAGAAATTAATTTTATTATTTGGATATTATTTTACATTCGATTAGGATATATTACAACCCGCGTTTTAATTACTTGGGTGTTGCCACAATGTGCCTATTTAAATGAATATGTCAGCCTGAGACAAACCTGTGTGTACTATACAAGAATTTGTACGTTGTACATAATGATCTAAATAGGTGTACATTTACGAATGTCTCATAAGACATTTTTGTTCTCTGGGCGACGGTTTCTATGCCCCTCCGCCGTGCGCTCTTATCTATGACTTCTTTGGATGCCTGGAGAAGGTCGGTTGCAACTTGTATAGGGAACGTGGTGTGGGATTTTTCTTGGGGTGGCCTTTTGGTGTTGTATGGCAGGATGGTTAAGGATTATGTGTCGGTGAGCAAGAGTACTCTCTCAGAGTCCAGCAGTTATCACCAGCCAATGATAAGTGCTGCTTCAGTTTCCTGTGGATTGTTTATTCCCACAGATCTTAGTTGTCTGGTTGCTTGGCTTTTCTCACTTGCTGTCACTCTCGTTACATCGCCTTGTCTGTTTGAGAATATTTAATCCCACCACGTTTGAAATCTAGCTCCACTATTACCTCGCCATCAGATATTAAACTAACAGATCTTCTCCCTTTCGTTGTAACCAACTGAGTGACGCTTCTCACCTCGCCCTACTCTCGGCTTCCTCCTAGATTTGTTTGTCTATCTCCACCCATTTTCTATTTGTTCTCTATTTCACGTCTATCACGTGGTTTACGCTACATTTTATTTGTGGAGTTTATTTCTACGCTTTAACCTTATTGGCATTTCCATTCACCGTCAACTGGGTAGCAGTCACGGATCCAACCCCTAAAGTTGTATGACCCTTTGGCGTCATAACGGTACTGCATCCTGCCTCTACATATTTTCCTTAAACCACGTTATTGTCTATGGCTCCGTGGTAGCGTTGGAATTTTGAGCTTCTACTGTCCTATTGTTTGCGTATCCGACCTCGTCTGCCCATTCTAGCATAAGGCAACTTTTTCCCTACATTTATTTCATTAGCACGTTATTCCTATTACAATATTTATTTTGAAGTTTATTTCACATAACATTTATTCCCAATTGCCTATTAGTCATTTATATGGTTTTATTATCCCTTTCTTACATTCTTCTCTCGGAAACCTGTGGTTTCTGCTTCAAACGGCAGGCGGTATGAACTTCCTAGCTCTGTTTATAACTTATATTTTAACTACTATATTGTTGCTATTAAGATGACAAATTTTCTACAGACACCAAACGCAACCACTTATAGTTCACAGGCGTTTCGTCTGGGAGCTAAAGAATCTTTCTTCACCTTGTCAAGTTCAAGGCTAAATAGGTAAAGAATTTCTTTTTACATGTCGCATAAAAACGCCAACCTAGTCAGAAGTAATTTTCTCGAAGTAGGAACGAATATGTTTAGTAAGCGTTTCTTTTTTTTCCCCCGTACCTCTTCCTGTCATTCATCTCTTCCTTCTGCAAACAGAAATAATAACTGCGACTTCCTCCTGCTTCCCAGCCGTTATCTCCGCTTATAATTAATTACAAAGGTAGCCGTGTGACTACAAGGAGCCTGAACGTGAAATGTTAACAGTAGGTTGCATATAGTTTTTGTTTCTCCTCTTTGCTTCTCTGACTTCTTGTTTCATACAGCAAAAACAAATGAGATAAAAACAAGATTTCATAACGCCACCTCTACAACATTGTTCTAAACAACTAGTCAGGCTTTCGTGTGCGTGAGGTGGTGGATGAAGAACGTTCACACAAATCAACCAGCTCGTTTTCTTTCTACTCTTTTTATTTCTTTTCTCTTTCTTCTTTACTACAGTTGAGGTTGGTAGCCCTGGTTAGTGGTAATAATAGGAGACGTATTAACGGTCGTTTTTAGTTTGGAAAATGCCCTGCAGTACCGCGAGATATCACCCTGTCCCCTTTTTATTTCATTTTTCTTTGAAGAAGAAGTTACATTGTTATCTAGATGAGATACCTTGTTCTTTAAACTGTGAAATAGGATTACGTTAGAAGTGGTTTCTAATCCGGAGGCATGAGAGGTTCACATGGGTCAAAAACATACTCAAAGGAAAATGGAAGAATATAACTTGTTTAAGAACATCTGTTGCTTTGACTTCATATGACTCCCTCCACTCACTTTGCTGTAATAAAATTATACTGCATTTTATTCTGCTCGACGTTGTTTAAGCATCTGAAAGAGAATTCTTCGTTGTAAGGTCACTTGAAGTGAAATTGTCCAAGTAGCGTGTTAAAACTTGTAATTCTCCGAAAATTATTGTTGAATTAATTTTGTAATTTAAAATTTATTCTATTAATTTTTATTGTTTCCATATGATGATATATGTTCAAATTCTAGCTAACATAGTTAATTTGTAATTATTTAAATTTCCTTTGTCCTGTTTTGAAATCAGTTGGTGCGTAAATTCTTATCAGTTTTGGTCTCAGAATATTGTGTTATTTTATGGTTGATTTGCCAAAATAATAATAAGATTCTTTGTTCATAATATTTTACTTTGTGATCGCCTAATACAAAAGAAAATAATACAATTTACATAAAAACTCTTCCGAGGCATTCACTCTTAAAAACAGTACAACTTATGCGTCGCTTATACTAGGGTCAGTTGATAAGTCCCAGGTCTCACATAGAGATGGCGCCACTGGTTTTGATGTATATCATCACATAGTTTTAACTCTAGGCCAGCTTGTATCCACAGTTACAGGTTAATAGCTTGTTCAGTTTTTGAATGACAGCATTTTAAACGTGACAAGTGTAGAGGTGTCAGGAAAATTGATGATTTGGAAAAACGAGCGGTGATAAATACTCAAATTTGAAAGGCTTAACGCCTTAAGAAATCAAAGAGGAAATAAACAGTACACTGAAAGACTCTGCCCCTTCATATGCAATGACTAAAAGGTGGGTTGCAGAGTTTAAAATGGGACGTACGAGCACCAGTGATGAGCCTCGCTCTGGACGCCCTGTGGAAGTCACAACTCCAGAGATCATTGAAAAGGCTGTAAACATATCAAAAAAGCATGCAGATAATATTTTAAGTAATGTTTTAGGATCTTACAAGGTCGTGTCTATTGTTTATTTATGTTTATGTTTCTCTTAAGAATTAGGAGCTGTATATTAAAGGTCCCAGTGAATTTTTGAGACGGCTTATTACTATTTATGAAATTTGGATATATCACTATACTCCAGAAAGTAAATTACAGTCCGAACAGTGGTTTGCACCAAGTGTACCAACTCAAAAAAGTCAATTTTTCAGCTAAGAATATGTTTTATAGAATACACAGGGTATTACTTAGACAAGGGTAAAGATATCACTGGTGACCACTACGCAAGCTTACTGCAACGATTGAGTGTTGAGGTGAAAAGACCTCATTTGGCAAAGAAAAAAAATATTGTTTCTTCATAACAATGCTCCGGTCCATCTTCAGTCATTGCAACAAGAAAAATGTGTGAATTAAAGTTCTAATTGCTTGAACATCCAACTTTTCGCCAGATCTAGCACCCAGTGACTACCACCGGTTTCCGAACTTCAAAAAAAATTGTAGGACAAAGATTTCACAGCAACGAGGAGGTCATGAATGCTGTTTTGAGGACCACGATAAATAGCACTACAGAGATTGTTTAATTATTTTAAGGCACTGATATGTCAAATATATTAGCCTATCTGGAGATTTTGTTGAGAAATAAGAACAAAAAATCTATTTTATTATTGGGAGGCCTTGGAATTATCAGCGGACCCTTGTAGAACAAAATTCTTGACTTTCGGTCATCCTGGTAACCGTTTGTTTCCTTACACTTTTAAATGTACATAGCCTACTCTGTAATTTTGTTTCTCCTTCACTCACTGATTTTACACTATTCCACATTCACAATATAAACGTTTTAATACATTCTAACATTTAAAAATATTTAACGTACCTCTAAAATAATACAAATAACATCACAAAATATATAAACAATAATTATGCTCCGAACCAAACAAAAACAACTGTTTCACTTCAAAAAGCTGCTTCTATAAAGCCTTATCCTTCAATTTACTTTTATACAGTGAATCATTAATTACATATGTAGTAATTTCTTTCTGGGTATAGAAATAGGATCAGGTGGTAGTCAAGTCTTCAAAAAGTCGATAGCGATGTGTTGGTTTCACATTCTGTTCTCTTTGCATAAATAGTACCTTATTTTTAAGGGAAAAAGATCAGACAACCTAAATTAAAGTTGACTCATTTTCATATAGACGGCATTAACATTTACAAAATCAAAGATAAAACTAAAGAAACTGCAAAACACACAAATTCAATGAAAAATGGACGAGAAGCCTGATCTGTTGCATTCAAATGACTTTCTTATTCTACAACAGTGTATTGTTAAAAACACGATTCATGCGAATTGAGATAAACATATAGAGAAATGCTTTTAATCTGTAATACTATTTCCTTGTAGGTACAAAGGGAACAGGGTATACAGTAGGTTTAAGCAGCTGGTGGTTATATGATTGATGGTTTTAGCTTACGTTCTCTCTGCATGATCAGTAGAAAAAGAAAGAAAATAGGAGAGATTTTAAAATGCATACCAATAAAAAGGAGCATTCCGGAAATGGTTAGCTCAAAAAGAAATTACTGTGAATTGTGTGCTTAAAAGAGAACTGCATTTTTGTTATTACGGTTTTGTGTCTCTTAAGGTTTGTCAGTTATGCAAAAGTTATTCAAAATTAATATGTTTTCAAATATTATTCGAGAAGATATCTAGATCTACACCTTATTTTTAATATATCTTAAACACACATAATAAAAATCTTAGAGCCATTTTCAAGGTAAGAAAAATTTTGAAAAATATTCCCCATAAAGGACAGTTTGGGGTGAGAGTTTGCTTGAAAATCTTCGTTGTGTCTTCAGAAAATATTCTTATTTTCTGGCATATACTACTCACAGATGCCTGCGCACGCGCACCCACCACCCACATACACACAAACAGACGCACTCACACAACCAATCCTTTTTAATCATCTTTTAGGATTCGAAGGGCCTTAAAACATTTCATTATGGGGAAACCTTAATATAGAAATGTTCCATGACAGCCATACTTTATGTACTTCGTGTGTAATTTATATCACAATAATTTATTATAATTAATGACAATCTTGAAAAACGCTTTCACATCGTGAACAAAATATAATCCTGTTAAACAAAGAAACTATATATTAATTATAACTTAATTAATTTGTGGAATGCATAAAAGTATTCAGTAGATTACTCCTCGGGTTTTTACGGCTGTTAGTAAATTGAATAAATTCGTCCATTTAATTAAAACGGCAATGAATTATCTTAATTATTAAATTATTGAATATTTTTCATTAATTTTGTTTATATAAAAGCATTTTGATAACAACATTTATATATTAAATGGTAATCATGCCAGCAAAGAGAGAGAGAGAGAGAGAGAGAGAGAGAGGGAGAGGGAGAGAGAGAGAGAGAGAGAGAGAGAGAGAGAGAGAGAGAGAGAGAGAGAGAGAGAGAGAGAGAGAGAGAGAGAGAGAGAGAGAGAGAGAGAGAGAGAGAGAGAGAGAGGGAGGGAGGGAGAGGAGTATTTTTTTAAATTAAAATTTAAAGATCTTCACCTTCAATTTTAAAAGATAAGTAATTTAAATGATTCCTAGCTTCAAATGCCACATATTATTGTATTTAATTAGAAATTGCTTCTGAAATTTACAATCAAGGAATGTGAAACATATGTAGCACAAAACTAGTCCAAATAAACGCACACCGGAAACACAATTGCCCACATAATCAAGGACTATTTTCTTTAAATTCGATGTTTGGCGTCTTTCAAAATAATGCATGTACCATCAACATAACAGCTGCAATTAATACTAGCTGCGGCTTGCGGCATACCCGCATGTCAGATTTCAATTGGTTGGTGTTTACTTTTGATTTGGGTTCTAATTGGAGCTATGAGATCTCTTGTCCTCAGGTGAATGGTTGTAGGAAATGGATTTGTTGTTTGTTGGCTGCTCAGTTGTCTCAATAATACACTGGTTCGTTGCAAAGATGATTTAATTTAATTCTCACTAAGTTCGTTGATTCAGATTGATTTGTAGCGGTGACCACCTGTTACTAAACTTCCTAACAGAGTTCTCTTACTTCTTTATACGGCGAATACTTTGCTATTATAAATTTCTTCTGCTGCTTCTCTTACGCTGGTTGCGTTATTCTTGACTTCCCTACATTTCGGACTTAGAAATCTTTACTACCTCTTCTTCACGCGCACTAACACGTCTTTCCCCTCGTAGTATGGCTGTTGAAGTGATTTTCTCTTACGCTGGTTGCGTTATTCTTGACTTCCCTACATTTCGGACTTAGAAATCTTTGCTACTTCTTCTTCACGCGCACTAACACATCTTTCCCCTCGTAGTATGACTGTTGAAGTGATGTTTCGTCTACTCTGCGATTCAGTTCGTACTTTATTCTGATCCCCACTCTGACTCTTATCACATGACCAAAATAACTCACCCTTCTCCCATTTCTCAAATCTTACATTATTATTGGTTTCTCATTTTATTTCGATTTTTCTTTATTGGTTAGCAAAACTCATCGAACTCATTGACGTTACGTCCCACCGTGAGTTGGGTCACGCCTACCCTGGGCTCTTTGTAACGGTATACATCGTTATCACCTCAGCAAAGTAAATCCTTTTAGGTCTTACGCTTGACCGCATCTTGAAAACCTTATTGTTCCTACACATACTTGGTTATAGTTCTCAGACATTGAACCTTTCCTTAAACAAAGAGGCTAACGGTCACCGCTTCCTGTCTTCCCGACTTGTGTTCAGATTTTACAGAAATATTTTCTCTCCCTTACATGGATTCTAGCATGTTAGTTGTCTTAAATTATATTCTTCCCATCTTATTCTTAATTAAACCGCTATTTTAATCATTACTCTAATTTCATTCTAATTTCATATTAATATGACAATATTTTATATTAGTTTAGCAAAGCATTTTTATTAATTTATCTTCTTTTTTTAATTCTCGTGATTTCAATTAATTCGCCACCTCCTAATCGCTGTCTGATACTGCGGTTACATAATGCCCGTTTGACAAAAATGAAATACCCATTATTTAAATTTTGTCAAACCCCCGTCATGACATTTCCTCCATATATATCTTATAATTTCTCATTCCCTACTCGAAACATTTTTCGGTGGTCACCATTCCCTCATCTTCATCAGTGTGTTACTTTATACATATAGAATGGTCAATATGGTACATCATATACATAGAATTATAGATATGATACATTACGTACATAGACAAGTACACTGTCGTATATGTGGTTATTACCCTATATACAAATAACATTCGTGATACCTCAACTATATATATACACTTCACTGAATTATCCTTGTCTCACTTGACATCAACTTGATTTTACCTTATTACATTCCTTAAGTACTACATTAATGTTACTATATTACAGTTTAAAATATTACATTTTACATTCAATGATTTTGTTAATATTATTATATTAACTTATTGGGACGTTTCTTTATCTTTCAGTCCTTCACCGTAAGAACATTCGTCCTCACATTATTATAGTTTGCGTAATGATGTCCAAATATGGTTACCTCTACCTGCACTCAGTTGTCTACCTGTAATCAGGTGTTTCGTTTACCTGACAGTAAACATTGGCAGTTCATTGTCCTGTCTTTCCACTTCACTTTTCACTCTAAACTTTCTTTCACTTTGTCACGCCTAAGTCTGTGACCTTTACAATAACAATATAGCCTTTTGGCACATGAATACATCAGTACATATACTATATTTACATTTCACAAATTATTTTTAAAGATCTTTCTAACATGTTCATTAGCTGTGGTTATTCTTATTACATTATCATTTTGTTTGTGCACAGGAATTTTGGAACTTGCAACTCCCAAGCAACGTTTGAATTTCAAACTAAAACGTTACCCGTACTAATTATATAACTTTTACTTGGTATTCTTTACATCTTCGTATATATAATTTCAATCACATTCACACCGGTGATTCTTGGGTCTGCTCTGTACTGTTTACAACGTTTTTTTGACGATATGGCCTTATTAGGGAGATGTTATATCTGCCTATCGGTTTACCATTTCTTGGGTGTATTAGAGCATACGCTCTGTCACCAAATATTTTCTCAATCCGGTATGGGCCTTTCCATAGCATATATAGCTTTTTAGTCTTCTTTCCTAACAAATCTGACTTGTCGAACGATTTCACTAGAACTAAGTCGCCGACCTTTGGTTCCCAATTCTTCTTATACCGCAGTTTCTTTGCGTTTCTTTTCTCTACTTCTTCCATTATTCTTTTAACAGCATTCTGGATCCGTTCTCGATCTGTCTCGGTCGTCACTTGTATACTTTCCGGAACACCCTCTATTATTGGTTCCGGTGTTAAATTCCTATGCAATTGGATAGGAGCATATCCTGTGGTTAGATTGACTGAATTATTGAATATAAACTCAATATAGTTGATGTGGTCTGGCCAGGTAGTCTGTTTCAATGAACAAAGGACTCGGAGATGAACACCTAGGTCTTTCAGTACGCGCTCGCTTGGATTAGAGCATGGATGGTACGACGTTGTATTATAGATGCGAATTCCGGCATCCTGAATGGTGTGCACTTATATTTGAATGGGGGAACATCATGTATCTCGAATTCATACTCAAAATCACTATAGGTCCCAGTGTGTTCCGAAAATACATTTCTATGTTTACATAAAATGTTATAAAAAATCTGTTTTTGGTGGTCGTTGAGAAGGTTTGAGTTTGCTACTGTTTCTCTTATTCTATAGGTCATGTTTACGTTATTTTCGACTACCTGGAAATCATCTGGTAGGGTAATTATCTCCTGTTCACCTGTTTCTGCCTGCCCAAGTCCGTATGACGTCATCTCTAAAAGCCCTTCTTCTGCCGCTACGTACACTTCCTTATCATAGTTTCCCATCTCTTCAACTTCTAATGGATTCATCTTAACTAGCTCCATCCCTCCTATTCGTATAAATTCTACAAAAAAATGTTTCTCCATCTATTTCGTTTTCTTCATCTGTCAATCTTATCTCATTTTCTGCTTCCCTTGAGCTAAACGGAACTTTAACTATGACGTCTTTAATTTTGATTTCCAAGGCTTCCATTTGATAATTCAACTTAGCTTGAAGCGCATACAACACGTCATTACCCATAATAATGTCTACAGATAGCCTATTAATAACAAAACATACAAATTCTATTGTATCCTCCCCAATGGTGACTTTCAAAAGCATTTGTGTATTAATCTTTTGTTTGGCGCGACCTACCGCCAGAGTACAATATGCACTTTTCACGGGCAATGTTTGCAATTTCATTCCATTGTTTTTTAAGTGATAAAAGAATGCTTGACTTATAGCTGAAACTGAGGATCCTGAATCTATGGTAATGTGCCATTTTTCTTTGTTTATTATTGCAGCAATACGTGGAGCATCTCTCACTTCTTGCAATTCTGTTAAGTGATTGTTTATTTGAGTACCGTTTACTATTTCTGTTTCTGTTTTATTCTGTACCACCCTACTCAGAGCTGTGTCCTTGTTCAAATTAAGAACTAGCGTGTTCATCCGGGTCCGATGCGGGACGTCTTCTATCGCACCCTGGAGTCGTTTCCCGTCTGCTGTGTCGTATCTGGCCTTTCATCTACCTCGGGCGCCGCGTCCCTCGGTGTGGGTGGAGGAGAACGCACCCATTCTCTTGAGAGACGTTGATTCCTCTGTCTTATTTCAGGTCTGTCTGTATTGTTCTCTCTACCAGCGTCATGTGGTTGATACTGTCTATTAGCTTCTGGTAGTCGGGACGTCGGTCTTGCATTCCCTCTTCGAAGAAATGGGGGGTGACCCCTATTTCCATTCCTAGTTACATGTACATATCTTATAGGGAAATTATATGAATTTGAATTTGGTGGTCCCTGTCTCCCTCTATTGTTGTTAGGGAATTCCCTCGGGACGTGGGCATCGTATCTTTGACGAGTAGCCATATGGTTTGTGTTAAAATTTCGGGGATTGTGTGCCCTTTCCCCGTCATGATTATTATTATTCCACGGTCTGTGTGGATTTCTCACTGGCATTCGATTCTCATGTCTAGTTTGTGAATTTTGCGTCCCAACGCTTTGTAAAGCTGTTAATAATGTAATTGCCTCTCTCAATGTCTGAGGTCTTGCTACCACCATGTGATTTCTAATGTTCTCAGGAAGGTGGGGCTTGAGAAGAGAAATCAGTTCGGCTTCCTGTAATGGAGGTTGTAGATATTTACTCATTTGCGAATATCTCAGGAAATAATCAGTAATAGACTCTCCATTATTACCTTGGTATCGGCCATTTGTTATCTGATTCCTTACTTGGTATTGGACATTGGCGTTCCAACACTTTTCTAGGAAAGCTGTTTTGAACAACTCGTAGCTGCATCCTTCTCCCACAGTTACTCGTAGCCAATTAAGTTCGGCAGATTCTAACGCCCTTTGAACTATTATCATCTTATATTCCTCGGGTACACCTCTGATGACAAAATACTTTTCTAAGTCGGCCAAAAATTGTACTGCGTTGTCATTGCGACAATTAAATTTCGGGAGGGGCAATTCGCTTAGAAAATTCATGTGCACTGGTGGATACATATTTACGTTTTGCATATTTACTTCGCTATTATTGCTGTTTTGAGGAGAGACAGAAGGGGCGCTAACCTGTTCGTTCTGCCTCTCTCCATTGTGTGTATGTATAGAACAATTGGAACTCTCAGGTACCTGCCCTTGGTGTCCCAGCTGTAAGCCAGTTACAGTATCTCTGATTTGAGATATCTCGCTTACTGTTTCCCTCAACATTTGTGTATTCTCCGATTGAATATTTGTTACACGTGCTACCTTTTCATTTAACTTCTCCATGTCAGCTGCTATACTATTGTTTACAGTGTCAAACCGGTCATTTATCTCTTGTACAAAAGTTATCTGTGTCGTGGTCAGTTCATCTAATCTTATTCTTTCCTTATTAATTTCCTCCCCTATTCTATTTTCTACTCCTGCAACGAGAGATTTGGTAGCTTCTAGGTCACTTCTTATAGTACCTACTTCTCGCTGCAGGGCCTCTTTTACGGTCTGGATTTCCCCTGTTATTCCTTGAATTTTGACAGTGATTCTAGCTTCTGTTTTTTTCCCTTGGTTTGTAATTTGACTTAATTTTTTGTCCATAGCTTTGCTCTGATCTAGTAATTTAGTCTCTAGTGATTTGTCCATAGCTTTGCTCTGATCTAGTAATTTAGTCTCTAGTGATTGACTCTGTTCTACTAATTGAGCTTCTAGTGTTTGGTTCAATTTATCCTCTAGTGATTGGTTCTGTTCTACGAATTTAGCTTCTAGTGATTGACTCTGAATAGTCATTTGTGCCATGAGTTTCTGGAGCATCTCTTGTAGATTTTCCATTACCCCAGGATTGTCACTTCTCCTATTTACATTTAAGCTACTTACACCATTTACACCCTCATCTACTGATCCTATAACACTGCTTTCCATTGTCTCTTCATTAACAACTTCTAACTCTTTCTCTGTCTCCATAACTATTTGTTCCCCAGAATTTTCCATTTTAAATTTATTCTGTACGATCTTCTTATTTCTCAAAAGCATTGAACTTCCCCTTTAAATTTTCTAATTTCCCTTCCAAAATACTTATTACTAAGACATTACATAGATATTGATCTCAATGAATGATATTACATTTACAAGAAAAATAAATTGAGTATGTGTAACTCACAGTTCTGTTGTACGGCTGTGGTGTTTATGTGATGTCTTTACCAATTTTTGTCGTGCTGCTCGTCGTCTAGTAGGCTCAGTTGATGTCGAAAGAACTTGAACTTCTCTCTTGGTTGGGGGAAAATTTCACTTGTTAGTTGTTTTTGCCGTCTTCTTCGTAGTCTCTGCTGTCCTCATCGTAGTTGTCGTCGTCGGTCTTCTCACTTCTCCTCGTAGTCGTCCTTCGTCATCGTTCAACTCACTTCTCCTCGTCGTTGTCGTCGTTACATTTCACCCATTTCCTACAATTCGAAGCCCCAACGTGTCGGCGCCATTATGCGGCATACCCGCATGTCAGATTTCAATTGGTTGGTGTTTACTTTTGATTTGGGTTCTAATTGGAGCTATGAGATCTCTTGTCCTCAGGTGAATGGTTGTAGGAAATGGATTTGTTGTTTGTTGGCTGCTCAGTTGTCTCAATAATACACTGGTTCGTTGCAAAGATGATTTAATTTAATTCTCACTAAGTTCGTTGATTCAGATTGATTTGTAGCGGTGACCACCTGTTACTAAACTTCCTAACAGAATTCTCTTACTTCTTTATACGGCGAATACTTTGCTATTATAAATTTCTTCTGCTGCTTCTCTTACGCTGGTTGCGTTATTCTTGACTTCCCTACATTTCGGACTTAGAAATCTTTACTACCTCTTCTTCACGCGCACTAACACGTCTTTCCCCTCGTAGTATGGCTGTTGAAGTGATTTTCTCTTACGCTGGTTGCGTTATTCTTGACTTCCCTACATTTCGGACTTAGAAATCTTTGCTACTTCTTCTTCACGCGCCCTAACACATCTTTCCCCTCGTAGTATGACTGTTGAAGTGATGTTTCGTCTACTCTGCGATTCAGTTCGTACTTTATTCTGATCCCCACTCTGACTCTTATCACATGACCAAAATAACTCACCCTTCTCCCATTTCTCAAATCTTACATTATTATTGGTTTCTCATTTTATTTCGATTTTTCTTTATTGGTTAGCAAAACTCATCGAACTCATTGACGTTACGTCCCACCGTGAGTTGGGTCACGCCTACCCTGGGCTCTTTGTAACGGTATACATCGTTATCACCTCAGCAAAGTAAATCCTTTTAGGTCTTACGCTTGACCGCATCTTGAAAACCTTATTGTTCCTACACATACTTGGTTATAGTTCTCAGACATTGAACCTTTCCTTAAACAAAGAGGCTAACGGTCACCTCTTCCTGTCTCCCCGACTTGTGTTCAGATTTTACAGAAATATTTTCTCTCCCTTACATGGATTCTAGCATGTTAGTTGTCTTAAATTATATTCTTCCCATCTTATTCTTAATTAAACCGCTATTTTAATCATTACTCTAATTTCATTCTAATTTCATATTAATATGACAATATTTTATATTAGTTTAGCAAAGCATTTTTATTAATTTATCTTCTTTTTTTAATTCTCGTGATTTCAATTAATTCGCCACCTCCTAATCGCTGTCTGATACTGCGGTTACAGGCTTTATCTTTAACATGCATATTACTTTGGAGCAGTGGCTGGTATTGGTGTTAACTGAACAAACAGAATGTCACCAAAAGTAACCACAGAACTATATAATGGAGAAATATATCTAACTGGCCTTCAGTGAATTCCTATACTTTCCTTTCTCTGAAACTAGAGTTGGGAGTGCACTGAAAGCAGATTGAAGAAGTCACTGTGAAGAGGAAGAGAGAGAAAAGATATCTCATTCTTTTATTTTCGCTCTATGTAATATCGCGCTAATCAAAAAGTTACCCTGGCTTTAGTTTGTTAATAAAAACCTCTTAGATAACGCAATTATTCTCTTGAGAGTGAGAAGCTTACTGGCGCGCTTCGCGGACGTGTGCTAAGGAGCAATGAACGCATCGCTTCAGCAAATGGAATTTGCAGGAATGACGAATGACTGATAGTTTTATGTTACAGTGGATTATTAAGTGCGTTTTCTGAGAGGTTTCTATTAATAAAGATATAGCCAGGAGCAGCACGATAATATGTACCGGCAAGTGGCGTGACTTAGAGGAATTGCAACTGCGCAACACAACTTTGTGTGTGCTCCCGATTAGCGATGGAAAGAAAATCCTTACAAAAGTTTAAGCATGTCCGTCAGATGGCACATTGAAGTATACGTCTACAAAAATAATATACCTATACTGTGTATTTTGCTCAGTTACTCCTATTTCATCGAACACTTCTTGATCCATCTACCAAGATGTCCCTTTAACAAAAAAACTTAAAATTCAATAAGAGTGAAGGGAACTTTCTACTCTACTTACAGGGAATTCAAAATATTAATTTTTAAGAGGATGCAAATGCATTAAAAATAAGGTGTTTCAATAAAGGTGATTTTTTTTTCAGAAAATGAAACGTAATAACAGTTTATACTTATAAATGAACTAGAGAATGTGAATGTTTTCTTAAAGAGCTGTGCCTGGGTCAAATATTAATTATTTGTGTTTATCTAACTACTTCTTTTCTGATACATTTTTTCATAAAAACACACAAAAGCGAGCCCTTTTCAAACAATTCTGCTTTTGACTTCTGTTCTTATGGATATATTATATTTTTGAATGAATAGTGTAGTTAAGAAGTTGAGAAAGTAAGACGTATAAATGAACACTAGGTATTCAGCTATTCCGGGCTGAAAATATTAACATACATTATTAAATTTTTTTGAAATATCTGTTAACGAAGCAATAACAAAGGTATTTATATGAGTAGAGCCAGACTGAAAAATGCAATGACATAGCTGGGATTTAAACCACGGATCTCCCGCTCTCCGTGTCGTTGCTCTAACCAACTGAGCTACTATGGCCAACATACCAACATGACATTAAATTCTCCAACTGACTCGTATGTTTCTCGTAGACCACTAGGAGTTATCATATACTGTGAGACACGCACCTTTTGTGGCAACTTACTATGCTGTGAGTACTTAAGTCCCAGGCTTCATAGTTAAACCACTATGTTATTCAAGTAAATTGATGGAAATAATCATTTCTTCCACACTAGCCGTGTGTAGGCTAAGGTTTGAATGAATAGTCAGAATGAAAAATTCAATGCCATAGCCGGGATATGAACCACGGATCTCCCGCTCTCCGTGCGGTTGCTCTAACCCATTGAGCTACTATGGCCAACATGCCGACATGACATTCAAACCTTACTCCTACTCATTCAAACCTTAGCGTACACACGGCTAGTGTGGAATAAATGATTACTTCCAAAAGTATTTATGTTTATTTCTGCTCCACGTTGTCCACATCTTTGTAGAATCAGTGGACGCTTTAGCGAACCAATAGTTTTATACTACTTGCCTAAAGGTCTATGAACTATTCGGTGTTACAGACGAGGTTTATGAGCACTGTCTTTAAGTAAAAAGCAACAGCGTCCTTTTAAACCACTCTGGGTATCGGGAATGGATACTTTGCTCAAGCTGTGCCATAGAAACCTGTCGAGACGAACGTCATGGTAACACAATGACAGATTAAAATTAGCTACCGGTGTTTGTTTTTGTTAACACACGTGCCGTGTGTAATTGATATGTTACGTAGATGATGCTGGATAGAAAGTCTTTTTTCATTACTGTCGAGGACACGTTGTCGCTGCATTAAAGGTTAGAGAGAGGACCAGAGTTGCTTGAAATGGAGAGAATCCTACATGTAAACCTCATTGGTAGGTGTCACTTTCTTATAGATAACAACTGCTTTATGTCTATATCTCTCAAATGAGCATTTTAGATCAAATCAAGCAAGTATTTTATGAAAAATGTTCAGAAATCTGGGGTTGTAAATCACAATTTCCTGCCCATCACAACTGAAAGAATGTATAGCGGCATTTAATACTTCTGATTATTGACATAAAATGCTGATTAATAATTGTAATTATATTGCTAATTTTAAGTTATCGATAGCTTTAATTGGTAAATATAGCATTAGTATTGGTGTTAGATGGAGGGGACCACTAGCACTGACGTTCGGCGGTACCATTTCAGACTCATTGTGACTGTTAGTTAAGTTAAGTGCAGAGGAATCTACTTCTATTAGCCCTGGACCCGTAGGACCAAGGACCCGGGCCTACCTCTACCCGGGAGCGATGGATACTCCGGGGCTCTTTCCATAGAGCAATGCCTGATTTCTTAAAAGACCCCCCCCCCCCCCGCTGAGCACAACGTCAAGACGGGATGGAAGTGGATACGCCACTTACGCGCGTCAACCCCGCAGGGAAGACATCTGAAAACCTCGGTGGGGCCGAATGGTGATCTAGCATACCTTCTACTAGCTCTGCAGGCTAGCACCCGGGACCTTTTAGACAACCCTCTACCCCTCCGGGCGGCCGTAGCCTGGCCGGAAGTACCCAGTTCCCCGTGGGTGTAGGGAACACACTGCCACCTCGAGTCCAACCCATTCCGAACAATTGCCCTACGGGAGGGGCTTGGCAGTTCGGCCCGAGGTTCCTCTAGTAATGTCAGAGGAGTGCTAAGGATCCGCAGCGCCCACACCACGGCAGCTGAAGGGGACGGATCCTCTCCCCTACGGGAACTCCTTGTGACTAACGGAACTGCTCGGAGAATGGGATCAAAGGCTACCCGAGAACGAAAAAAAAAATCCCTTAAACGACTGTCGCTAACAAAGATGGGGTCCTTGATCATTCCCGAATCACACCAATCCTGACTCTGGAGCGACCATGTCTTTGGCATAATCAATCTGGGGGTCCCGGAATGTACCCCAGGAAGGGGTATTAGCTGGCCGAAAATTGTCAGGAACCAGATCTTGACAAGAGAAAACACCATCATGACGTTGCAAGATACAATCGCAGTCGCTTAGCCCAATACTCTGGAAACATATAAAGGTGAAAGGGACAGAATAATATAAACAGAAAAGTCGTGGTAAAAGACCGAACGAAGCATTGACCTACCGAACTCTGATATCACTATTTTAAAAGAATAACATGTTAATCATATATTTAAACCTTCACACGAACATCTCGACGCATTCTTCACAAACTGTTCTTTAAAGGGTTGTGCATCTATCTACTATACCTTAATAGGGAAAATAGGTGATAATGGAAATAAAATAGACTTATGTAATAATCAAATTACTTAAATGTTGGTCATTGCATATCTATGAAATTCTCTTCTCCTTGCATAGCCAGAACTGGGAAAAATCAAATAAAGTAAAGTATAGTTTAAAAATTATGAACGACTCCCCATATAGAAAATTTAAAGTATTGGAAAATTAGAGCTTATTAAAATTCTTAACTCCACATAAAATACACTTGACATAAATTGTATGTTTTAACGAGATCTAAATTTGTTGTGTGTAAGATGTTGTCTATTTGCCACAATTTATCAGTTATGCAAAATTCATCCAAAATAAAGAGCACTACAGAGACTTTCCCCAGGAAATTCGAGATATAAATATCAATTGTCATGAAAATATCTTAGATAGTACCTCCTTTACTGAAAGTTGTTAGATATGTTTGGAGGAATGTATTTATATAAATCATAGAATAATTTAGCAAAGGGCGAGTTTTTTATTTTGACCTGGACCTAAATACCAAGTTTAATATTCTACCAAGCTTTTTGGAATTATTTCGTTCACACGTACACAGAAACACGACTCGTTCTAAAAATGGTTTTCTTTCAGATTTAGGAAGTTTCTGAATATATACTTTTGTGAAATCTCAGTATAAGGTTGTGGGTTTAATATTCTACCAAGCTTTTTGGAATTATTTCATTCACACGTACACAGAAACACGACTCGTTCTAAAAATGGGTTTCTTTCAGATTTAGGAACTTTCTGAATATATACTTTTGTGAAATCTCAGTATAAGGTTGTGGGTTTAATATTCTACCGAGCTTTCTGGAATTATTTCGTTCACACGTACACAGAAACACAACTCGTTCTAAAAATGTTTTTCTTTCAGATTTAGGGATTTTCTGAATATATACTTTTGCGAAGTCTCAGTATAAATTTGTCGGTCAAATGCATTACTCTCTAATGCCCGATTTCACCAACAGATGTTAAGATCTAACACGAGTTTACCAATAGTTATAACAAAAATTACATTTCACCAAGTGTTAGCTTAATACTCGTGTTAAATCTCTTGTTAAACTAACAAGCCTATTTCTGTTGTTAAGTCCTTAACAACTGTAAATAGTCAAGAAGATGGGCGTGAACGCAACTGTTGATGTAGGTTTGCTATAATAGAGTACGGCCTATGAGGAGAAATTATTTTGAAAAGCTATCAGAAGAAGGAATATGCCGATGTCGCCTTTGTTTCAAGTATTAATAACTTTGCGATTTTATAATTTCACTGAATGATGCTGATAATAATGTCCACCTCAAATGTTCAAGTCACTCGTTCTCTCTGTCCTTCCCACTCGTATTAAATTTATGTAATAATGAGTTAGAACATGCATCGAAAGGAATATGCCAATCTCGCCTTTGCTTCAAGTATTAATAACTTTGCGATTTTATAATTTACTTAATTTTGTGGATAATATACTGTCCACCTCCCGTTTTGAAATGTTCAAGTCACACGCCACTTCTGTCCTTCGCACCTGTTTTAAATTTACATGAAACTGACGAAGTTATTTCGTGCTTCTAGTAGTGATACATGTATTTGAATTAAATTCGTTTCCAATATTTTCCCAAGTGACATATTTCTCTTTTATATTTCCCGCATCCTTCCTCGTATTTTCCACGATACCCTTATACTTTGTCACCAATTCAATTAGCAATTCTTTCTCCATCGATGAGAAGTTCTTCCCACGACTTCTCTTACGATTTCCTTCACCCGCTAGTTTTTCAGCTGTGTTCAGACGAAAATGAAAACAAAAGCTCATCGCAGTACGTTCAGAAAACAGTACGACTCATCCATAGCTTTTTATAGCTGTAATATTTACAAGTGTCTTGGCGTTAACACGTGTCTGTTAACACTTTCAGAAAACACGTTGATGAAATTCAAGAAATTTAACAGCTTTGTTAGCGCTGTGACAATGGTTACGTTACATTTGTTAACGTTGATTTTAACATCTGTTGGTGAAATCGGGCATAAGTCTAGTATGTATATGTGCAGAGAAAGTAATGAAAGATGATACTGGTAAAGGAAGCTCCAGTGAATTTAATACAACTGAATTATTTCCCTACTCTTTTACTCTTCTCAAGAGTTTTGATAAAGAAATGCCTATTTCAGAAAGGAATGAGAATAACGAGGGGGTCGAGGGGTTGAAATCCCAACAGAACCATACTCGCTGGCAGACATTACTTACAGGTTTTCCTCAGTGCCCGAAAGTGGCAAATACAGGGAAGGTTAAACTTAGGCATGAAACGTTTACGTACCAAATTTTCTGTACCAATCACCACTCATCTCATGTATGATCAATGTCCATCATCTGCAATGTCATATATAGTAATAATCGACGTTAAACACTGTCAAATTTCAGAAAGGAATAAACGTTAGACATTATGAGCACCTCTGAATTATCACTGGCTCAGAAGCGTCGTACAGGTCCCCCATCTGTAAAGATGTCACGTAGCAGCAACGCAATAAAAACTGTGCATTTTATACAGAACCACCACAACTCTCGCTCTCATTTGGGTAGCAGTGACTTTAATCTCATTAATTATTCAAATGGGAAGGTGTTTGCTTATTAGAGGCCACCAGGATGACACGACGAAAACCTGGAACATTCTCATCGTGTGGGCGCCTTATAGTTTTTTGGAAGCGGACATAAGATCCAAAAAACAAGTTGGTGCGCCCACAAATCTTGCAGGAAATAGCACTTTGGCTGAAAATCTCTGTTCCCGTCTCTGTTTTACAGAAATTTCTTGGAAAAAAACCTTCACGTTGGGAGTTGAAAACATGAGACGTGTACGAGTTTTTGTTTTCGTTTAGCAAATGAGCCTGACCACTTTACAAGGTGTTGTTTGTAAATGATCCGTTGGGCGTTTCTCCAGAAAATGTTCAAAGGTGAGAGCATCCCAAAATCTTGTAGGGGAGGAATGTTCAAGAGTGCTGCAGAGCTAATGATATGCGAGGTTCTGTACGGAAAGATATACTTACATGTAAAACGTTGGTGTTTCTCTAAGGTATACATACAAGCAAACTGGAAGCTTCAGTTCTGAACAAGCTGAGATATTTTGTTAACAAGAAGGAGATAACGCGATAGGTTTAGGCTTATTTTAGCAACATCTACGACTGTGCTGGCAAAGTATCACTGTAAGACAATACATCTGCAAGATTTGGAAAGTCTACGGTCTGTAAAATATATAGTTGAAATCTCCACCAACTATTACTCACAATAATCGAAATATTTTTGCCTACTTTCAAAATTATATGATTGTGTAATTATAAAGGTTTCTGCTGAGAAACAGGCAGTTGTAAATTTATTCACATTTTTTAAATTACAATCTGTGATTCTTACCCAATAAAGTAAGGCCTGTTTTTCTTGAAAATAACTTTCAAATGACGACCATTTGCTCGCAAACCTCGGCCGCAAGTTATGCTTTCAGTGATTCAAAATGTTATCAAAGGAAACATTGGTAATTTTATGATTAACATCTGGCTTTGACCATTAAATAAATCTTTAAGGACAAAACTCTTCAAGTATCCACATAAGAAGTAATGGTACACTAATACCTGTAGATCATGCCTTGTTGATGATCTCAGCTCTAATGAAATTGATTGATTTGGGAATGCTCCCCTTACGGCATTCATGGAGGCTACTACAGTTCTATTATAGCTCCATCTTGTTGAAGTCAGGAAACAAAGGAACCACTAATTTCATAAATAAGAAAAGTTTGCAATCGTGTTCAGTGATCTGGCTCATATCATAGTGATACCGAAATTAATTGTTACGACCAGGGCAAGGCCAGTTGAGTTGGGGGAAAGTGTATAACAAAGCAATATAAGAAGCAGTGTCCTTAGAAGATTTCTAAAGGAATTGTCACTTGACGTGTATGAATAGGGAATTCTTTGGATCATTTACAATGCGACAAAACAGCCACAAAGGGATTTTGGTTGTAAAGGAGCTTCCTGAAAGTGAAAGTTAGAGATACACACGCGCGCAGCTGTGGTCAGAGGGCACTCTTCGGCGTGAAGCCGATGTGGCTAGTTCGCGGCTAGGAAGCCATTATAAACAGTCTTCGGCTTGAAGCCGAGTAGAGGAATCTTCGGTGTCAGGCCGATGAGAGGAGTCTGAGGCGTGAAGCCTATTAGAGCGGTAAACTTGTTCTGTCTTGAATATTTGTCGGGTCATCAAAATTTATCGAGTAATAAACAATTTGCATTCAGTAACTCTAAACCGAGATTGGTAACCCTCGGTCGGCAACTTCCATTTCGATGTTTGAAAAGAAGAAGCAGTGAATAAGTAAGTTGGAAACGGGCATTCCAGTTTTGTGAAAATCTCCTTCTCACACATCCACGCATACCCTGAGAGAAGCCTCATTGCTTGCCGACTTATTTGCTCAACCATAAACATTTTAGTTACAAATTGGCGCCGCAACGTAGAACTCTTTGTTTGCCATATATAGTTACTGCTTCAATAGTCATTGCCTTTCTCTTGCCATCCTGGAAAAAAAAGGGCCAATTATTCCAGAAGACGCCGTACTTTCTTACTGTACAATGATTTCTTATGTAATTAATTGAAAACGAACCTTTATAGGCCATGTGTAAAGCTTTGTTTGTCTACAAAGCCATCATAAAAAGGTGATTTGTCTCCATTCATGAGATTTAACATCTCTTCACGCAATTTTATTCGTGAAAGAATATTACCGGGATTTACCTTAAGTTTGTACTGATTTCACAAAATTGAAACAAAACTTTAAAAGCACATATGGTCAGTTTTACTCACTTCTGAAATGTAGTGCAAAATTTTCTTCATTCTTTAACTGCACTCTTATACCACTACGTGGCGTCCTGGTATTCTTGTTCCTCTTAACCGTTGTGCGGGTTGAAGAACGGAAACTCTGGATCAGTGAGACAGAGAATCCAGGAGGGATGATCAGCCCGATGCCTGGTATGAGATTGAGAGAAGTGGATGATAAAGGCGAGATAAAAGGATATGAAATGTGATGATGGAGCAGTTGGTGGAATGCTGCCGGGAGAAACCGGAGCACGCGGAGAAACCCACCCCAGCGCCGTGTTGTCCAACACAAATCTCACTTTTGTGGTCGCCTAAGTCGCCTTGATGAGAGCCAAGCGTTGTATCGTTCGGCCACGGCGCTGCCGTAAGCAAAACTTTTGAATCAAATTAGTAAATAATTGCATCATGTGAAGTATTTTGAGTTTATAAAAATGGTGAAAAGAACATTTGCGAGAAAATAAGGTTTAATTTGGGCGTGTCTGTTAATAAGCATGCGCCTGTGCATCTAAAACTCATTAATGCTTTAAATGTGTTTGGAAGTTCTCCAAATTCAGATTTGATAACCAGTTTTTCATAATTTTCGGCAAATTTAACAGAAGCATTACCTATTCTTAATTCGAAAGTTCTTCTTTGTACCTCTCTTCCTTCCAATTTTTCCTCCCCTACCTTTTCTAACTTTCTCTTCTACCACTCTCTTCGTTTCTATTCAGCTAAATGTCACGTGATGTTTCTAAAACTAGCGATAAAATTGTTTTTTCTAGAAACGTGCACAAATCCTTGGATGTTGCTTAGATGTCTATGTGGTCATAAATATCGTGTTTTTCGGTTAATTGGTTTGCATTCTGAACTAATGATATTAAAAAAAAATAGTATGATTTGTTTTATGGTCATCCTATTGAACTTTTGTAAATCATAGAACTTGTTACAAAGACCATGCCTGTGAACACTTGTTGCGTAATAGCTTTTAAAAAGCTGCATATAAGTGTGACATTTTTTTGTTTTATGCATTAAAGTAATTCTATGTACTGAGAACCTATTAATCGTGAATACAACTGACATGTGTGATCACGTTAAGATCAGCTGCTAGTTATACTTAAAATCTATATAATAGATAGACACATATATTAGAGGATCATAGAATAGTTTCAGAACACAAAGAAAATGGATGGGCTAATTTGGGTCATGTATTCTCTTTTCTTAAATTTTCTCTTTTGTTTATTCAATAGACCTCAAAACGAATACTTCTGATGAAACCTTCTTGTTCTAGCATTTGTATATTATACTTTATTTCATGTTTATATTGTGCAAGGTAGAAAAATGAACACTCGCATTTCAAGTAAAAATAAACATTAAAACTAGAGAAAATAAACAAAGGGCAAGAGTAAAGAAAGAGGGTGCATTTTGTAACGGCTAAGAAAAACGAAAGAAGTATATGTACAGGCATGTAGCCAGATATCAAAGTCGGAGGGCTGCAGCAGTTGGCATTTGCAAACAAGAGTTCATGTCATACAAATATCCCCCTTTGGCACTACCACGCCCCTTCCTATTGAGCGAGCGCGAAACGCCCTACACGGAGGGTATATTCTCTCCCTATTGGTTCATTAAACAGAAGCCTTCCTCTCAAATGTCCTTTTACCCCGGGCTATCCTATTACCCTGCGCAGGAACCTAGAGATGGTGAGAGTTCCTCTTGGGAACTGTGTCAAATAGCATAAATACTATAGCGAATTAGGTTTAAATGTTCTTAGGATTAGTATATTTGCGCTAGAATTCATTTGAAAAATAAATTAATTAGTGACGATGCTTTTCTGGAAAGAGAAAAATTTGAATCCATTATAACCCAAGAACTTTGTCTGGCTATCGATATTTATTAGTCAAAAAATGTTTCATACAAAAGCTAATTATCCAAAGCGTGCTAAAAGCTGGTAAAATAGTTTTAAATATTTTCTTTTAAGCACACAGCAGCTTTTAGAAGACTTAGACGAGAAAAGCAGGCTATCATTGCTGGTGTTTCGTTTTTCATGATTCAACAGCGGTCACTTCAAAACATATTCCTTAAAGTATTGCAAAATTCAAACTAACAGCAAATATTTCGCAAACGACCAATGCTACGAGAAAAAGAAGAAAAGAATATCTATGATGGATATGCGCAACTCTCATTAAGTAACGTTTTTTTGGCAATTTGTATGGTTTTCCAAATTAATGTTCAAGGAAATTAAGGAGTGCTTAAATGGTTAATTAGGGAAACTTTATCTGCTATTGCCAAAATCTGAAACTTAATAAGCATTTAAATTTAGAAATTAAAACGAAATTTTAATAATAGTTATTGAAAAATGTTAAACTATTGAAAAATTACCTTAAGTATATATTTTATGCATGGAGCTTCATCGAAATTTTTAGTGAATTAAAATGGCTTCTGTGCTTATATTCAGTGATAGTTCCACCGGAAAACCACACGATTTATATGAATTTATGTTCCCAAGTCCAGCATTTTACGAAATTGCTAGCTGGGAAAACCTGAGATACAGATAAAGATTCAACAAAAGAATTTTTTTTCATATTCAAGTAATGCATTTATTATTATTATTATTATTATTATTATTATTATTATTATTATTATTATTATTATTATTATTATTATTATTATTATTATTATTATTATTATTATTATTATTATTATTATTATTATTATTATTATTATTATTATTATTATTATTATTATTATTATTATTATTATTATTATTATTATTATTATTATTATTATTATTATTATTATTATTATTATTATTATTATTATTATTATTATTATTATTATTATTATTATTATTATTATTATTATTATTATTATTATTATTATTATTATTATTATTATTATTATTATTATTATTATTATTATTATTATTATTATTATTATTATTATTATTATTATTATTATTATTATTATTATTATTATTATTATTATTATTATTATTATTATTATTATTATTATTATTATTATTATTATTATTATTATTATTATTATTATTATTATTATTATTATTATTATTATTATTATTATTATTATTATTATTATTATTATTATTATTATTATTATTATTATTATTATTATTATTATTATTATTATTATTATTATTATTATTATTATTATTATTATTATTATTATTATTATTATTATTATTATTATTATTATTATTATTATTATTATTATTATTATTATTATTATTATTATTATTATTATTATTATTATTATTATGATTATGATTATGATTATGATTATGATTATGATTATGATTATGATTATGATTATGATTATGATTATGATTATGATTATGATTATGATTATGATTATGATTATGATTATGATTATGATTATGATTATGATTATGATTATGATTATGATTATGATTATGATTATGATTATGATTATGATTATGATTATGATTATGATTATGATTATGATTATGATTATGATTATGATTATGATTATGATTATGATCATGATCATGATTATGATCATGATCATGATCATGATCATGATCATGATCATGATCATGATCATGATCATTATTATGATCATGATCATTATTATGATCATGATCATTATTATGATCATGATCATTATTATGATCATGATCATTATTATGATCATGATCATTATTATGATCATGATCATTATTATGATCATGATCATTATTATGATCATGATCATTATTATGATTATGATTATTATGATTATGATTATTATGATTATGATTATTATGATTATGATTATTATGATTATGATTATTATGATTATGATTATTATTATTATGATTATTATTATTATTATTATTATTATTATTATTATTATTATTATTATTATTATTATTATTATTATTATTATTATTATTATTATTATTATTATTATTATTATTATTATTATTATTATTATTATTATTATTATTATTATTATTATTATTATTATTATTATTATTATTATTATTATTATTATTTAATATTCATTACTGTCATGTCTACAAACATGCCTATTGCAATGCTTTGTCCCTCTACAAATTTAATATATCTTTTATACTGCAGTTTTTCTTATATCTTCATTCCTTATTGTTTTCCATTATTTATTTTCCTAATTATTGCGCTTAATAAATGTATTTGTGTTAGTCTTTCTAGCTGCATGGTGTTGCTGTTTTACAGTTTTCTTCTTCCTGTTCCATACACTAATGCAATTGTTATTACTTTTTCATTAATTTGTATTTAGCTTTCTGTATTCAAATATATTTGACTCTTCTAAATGGTATCTCATTAACATAAATCTGAGCTTCTCGGCTATTATTGGAATTCGAGCAGAGAATGCATAAAACACACCAAGCTCGACGGACTGATAATCTCTGAAATCAAAGAAGCGCAGATGAGCATAATAATTGATCCAAGGGACGGTCCAACTGAAGGGTGTTGTACCGTACAATATACTGGAGGTGGAATCGTAGGAAGAAGGCTGAATAATTACAGTTAAGGCCGTACCTGGGACAGTGCCATTGAGAGTCAAAGAACTTGAAATGATCGGAACAATGGTTTACTAAAACTTGGCAGACATTCCAGTTCCAGACTCAGTGAATTCAGAGGAAATTCTCAAGCTTACTGTTCATTCTATTCACATAAGTTGAATTATAATACTGGATAGCAAGATATGATATAAAGCTAAGAGTGAACTCAATTTAGTAGTTCTATACTATAGAGAAGTTATCTGATAGATACAGAGGAAAAGCAAAGCTTTAGGGAAGAGCTCAACCTCAGTATTAAAAACTCGGTGTTGTGCGGAAGGCTGTTAATCTCCCTTTGTAAAATAATTATCAGCTAAAAGCTCAAAAAAGGGGGACTCAATGAGAGAACAAATTATTAGATTGAGCTAGGAAGTCTTGAATGACTACAACAATGAGATAGGTAGGGATGAGACCAGTTAGTGGAACCTGTAAACGGTGGAAGCAACACTGTAAACTGGAGCTGAAACATTTTTTTTAAACTGTGTTGGATATTTACAGTATACGGTGCTCATTTTTATCTGTAATTTTACCGCGCAAAATTTGTCGTCATCAATAGCATTCCTGATGGAGCGAGTTTATATACGATTCCCCTAGCGGCTTGCGAACGTATTAGATATGTTGACAGCAGTTTTGAGGCCTTCCTCTACCGGCAACTAAATATACTATTTGAGAGATGGGTCTGCCCGCGTAATATAAAGGTGCGTAGTTTCGCCTCGTGCGTAGATATGATAACTGTTTTTAAAGAAAGCTATATACCTACTGCAATGCAGTGCACTGCAAAGCTAATTATGCAGCCATAAAAGAAGACGATGAAGAACATACGGGATGACAAGTCAATAAACACTTATTTCACAATGAACATCTGTTTTTTCTGTTATAGTAGACATATATGCATATAAACCTGTTACATAAAATAGAAATATTTCAATTTTATATCAATTCTTTTCTATCCCTACAGTTTCCTCACAATGTAACTTCATTACAAACCAGAAAATTAGCAGAACATGTTCTAGGAATGAAAAATAAATTAGTGTTACAATATGTACAAAGCTTTTATTCAAGTCTAAACAAGAAAAAACTATAGTACATAGCCTTATGTGTCCATTTTTTATATTTCCTTTCTCTCTTCCCCTTAAATACTGTCTGTATTGCGAGAATGTATGCTTGAGGCCCTTCTGTCATAATATAATTTATTGCTTTTAGATTGGGACCAGTCACTTTATAGCGTCCAGTGTCTCTTTTTGCGAGTAACTGATCCTGTATCTTGGAAATGCTTGATGCACCTATTGGTTTTAAAAGACATAAGGATACCAACATCAATAGACATTTTAATTAAGCGTGAGAATGACAAAAAGTTATATCGTATTCTGATAAAACGTAAGATGTTTATTTTGCGAACAAAAGTATGTCTATTTTGACAGTACATGGACACTTTTGACAACATTACGCTCCGAGGATGTTGTCTGAATGCCAGATAGCTTTGCATAAATTCGTCCATGAAGCGGTTTAAACTATATTTATATGTCGCACCAATTTTAATGCCGGTACGAAAGTAGCATTCTGCCATGAAGACATGTTAGTCTGAGTTCATATGCAGGGGAAGCTAGTTTTATTATTTACCAGAGCAACCACTCTGAGAGCGCTGTAATTTGCTTACTATTCCGCAAAACTTACCGCTTCTTCTCAGTAGAGGGCACTATGATTACAAGGTAGACTTACCAGTCAACTATGAGTCATTCTTGCTCAATCGGAGGGTGGGAATAATGGATAAAAATGAACACCGTGTCTATTATACTGTCTTGATCGGATCCTTCTAAAACATAAATGACCAAAAGACTAACTTCTGAAACAAAACTTAAAACCTGCTTAATACCAGAAATTGATAAAATTCTGGAGCTGCTGCAAAGGATATAGCAAAGAGATATTTGAACCCAGTGTGTTTCTGTTAAAAATACTTTACATAAGGATCGATTTCTATATTTAAGTTCATTCTCTCTTGACTGGCTCTCGCAGTTTAATAAGGGATACTTTTATATATATATATATATATATATATATATATAGTTTGTGTCAGAAATTATTCCTGTGTTTATACGCCCTAACACAAATTTTCCACTAGTTCGAGGGGGAGAGACTTTTGCCAAAATCTAAATGGTACACAATGCTATAAAATTCAACAGAAATACACTGCTATCATAGAAATGGCTAAAGCTATGAGGAACGCACACACACGTACATTTATACGTGTCAGTGAGTTCAGTAACTTTCTGTGGTATGTTTGTGTCCATCTCTTATTTCTTCCTAGTTATAAACAATTCTACAACATATATTAAGAATGAAGTAACTCTCAAAAACTACTTACAGAATATTAAATATATACTTTTTATTTGGCCTATTAATATCTCAAACTTATAATATTGGAATTAAAATCGTAGAAGCCATTAAAAGTTCACTAACAAATTTTTTCTGTTAAATGAATTTGAATTGGGAAGGTTTTCTCAAAAACATTAAGCTGACAATCTTAAGGTAATCTCAAGTATGAAACTCAAGAGAAAACTGGTCATCCAAAAAAGCACGCGTGCGCAAAATACAATCCCAGAATATGCGCTGGGTGTGAAATCTGGGTATTCCCTTTCTGGGTATAATACGTATGTTGCTTCGCCTATGAGTACCGGAGAAAGTAATCATATGTTTTGTGAATTAAGGGGCTTTTACTTAGAATGTATCTTCTCTTGCTTGCCATAAGTAAGCGGAAGAGAAAGAAATGTAAAGATTTTATTTAAATAATAATATGAGCTTAAAATCTGGCACCAGAATACATAGAGGAAAGACTATGAGAGATTAGCTGGCCTATTCATACAATACAATACAAAAAAAGCTATATTGTTATTCCTATCAGCGGAAAAATGCTGATAAATGACGTATAGATTCATGTATTTCCAGATATTAACGAAAAGGTAGAACTGAGAAAAGCCAAACGTTTTGTAGAAATTGTCTCGCAAATGAGACATTTTTCAAAAGACCAGCCACATTATTTTGGAACGCCAGTGTCATTGGTTATATATAAACAAAGGACTTGGGTAGCAATAACTAGTGGTGGGTTTTCTTTTCATTGCAATAGTCATTCGCAATAGACTTGCTTGCTTAGAAACGTATTCTAATGTTCGTATTCTAATCATAAATATGCTTACGATCAACTAGCTATAACATGTAGCCAGCTTATAATAGTTTGTAATTAGTTCAAGGTCAAAAGCATTTCGTGCATCTTAGTGGATACATGCTATTTTGAAAACTTCATTCGTGAACCAATGTGAAGCAGTTTAGATATTTCGTGTTTTGTTAAGAATAGTTAAAGAGATTAGTATTTGTAATAAAATAAACAAATGTGTAAGGTAGGTAATGGTGTAACCATGACAACGTAATATGATAATAAGTTGTTAAATGATTTTTTTGTTCTGCTTATGGAAGTCTTAGGAGTAAGACGTGTAACTGTCTATCCGAGTGTATGCAGAAACAATTTTGTGTGTGCATCAAAGATGCATAAGTAGCGTGTGCGAAGGAAAAGAAATAGTTCATCCTTGCATCAACAGCTGTTTGTAAAAAGACTACATTAATAATACTTAGAATTGTATCAAATAATTTAAAAGTGTTTACGAGGAATTAAATTTCCATCTTTGAACAAGAAAAGGGTTATTTGTTCTTCCTTTAAAAGTTGTAATACTAAATTTATCAGCTCCTTTACCACGACCCTGGAAAAGAAAGAGAGCTCATCGCTCAAAAATTACAGATGCACTTAATTACCTCTAGTTTCAGGAGAAACTTCTAGATTTCTTCAAGATCGTCACCAAAGGCCAGAAATTAATCTGTATCCACCTTCATCCCAAATAATCCTGCTTCAAGATGGTGCCACAACGTGGTGCATCATCATAGCCTCTTCAAACACCACCATTGCGCATAAAATTTCGCTTCAAATGTTTGAGGAAACCGAAACTTAAGTTCACACTGGATCTTTTCACATTATTGATTAAAATCTTGGAATCATCCAGTATATTGTTAAATTCTGGGAGCCCGCCTCAATAGCGTAGATGGGCGCATGTCTGCCTCACTTTCAAGAGGTCTCGAGTTTGAATCTCGGTCAGGGTGAGTTACCTGGATAAGGTTTTTCCGGGGTTTTCCCTTATCCTTAGAGACGAATGTCAGGTAACTGTAAGCTCTATGGACCTTGGACTTATTTGAGCATTCTTTCTCCCAATTCATTCACCATCCGATATGACTTAACGTTGGAGGACGTAAATTATAAAAAATAATCTGAGAGTGACAAAACTATAAATTCAACTTATTTGTCTTTTTTTTTTTTTAAATATAATCTCAAACATATGTAGAGGAAAATTATTCTCTGTGCTTCTTTCAGTGCGGGAAATATAACCAATGAAACTATATTGTCCATTTATAACGTATATTTTAATTGAAATGGATGTTATAAAATCTGGGTTTTGAATACAGTGAATGTCCATGTCCTGTTAGATCGATGAACCACCACCACACATACTCTTACCTCTTATTACAAAATTAGTAAATTAATGATACCTTCTTTACATATAAATGATGTTCATTTCTTAAGAAGATCTTGTGATCATCTAAAACCTTTAGTTATCTCTAATACAAGTTACAGAAAGGATCCATGGGTTTAATTTTCTTACCTAGATGAAAGGTAGCTAATTATACGGTATAACTCAGTGTGACCTAACCACTTCAGCAGTTTTAATGACGGTGAAATAAATACATTGTTACGCCTTAATATCAGACCGAAATTGATTACAAGTAATAATGGACAATAGCCAACTTGTTAATATCCAATGCTTTCTAGTAGCAGTGTTTCATAAAAGCAGGTCGGCCTCCTGGTGAGCAGCCAATTCCGACAAATCATAAAGATACGCCCATTGGGATCACAACCATGTTAACGACTCTCACCCCAGTGGTGGCACGTCATTATTAACCTCGATTCTTCTCAGTTTCACTCTACGTGCGTTAACTACTTATTATTAAGCATCAATTTAATTCAAATAATATTTTTAAGAAGCTGATGTATTGGTAGTTAAGAATAGAGCGATAGAGGAGCCTTCAGTAACGAGCATAAGTAGGCCATAGTGGGTCCTCTTTGCTTTTTAACGTGACTACTGAGAGGAAGAAATGGTGGAGAGATCACAAAAGAGATCAGATCTAAACGACGATATGGCCTAGCCCTAAAGATTACAACATGGCTGTATCAACACCGATTAATTCTGCCTAAGCCAATTATAACCCGGGAATCCTGTGGCAGCCAGGCAGCTCGCAAGAAAATTGTGTCACATATAGGATTTTGATTATTCTAAATTCATTAATTTCGTTATAGAAGTTCATCAGCTTCTATAGTCACTAGGGTTACATGGCTAGATTTTTTCTTAAATTATGTTAATCAAAGTCGATTCCACCATAGGGTCACCTAGCTCAGAGGCATGCCGACAATCTCGAGGAAAACCTAGGATCCTGCCGGGAACATATGGCTGAGAATTACAGCACAAGCTAAGTCCATTTTATACAAATTAAAGGTTATACATTTATTGACAACAGTCCAACATGTTGCCTGTAGTTACAAGGATTAGCTTCATATCACAATTATACCTCTTATACATGACTGCTCCCTTAATATTGGAGAATGTTGCCATACTCGTACGCCCACTAACATGTTCACTGATATACTGACGCTACCATCCACGAGGTATTCATCAGTATCATCTGGTGCATGCTCAGTGCTACATATATTGTCCCAACAGGTCTAAAAATTTTCGCGCTCGAAGCACTTCCACTATAACGTCAACAATTACAAAACATTTATAACAAAATTAATGAATTTGGAGTAATGAAAATCCTATATGTGATAGGTATCTCATCAGTATCTTAAATGCCAGAGCAAAATCTTTGCAGAGCGCAAGATCTATCGTCCTGCTGCAATATAGTAATCGCCATAGTCTGGATCTGCGTAAGGCACTTATATATAAGACATATATAACTATATACCTCATTAGCGGTTGTAGAAACAGCTTCATTATACGAAGGCTGTTCAATAAAGAATGATCAAAATTTTTGTTTTTGACAACCTACCTTTACTCATCCTCATAGTTTTGATGGTTCTTCTCAAAATAGTTTCCCCTGAATTTGATGCACTTGTCCCAGCGTTTCTGCCAGTTTTCAAAGACATGCTGAAAACCATTTTTGAGAGACTCTTCAAAATCGCCTCCATAGCCTTCACCACTGCTTCTGATGATGGATGTTTTCAGAACATCCCTGTAGTATTATTCAGTTACTGATGTGTGTGCAGGTGCAACATGCTGATAAACCATTCCATGAATATCAAAGAATGAGATGACCATAACTTTCCCAGCAGAAGCAATCACTTTTGCTTTTTAGGGGGCTAGTGATGAAGGAGATTTCCACACTGAGCTTTGCTGCTTGCTCTCAGGATCAAAATGATGTAGCCAAGTTTCATCAGCAGTGATTACGTTTGAAAGAAACTCCGGATCTTCCTCTAACATCAACTTTAACTGCACGCAGACCTGCATGCGAATGTACCTTTGTTCGGGAATCAACAGTCTTGGAACCCATCGCACACAAACACGTCTCCTGTGTAATGTTTCTGTCACCAACCTGTGGGTGGCACCCAATGAAATGTTCAGTATTTCAGAAAGTGATCTTAAGGTAATTCGTCGATCCTCTCTCACAATGGCAGCTGCAATTTTGAAGTTTTCTTCCGTAAGAGCAGTAACTGGAGTACCGGGTCCACCCTCCTTTGAAATTGATTGTCTCCCCCGTTTAAACATTTTAAAGCACCTTCGGGCTGTGCTGTAGGGAAGAACATACTCTCCATAGGCCTCCTGTAACATTGGATGGGCCTCAACTGAAGATTTGTTGAGACGAAAGCAGAATTCCAAAGCCGCATGTTGTTCCTCGCGTGTTACCTCCATTGCAGTGGTAGGCTATACTGAATATGTCTGAACTTGCTTGGTTCTCACAGACGGGAACCAGGAGTACGAACAATGAAACTACTACGTGCTTTTTTTACATTAAGCTAACAGAATATAATAAGATTGAATTTTAGTGCAAACAATTATGACCGTAAAAAATTATGATAATTCTTTATTGAACAGCCCTCGTATATTTATTGCATATTTTAGAGGAATGCAGGAGATTGAAGCGATGACCAGTGTTTAACTGAATGGATAGATACTGGTTTTGAAAGTCCATACATTTACTACATCAGGACTAGAAAGGCACTAAACTGACCAACTTCGCATATATCTAACTCGGTAGGTCGTGCCCACTATATTTTACGAGGAAGGTTTGAAAAGTTCTCGGAACGGAATAGAAAAAAGTACTTTCATCAATGCAAATTTTTTATTTTTCAATGTAGCTTCCTTGTAGATTAATGCACTTGGTCTAACAATGTTCCAGTGCCTTGATCCCATTTCGGAAAGGAAATTCTTCAAGGTATGCAAAATAGTTGTCAACTCCGGCTATCAGTTCTTGGTTCGAAGTGAATCTTCGTCCAGTGAATCTTCAATTTTGGGAAGAGATTGAAGTATGACGGAGACATATCAGGTGAATAAGACGGGTGTGGCAACAATCCATACCTTAGTTCGTGTAATTTTGCCATTGCGACGGAACATGTGTGCGGGCTCGCATTGTCTTGATGGAAGATGACTTTCTTCCTTGCTAAACTTGGCCTTTCTTCGCGTATCTTTTGTTGCAATTTGACCAGGAGGTTAGCATAGTATTCTCCAGGAATTGTTTGCCCAGTGGGGATATAATCTACAAGCATAATCCCCTTCACATCCCAGAAAACTAATGCCATGACCTTTCCAGCAGAAAGAATTGTCTTTGCTTTCTTTGGTGGCGGAGAATCAGCATGTTTTCTCTGCTTTGACTGAGGTTTTGCCTCAGAGGTTTAGTAATGCACCCAAGCTTTATCTGTGGTAACAAACAGGCGCAAAAACTCTTGTTACTTTCTCCTAAAATGAAACAAATCTTGTTCCGATATGTCCATTCTCATGTGTTTTTGATGCAGCGTCAAGGGTAGCGGCACCCTACTTGCAGATAATTTTTTCATTTAAAACTCTTGAGCTAAAATGTGATATACCCTTTCAGATGACATCTGGCAAGCGTGAGCAATTTCACACACTTTTAATCGGCGAACCTCTGGGACCATCTAAGCTCTCCCGACCAAATTTAAATTCATTTTTCCACTTGGCAACAGTTGCATATGATGGATCAGAGTCCCCCAGTGTATTCTAGAAATCGGCATGAATGTCCTTTGCTTTCATACCTTTCTTTAGGAAGTTCTTAATCACTGCTCGAAGCTCGATGTTTTCTTCGCAATCACTACGCGGGAACAATAATAGAGCCACGTCACCGCCACAGCTCTTTTCCAATAGTACTGACGTGGCACGTGTGTATAGGCAACAGTCTAACAGATATTATGTGAACAACTCGTTGCGCTAGCGCTGACCTCTCGTGGTGATTCCGAGAACTTATCAAACGACCCTCGTATACAAAATTTTGAGTATGGCAAAGGTTTGAAATCTATGGATGCCACGTCTGTTAACAATGGATCAAACATGATGTTTAAATGCAATTATGGTGAATTTCTTCGACGTGTCATAAGAGTAAGTCAAACTTGGATATGTTGATATATGCCAAAGATCCTGGAGCAATTTAGTGGCCAAACAGTGGCAAAAGGTAAAATGCACCCAAGAAATTGAAAACGGTTCCATTTGTAAGAAGAAGTATGTGGAGCATTTACAGAATTCTGATGTTTATAGACTACACCTAGAGGAGCAGAAAATCGCTGTGGAGTAGTACACTTCATTACTGGACCATATGAAGCATGCTAATTAGAAATGTCTTTACTTTAAAACTCAAAAGGGTCATTTTTCATCACCATCATGCACCTTCAAATAGGTCTGGAATTCCAGCTATACAACTGCCAAATTTCGTTTCCAAACCAAAATACATGATAGGATAGGGACGGTTAAGTGTTTCAGTTGTGGTTGCATGTAAGATAGGAGTTGATATAGCTGTAAAGTTCTCGTACTAAATATATTGATTTACAGGTTGAGTATGATAAAAAATAAGATTTTGTTCTATTTGTTCTTTTCTTAATTGTGTCCTGAAATGCAGCAATGCCTCTTGAGCGATTGCAGCTTTGCAGATAAATTTGCTGATATTTTCCAGAGAATATCCTGTATATCTGTCCATGGTTAGCTGGAAATAATTTTGTGGATAAACTGAAAGACACTGGGGATTACTTATTCCCAGCAACATGTATAACATGAGAGAACGTTATTTCCAGCAAGATGGAGCAACGTGTCATACATCTAATGACACCATGGAACTTGTAACCAGTATATCTGATAATCGAATAATCTCAAAATGTCTGTGGTCCTCCCAGATCCCCTGACCTAACCTCACCGGAATTTCTCTTGTGGACGTATCTAAAAATACAGTGCACAATCGATGTTCTCAAAGAGTCCATTCGAACCAAAATAAGTAACATTGACGAAGATACTCTCCGTAAAACTTTAATGAATATGGTGAGACGAGTGCAAACATGTATAGATGCTGGTGGAGGACACTCCCAACATTTTCTCTGAGATATAAAGAGTGTAATGTAATCTCCCAAAGTTGCACGTATGTCCTATTATTGGTTCAAAATAGATAAGTTTACAGTATGTTTCACAAATTCCTTACTCGAGAAGAGGTAAGAAGCTAAAACCTTGCTACTTGCAACACGTTTATTGATTTTTTTTTCTTTCATTCCTTTCTTTTTCTCACGTTTACAATTCTTAGCTGACTGTGTAAGAAACACAATTGATATGTAAACTATATGAAATTTAAAACGTGTGATTAAATTTTTATAAACTTTAATCCTGAATTAATACATGGTATAATTTTTATAGTATATACTAAGACTACTATAATACCTGGTAGACATATTGCTTTTAAATTGTCACCAATTTGATACATATTGGGAAGAGCAAGCACAAGCCGCCACTGAATCCCTATTAAACTGGTAATGGCTCCATTGTCACTTCTATAGAAATGTACTTTAAACCGAAATATATGCTTTCGATTGGTTTTCAAGCATTAACGATGAAACAGCTGTGTAATGTGTATCTAATTCCTTTATAGAGCGTGATAAATCGAAATGGTTGCACCTGTTGCCTCCATTGGAGTGCACAGGCAGCAAACAGAAGAGGTATTAGAGTGAAGCCATAAAATACTCCATTTTAACTCCCATATTAAACGAATTCATGATTGTATAATAGACTCTACCTTATAGAGGGTTTCTGCAAGGGCGTAAACCATCCCACATAGGAGAGTTAGAGTAACAGTAGAAAGTATTTAATTACCTAGTAGACAATGCATAAGGATACTGTATGTTAAATCGTTTAGGTATTAAGTGTACATGGTTCATTTTAGTTTGGAAAGTGATGTTGGTTATATAAAGAATATGATGTGATCAATAAAATGTGAAAATTTTATAGAGTATGTAGAAAAATTAATAGGACATTTAGAAGCAAAATATGTAAGGAAAAAAGTTAAAATTTTTCAAGGTTATGGCTGTATTTATATCAGCATATGGAACTGAGACTTGGACATAACTAAAAAGCAGTAAAATACAGACTTCAGAAATGAAATCACTAAGAGATTTGCCTGTGGCTCGCATTCGGAAGGCCCAGGTCTGACTGACCTGACCCATGGCTTTTTGGGGGGCTTTACCAGGTTGCATATCCTAGGTAGGTTTATTATATCGCTCCATTTCACCTCCATTATCATTTCATATCATCTCTCGTCCGGTGGTTTCTTTCAGATTAAAAGTGTCGGCTAGAGTCTCGGCAGTGCAAGGTGGATGATGTGCTCTGAGGAAGACGCTTTCCTCTCCAGCGGAACGGAACTTGGTCTCCGAGCCGGCCTAGCGGGCCGGTTCAGCAGCGCAGCAGGCGGTATGGCGGTTGTGTAGGCCTGCCTGGAGTGCTCTGCTGTGGGGAGGCGGCCACTGGTCTCCGAACCGACCTCGTTACTGTTTCGGGGCCACGGCATGTAGGATGACGATTGCTCCAAGTCCACCACCTGGAAGTTTCTATCTAGTAAAGTGTAGGGATCTCACACTCCTTGTGGTCGACCACCCTCTGTATCCTCTCACCTCATCCTCCCTTTCGGGGCGCCCTACTTGGTGCTTGTCGAGGTGCCGGATCCCCTCTGAACAATCCAACCCGATGAAAATAAGTCCAATCATACAAGTCATTACTAAGGTAACTTATGTATTAAAGTTACCGAAATTAGTTGTAAGTCAGAGTAGTTAAGAGAATTGACGTTCTGTTGAAATTCGTCAACAATGTTTAGGTATATGGAACTCAGTACAATCACAAATCACCTAGTTACAGAAAAGAAATAGGGCAGTTGTGAAAATTAGAAAGGAAAAGTACATAATTCTTAGAATTTAACAGGGCACAAGTAAAAACTGGGTTTCAAATGTGAATAAGAAGTTAAGGTTAGGTGACGTATGATGTAGAACTTTTGCTGGAGAATTAATTAAATAAGTGGAAATTATAGTACAAAGGGGCGCTTATTTCTACAATGCTTGTGTTTTGTTTGTTTCACCTTTCATGATTTAAGGGTTTTACTGATATCGACTACCACCAGTCTGTACCACCTAAACACCACGCCACACTGAACCGACATCATTATAGGAAGTTCTGCTTAATACTTCAGTAATTTACGCAAATTTACCTCTCGTTTTTAGTACGAAACATTTCTTTTAAACTGCAAAATTACGATAGCTGTTCAATAAAGAATGATCATAATTCTTTTACGGTTATAATGTGAAACAAACACGCCATAGTACTTTCATTGTTGGTACTCCTGGTTCCCGCCTGTGAGAACCAGGCAAGTTCAGACATGTTCAATATCGCCTACCACTACAATGGAGGTAACACGCGAGGAGCAATATGTGGAGTTGAAATTCTGCTTTCGTCTCAACAAATCTTCAGTTGACGACTATACAATGTTACAGTAGGCTTATGGAGAGTCTGTTCTTCTCTACAGCACAGCTCGGAGATTGTTTAAAATGTTTAAAGAGGGGATAAAATCAATTTCAAAGGAAGGTGGACCCGGTGCTCCAGTTACTGCTCTTACGAAAGAAAACATCAACACTGCTGCTGTCATTGTGAGAGAGGATCAACGAATTACCTTAAAATCACTTTCTGAAGTACTGAAAATTTCATTAGTTGCCACCCACACGTTGCTGACAGAAACATTGCACATGAGACCTGTTTTTGTGCGATGGGTTCCAGGACTGTTGATTCCCGAACAAAAGGACATTCGCATGCAGTTAAAGTTGATATTAGAGGAAGATCTGGAGTTTCTTTCAAACATAATCACTGCTGAAGAAACTTGGCTACATCATTTTGATCCGTGAGAGCAAACAGCAAAGCTCAGTGTGGAAATCTCCTTCATCACAAACCCCCAAATATCAAAAGTGGTTGCTTCTGCTGGGAAAGTTATGGTCATCTCATTCTTTGATATTCATGGAATGGTTTTATAAGCATATTGTACCTGCACACACATCAGTAACTGGACAATACAACAGGGATGTCCTGAAAACATCGCAAGACCATATCAGGTGCAAAAGACCACATTTCCGTAAAGCAGGCTGGATGCTGCACCACGAAAATGTGCGGCCACATATTGCCAATGTTGTTGCTGAATGTCTTACAAAATTCCACGTGAAGTGCATCCCTCACCCTCCCTATAGTCCGGATTTAGCCCCATGTGACTCTTTTCTATTCCCTAACTTCAAGAAACGCCTTCGTAGGAGGCATTATCCATCATCAGAAGCAGTGGTGAAGGCTGCGGACGTGATTTTGAAGGGTTTCTCAAAAATTGCTTTCATAATGTCTTTGAAGACTGGCAGAAACGCTGGGACAAGTGCATCGTATTCAGGGGAGACTATTTTGGGAATGACCAACAAAATTTTGAGGATGAGTAAAGGTACGTTGTCAAAAAGAAATGTGATCATTCTTTATTGAACAGCCCTCGTATTATCAAAAATTAGCAGAAATAACACTTTGCATCTTAGAACTTTTAGTCCTAAGATTCAAAAAAGGATTCAATTTGTCCTCCTCATTTAGCCGGCAGTCATTTTCAGCATCCAATACATTAAAAAGATTAAAATATTCTCACACCCAGCCACGCACACTTAAAGCAATGGATAATTATGGAGAAAAAATGGGGGGAGAAAGTTGACTGCATAAGATACAGATTACGTTGGAAGAAATAGGAATGGGGATATCATGAGCAAGAGGAGACTGTTAAAGTAAGGCTCCCTGTAAAAAATTGGAGCCTGGGTTGAGGATATTGCTCAGCTAGAAACCGTACGGAGTTTTATTGCGGAAAAGTCATTATTATATTCCAGGTAACTAAAAATGGATTGCGGGAAGAAACATGCATCGAGATTTATAAAATGTCGTATGCAATGAATTTAAATGGCATAAGAGGAACAGAAATTGGAAAGAGATGCACTAACTGTAATAAATGGCCCACCTCGGTAGCGTGGATTGGAGCATGTCTGCCTCACGTTCAGGGGATCCCGAGTTCGAATCTCGGTCAGGGTGAGTTGCCTGTATAAGGTTTTTTCCGGGGTTTTCCCTCATCCTAAAAATGAATGTCGGGTAAATCTAAGCTCCATGGACCTTGGGCCAATTTGAGCATCATTTCACCCAATCCACTCATCGTCCGATATGACTTAAAAGGTTAAAGGACGTAAATAAAATAATTGTGCTGTAATTGGAATTAGATTCTCAAGTACTGAACCTTCGGAGATAAATTAACCTCACAATGATTAAAATTAAACTGCGAATATATGATTATTTTAGAAGACATAGTTATTTGCTGCTTGGTTATTTTCACAGTATACAACGTACCTAATGTTTACTGCTACATCACAGTATTCAATAAAATATAAGCCATATTTATACAACATAATTACAATAAGTTATGAAACTCTATTAATAATTATAAATATTCAGGGCCCCGAATAGATGCCACATGTAGAGCCATCTCTCGACAACAATAAGAAGTACTTAAAATTTGTATTTTTCATTGTTTGACAAAGTTCGCTCTCTGGCGGACTATGTAAGTAACTGCAGGTCCTCTATTAAATGTATATCTATAGAAGGACGTTAATAAATCATAACCGAGCGGAATGGCTCAGGCACTTTCGTCTGCGGCTCGCCCATTGCCGACCAAACTGACTCATGGGTTTTGGGGAGTTTTCCCTGGTCGCTAGGCGAATACTGGGTAGTTTAATTACAACCCCCGAATATCCTATCCCACCATTTCATCACCATTATCATTTCCTATCATCTTTTACCTGGTGGTATCTTTCAGGGTAAAAGTGTCAACGAGTGTCTCCGCTCTGTCGTTATTCCTTGGGTCGGCTGCCCTCTGTCTCCTCTCGCCTCATCCTTCCTCCCGGGGATGCCCCACTTGGGGCTTAGGTACAATAAACTACAGGATCCGGTGAGAAATCCTAGTGAATTACGCTCACATCTGTTTCTCAATGCAGAGTGTTTTATAACTTATTTTAACTTCAATATTAAAATATTGTTTCTTTCCTCATATTTGCATGTATTTTGATTTTTCAAAATTAAATTATAATCAACTTCTGCTGTATTCTTCAATTAATTTCCTACACATATATTCTAATTTTTTGATTATAAGTAGGCACCTAGATGAATGGCTCAGGCCCGCATTAGAGAGATTGTGGGTTCGTTCACGTGGCGATTTTCCTAACCCATGCATTATTTTCGGGCTTTCTGTGGGTCACTAGACGAATGCTAGGAATATTATATCCCCCAAATTTATTGTCCGACAAATTCACTTCATTCATTTTTCGATTACCTTTCATTCTGGTTATATATTTTAGGATTCCAGCCATGACCTCTGCTATTGTTTCTCCTCGCCCTCCCGTAGGGCGTCTCGCAAAGGTGCATCTAAAAAGGATTTCATTTGTTGTGGTGGCAATTCCCACTTCAAATCTTGTTAAAATTATGTTGCATAAGCAGAAAATATATCGAGTGTAATGAATATATGTATATTAATGGATTTCAATAATCCCACTATCAATTTAATACCTCAGCAAAGACCCAAAAATGCACGTTGATGAAGTATCATAAGGGTCTGGTATATCTATATCGCATACATAAACTTTAAAACATTGAGAATAATAAAACGGACCAGCTATAGAAGATAATTAAAACTGCAGTCAAAGTTTGGAACAGTTATGTTAGATTCAACTTTATTTAAAATAATTTGTTTGTTCTAAATAGGGAACGAGGCTAAAGATAATAATTGGAAGGGTGAAATTAATCAGATATATAGAATAAAAAGTGAACTGAATATTAATCACGACTATAATAATATCAATATTACTGTACATTTTAAAGAAATATTATTTTAGTGTTAAATAGTGTGAAAAATTTATTTGAAAGAATCATAAATTATTATTAAATATTGCAAAGAACATTGTTATTTGATGTAACTTGGAGCAACAGAAATATGTGGAGTTGCTATAGCAACGGCAGTACCAATAACTTAAAATTGGCCGATTTATTTATTTATTTATTTATTTATTTATTTATTTATTTATTTATTTATTTATTATTTATTTATTTATTTATTTATTTATTTATTTATTTATTTATTTATTTATTTATTTATTTATTTATTTATTTATTTATTTATTTATTTATTTATTTATTTATTTATTTATTTATTTATTTATTTATTTATTTATTTATTTATTTATTTATTTATTTATTTATTTATTTATTTATTTATTTATTTATTTATTTATTTATTTATTTATTTATTTATTTATTTATTTATTTATTTATTTATTTATTTATTTATTTATTTATTTATTTATTTATTTATTTATTTATTTATTTATTTATTTATTTATTTATTTATTTATTTATTTATTTATTTATTTATTTGTTTGTTTGTTTGTTTGTTTGTTTGTTTGTTTGTTTGTTTGTTTGTTTGTTTGTTTGTTTGTTTGTTTGTTTGTTTGTTTGTTTGTTTGTTTGTTTGTTTGTTTGTTTGTTTGTTTGTTTGTTTGTTTGTTTGTTTGTTTGTTTGTTTGTTTGTTTGTTTGTTTGTTTGTTTGTTTGTTTGTTTGTTTGTTTGTTTGTTTGTTTGTTTGTTTGTTTGTTTGTTTGTTTGTTTGTTTGTTTGTTTGTTTGTTTGTTTGTTTGTTTGTTTGTTTGTTTGTTTATTTATTTATTTATTTATTTATTTATTTATTTATTTATTTATTTATTTATTTATTTATTTATTTATTTATTTATTTATTTGTTTATTTGTTTGTTTGTTTGTTTGTTTGTTTGTTTGTTTGTTTGTTTGTTTGTTTGTTTGTTTGTTTGTTTGTTTGTTTGTTTGTTTGTTTGTTTGTTTGTTTGTTTGTTTGTTTGTTTGTTTGTTTGTTTGTTTGTTTGTTTGTTTGTTTGTTTGTTTGTTTGTTTGTTTGTTTGTTTGTTTGTTTGTTTGTTTGTTTGTTTGTTTGTTTGTTTGTTTGTTTGTTTGTTTGTTTGTTTGTTTGTTTGTTTGTTTGTTTGTTTGTTTGTTTGTTTGTTTATTTATTTATTTATTTATTTATTTATTTATTTATTTATTTATTTATTTATTTATTTATTTATTTATTTATTTATTTATTTATTTATTTATTTATTTATTTATTTATTCATTTATTTATTCATTTATTTATTTATTTATTTATTTATTTATTTATTTATTTATTTATTTATTTATTTATTTATTTATTTATTTATTTATTTATTTATTTATTTATTGTAATTTATGTCCTCCAACTGGAAGGGTGAAATGATGCTCAAATGAGTCCAGGGTCCATGGAGCTTAGAGTTACCCGACATTTGTCTTTTAGGATAAAAGAAAACCCCGGAAAAAACCTTATCCAGGTAACTCACCCTGACCGAGATTCGAACTCGGGACCTCTTTTTACATGAAACAGACATGCTACCACCTACACTACAGAGGCGGGCAAAACATTTACCGAAGCTAGCGTTCTTCTGCATTTAGTCACCATAGAGATCGGACGTTTGTGTTAGTCAATCCGTGAGTCTGCAGAAATGAGGCGGTGGGGGAAAAATATATATCTAAGTAATACAATTGCTTAAAGAATCCGTAATATCGATGTTCGCAAAAATAATTATTTGTTCAGTGTTTCAAAGTGTCATTTTAAATTGTCTAATTAAATTAAAATATAGCGTTGGAAAAGAAAGTCAAAAAAATATTTAATATTCTTACACATATCCATTATCACTTCTCATTCGCGACCACACCCTGAAAAATAGATCTTCATGCTAAAACGAGAGCAGCTGTGGTAAGTTCCAGAATCCAGCTTCAAGATAATATGGTGCATCTTTGCATCACATCACTGCCATCTCTACATCCCTACATAAGAAACGTTTTTGTTGCAAATTATATGAGGTGCCAATTATTACAACTAAATTTTTTTCGGTTAGAGTGGACCCACCCAAAAAAGAACTGTAAAATTGCAATTTCCTGTGTTTTCTTAGTTACCGTTCCATTTCGTTTTTTTTTTTTCTGGTTCCTTTTTGTCGTATCACATATTTTACATACACACATTTAGGCAAACGGAACGCTCTCAGTGAAATTAGAAGTTAAGTCGTTCGCATTATGAAGAGTCTTAGCGAACGTCATTAACGAGGTCAGCTAAACAGTGAAATATGCGCCTTAAACGGCGGCAACTACTTTGTCTTTGTTATTCGGCGGGTGTATCTCAAGGGCAGGTTCAAAATCCTGTAAATGAGGAAAGAGAAAATGCGCAAGAGTAGAGAAATCAGTTGCTAGCGAATGACAGTTTAGTAATAGTAAGCAGATGTATCTTGTGTTTGAAATAGATGAACACTCTATTAATATCAATATATTGTGTTATATATGTTAGTCATTGTAGAAAATATAAAATATTTTACCTTTTCTCTTCTTTTTTTTAGTAATGTAATTGCTTTTATGTCTTATCTTACCCTCTTGAGTTCAATAATATGCTCATTATTGGTGTATTTCCTAAGGGAAGATGTATGCAGTTACGCAGTAACATGATGAATTCGAATTAATTGGAAAAATTGTATTTTGCGTAACCAGTAACACTTATTTTACGGAGATACGTGGACGCCCCTGTGAAATCGTAATGAGCAGAGAAACCATTGTTTCTGTAGGGAGGTATTATTTTACAATACATTACTACTTGTTTTCCTACTGATTTTCTTTGTTTTCCAATTTCGAAATTATTTGTTGCGCTTTAATATCGAAAGGAATAAGGATTTACAAAATAGAGATCAAAGTCGACTCCATGCTTGATATAAACTACTCTACAGGGAAGAAGAGAATTTAATCTTGAAACTCACGTATTATTTATTGATGCGAGACGACTTTTAGTAAGGTTAAAAGTTCAAAAACTGTTAGAAATACTACTTGAATAAGTACATCCTCAGAAGTTAATAAAACAGTATACAGCCTATTCGTTAGTATCCAAATTGAAGAGCGTTTTTTTCAAAATTCGATAGATGCACAAAATGCATTTCTGAGAAAAATGTTTTTTTCTACTTATTCGCAATACTAATTGGTTAGCACAGTAAATATATTAATCATTCAATTCTCCTTCCTGAAACTGACCCATTGAATTAAAAAGAAACACATGGCATAGTTTAGTTAGTGTATATTTGGGGTTTGAAAATGAAGAGTTTTTTTTTCCTCAAAAAACCGATAGATGCTGATTAACTTATCTGCGTGAGCGAGAAATTAACACATGAAGTTTTGTTATTTTTGTCATTTATTGTTTTTGTTACTTTTTATTTATATATTTATTATTTTTTATTTATTTTCACCTATTCATAATACATGATGTATTATACGACCACATATTAATGTTTATAAGAATTATTCTATTAGGTATAAACTTAGAAACTAGGAACTGATTGCTATATTCACAACAAAAATATAATATTTTGTTTTATTTATATAACAAAGATATTGTGACTTTGTGGGTTCTTGAAATTTAAGGTCCAATTGCACAAACTCAAAATGTTCTTTATTTCCACCGAATTACAGTTGGAACACTTGCCGATTACATATAATTACGTAGCGCACACAATTACAACTCACCAGTTCGTCTGTCACATGTCCACTCTGAACTCGCAATTACGTACAACTCCTCTGATGCACGTACACAGCCTTCCAGTCCGTTCACAAGCACGGCGCTCCTCCGGCTGCTCGCCAAGAAATGAACTGACTCGCCAACTGCAGGCCTTATATAGGGAATATTGCCGTTTCTGGAAGTCTCGCGGTTCAGTGAATCTTTCCGATTGTTCCAGACGTCAGTAAGGGGGAAAGAGATGGCTAGTGATGTTTTTCCAACCATCCCCCTCGTTAGCGCTACAAGATAAATGGGTAGGCGTGGTCTGAATGCCTCTTGTCGCCCTCCCAGCCGCTAGCTGGTCGGGCCTTCCGATAATTAGGTCACAATATTGAATACATATAAAGTAATTTCAAACATTATGAATAAGTAAACTTTAACGTTTATTAGTATCTTCTAGTACATCTTTAAAAAATTATTTTGTACTTACTGGAATTTCTAAAAATTTAGCTAGATTCTGAACATCCTTTTTCTTTTGTTTGCTCGTTCTATTAATTTTGGGAACATTTTTAGATCGAAGCAGAAATTCGCTGCAGGACTTGCTGCGCAGTTTCATCACATCTACTTCCACAGACAAAGCAGAATATGTATTTTGAACTTCTACGCATACCTTATGGTCTTACTTTGATTGCTTGGAATACGTATGATTCGCTGGCTATTCATTTTCACAGGAAGCTTTGACTTCAGTGTTTGTTTTACACTTTTTTCCAGTCTTTGGAAAACACTTTCACAGAGTCGTGATTTGGTAATATCTGATGGTACTCATAAGGACTCAAGCTATTCACTTTTTTTCTTAAGTCTCCTTCGAGTCTGCTAAAACTATCACGAGACATATAATTGTGCCCACGTATTGGATAGATATGTGAAATGCCGTAAAATGTTTTACTCTTCTCTAGGAAAGCAATAACCATGAGCACCGTCACACTATTCTTGCTATGACTAGAGCAAGAGTCTGAAAATAAATGAATTGTAGAAGGAGCGTTACTGGACATCCTTTCTTCCTGTTCCAACAAAAACTGGTGCACATCTAAAGCAGTTTTCCTCTTTCAATAACTGATAAAACCTTTTTGAGCGTAGCTTGTCCAGTCTGTACTTGGCTCTTAGTTCGTTTTTCTTTTACACATTTGCCTCTGTCTTAATTTTCATCAGTCCCATTTTGCAGGTTGAACATGTGTCAGTGTAAGATGTACGGAATGAAAGACTGAAGAAGCTGTAAAATATGAATTTATATTTTGACAATGAGCAGTCTGGTAGATTTATTATTATTCTTTCATTGCAAAAGTTGGTCCACATTTTTCTGATATTAAGTTCTGGAGATAAATATCCTCTTTATTTTGCTCTCACATAGTGTCTTTCTCTAAACCTGCACTTCTTATTGTCTTTCCCTTCTGTAATTTTCCTGTTCTGTCATCTCTTCTGTTTTTCTTTGGCGCATTCTCAGTTACGTGAAATTTTCTAGCCAGAAGAGATAATCCATCTTTTGACACCCCTGTGATTCCTTGGAAGCTTGCAGCGCGTACTGACAATACTGGGCCATCATTAGTTCTCCCACTGTATTTGATGCTAACTTCTGTATTACACTGTATTTAATGCTTTCTATTTGCAGATTCTTTCTTCACCAATCTGTGATTAGGAGATGTAATACTCATATATTTCATAAGGAATTTATCTTGATCTATTTTGTTGAGCACGGAAGATGTTGGTGAAATCCACTTATACCATTATAAGTCAAATCAGCTACATCACACAGTGCCGTTTACTTTTAGGATTTTGTGAAGTGCACTCAAGATCCTGTGAACATGAAATTGCTGGAGTATGAGCTTTCCTTGACCTGCATTTTGATTTCCTTTCCTTATTTTTGCAATTCCTACCTCCCACGCAATCTAAGACTGGTACAGTTTCAAAATCTGAGCTCGTGTTCGTTGTGCATAGTACACTGCAGTGTCTCAACTAAGAATAAAAATGTCATGTAAGTAAAGAAAAGCTTTCAGAAATGATTTAAAATCCAAGCGCATAACCTGAGTTCTCAGTTACTGCCAGCGGTGCAGCGGTGCACAAAATTTGCAGAAATGATTGAAATTTTCAAGAATCGCAACAGTAAGATGGCATTCAATATCAACATTCGTTTCATAAAACTGAGGTTGCTACATGCTGGTTCATAAAATCATAAAATTGCATATACCGACTTTTACTTTAACTGAGCAAAATACTGATACAGCAAATGATCTAAAAGAAAAATTGGAGGAAATTTAACAATGATACCTGTTATATCGCTCCATTTAAAATATATCTCAATAGTAGAATAAAACTAGCAAAATGTCGTATATTAAGCTAATCGCCTTATTGTTGGATAATCTATGTACCTTTTATTGCTTGCTGATGATGGCTAACTCTGACTGCATGTATATACGCCTGAACATAGACAACAAAAGAACGTAGCCTCATTTCCCAAAATCAACTAAAGTAATGCATTTATCTGATCCTAACATAAAATAATTGTAACTAACTCGCAAATTATTGAAAAGTGGGCCGCTTTAAATATCATGTATGTAATATTATATTAAAAACATGGAATGTAAGAATACTCAATAAATAGTTATATGTTTGTGGAGCTATTGTAAAAAATTGTATGAAGAATCAATTTTAATATTAATTCATGATGGGAGATACAATACCTTAGTACACACATGAGACCATACGACTCTACAAGCTGCCACTTACCAGAAAATAGAAATGACATCAGGCAGAAGTTTAGGTTGTTTGGTAAGGCATGAAAAATAGGAGGTAAATCGTATTGCTGTTACTTTATTGCCTAAATATGTTCAAGTAATAAAATAACAAAACAAACACAATTAAACTTTTATAAATCAGCTGCATAATGAATATTATTTTGTAGGGCAACGACTTGGATAGTTACCGAAATACATAAAAGAGAGCAGTATACCAGAAGCTTTTTTCAAATGTCTTTCATTTAATGTCTTTCACTTAATAGAATATTAAATGTAATATAAAAGGAGCCAAAATAAGAAGATATTTTGAAATAAAATAAATGATAATATAGAGCAATGCGGTAAGAATTGGAAGGTATATTATATCTGAATCGATGAAAAGAGTTTCCCAAAAGGAACTTCTTTATAAACCACGAAAGCAATTATAGGCCACCCAAGTTAAGATGAAGTGAAAAGTTCTAATGGGGATGGAATGGGCCTAAGGCTCAAATTATATGGAGTAATGATTAAGATGATGATGCGCTATTGAAGGTTTTCTAAATAAGGAAGGTCTTCTTTAACTCTGAATAAAATTCCAATAATCAATAAAGGCTGTGTATGACAACAATGTTTATTGACGACAGAATCACTATACCTATGCCAGAAGCGGTCTCCTATACCACCTACAGGAGTTGGGTGTAATCCTTAAATGGATGTGTCACCAGACATCATTTACTCACGTGCTCAGAGGAACGTTGATAATAATTTTCGATCCAAAAAGGACTGCTTTTCATCATCGGCAGAATAGCCAGTACATTTCTCACACATCAAGTGGGCGAGTGACTTGAAGTTAAGAACGCCCAAAATATAACTTCCTGCCTTTGCAATTAAACTGAATGGGATTGGATGTAGCTTATAATTGGTGTAAGAAATGAGCGAGATAAATTCTAAAACATGAATCTTAAGGAAAAGCAAACCTGTTTACAAAATGAAAAGTGTAATCGTTACGCCCGTTAAACTAAGATTCCACACTGCTATTTAAAGTCTTCCATATTAACTTTGTGGGGAAACTTTAATCCATGAGTCAGTTCTGGAATACTTATAAAGGATTATATAAACTGTTCAAAAAAGATTCTGAGGTTATTAGGGATGAAAACCATGGCCCTTTTCACCAATACCAAGTTGCTTTTCTTTCGTTGAGTATTCCTCACATATCTCGAGGATGCTTGCAATTAGCGAGTGTATATGGTTTCAGCACATTTTTCATTTGATACTTGCGTACTCCTTGAGGTATGTCTGAGTATTGGTAGGTTGGTTATGGTAAACTTCTTCTTAGCTCAAACAAGAATTAATATCAAAGACATTTAATAATCACAGCAACCTTGACCCACAAGACTCCTATGGACACTCCCATTGACTTAATTTCTATTTGCAGCTCCGAGGTACTGTACTCCACATTAATAGTAATAATAATACACTATTATAATAATTTGTACAAATATTATAAAGAGTATATTGAGGAAACTATTCATACTTTGTGCAATGAGAATGCTCATAGGTACAACGAAACCTACACCGAGGAAAAAAAACCATTAAACGGGTTTTAGGGTGATGAACAGAGTGCTTTTGTTATTAATGTCCCATTAAGGATGTTTCTAGTAACCAAACAGAATCGGAGACTATATTTTGTTTGTTAACGTCTGTCAATTTTCCTCGATCATATCAGCTTCGCTGATACCAGTAAATCTACCGTCATTAAGCTCGCATATAAATGCATTTAAAATCCCATTGGCCTGGTCCGGATTTAAATCCGTAATCTTTGGATCAGTAGCTCAACGTCTAACCAACTGAGCCAACCAGCACAACAGTCCAATTCAGGACAGTTCAAGGGTGAATGGTTAATGAAAATCGAAGTTCTGTGTTTCTTTGTAAATATGTTTCCGACATTAGTAATATAAGTTTATGGCTAAAGAATAAAGCGAAATTCAAATAAAAGAAGCAAAATTCAAGGTACACGTTATGACTGATCATATTTAAGACATGTAATCTTTTGACAAATTAACTCTAAAAGTTCGGTCAGAAGTTGTATTGCAACAGTTGCGTTCAGATCTGTGAGCTCGTCAGCCACACTAACATATCGCGATGAGTCATATGCGTGGCGGCGGTGTTTAGCTGCAGTCATCGACAGACTGGAGCTTACCTCAATGATGTGGGGCTAACTTGTATTTGAGCATCATTTCACCCATTTCATTCATCTTCCAATATGGCTTCTATTGGAAGACGTTAAATAAATTTAAAAAGACTGTTTGCGACCTGAAGATTGTCAGAGAGGGATCGATAAGAAGAGAACACGCTGTTCAGGCGAACTAAGGAGGACCTTTAGTAGCAGGTCTTTCAGTATCGCAGTAGTCAAAAAACAGAAATTTAGGAAAAACTAGTTACTGGTGGATATGGCCAGTAGAATAGTAACTTATGTTGGTCTTTCTCAGGATAAATAACTGGAACTGCAAATTCATCTCCATTTCACTATTAACGTGAGAAAATGTTCCTATGTATGTAACGCGTATGTTACTTTCCTTCAGTGCATTGAAATCTCCAATTAGATTACACCGTGCCAGATTTCTAGGTAGTTTTAAAATTAGGCATCTTATTGTTTACGTATTTAGTAAAACTCTAAACAAATATAGCACATTCAGTAAGCAAACATTTTCTAAAAAGCTATTATTTTGCACAGAACAGTGTATATATTAATATTAATAATTGCTCACTCCAAAATCAAATATCGCACTTTAAAAATATACAGGTGTGAGATAATTTTTTAATTTCTTTTTTTAATTTTAATAATTTTTAGTTTATGAATAGTGGAATTGCTATGGAACATTGTATATAAGTGACTGGCATTATGATACCGTGATTGTTTCCTCCACAGGACAGCGTTATAATGTGGTACAAAGTCCAAAACTTTCGATTACAACTGAGCTTTTTGAGGTTTATATGAATAATTTTTCTGATAAATCTTATTCATTTGTTTCGTTGTGATGAAAATTTAAAGCGATGTTGAAATCTCTATTATTGGTAAAATACACGAACTATTCTTTGATTAATAATAGATTCTATTGCTTTAGATAACCTTGAGAAATATGATTATGACTAGAATGCACAGAATGTCTGGCCGTAATGCTAATGGTCAGAGAGAGAGAGAGAGAGAGAGAGAGAGTGAGTGAGAGAGAGAGAGAGAGAGAGAGAGAGAGAGAGAGAGAGAGAGAGAGAGAGAGAGAGAGAGAGAGAGAGAGAGAGAGAGAGAGAGGTGGTTAACAGTGAGTACCTTTCCGTAATATTTTAAGTCAATTTTACTAAAACCGTACACTGCCCTTAAAACTTAAAACAAAAAGAAAATTAATCCATACAATTGTGTCATAACTAGCACCTTAATTCTCTCTCAATAACTATTTATGTATCCATGATGAATTTATTTTATTTAAACAATATTTTACAGCCCGTGTTTTACCTAAAGTTATATTACGGGATTATTTACAATAGTTATTTACACAGTACTACACATATTTATTCAAGTGTGCGGTAGATGCTCTTGATGAATCCTGATACTTGAACTGTATTGAAGGGAATCTTCAGAACCACGGGTAGAGGGGCCGAACATAAACGTCCGGTCGATCTTTTGAGAAATTACTGCACTCTGTCATCAAATGCAGAGCCGTCTGTGGGTATTTTTCAGTGCAGTTACAGGATGGCGAGGCTCTTATTTTCATTCTATGAAGGTAGGCCTGAAAACGGCCGTGATTTGTGAGGAATTGTGATTGGGCCATAGAGATAAGGACAGACGGTGTGATGAATTGTATAAAGCCTTATCCGCAATAGAGTTTTGCATAATAGTATGTATGTAATACACACAACAGTTTATAATAAAAAGCTCTTTAAGTAGTATTAAATAAAATAAACTTAACGTAAGTAATAAATGCGAAAGAATAGTCAGTCATTTAGTTTCCTCAAGGCCGCTGAATCGTATGCTATGAACCACACAAATCCTAGTAAGCATTGAGTAAAGGTACGATATACTGCGGATGTGATTGCATTTCCTATTGAATTGTAATCAAAAATATGAGTGAAAATTTCGGAAAATTTCAATCCGATTCAAAAACAGTTATTCGGACATCTTCACGAATATGAGAACATTTACGATTAACATAAAAACAACGTTGACTTACATTTCTTGTTTTATTATCAAGTATGTTGTTTAAAAATCAGCAAACGTATGTATTTTGGATATTGTTTATAATTATATTATGTACTATATTGTTTATTGTTATTACTATATATTATTGTTTATTGTGCTCGCCTTGTTACAGTAGTTGGTAGAGTGTCTGCCTCACTTTCAAGAGATCCCGTGTTTGAATCTCGAGCAGGGTGAATCACCTGCACAAGGTTTTATCAGGGTTTTCTCTTATCCTTAAAGACGAATGTCGGGTGACTGTAAGCTCTCTGGACCACGGGCTCATTAGAGCATCATTTCAGTCCATTCCATTCAGCGTCTGATATGACTTAACGTTGGAGGACGTAAATTACAATATATATTGTTTATTACTCTGCATATTGACTAAGTGGGCTAGCTGATTAAGTTCTGTTTTTCGGCATGTTAACAGTCTGATAAGCACTATGTTATTCAGCGATTAAAAATATTTATAGTTAAATATTTTAAAAATTCCTTTAAACCTTTCTTGTCGGATATATTAAAATATACAAAGTTTAACTTAAAAACAGTAAATCATTGTCAAAATAATTCATGTTCCTTTCTTTTTATAGTATAAGCTTAGATTTATTTTAACAAATGGGAGTTTAAATATGCAAGGTTCTACGATGTCAGTTTAGAAAATACTTCAAAAATAGCTTTATGTGCAACACAATCATCATCAGCTAATATTCATATTATGTTATTTTACATTTTTTAAATTTCAGACAAAATTCGGGTAGTGGCTCCTAAGAAAAAAGCCAGAGTGTATGGCAATGTGCAAATATGCAAAATATATGTTTCTCGTACAATAATATTCTAAAACAGTTCTAAATATCTTCAAAGATAAATTACTGTGCTAATCCTAATACGTAGACTACCTTATGATAAATTTGTTGACCATTAGGGGTGGACTCAACTACCAGAGGACTTTGGTTCAAATCCTGCCAAGATCGTCCTCCCTATACGAGACATTTCTTAGGTTTTTTCCTGTATGCATAACTAGAAAATACGTAAGAGGATTTCTAAGTTGAGGTCTGAAACTTTCCCTTCTCAAATTGTTTTAATTATTAATCCCAATTCATTTTAGCTCAGTGATTACCTGCCTATGGCACCGCGGGTAGCAAGTAAGCAATTCAATACTACTAAAAGTGACAATTTTGTATCAAGAAAAGTTCTAAACTTTTTCTTTAAATATTGGCTGGAAATGTGTTCAAACAAAAGTGAAAGCTGACCTTTTATTTCATTCAAACGATTAAAAAGAAGGAATGATAGTATTATTGACCTGGTCATTACTCTCTGAAGTTCAGAGGCCAATAAATTGCTATTTTTATTGGCATTGTGTAATGTCTAATGTCTGTAAAGAGGTTAAATACCTTCGCAAGAAGCGGCTGAAGTTAATATCCCATAGCAATAATTTCTCTTAATTTGTTATGGTATAATTGCAGAGCAAAGTGAATGCCTCCAGGGAGTTGCGCAACATTCCTCTAGAAGTATAAACCGTGTGGTACTCTAACAAATTAGCGAAGAGTGTACAAGTTCTGCACCTGTTTCTTCACAGTTTTCACTTGAAATCTGGCCTAATTTATATAGCATTCTTATGAAATTATGTGGCACGAGAAAGTACAATTTATACAAGTATTTAAGTTTGGATTAAGCCAGGAGTTTTGAAATTTAGGACAGAGAGATTAAAGATTTAAGGTTACCAATTTCTCTCAGATTTAAGGGCAATCTTAGTAAAAAAATACCTGCTTTCTTCCTAAAAACATCTGAGTGGTTTGAATCAAAATCAATGTGGCATTAGCCAGCTTGAACGGTATGAACCAGGCTTCAAAATTTTTTCGCTGCTCTTTAGACTTCGGATTCAGTACTAATTCTCGTTTTGATCAATACTTGGAGGAAGCCTTTGAAAAGTAAAAAAAGTCGATCTAGTGCAAGGTGGACCATTTAGTTCTGCTTTCAGCAATAAATGTATTAAATCCTCGTATGCTTCGATTGTGCCAATCTATTCAGATGCCTGTAATAATTATTGGATATTATTAGTGCGATTTCCTTAAAGGCAGGATCCTCCCTTGCCGTCATAACTGCGGCAGCATGCCTTCCAGTTAGCCGACCTGTGCACATTGAGATAGCTCCAGAAATAATAAGATATTTAAGTACTATTTAAAGACACTACAACCGAATTATTTTGAGGTGGTAACTGATTAAAGATGCACACTAAATGAATTAGTCTATTACCCCACCTGGAAGGAGAGTGAGGATGACATGTACATGTGGGGCAGTTAATGCATGCACCGTCAATGGCTCCACATGTAGAAATCATTCTCACTCTCTTCCAGGTGGGGTAATGGACTAATTTATTTAGTGTGCATCTTTACTGAGCTTCTACCTCAAGATAACTGTACTATACATTGGATATGAACATGTGCCATGCCTATTCAGTTAGTTGGAAGGTTCTTTAATTACTGACCTAAAACAACTTTTTACTGCTCTCACGTTCAGTATCATTCAGTCCAACTGTCCGTAATTTATGTTTCGAAAACAATAATTGATCCACTTCCCTTTCGCGATAGCATACTATGACGTCGAATGTCCTGCATTCAGTGCTAACAACCTATATGTGGTTTTGTCTATTTTGATAAACATATAAGCTTAAACCATAGTAAACCCTGTAGTTATATGTATTAATTATTATTTCAGGTATTTAATATATTAGTTTGTTGTAGTTGAATTTTATTGTTTAAATCTCACTTATATCCTTACTTCATTGATTTCTGCAGTAGAGTCGCAAGTCATTCATATATTTTAAGGTTAATGAATTGCCACTCTGTCAACACAGTTTATGTTAGTGTTCTTATTACTGGAAACATCATGCTTAACAGCTGTCATTAATTTTGTTTTAGTATATGTACTCTTTCTATTACTCTCTATTCTCGAAACAGAGGTATGCAATACATACACATGCATACACAAGCTAATCTCATATTTTCAAACCTTTATTTGAATGTATACATACATATATACATATACATATATAAATATATACATATATTAGCATTTTTGCAGTATTGTGAATGTTAAATTAAGAAAGGTGATGAATTAAAAAGGTATCAATGATATTATTAGTAAGGGGAGTGGAGGGACGGTGTACATCCTGGTCCCCCCTCCACTACGGCCCTGAACGTAATAATAATTATAAAAATATATAGTTATTTTTTATATTTTGTAGTAGTTGCCTAAACCCTACGATATGATTAGCAATAATGTCTCATGGAAAGTTTTAACGGTAACAATACGAGATGCCGATGTATATGACAGTGCTTATTATTGTTACTGAAAATATGGGTGAAAATTCCGAAATATCTGCCTGAGCCAGAAATATTGAACTTCTGTTGCTTCTAGAAAAATCTTTTGAACAAAGGTATAAGTATATTTACTATCTCGAAGGTAAGCAAATTGTGCAAGTAAAATTGTGTAAAAATATGTGTAATTTTGTGATTTTGGCCGTAGCAATAATTGTATTACGTAATGTGGTAGCGTAGTAGTAAATCGGCCAATCATAAAAGTAATATAGGAGTAGCGATAGTAACAGAAAATCAATAATCTTGAAAAAGATATGTTGGTGGAAAGACGATGCGGAGAAGATAAAAATGTTGATAGTGATGAGTGGACGTGCAGGAGTAAGCAATTTTATGTAATTAACGGAAACTATTTATTAAGGAAGTAAGGATTTATCGCTATGCTGGAGGTAGCCTGCAATGATTGACTAGAAAAGAAAGTTCGAGAAAAATGTAATCCAGTTTATAAAATTAAATTATTAATTACGAAATTGGACTTATCAAAAATTTTATTTATTTCACTCAAAACCACACCTGAAAACGAGAGATCTCATGACTCTTATTTAAGCAGACACAATAATCAAGAACCAATTTAAACTACAACAAAGTAGTACGTTAGTACGTTTCCACAATTTAGCCTACACACGGCCAGTGTGAAAGAACAATTAATTTCCAGTAATTGACCTAATAGTGGTTAACTATAAAGCCCGGGCCTTAAAGTATTTACATGTTGTAAGTTGTCATTTAGGTAGTTGTCTCATGTGTTTATGAGAACTCCTAAGTGGTTTACCGGGAAAATCCGAGTCAGTTGGAGAATTTAATGTCATATCGACACGTTGGCCATAGTAGCTCAATGGTAGAGCGGCTGGACGGAAACCAGAAGATCCGTGGTTCAAATCCCGGCTATGGCATTTAATTTTTCAGTCTGACTCTAAGTTTCTACAACGAAGTAACCCTGTTACATCTGGCTTCCCGACCTGGGTCTTCGAAACAGTCAACGTGTATCCTATCTTCAACATAGAAATCTGGTTACATCTTTAAAGATGTGCTGTTGATTATTATTTACATGAAAAATCGAAGCTACTGAAAGCTTTCTTATTATCCATTCTGAGAAATTAATCTTTCTCTCTGTCTCTGTCTGTCTGTCTGTCTGTCTGTCTCTGTCTCTCTCTCTCTCTCTCTCTCTCTCTCTCTCTCTCTCTCTCTCTCTCTCTCTCTCTCTCTCTCTCTCTCTCTCTCTCTCTAAGGGCCTTTGATATCCATAGAATCATTATTTTGACAAAAATGCTTGAAAAGTTTATAATTAATATGAAACGCAAAGTTTCTTGTTTTATGATTAAATATTTTGTTTAAAACTCCATTGAACTTTGTATGACTGAACATTGCCATCCCGATTTTATTACATTGCTAACGGATTTTTCGGTGTGTTAATTATGCGATAAAGAGCTTTTTTAAATAGAGAGCGTGCACTGAAATATTTTTTGATAGGTAATAAGCAGCAGTGAACAATACTAAAAATATCGAGGTCATTTTGAGAATTTTTACTATGTTCTGCTGTCTAGCTTTCCAGTTTTAGGTCACTTAATATGACCGATAGGCACTTTAGTAAGCACTTTTCTCCTTCCCCATTAAAAGGTTTATTTTCTTTATTGCTTGTAAAGCAATATATTATTTATTTTTTGCTCTTTAATGAACAAATCCCAGTTTGTTTTCATTATTTAATATATTGATAAGGAAAACAATTACTTATAGGTGTATTTAACTGGTTCTCTGAATAGGAGTTAAATATTATATAATCGGAAGATATAATATTGACATATTTAATCATTAAAATTACTCTTTGACGTTTAAGAACCTGATCCTCGTTAAATGAGGTGCAATTATAGCTATAAGACAAAGATTGTACAAGAACGTCTCCACCTACCTCAAATTATTAAAACGTGTTATTTTTATCTTCTCAGTTATCTTCAAAAACTTTCTTCAATACTTAATTTGTTTTGGTATTTTGGTAGCGCTATATATACTTCTGGACATTATATGCAAATTGATAATGACCTCTTTATTGAAATATTAATAATAGTGTCAAATTATTAGTGCTATTAAAACACTAGCATCCAAAAGATAGTGCGCATTAACATACGTTTATATGAATCAGTTTATTTTGCTTCTTAGCATACTCGTATGTCCAAGTTTACCAGAAACGTTTAAATATTATTGTGACGGCAGCAGGCATAAAAGTTTCGGCACAAATAAGAAAACAGTCGGCGGATAAAGTTTCATGGTAATAATGAGCCTTGCTAAGAAGTTAATGATAGCGCGACTATTGTAAACAAGCGCCAGCGGGCAGCGATAACTGAAGTAAAGGACTCGCCGGCATAGATTAAGTTACGCTTCTAGAATGTTTGGTTTCTGTATTCTTCCGGAAATTTCTGGACTGATAGAGATTGTTGGGGTTCTGGTTGACTTTAGAACCATCTAGAGTTACGAATTAGGTATTTAAGGACGTGGCAGCTCGCAAAGTAGGGTAGTTGTGAAACAGTGTTGTGAAATGAGAGACAGCTGGAAGTGTTATTGTAACGAGAGCTAATCAGCTGTCACGGTTTGTTATTGTCATCGAACTTGGAAGACTGTGCATATGTGATGTGATGTTGTTACCTGAGAATTGAACAGTGTATTTCGACGAAAATAAAGGAGATTTTTAATTTCTGCAACTCGGCCTTTTAATTCTACGAACCCACAAAGTCACATTATTTTACTGATATAGAAATGCATTTTATTGAGCTTAACGAAATTTTTTTCTGTTTTAAGTAACACCTTTTAAGTAACACATTTGCTATAAAATTGTGTTATCTATTATAAAAATTAAATTTTAAAATTCACAACCATATTTGGAATTTCTTTGCTATATACCTTAAAGATAGACGAGTTGAAGTATTCAATAACACAGTATAAAACGTTCCATAAACCCCTATCTCAATTAACATGAAGTAGATAGAAACATAAACGTTTTTGAAATAGCGCTAGAAAAAGTAGAGAAAGTCCTTTGAGTACACATCTTAGAATCTTTTATCTCTGGATATTAAAAATCTTACTCGAGTATTTGGAAAAATGTCATTATCAGAAATGGCTCGGTCCCCTTAGTCGCTTAAGTGGGTTTCTATCCGTTTACTTATACAAGGGTTGGATAAAAAGTAATGAGAGGTATATTTTTCTCTCAAATGTATTTATTGACATTATAGGTACACACCTTAAATATTATTTCCGTGGTTATTTATGACGTTTCCCCAAATGTTCGGAAGGCTTGGTATACCACTTGCGTGTTTATTTCTGTTGATATCCCGCAGTGACCGCCATATTGCCTGGATAATTTCATCTCTGGTGCTGTACTGGATAGGTCACATGGTTGTTTCACTTTAGCAAAGAGATCATAATCCCGACTCAAATCGGGGCAGTATGGTGAATGTTCTGGAATCTAACATAGCCAGCGTCGCAAGAGGCCCTGGATAGTAGCAGCGGTGTGGCATCTTGTGTCGTCATGAAGAATGATGGAGTGTTATGGTCGCTTTCAGCTGAGCGCTGGACGAGGGAGGATTGCCGGTATAGGCAAGTGCAGGCAGCGTCTGTCACCCTTGGTGGCACAGCGTGATGCAGTATTACCCCATCATTGTTAGCCTCAAATAACATCACTTTTACAGCACTTTGTGTAGCCTGCACTTTCTCTGGACGAAGAGAACCGGAATGCCTCCATTCATTGCATTGGCGTTTCAATTCTGATTCGTACGAGCGAACCTAGGTTTCGTATAGTGATGATCCCTCGAAGAAAGTCGTTATTTTCCCTTTGGTACCGGCCCAACAAATCTTGTGTTACTGGTAAGCGGTGTCATTGTTGCACCTCGGAAAGTTCATTGGGTATCCAACGTGTTCTAATTTTAGGTAACCCAGAATGTCGTGCAGAATGTGGAAGAAGGTTTTGTGGCATACTCCGACTTCTACTGCCAATTCACGAATATACATCGGCGATCAACATCAAACAAGAAAGAAAGGAGTTGTCTGTATTGTTCTCCACGTAGGGTCGTCCTGTATGGGTGTTATACTTCACAGTTTTTCTGTCTCATCTGAACGCTTTTATCTATGGCGCGGCTATGTTTTATGGCAACGCTGCATCACCACAAGCTTCACGCAGTACCAACTCCGACCTCATGCTACTCCAATGTTAAAACAAGAACGTTGCTTTACCTTTGTAAACATGATGTTAGGGCGGTTGCTCTATTGCTATGAAGTTTGGCGGTCTACACACAAGTAAAGTGACAGAGTTCTGTCCCCGCTCTCTGCACAAACTCGTCCAACATGTCTTCGATTTGTCAACACAGATGGCAAGTCGAAGATCCACCGGTTTTACGTCACAGCAATGTTATCACTACTTTGTATCCAACCTTTGTATATTAATAGAAAACGTTGCTTAAATTTAGAAGTCAGCAACATTCTTTCCGTTTTGGCAAAGCCATGTTGTGCATCACGCTGACACTGTCGAATATACCTACCATAAAATCAATTGATACGGGCTTAATGTGTGGGAGTTGCTTGCTTGTCTATTGACGCAATCCAAGACACCAAAGAAGAATAACATTTAGAATCGTGCAACACGCTGCCTAAATTATGTCCTATCGTTTCTCTGATCATCTTAAATATCTTAGCAACAATCGAACATTGTGTCTACAAATTCACGACGAAACACGACAGTAGTCCAGTGCCTTAAATGGCAACAGTTGAAAAGTGCTACTGTGTAGTTCTCAGCATTGTAACCATACTTCCACGGTGAAATAAAAATACTGAAAAAGAATTGTATGCTTACACTCATGTGAGTTTTCCTGACTGCTATCCTTTCTTAATATAGCCATTAAAATTACTTCTACAAAAGCTTCCCTTTCTACCTACTCCATGTTGCAGAAATAGTTTAATTGCAGGATTCGTTACATGACACGGAGGGACTTATATCTCTATTTGCAGTACCTAAAGTTCGTACTTTTTCAATGTCATCTTGAGAAATACCTGAAAGCGGCAGCACTGAAAATGAACGTATAACAACAAATAGTTAGATATTTAGGATATATATTTTCATACCTTAGTGTAGTAATTTCTCGCCTGTAACTCATGTTTGATTTGCTATAAGAAATTATTTAATTTCTCCTAACAAAGAGTACTTCACAATTAGTTCTTAAATACACTTTATTCGTAATGCAAAAACATCTCAATTCTTTTTATATTTTAATTATAACTGTTACACATTGTTTGGAGAAATCCAGATTTTAAAAATGTGCTAAAGAGTAGTTCTAGGTAAAGTGAGGTAATAATTTGAAATCTTAGTTTCGCATTTAGAATACGAAAAGGGAACAGAAAGAGGGGAAACAAAGTCGAAGCAGAAGAGAAGCCACCCCTAGTGACCAGGAAAACCACAAAGAAAGCATAAGTCAGTATTGGGTAGACAGCAATTGAACTCAGAGCCTCCCAAACGGGCGCCTCACACATTACCGCGGAGCTATTTCCCTGAATTTGTTTTATATTTCAAAACAATGTGAAAACTGAAATTTGACATCATAGAGCTCATGAAGTCTGTGGGTGAGTCCTCATGTTAAACATATGTGGGAACAAAATTAAGTTTTTATTTTTGGCTCTGTTATTATTATTATTATTATTATTATTATTATTATTATTATTATTATTATTATTATTATTATTATTATTATTATTATTATTATTATTATTATTATTATTATTATTATTATTATTATTATTATTATTATTATTATTATTATTATTATTATTATTATTATTATTATTATTATTATTATTATTATTATTATTATTATTATTATTATTATTATTATTATTATTATTATTATTATTATTATTATTATTATTATTATTATTATTATTATTATTATTATTATTATTATTATTATTATTATTATTATTATTATTATTATTATTATTATTATTATTATTATTATTATTATTATTATTATTATTATTATTATGATTATTATTATTATTATCATTATCATTATCATTATCATTATCATTATCATTATCATTATCATTATCATTATCATTATCATTATCATTATCATTATCATTATCATTATCATTATCATTATCATTATCATTATCTTTATCTTTATCATTATCATTATCATTATCATTATCATTATCATTATCATTATCATTATCATTATCATTATCATTATCATTATCATTATTATTATTATTATTATTATTATTATTATTATTATTATTATTATTATTATTATTATTATTATTATTTATAGTAGTATTAGTATTATTAGAAATACATCAATATATTATGAATGATGAACAGCATTCAGAGAAGACAGAGGTAACAGTAATTATCTGTTAATGTTTGTAGTTAGAAGAAGATACCTGATAAGGTTAATTATTAGGAACTCCTACGTACTCTGAAGCTCTCATCACATCAAGGGGCAGAAAAGAACAATGGTATTGATGTGGTTGTCCTTGGTTATTCCACTTGTCCCTCACAAGCTCCAAGCTGACGATTTATTCCGGACGACTTCCTATTTGGTCAACGAGTAGCCGGTACTTTATTGTGCTGGTGTCTGCGTGTGCAGTATTCCACGAGTCTTAGCCAGCAAGGTGCTCATTATATTGGACGTTTCTTCCGCTTTGACGGTTACCTCCTCGTAGGCGTCACTCAGTTCTTCTCCTCCTCGCAGTCGCTGCAGATCGGAAAGTAACCGAATTTTCAACAGTAGTATCTGCGTGCTTCTCATTATTATTAATCATCGGCTTGGAGCCCTTTGCGGCATAGCTCCCGTCCTGTAGGAGGTCCTTGTCCTTAATGGGATATTCCGGCTAGTAAAAAAAAAAAAAAAAAAAAAAAACACAACTGATAGTTTCGCAATAATTATCGAGAAAAATGGCTTCATTGCAACGCATTCAGAAAATCTTGGACTTAATTAGCTCCCATTGCTCACTCTATTAGCCTCAGGACCGTGTTGTCCACCACAAATCGCACTTTGCGGTCGCATAGAATCGAACCGATGCTTGCTCAAATCGCTCGGCCATGGCTCGGCCTCTTTTTTTCAATAATTTTAATTTAATTCAATTTTAACAAATACTCAGCCTTATTATAATATTGTTTCTGAGAACAAAAGTCAAAATATAATATTAACTTTGAGTTGATCCATAAAATGCTCTTCACTGGGGGGGGGGGCTAAAAATAAAACACAATCAAGTTGAAAGATTTATTGGAACACAGAGGAAGGAAATACTGAAATATTTTTCAACATATTCACCACATAAATTCAGACATATGTTGTACCGTAGGACCAAAGTTTGTATCTCTGTATCGTGGAGTCCGCCGCCGAGATTAGACCCACTACGAAAGCCTTTTCTGCCTCCATCAATCTGAAAATTCTGACTCTGATTTTATAGGAATGTTTTGAGATGCAAGAAAAAAAATGGAAATCACTGGAAGTAAGGTCCTGGCTATAGGATGGATAATTAAAAACCTCTCAGCCGAAATGTGCAGTCCTCGAATGGTGTGCAGCAGAGCAGATAATACGGTCTGCAGATAAATATTTTATACGAATAGCTAAACCAAATGAAAGCATTTAATTATTATACAGTCGTTTAGTAATCCATTATATAAAGCTTTGGATTGGTCCATCTCTGGATAATTAAATCTAACAACTAAGGGTACCAAACTACTTCTTAAATGAGAACTGCAAAGGTTAAGTACTTCATGCCGCTTTTTTACTGGGGCTATACTCTGTGCATTTAAACATATTATCATACACCATACTCCACACTCAGTGGGAGTTGCAATAAGAGCTTCCATCTTCAATCGCTGCAACGATTCTACTGTGAACACATGTGGAAAAACTGCATTTCACGATTAAGGCATTGGTGTTGGGGTGGAATAAAGTAAACCACTGCGAAATAGTGGCGAAATAACCGCTGTAATAAGAGCAAAGGAATCGTAAAGCGGTCAGAAATAATAGCTAAACCGACTGATGCATGATCCAATCATCATAGGCCAACAAAACATAAAAACCTGCAAAAAATTCTTCCAGCTGATACACAGCGGCCTGATCCATAAACAAATAATATAGTATTGTGTCCATAGAAACACACATGAGGTTGTGCAAGTACAAGTACATTTTGGTAAATATCAGTGATTTCATACCGTAAAGAGTCAGTAAATGCTTCTATAAGATTAACGAAAATAGTGTATCATTCTTGTTGCTTTAGATGTAATAATAAATTCGTGAAATTGCCAGTACTCCACTTGCAGGTAGCATGCATTGATTGTTAATCTCAGATTAAAAAATACGGAAATTTAATTGAAAAGGGAAAGAGCGTAAACATATTCACAACAGCTAAGAATATGTTGTATAGGAGTTCTCTTCACCAAAGATTTCATAAACAATATTTGTTAAGAAAGGGTAGAGCCAGACTGAAAAATTCAATGCCATAGCCGGGATTTGAACCACGAATCTTCTGGTCTCCGTCCATCCGCTCTAAACCATTGAGCTACTATGGCCAACGTGCCAACATGACATTAAATTCTCCAACTGACTCGTGTTTTTCCCGGTAACCACTAGGAGTTCTCATAAACACATGAGACAACTACCTTAATGGCGACTTACTATGCTGTAAGTACTTCCTTAATTTCCAATATTTGCTAGGCTTATTTTTCTTTGACAGTTTCTCAAAAAACGAGACAAGGCGAAAAAGTTGCATTTTAAGTATAAAAAGAGAGAATCTTGTGCCATAAGCTCACTCTAAGTATGATCAAAGCACTGGAGATTTTGCTTGCTCTATGTAACAGCATATCTGCATTACATACCATCAGCTTCCAATCGCATAAATAATAAGTAACATAACGATTTGAAATCAATTCAATCAATTGCCTTCAGGACTTGGTAATATACTTCCTACCCAATATTTGAAATACCGCTCGTTCTACTCAAAAATCAATGGTTTCTTCCGTCAATTCTAATTAGTTCTCTAATCTAGTCAATTTAGCCATCGACATGAGCACATCCACGCAGCTCATGTAGGAGGTTCCCTCAGAAACAAAACAATACGTGGTGCAAACGTGGCCAAAAGGAAGAAAGGAAAAGTAATGTAAAACTAGTGTTCAGAAAAAAAGCATAAAAATTATGTCAAGAGTAACATAATCAGTACAAAAATTATAAAGCTCGATGAAAATAAGAATATCTACACAAATTACTAGTGAACAAATATCACATTCACATAATGAATAAATAGGCAATCAATCCCTAAAGAGTAAAGGCCTCCTGCTAGTGCAAGAAGTTGCTGCTATAAACTCATTAGGGTAGCAACTTCTAAGAGCCTCATGCTTGCTTCTCGGTACCTCCTTATCTATTGTGATGACTAGTAATGTGATATTCTATATTCTATACACCGTGTATTTAGATCTATGTTAGATTGTTTTATATTCTATGTTCCACTGAGCTTAAGGTGATGGAACTGTAATATTTATGTAATTTGAACTCTCCTAAATTTGGTGATCCATCATCTCAAATTCCCTCTTGTGCAGCTTGATTTTGTAATTTACATTGATCTTACTTCTCCTTGAATTGCACTTCCACTTAGCACTGACACTAACACTAACACAAACACTTTTGTTGCAAACTATTAGGTGGTGTATTTGTGGGTGGCTGCTCTTTCCAGTTTTATCCACGTTTGTCTGACCTTAGCTTGTCTCGTCCATAGTGTTCCTGATGTCCTCCTACAGTCGTCTGCGCACCGTGTCTTCGGTCTCCCTGTCGAACTTGGTCCTATTCTTGGATCCCACATTGTTGTTCTTTGGGTCCATCGGCCGGGGTCCATTCTGGTGGCGTGCCTTTTTAATCAAGATCGTCCCTTTAACATGGCGCAGGTAGCACAAAGCAGAACGATATGTGGTGAATGAAAGATCCTTTGAGAAACTAAGTTTCCTTATGGATCTAAACAGATCCCAAAATGTACAGCAGTCCATGCAAAGCTAAAGGCAACGAATTATACTTCGAAGCAAAATATTGTTACTTTCTAACCTGCCTTTTGGTGCTCAGCGTTGTATCACAACTCTTCTTTCCGGTTAAGGGTACAGAAATCTATCAATTTAAAGTATTTGCTCATTACTGTATTCCTGTTTTGATATGCAGTGGATAAAGCAAAAACTTTGGTCATCTCTAGTGTATTCTAATCAAACCTGAAAAGATTAGAATTGAATGAAGAGAGTTGCCATTTAACTGCAGAGTTAGAGTATGATAAAACCGTAAACCTGCCGAAGTGATCGATGCAAAACCCCATACATTCTAGACTTTGAGTTACATAATTTAATGAATTCAATTATGTCTTATAATTATAGGGAAATGAGCCTTTATTATTTGACGTTGAATATTTCCTGAATGTGACCTCGCGCCTCAATATTAGCTTAAAATTATAGCATGCTATATTTCCTTTGGTAATGGTATTCTGTCTCGTTACTAACTTGGAGTAATATCAGATGTACTGAAAGAAAGCAAGAAAGTACTAGCTCTCCCCCCCCCTATATACCCTCATGTAGTATAGCCAGTAATTTCTTATTCCTTGAGGCTAAGGAAATTTCCTCTGCAGGTCACGAAGTCTGTAGGACACCTGTGGTTTGACTTTACTCTTTAGATTTTTACTTTACCAATTCATTAGGATAATATATATAATAGACATACTTTCTTTCATTTTTTAAACTTGATTCAATTTTATTAATGACCTGGAGAGTTGTAAAACCTGCAAAAAGCAGCAGGTTTGTTTTCAATAGTTAGGGGTTCTGAAGTAATGTTAAAACCATAGAATTTGTTTAACAGTTCCCGGTATTTTGAGGTTTAGCAGATAACCATTCACATATGTGAATCAATTTTTACCTTCTCCACTCCTTACTTACTGTGCGTAAATGTCGGATATATTGTATTAACATTGTGTTCTACCAAAAAGAAATCGATATCGAGATTATACCGTAAATACAGATATTGAGAATCCTTGAATCAAAAACAAATACAAAAAGGTTTGTGGTGTGCATGTGTGACTGTGTGTATATCTATCCTTCTGTGAAGAGCTTAACTCGACATGAATATTTTCAATAACAAAAGAATCTCCCCAATCAAATTTACCCGGAAAAGTCTTCAAAATTTTTATTTTATTAAGAATATGTTCAGTTATTTCAATTAAATTATCATAGGTTTAAAACATTTTGCGGAGAAATTAGCTCTTTGTCTTAAATTTACTGGCAAGGGACACCTTTGATCTCGAACGCTCGTAACCGCATACAAACATGCTTAGAATATTATTAATTTTTAGATAAGTCGTATTTTTTACACATCTGCTTCATTTTCGTACCTATTTTGAGGACATGTTTCGCAAATCATCGTTTGCATCTACGGCTCTTATGCGAGTGAAGCTTGATCCAGCGGTGTGGGTAATTCTGGAGTTGCTGCTGCCATCTGTTGATTTAGTGATGAACTTAAATGTGGGATTCTCTTCTGGCGGGATTTCAAAGTTCATTAGTTGGTTTTTATGTTTTTCTATGTATATCCTCTCCCATATGACGAGTTCACTATGTTTTTGTACGTATTTTAGTAATTCTGTGCTATCTTCAATTTCATGATTTTCAGACCAGAAATGAGCTGCTATTGCGGACTTATCAATATTTTTGTATCTTAAGTGCCTGAAGTGTTCTTTCTTTCTAGTGCCTATGTTTCTTTTTGCCCTCCCCATGTAAATTTTTTCACAGTCTTTACACTTAATCTTGTAAATGCCTGACTTTTCCTCTGGTTTTATCTTATCAGTATTATTACTGTGAAGTAGGTTTTTAATGTTGTAATTGTTTTTTGGTGCCAATGTTATATTGTATTTCTTGAATATTTTTTGGAACTTTTTTGTGGCCCAGGGGTGGTAAGTAAATTTAGCAAATCTAATTTCTTGTTTTATTGGTGTGAGAGCTGTGATCTGTTTTAATCTCTTTTGAAGTTTGAATGATTTTAGTTTTTTATCTACAAGGTTTTTCCATATCTATTTTTAATTGCAGTTTTTAAGACTTGATGGTATTCGTTTTGATATTCTTGCTGGCTGAGAGGTAGATTTACTAATCTGTGTGTGAGACTGTTGATGGTTGCATGTTTGTGTGGAATTGGGTTGAAACTATTTGCATTGATGTAATTATCTGTGTGTGTTGCTTTTCTATGGATGCCAAATTCTAGTTTTTCATTGCTTTTTTTGATTTTAAGGTCTAAAAAGTTAGAGTACAGTCCTCTTCAGAGTATGGAATTGTGGAAAGGACTGAAATTTTTTGGATAGCAATTTTTGAAACTAAAGACAAAAAGAAGGTTAATATCAGCGGACATAAAATTTATCAACAATTGCCTAAAACAAAACATTTCTCCGAAATTTGTAAGAAAAATAGTAAAATTTAACAACAACAGTAGAGAACAATTAGCTGCTGAAAAAGCCGTGTTAAAATCCGAAAAAGCAAATCACTACAGAAAACTAACTAATATAGACCTCTCTTTGTACAACCTACATTTGAAACTTGTAAAATTACTAGGAAACACAGCATGGGACCACTTAGAAACCAAATCATTTGAACATATAAATTATAAAGTCAAAGAGAAAGTTTATCGTCAAAATAAGAAACTAAAACATAATCATAATCATTGGCAACCAAAACATAACAAAATTTCAGCAAAGAACACATCCCTAGACAATGTAATTAATCTCTCAAAGCAAAATTTTAACAATGAAGAAATAGATGTGCTTAACCAAGGCCTAAAAACATGTATAATATACTCCAGCAACCCGGATGAATTCATTGCAGATATAGAATTAGCAGTAGAAGGCTTGGAAACCATGGACAAAAATATAATTAGGAAAAAATCAGCTCCTGTATTGGAAAACTTAATAAATAAAAAGCCAGAAAAACATTTGAAGCAAATTCAGATAATTAAATCTTTAAGGAAAAAGGATGTAATCTTCTCAAGGGCTGATAAAGGGAACAAAATAGTAATCTTAGATACAGCTACATACAAAGAAAAAATGTTAGAGTTACTACAACAAAAAGAATTCCAGGAAATAGATTCTAATCCACTCAAACGATGCATAAAAGATGTACAAAAAACCATCATTAATAGTAAAGTTTTAACAACTACAGAACAAAAAACTATCAAACCGGACAACCCTACCCTTGCAAGTCTATATGGTTTGCCTAAAATACACAAACCCAACATACCCATGAGACCCATTGTAAATAATATAAACACTCCTACTTACCTTCAGTTCTTTCCACAATTCCATACTCTGAGTATAAAAAACTCTTTAGACCTGGTAGAAAAAATTCAAAATCTTAAACTAAAACCTCATGACACTTTAGTATCCTTTGATGTCCGCTCCCTCTTCCCTAGCATTCCATTAGACAAACTGTTGATTCAACTGAAAAAATGGCTAAATTCCATAAACCTGGATGCCAATGCGATAGAAGAATATTTGACAATGACTGAAATATGTATACATAAAAATTATTTTGTCTTCGATGGAAAATATTATAAACAAATTTCAGGACTAGCTATGGGAAGCCGCTATCACCATTTTTGGCCAATCTATACATGAGCTTTTTCGAAACACATATACCTAAAGCCTTCCCTCATATGTTTAAAACATGGTACAGATACGTAGACGACATCTTTGCAATAGTGCCCTACAAACAAATAGATGATGCTTTGAAACTACTCAACCTGCAAGAACCCAGCATACAATTCACAGTGGAAATTGAAGAGGACTGTACTCTACCTTTTTTAGACCTTAAAATCAAAAAAGCAATGAAAAACTAGAATTTGGCATCCATAGAAAAGCAACACACACAGATAATTACATCAAAGCAAATAGTTTCAACCCAATTCCACACAAACATGCAACCATCAACAGTCTCACACACAGATTAGTAAATCTACCACTCAGCCAGCAAGAATATCAAAACGAATACCATCAAATCTTAAAAACTGCAATTAAAAATGGATATGGAAAAAACCTTGTAGATAAAAAACTAAAATAATTCAAACTTCAAAAGAGATTAAAACAGATCACAGCTCTCACACCAATAAAACAAGAAATTAGATTTGCTAAATTTACTTACCACCCCTGGGCCACAAAAATGTTCCAAAAAATATTCAAGAAATACAATATAACATTGGCACCAAAAAACAATTACAACATTAAAAACCTACTTCACAGTAATAATACTGATAAGATAAAACCAGAGGAAAAGTCAGGCATTTACAAGATTAAGTGTAAAGACTGTGAAAAAATTTACATAGGGAGGACAAAAAGAAACATAGGCGACTAGAAAGAAAGAACACTTCCGGCACTTAAGATACAAAAATATTGATAAGTCCGCAATAGCAGCTCATTTCTGGTCTGAAAATCATGAAATTGAAGATAGCACAGAATTACTAAAATACGTACAAAAACATAGTGAACTCGTCATATGGGAGAGGATATACATAGAAAAACATAAAAACCAACTAATGAACTTTGAAATCCCACCAGAAGAGAATCCCACATTTAAGTTCATCACTAAATCAACAGATGGCAGCAGCAACTCCAGAATTACCCACACCGCTGGATCAAGCTTTAGTCGCATAAGAGCCGAAGATGCAAACGATGATTTGCGAAACATGTCCTCAAAATAGGTACGAAAGTGAAGCAGATGTGTAAAAAATACGACTCATCTAAAAATTAATAATTTTTCGCTTCACTGTGGTGTTCCAATACAGTTAAATCTCGATATGCTTAGAATAAATCTATTATTAAATCAGAGTCATCTGTGGCATTTTCATGCAAAACTTCGTACTTGTCTGCTAGCGTCATTAGACAGTGGCATGTTACAGCTGCACTAAGCAGTGCTCGAGCTGTGTGACTGGTATAACTGCAGTACATATATATGTATGTTTCTTGGAAAGTTCATATGTTTTCATTAAGTTCATATGAAAATTTAATGCATCCTAGTATTGCTACTATAATTCTAACAGCTGCTACAATAGGCCATGGGTTATAAGTAACTAAATGGTAAGGGAGATTTGTATCTATTGACATTATTAATTAATTTACGGGTTAATAAAAAAAGTGTACAGTAACGTCATGAAGAACCTAGCGGGATGGCTCAGGCGATTACGTCTGTGGTCCGCATTTGGGAGGCCCGGGTTCGATTGCCATGGCCGACCTACCTGGGTTTTGCCGGGTCACTAGGCGAATGCTGGGTAGGATAATTACATCCACCCCCCCCCCGCCCAATTTTCTGTCCCTCCATTTCATCTCCATTGTTATTTCACATCATCTTTCATCTGTGGTCTCCTTCAGGGCAGAAGTGTCGGCGGGAGTTTCGGTGGTGCATGGCTTACCTCTGAGTTTTTGTCCTCCGGTGGGTCGGTTGCCAGCCTCCGCGTCTCTGCTGGGACCATTCCAGGACTGCCAGCCAGGGACTTTTGGGGCTCGGCTGCTGGACTTGTTGCCGTCCCGCAGTAAGGGAGCGTGTCCGTTGTCCTGGCATGTCGGGGCACTGCCTTGGCTCCTTGGATCGGCCGCCCTCTATCTTCTCTCGCCTCCTGCTTCCTCCCGGAGGTACCCCACATGGAGGCATAGGCACAGTTAAGTTAAGTGCAGAGGATCTACTTAAAAGTCCAAAGACCATGGCCTCCTTCAACCCGCGAGCGATGGTTAACTCCGTCGGTCTTTCCATAGGGCAATACCTGATTTCTTAAAAAGCCCCCCCCCCCCCGTTGACAACAACGTCAAGAAGGGATGGAAGTGATACGCCACTTACGCGCGTCAACCCCATAGGGAAGACTACCGAAAAACCAAGGTGGGGTCGCCTGGTGATCTAGCACACCTTCTACTAGCTCTGCAGGCTAGTACCCGGGTCCAACCCAATCCGAACAACTTCCCGACGGGAGGGCTCGGCAGTTCGGCTGAGATTCCTCTAGCAACGTCAGAGGTACCACGAGTGCTAAGGGTCCACAGCTGAAGGGGACGGATACCCTCCCCTTCGGGAGAAGCATAGGCACAGTGGGCCCAGCATGGTGGCCTACGTACCGAATCCCCTCCGTAGTGAAATTCTAATTCTAATCCTAATATCATGAAGAGAATTACTGTTATGGATGTGTTCCAAATATTAGACGAAGTTGCGATGTGCTGAATATGAAAATATTGGTGGTCGAGGATACGTAGTCCTCGTATATCTGTATATCACATAATAATATAATGAGGATTACACAGAAATACACAAAGTTATGCTGCATAGGTATAATGATTATGAAGGGCAGGAGGAGCTGTTCAAACAGAAAACGATTTAATCTCCAGAGCAAGAGGAACAGTCAAGTAAAAACGAATACCAATACTCCCCAATTAGAAAGTCGAGGTCCAGTGTATTAAAGTTACTGATAAGGCAAAGAATAGGAAAGGATAGAATCTTATAGGTAATTCGGAAATTTAGTGGGAAAATGGTTAAATTAACTCCTAAAAATATTGTAAAGAATTGAGTTTTATTGTGACCGTGTTGATCTATTCTGTCTATGCCCCCAAGTGGGACATTCCCGGGAGGAAGGACGAGGCGAGAGGAGACAGAGGACAGCCGACACAAGAAGTCACTACAGTGCAGAGGGAGGGTGCCTACCATTGACAAGTTGGAAACTCCCCAGCAGGTCAGTACAGCTGGCATCTCACCCACCTTAGTCCTGAAACGACCCACTAGACCAGCCTGGAGACCGGAGACTGTCCTACAGGAGGAGGAAGTCTTCAACAGGAGCACATCATCCTTCCATGCAACGCCAAGACACTCGCCGACAATTCTATCCGAAAGATACAACCAGATGGGGGATTATATGGAATTATGATGGAGATGAAATGGGAGGACAGAAAATACAGGAGATGTAATTAATCAACCTGGGAAAATTCCCAAAGAAACCCATGGATCAAGTAAGTCGGCCACGGGAATCGAATCCGGTCCTCCCGAATGCCGGCCATAGACGCCTGTGCTATCCTGTTCGGTCGGTGACAGTATAGCAGAGAACACTTATGCAGGCTATCTCAATAATGGCTTCAACTCCTGAAGCAAACTAACGAGGTGCTCTAACAGCGTTTAAAGTAAATAAAATTAAGATAAATTCTAAATGATTTGTCTACAAATGGCAAGTAGGAGCTCCTTTCAAAGGAAACATTGTCAGAATAAAATTAAAAACTACAAAGAGCAAGAAATATCGTAATTTAATAGTGCAAATACCTATGGATACGTGGCATCTGCAAATATGGGCAATAGAAGCAGCTAAAACGCTTGACTTGGAGGATTTAAAATATTTTATTTCCTTTATTGCCCATATTAAAAGTAAATATGGTATTTAATCTAAGTATATTAGTACATTTTATACAGGAAAGAACATAGAAAATGATAATAGCATACGTCAGAAGGGACAACAGTTTGTGATGGAGGTTACATATGTAAAACAGAGGGGCATGTTGAGAAAGATTATGTTTGAAAGTGACCCAAGCATTCCGGTATGAAATGTCTTCAGCATAAACACTGCACACAGCTAGAGTGCTGCAGTCTCTATATAGCTTCATCCACAGCCATTTAATTTAAGTGACTTTATAACTGCATTCTACATATGTTGTACATTTGTTCACAAGAGACACAAAGTACTTGCAGCCCAATTATTTCACATACACTTGAAACGTGGAGGTAACCAAAAGTTTAAAAATTACTAAAGAACAGTGAAAAAGATTTCTAACTTCACTCCTTAGCGAACAATAACAACTGAAGAAAGCCTATTGCTGTGATTCCTGGCCAATTCATTAGGTCATGCCCTTCTAGATGCAACTTTTACAAGCAAAGATGCTATGTTGAATATCTAAAACATCGAAAATAACGAAATATTGCCAACCCCTTGATGATTAGTTATTTTTGTAAATCCATACTGTGCAAACCAAACTGAAAATACATTATCATTATGTCATCATTAAACTTCACTCTATCATTTACTATTTCCTTCCCCAACGTATGAGTCTATGTTGCAATAATCTTGGTTATGACATTGACATATCCATATCATCATTTGTGTGAATGCGAAGGTGATTTGGAACGTGATAACGTAGCTTTAAAAGAGGATACGTGAAGATCATCTGTTTCTCCATGTGGATGCTACAATGTTACCCAGCAGACCCCCTTTCTTTATCCTCTCAACACTCGAAACATAAACAAAGGTTCGATTATCTCTCCTCAACAAAAATATGCACAGTTAAGTTGTTCACATATTCACTGCGTTGTAGCGTCTTCACATGTGAGTTCCTTTAAATAATTTTTGCACTATGTAACCAATATTCCATACTTACCGTTATTGTTGCTTTTCATCGTAAGTTGATATGCTCGCACAGTGCGGTAGGTATTTCTCTATAGAGACACATATGGGCGATGCACGTTCTAAAATCTAACATTTATCTTTAATTATATTTATTAATATTTCAGCTAATATCTTAATTACTAAAATTTAGATTGATATAAATACACATAGTGCCAAAATAATGTGCAATACACATGTAGTAAGCACATAATGGAATCTCGAGAATTGAAAAAAAATCAGTGCAAGCGGCTCCTTTTTTCAAACCTTTCTTCATTCTGTATTAAGTTTTTGCCACATTAGTATCGCAATATACTATTATAACGACTTTGTGAATTGACGTGTTCATATTGTTGCGTGTATAGGCTGAGCAAGATTTGGAAATTTCTATAATCATTTATTTTCGATGCCTTGAGTCTGGGCACAGCTGTGTCTAAAAGTTGTATGATTAAGCGTAAATTCTGCTGACTGGCAAAACATGTACTTTGGACTGGTGAATCATCCTGCTGGCTTAGAGAAATAATTCACAGGTGGCCTGTAACAGGCCTCAACTTGTTCCCCATGTTTTAAACAATGTAGCACACATCCTGCTGATCAAGGGAAATAATGCTTAGTTGGTCAGTAACAGGTCTAAACATGTTCTCAATTATGTAAATAATGATTTCACAAAATGGTGCAAATTAACAGTTAGCGTGGGAATCGCTGAGTTGACTTTTTGGTAGGACCCCTGTTTAAGCTTGGTTGAGTTAGCCCCCGGGGGAGAGACTTCACAGAGATTTGAGAGGGGACTTTCTGATGGTCTCTGTAAGAATCAACAAGAGTTTATTTCAAAGTGCTACCACGGGTAGATCGCCAGCAGGGCGTACCAGATCGTACACCTTTTGACATTCACACAAGGTTCAAGCCACACAAACAACACATCGCTAAAGGTAAAGTTGCATTATTTTATTATGTATTTAAATGTTACCAAAGCGCCCCTGATCTCTTCCAGGTCCAGGGAGTGCCCTGTAGAAATACTAGATATCTTTGAAATATAGTTATTCAGTTCAGTTTGACTTAGGTGTTTCTGCAGATTAGGTTTGTGAGTCTTTCACCCCCCTTACAATCCTGGTCCACAACAATATCAACACCACCGATATGCCGGAATTTTGACCACATGAATTATTTTACGTGCAAGCATATCTACTGACATGGGGCTATCGCTTATGGATAAAAGGAATAAGCTGTTCATTCATAAGGAGCAAACTCTCATCTTCCTGTTGCAAGAATTCTCTAAGAGAACAGACAAATTCTCTAGCTTGACTATGCTATGTAACAACCCGACCGTAAGCTGAACTTGTCTTGGGCCATGACTCCTCGGTCCACCTCTAATCCTATCGCCATTACGTCTTCCTTCCATAAAGGCGTATTTTAATTGTGTTTAAACAAAGTAGCCTAACAATACACAGTCCAACCGAATACTCAAGCAAACTCTGTTTTCCGCATACAATCAGCGATAACTGAGTTGAAGAGTATGTGATTCACCACTGTAAGCAATCTGGCAACGTTTGTTTACGTTTCTATAGCAACCTTCCCTTCTTACCCTTCTCGTCCCTTGCCTGATGACCTTCACGCATCTTCTTTTAAAAATCAGACTGAAGTGAGGTGTGCACATTTTTCTCTTCCACTTTGTTTTAATCACTTCATCGAAATCTCGTATCTACACCTTGAGGACTACTATAACCACTGTGTTTTGCATTATTGTAAGTTCTGTTTGCCGCTATTGGCTGGAAATGTAATTATACATTAACGTCATAGAATTGCGTATAATTTCCTTCCTATGTTTGAGCGTTTGAGCTGAAAGGTGTTCATTGTGAGAATAGCTTTATAATAAAGAACCGATTTCTACAGATATCTATCTTGATTAACAGGAAATAGAAGAATAAGCATTTTTAAAGGTTGAATAATTACCTGTATGATAAATAGCATGCTAAAATACTATGCATGTTACTTGCTTTAATTGGTGTTATCCTAATCTAATGAATTTGTTAGCACATGCTGCAACTCGTCTTGGTATTTAAGTTAATTGATGGAAATTAATAATTTCTTCACACTAGCCGTATATGGGTTGAGGTTTTGAATAGATGAAGTCAAACTGAAAAATTCAATACCACGGCCGAGATTTGAACCATGGATCTCCTGGTTTCTTACTGGGTAAGAGCGAGTGCACGGAAACCAGGAGATCCGTGATTCAAATCCCGGCCGTGGCATTGAATTTTTCAATTTGAGTCTATCTATTCTTCCTGGTATATTTATCATTGCTCCTTCCACATAAGTAGCACTTCCCTAAATTGACAGGCGTGTGACTTATGTTATGCGAACGTCGTGAGCTCCGAGAAGAATTTTAGCACGCTTTCTTAGTGAGACTGATATAGTGTTCACTTCTGCTTTGCTTGCTATTTGAGGCATGATCTCCCAGGATATTGTCTCAAGAAACAAGCGTCGTTTGATTTCCGTATACTTCTGATTCGCAGAAAAAATACACATGACATTGATCGCACTGATGTGGGTTCACCATCCGTCGCTTCATCATTTTATTCATTTTCATCACTTGCTTCTTCTGTACGTGTATAATGCACATCTGAGGAGACATGATCCTCTTCTCCTTCATCATTGTCGTCAAGTTCAATGTCACTTTCACTACTTTCATTTAGAGCTTCATTAAGTCACTGTGTAATTATTAAATCGTCCTCAGGAACTCCCACACGACAAACCTTTCTCTTAGTGGCCATTTCAACAACTGTTACATTAGTGGTCGCGCAGGCTACATAGGTAGCCCAGCTGCGCGCAGCTGAGTTTAATTGCAAATAACAAAAATACTGTCTTGCTAAAATATATTATAGCCAATTGACCGCTTAGAACACATTGCATCAAGAAGCTACCAAAACCCTCAGCACCATAAAAGCAGTTGAAGATGCGTAGTTGTAAAAACAAAATGGCTGGATTACATATGTAGCCCATGTGACTACTCGAGGTTTAGTAACAAGGGAAAGTGTTAAATATCCAAGAATAGAATTATCTTTTTTATACATCGGTGTTAAAATTCATATTCCAGTTCTAACAGTAGGCTAGAAAATTTGTGCAGTGATTTCGAAATCACTACGACAGCTTTATATACTGCCATTGTTCGAGAGTTTACAAGTTCTGAGGACACTCAGGAGCCATTCTTTGAGGCAAAGGTTAAGGTAAATTAATTTTAAAGCGCCATAGCAATATATTTATTGTGAGTGCTTTAGTATTACTAAGTGACAGGGTTTGCGATCTCTGCTAAGTAAACATGGCAATAAATCCCTTCCTAGGACGTGTAACCATTACTGCTTAACGTAACATAGTCATTAAGATAGTACTTGTAACGTATTATCTAGGATCTAGTTTTCACTGCTTAGTTTATTGATGCAGGTTAAGGCCATGCTAACATAAATGTTACTGTGATTTTCCCTTATTTTCTGCTTATTTATTGTGGTTTATGTGGCAAGAGAATGAAAGTGATGCACAAGGCTTTAGAGATTATGTGAAACTGGAAGCCATGCAGGAAATGCCTTACTCTTAAAGACTACTGATGGTTTAAATGGTACAAATTATAGAAATTATAATACACGTTTATGAGCTTTTAAGTGTTGCACAGAAAACATACATTACCCTTATCTGTCAGCTGTATTGTTTTCCTGCTTATTTATCACTTACGAAAAATTTTTGTTTCAGCTTTTCTTCTATCTTCAGCAACATTAACTCTAGATGGAGGCTTCCAAAATTCTATTAAATTCGGGGTTAAGCTCGCTTTGCTACTTTAGATGCGCAGATACGTATCTTCTTCTTTTACTCTCTATCCCTTCCCCCTTTTTCTTTTCCTCTACCATCACACTCGTCTCAACATCCTCGTCTTTCTCTCTCTCCTCAAAACTTCCACCTTCCCCTCTCTTTTACTGCTCCTCCCCTTGAACTTCCTCCTTTTCGCTCACCCTTTACCTTCTCCTCTCTTTCTCTCTGTCTCTTTAGTTCTCTGTGGACAACCTGAATTCCATGCACTGTTTGAAACGAATGATTGCACTTTTTACCCCATTGTGTTATTAAAGCTAAAATAAATAATAGAAGGTTTAATAATGTATAATTAATCCCAATATTACGTTTATCATACAATCACAACTATGTCGTTTGTCACAGTCATGGTTTACGTACACATATTATGTAGTGTACAGTTGGTAAATATTCTTAAAATTCATTACATCTACATTATATAAACTATAAGCTGAACAGTAATATTGTGTATCATTTTCAAACAAACTGAATAAGGCAGATACTTAATTGTTTCTTTTTCTACGTGTTATTTGACGTCCCACTCTCTTACAAGATATACACGCCGTACTTGTTGAGTGTGCCATCTTTTTTAAGGTTGTTTGGCCATTCTTATATGAATAGGAGCATACGCAGATTTAAAAAGCTGAATGTTTGACTTCCCATTTGGCACAAAGTATTCATCATAGTACATGGATCTTCAGTTGTCCGCGCCGACACTCTGGCCGTTCGAACTACCATGGCGGAATATTTTAAAGGCAGCTTGCATTGTTCCAATTGCTTTTCAATTCAGTGTTTTGTAACCATCCTCTGATTTAATTAACGTTATAAGGTGTGTTTTTCACATATTCGTATAGGCAATTATTTGACCATTTAAAACAAACTGAGGAACCTAGTGCCTTGGTCGTCACCCTCCATAACTATGCCACTTCCGAATCAGCTATCGTGTCGAGCATTAAACTTTCTCCTCTGACTCACTTATCATGGTAAACCTTCATTGATTTCCAGTTATCGTCTGTTAATATTATAATGATTAACTTTTCTTTCATGCTAGCCGTGAGGAATTAATTTGAAAAAGGTTTCCATAACCTTGACAAGAACCACGGATCACTATCGAATCTATAAATGAAAAATACAGAATTCTAGGTTCCCTTTAAGATACGTTATCTCGAACACGTCAGATTGATTTGAAGGTTTAACAAAAAGTTCAAATCACATGAGAGGTATTATTGCACATATAAGTATATACCCAATGAGAGATCAAGCAGTAAAAGCGTCAGCACGAGATCCAAATATCCGTGATTCGATTCCCTGCCGAACTGCTGAATTTTCCAGATCTGATACAAATTAAAAATATGATAAGCTGAAACAAAATTAATATTACAAGCTCAATGTAACAAATTACATCTTGAATGACCAGCCTTCTTTAAAATTAGTGTGATTCTCTGCAAACTAATAGAGGTAAGGGGTGAGATTATAAAAATGGTGACTTTTCTTGTATATTTTTATTTTATCCCCAAGAACCAGATCATAACAATTGTAATGATACAAACTACTAAGTGTAGCAAATCAATGTTTCTAAAAGGATTTACGTTCTTTAAACATTACTAACATTAATTCCTTGAATTTCAGGCGATATATTGTTGCAAATGGGAGACATTTTAAACACATTAAATGATGAGTAATATTTAAAATATATATTGCTGGTTTTTTTATTCCATTCCAAATCATTAAAGGTCGAGTGTAAACTCCTTTTGAAACGCTCTGCATATAACGTCAATAAAATAACATTAACATTAGTAAAAGATGAATAAGTTAAGACAGTAACAGAAATATGGCAAATGTAAGAATATAAAATCAGTAACAACAAGGTAAACAAATTATTATTGAGAAAATAACTGTTACAAAGCAATTTAGCGTGAATCCTATGTTTCTCAGTACTTCTTGGTATTCAGGTATGCTTGGGTGTTTTGTACAGCTCTGCAAAATTCATTCAGATATTGTTGATTTTCCTGTAGTGGGCGTAGTGCTTACAGAGGCAGATATGACCAACTACAGATTATTGTTGCAGAAAAGGCATTAACGGAATTAGAATCGCAACTCATGTGGCCGACACAAAGCTTTGGAACTATACTAATTGCTTTTTCTGATGGAGGTATTCTTTGTCCGAACTAAATGTCATTATATGAAACAATATTCCGGAAGATAAACACAATCCATGCGACATAAGTTATTCTATCTCTCTCGGACCCATATACAGTAGGAAAATTTTAATGCAGGGTACAAATCAAAATTGGCATAATAAGTTATGCTAATAATGATTATCTACTCGCCATTTTAAATTAATATCAATAACTGGTAACAATAATTTCACGTTATGCTTCACTAGATTCAGGGAAGCTGTTCTGTAATCTTTTGTCCACCCATTAAAATATAAAAACAAAATGTTTATGATCAATGGTCATCAGTGAATTGATCCAGCCCTCACTGAGAGCTTGCTTCGTATTAACGTGTTAGGCTTACATTCATGCCGGTCCTTGGATTTTCATGGCTTTTCCTCGTTGGTAGTCTTGGAGGGTTTATTTTTCCACCAACATTTTCTTTCTCTGATTTCTCTTTCACTCCGTTTGTTTCTAATGCTTCAGAGGTGCTTTCAAGTTTCGCTGCTAAGACGTGCCGAAGATATTGCTTGGATGCTTACTCCAAGGAAACAGTATACCTACCTCGGGATACCAGAGGAGCTGCCTCTTTGCAAGGGTTTATCACTTCCACTTTTTGGGACAGCTCAAGTAGTCTGTCAAGTATGAAGTAGCAAAAGTTACGGACGTCTCTGTGACCTCTTTGGCTCCTGTTGTTTTTCCACTTCAGCAATTCGTTCAGAATTGTGACAGACCACAGTGTGCGAAGTATCGGCCACGATATGAATGACTGTATGGAAACGGAAACTAAACCGTCACCGAACATTAGGGTAGAGTGAGTGAGTGAGTGAGTGAGTGAGTGAGTGAGTGAGTGAGTGAGTGAGTGAGTGAGTGAGTGAGTGAGTGAGTGAGTGAGTGTGTGGTGTTTTAGGACCCGTCGACAACAAGGTCATTTGGGCCCGAAGTCAACATTAAAACCTAAAAGCTACACTAATTAAGCTAAAAAGGTAAAATAAAATAAAAACACTCAACTATTAAAAGTACATAAAAAACATCCCAGTGCTAATAATTTAAAATCTCTAAAATTAATAAATATAAAATAGAAGTCAGTCTTGTTTATTAAAACCAATTTCAGTAACAAACCGCAGTGCCGTAACCACGGCCACTGTGTCGTCACCTAAAACATCGTGCAAGTTAGACCCCAAGGCCAAAGACTGGCGAACGCGGGCGTACTGCGGGCAATCGAGCAGTACATGCCGCACAGTGAGGCGTACTGCACACGGAGTACACACAGGGGCCGGTTCCCCTCTTAACAGATAACCATGAGTCGCTCGTGTGTATCCAATTCTCAGCCGGGTGAGTATCACCTCGGCTCGCCGGTTATCCCTGCAGGAAGTTGGCCAGGGTTGTACGCTCTCCTTTATTGCCCGGAGTTGTGTGCCTTCCAAAGCTGTCCAGGATTGCTGCCAAGCAGATAGGAGTTGGCGACGAAAAAAACGTTGCACATCCTGGTATGGCACCGTAGTTGTTAAACTCCGGGGCAAACGGCAAGCGGACTTAGCAGCCGCGTCCGCCTCCTCGTTCCCTGAAATCCCCACATGGCCTGGGGTCCAAGTAAAAACAAAATGGTATCCGCGACTGAGCATTTGCGAGATCTTGTCCTGCATTTTTGAAACAAGGTTGTGAGCGGCAGTATGCTGTTGCAAGGCCTGAAGAGCACTTAGAGAGTCAGTGCAAACAATAAAAGAGCCAGGAGCTAACTTGCAAATAAAAAGGAGCAAATAGAAGATGGCATACAGCTCTGCTGAGAAGACCGAAGTGGAGTCCAGAAGGCGAAATTTATGAGTCTCACCGTTAATAAAGAACGTGCAACCCGTAGTGCTACCTAACTGAGAACCGCCTGTAAAGACCGGAACATAGTTAGGGTAACGGCCCAGTAGTTCGGCAAAAAGTTGTTGGAACACCGAATGTGGAGTAGCGAGTCTAGTGTTGCTGGAAAGAGCTCTGCATTAGGGTAGAGAACTGGAAGGTCAGTCAGATAGATTACCATCGACTTGCAGCTCTCACCTTTGATTCCAAGTCTTTATGCTATTATTATCAATAAAATTTCGGTAGAGCATCAAAAATTGTCTCGGACCACACCAGAGGCACAAAATGTTGCAATAGATAATGGTCCAGAAATCTGCCATGCCTATTCCAAATGTTATTCTTAATTTTACAAAACAGATTTTATTCCTTTGAAGTTATGCTTTAGAGCTTAACACTATTTTTGCCTCTAATAGATAATGAAAATCTCGTTCAAAGTATTTTTATAACTTAATATTAAGTATGAAGTGGATTTATCTACTTCTCCGTAATTTGTCAATAAGAAACGTGTGACTGTGTGTTCATTTTAATGTGAAAATTGACAGAAGTATTGAAAGCACAACAAAAAGCTGACTCGTTGCACACACATGATATTTTCTATTCAAGTTTGTACAACTATTCCATCTTACAGACGTTTCTTATTCCTTGCTGCTTCAATGAGAATATGAAAATTTCACATTTCGTTGCACTTTGACTGGAAAATAGCTGCGCACAGAGTTCACTGCAATATCCCGTTCCACAAGCTGTGCCGGCCATTCAGAAACGGAGCAGCACATGAGACTGGTACCTCTCTTCTCTCCACTTATTTGTAAACAACGTACCAGTATAATGGAAGTTAACTTAACCTGAAATCCTCTCCAAAGCCTAATCACGAAAATTCTCTAACATGTGCAACTTTAATAAAAATCTTTCGTCATTTTTGAGACAACCAAATTTTCGAAACATGTACCATGTGAAGGGCAGTTTCAAGTGAAGAAATGAAAATTTTGCTTAATGTTCCCTGAAGATCCTGAACTTAAATATTAGGTGTAATGTTTAACCACCCCTTTTGTATTAAGCTGTTCACAGACAGTGCTCACGCGCAGACAGGCAAACTGACACTTATATCTCTCAAAGCCCTTGTAGTACCAGTGAAATCTTGGTGTCAAATTCTTGTGTAATATACAACACCTACTTCTTTTCAGCATGTTAACCTACAAACAAAAAGCTCCTAGACTCGATTCCCGGGAGGAAAATATGTTTCCTTTCCCAGAATTATTTCATATCCTTCCTAGAATCCGGAAGTATGAACAAGAGTATGAAGGCATACGTGAATTTAATACAGTAGCCAAAAATAAATAAATCCAACGATTAGCAGCACTATGATTGAACATCGTTGCAGTTGAGCAATTGTTCCGAAGGTTTAAAAGGCCACCGATTTGACCGTAGATGTTAAAGGCAACAATAAATATATCATAAAAAATATACATAGAAAAAATACAAAAGCACTCCATCTACTTATTGAAAGTACGCAGGGAAGGTAAAAAGAAACTCAACGGCCGTACGTACTTTTCTTCATGTGCGTATCTGAAACATGAGCACTAACTGTATCCTATGACATTAAAAGACAGTCTGCAGAAATCACATTCCTAAGATTAGCGAAAAGATGCTCCCTTTGAATACTTGTAAATGATAAAATAAGACAAGACATTGTAGCCAAATATGATGAAGAAAATATAACTCCTACGTTACATAAATGTACTGAAATGTAGAATGTCTCAGGGTTGAATCCGAAGAATGCTCATCCACAAGCACATCATAAGAGCACGTTGAAAAAGCTGAAGATAATGTACAGATAAACTTTTAGTATATTGCTTCGCGATAATGTATGAAGCTTGGAATTGCTAAGTCTCGGATTCGATTACGTTCTGGCCGGCCGCTCTGAAAGTATTTCCTTAGCGGTTTCCTTGGTTTGGTGGACGTGGTGATTCGCTTCTTTCAGAAAATTCCTGTCCATAATTTCCTTTCATCTGTGACACTTCTTCTGTTTCAGGTTATAGGAACAAATGACGGTGACTGCTGTTTCGCAGGAAGACAGCAATGTATCCTAGGATTTCGGCAGGATTTCTAGGATTCCATTCCACACGTGTAGGGTTGAGAAGCGTCAATAGTGGTGTTATGTTGGAATCATTATTGTGGCTTTGTGGGTTCGTAGAATTAAAAGGCCGAGTTGCAGAAATTAAAAATCTCCTTTATCTTCGTACAAATACTCTTATAGATTACAGTAGCAATTACGTTACATACACCATCAGTCTACCAAGGTCGATCACAATAACAGTGACAGCAGATTACATCACTAGTTCTCGTTACAACAACACAGCTGGCTGTCTCTCATTTCACAACACTGTTTCATACTCACTCTGCTTTACAACTCACTTTGCGAGCCGTCACGTCCTTAAATATCTAATTCGAGACTCTTCCAGAAGAATAAAGAAACCGAATAATCAAGATATTACCAGAAATTTCCATTTATCTCAGTTTGTTTTGTTTCGGCAAGTCTTTTATCGCAAGCGCTATGTTTATCTGCTTATGCAAGCTCGTTATCTACGTGAAACCTATCAGTTCCTTTGTGTGCCAAGCCGCCTTATAGCGATCGGGTTCGCGACATTATAAACATTCTGTCCTGTCTAGCGCACATCCTCCTCACGGTTGGTTACCTTTCGTTCTTCATCCATCCTCTCATGGGGTCACAATAGAATCACAAAAGGACCACTTTTGCCTGTATACAGTGCTGCGGACTCTTATTTAGATTTTCCCTAACTTCTCGTACATCCTTGAATAATCCTAAATGTTATAATAAGTATGCCGGAAGCTTAAATCACTCCTAAATATCGCCAAAATATTTTTTGTTGTCATTCTGACATACAAGAGACATTATTTCCAGAATGTTACGTGCTGAAGTCTACAACTACAATTGGAAGTTTGGATTGTATAATATTCCTTAGTTATTGCTATTAATATTTTCATTATATGTATAGATCACTTACATTTCCTTACATTAAGCGTGTTAGTAATCCACTTAACTAAGTTTTCCGTCACGTATTAGAACATAAATCTCTATGGCTCTTTCAAGTCAACAAGGCAAATTGCTTTGCAGGGATCACAGAGGTGACCTTAACCTATAAAGGGAAGCAATGTAAGAGAGTCCTCAATGTTGATTTAGCCATGGCCTTTTCTAGAACCTGCCACGACAACGTTTATCGACATGAACTATTCGTTACGCCACTCGTAGAGAGAAAAATAGGCGCGGTCAAAATCTGCATAAACATTAATTAAATGTACTCCTACATAAATCTTAAATCGAACGCACTTATGCGAATCCGTTACGGTTCTCAAAAAACAATGGTGGCAAAGATCCATTACAATTATAAGCTAAGTAGATCATTGAAAAGCTACACTTCCGGCAAGGGCATTAAGTAGTGTTCAGATTTGCAGGTGTAACACAAAATGAAATT